>JAQPPZ010002297.1:1243679-2487359 GCA_028583015.1 Wollemia nobilis
AGGTTATCAACTTCTTTATGTCAATGTTTCTTTTTAATTCTCAAGCAAGTGAGCTCTTTTTCAGCCATAGGTTGACTAAATATTCACTGAACAAATGGAGTGAGGTTGTAGGTACTTTCGAGAAAGAAATATGTTTTAGATTTCTTTGTTTAAGCAATTTTTTTCATTCTCAGGTATGCTTTACATATTCTTATTTTTTTTAATGATTTTTTAAAAATGAGATATAGGGGAGTTGGTTCCAACCACACTATTTTTAATAATACATAAGCACAGGGTTCAAACCATAGATGCTCTATTCCAACTCGTTTTTGTTGACCCAATGTGAGGACGAGACTACGGTCACTTGGAACTTGTACCATCATCGCTTGAAATTTGTACCATCATTATCAATTTGGCACGCACTCAAAGGATTCATAGCAGAATACTACCTTTACAAATTGACAGCCCCAAGGTTTGCACCCAAGTATTTTTACTACTGTTAAACTTTTTTTAATACTACCTTTACAAATTGATAGCCCCAAGGTTTGTACCCAAGTTTTTTGTACTACTGTTAAGCTTTTTTTTAATGTATAGAATAATATGTTGCAATAAAATATAAGAATTAGAAAACATTTCTTAACTTTGATTTATGTTTTACTAGGGCATTCTTATATTACTAAAGGAAATAAAACTTTCAATAAGATTTCATCATCATTATAGTTGACCATCTAGAAAAGTTCAATACATAGAGGATATATTTTTATTTTATTTTTATATCAAAGTATATAAGAGATAAAAATATACCATTCAAAAGTTTGATTAATAGTTTAGTATAAAAATAAATAGTTTAATCCATAAAAATAGTAGTATTTTTTTTATTATGTTTCAGGAAGGGGTTTTTGAAAGGGTCCCAAATGCTTTTACATTGTGATTAACACAAACATAATATTTTAATACAAATCCTAAAATGTGATATAAAGTGATTCTTTGATTTTAAAATATATTTCACATACTCTATATCAACTTATACTATAGAAAATCAACTTAGTCAAAAACTTAACAACTGAAACACAACACTAAGACAAATACTTAACAATAGTTTCTTTTACATTCTCTAATATCCTCCATTTGTAAATCCCTTTTCGTAATATTTATATAAAATAACTACATTTTGAAATTTATTATTGTTAATTTCTATAATTTCTTGTGGAAAATTATATTCCAAGATTACATATCCTTCGTTATGATTTCACAAATTGACTACCCAATTTGTAGCCATGTTGCCTTCTCAGTAGCTATGTAAAATTTGCACATTTTCCAAATTCTTAATTTGTAGTCTAACATTCTAAATCATATAATTTATATCTCAACTTGAATCTTAATTACCCTTGATCAGGTTGACAATGTATAATGAATCTCCTTCTATGATGATATTTTTAACTCCAACTCTATCAATCAACTTAATGCCTAGGAAAAAAGCTCTAGTTTTAGAAAAATGATTGGATTGAATTTCAAGATTATCAACATACAATAATACCATTTATATTTCAATCCAAAAATACCACTACCACCTACTATACCCAGATTCTCTTTTGAAGCACCATCAAAATTTAATTTTAACCAACCCTACGATGGAGGTTCCCACTTTTTTGAAGTATTTTAAGCTTGGAAAAAATTAATGGCTATGCAAGAATACAACCCCTAACTATTTGCAATAAAATTTTCACCATCATATTCCTATGAGTCCTTGAAATTGACTATCATAATGTTATTCTTCATGACATTCCAAATCTTGATCATTGTAGACATCACATCTTTCTTGCATCTTTTAAAAACTATATTGTTTTTTTCTTTCCAAATACCACACATAATGTGAGGTTAACAAAAGTTCCATAAAACACTCAATATTTTGCTCCTAAATGGTGATTCTAAACTTAAGTATAGATCAAAAATAGAATTTGGCAAGATCCAAGTTGTACAAAATTTTTCAAGGATATTTTTAAACATCTCATTTGAAAATGAACATCAAAAAAATAAATGACATACCTTCTCCTAATCCCTTTCACATAATGAATATTTTTTAGGGATTTGTATACCTCTCTTAAGAAAATTGTCCATTGTGAGAACTATGTTTTGAAATACAATCCAAGAGAAGAAGGCCACTTTTGGAGTTAGATGTTTCAACCAAATATTTCTTGATGTTTTCCATACCAATCCTACATCTTCTAAGAGAAAGTACCTAGATTTTACAAACTACTTCCCATTATTTCTCCATTTCCAAATTAGAGAATCTTCTAGTCTATATTGATTTAGAAAATATACCTACAACATATTATTCAATTTCTTTACCACTTGTCTTTTCTTGTCATTTGTACCCTCAACATATATATATTTCCATATTTTACCATTAGTATCTACAATGATAAAATTGTGAACCCCTTGTCCATAATGATGAGAAATTTCCTATTCTAGTTTCACAAATTCAAGGTCTTCACACAAAGGGATATTTTTGATCCATCTATCTCTCCAAAATTTTACTTTTCTTCCATTTCCAATATGCCATATTAAAATCTCTTAAAGAAGAGGTTTAGGTTTTTTTTAGATTATTCTAGAAGAAATATCATTTTATTACATTCTCTTATACCAAAAAAATTATTTTTATTTCTTTGCTTTCAAGATCTTAATCCATCCTACTTTTTCATCAAAAACTATTTTCCACCTCTGATTTCCCATGAGAGATTTGTTCATTTGTTTCAATTTCCTAAAACCTAGGCATCCCATCTCTTTTCTAGAGCAAACTTTATCACATGCAACAAGAGCTATTATTTTATTCTCCATTTTAGTCCATAGGAATTTCCTTTGAATTTTTTCAATTATTTCCTAAATTTTACTAGGTATTTTAAAAAGAAACATAAAGTATATAAAGATGCTTTGGAGAGTAGATTTCACCAATTGATCCTTACTTGTTTGGATAAGAAGTGTACCCTTCCAACTTGTAAGTTTTTTAGAAAATATTTCAACTATTATATTCCACATTTCCTCTTTGATTCTTCCATTGAAAAGAGGTATTCTATGGTAGGTAGTAGGAAAAATTTCAATCTCACAAAAAAATATTCTTGCTATATTGTCATCTTAAAATGGGAGTATTGATAAAGAAAACCTTACGTTTGAGAAGTTTCACCCTTTTTCCAACAACATTCTCATAAAAACCCAATATATTCCTTATTACATTTTCTTGGGGAATGGAGGATTTTGTGATGATAATCATATCATCTACAAACTGTTGATGTGAAACCTGATTTAAAGTTGAAGTTGTCTTAATTCCATCCAATTTACCTTCTCTAATAGCAGATGAAATTGCTCTTCACAAGGCTTCAACCATAATTATAAAAATATAAAGAGATAGTGTGTGTCCTTGTCTCAACCCACTCATACTCTTAAAATAACCAGTTGCATCCCCATTAATAATTACTGAGAACATTGTTGTTGTGATGCACTCCTTGATTAAAACAATCCAAGTAGCATGGAAACCAAAAATTTTAAAAACTTTGACTAAAAAAACCCATGATACTCTATCATATGCTTTATTTATATCTAACTTCAAAAATATCATTATTTATTTACTCCTTTCAATAGTATGAATATCTTGATGAATGCTTATAATACCATCAAAGATATATCTACCCATAATAAAACCCCCTTGTTGCATATCATTTATAAAGGGCAACACATACTTGAGTCTATTAGAAATTAATTTTGTAATAATATTGTATATACATTACAAAGGCTTATTGGTCTATAATCTTTGAAAGCTTTAGCACCTGCAATTATTGGAATTAGAATAAGAAAAGAGAGTTGATATTTCTTGGAATAAAATTGGGTTTTTGAGCCTCAATAACTACTCTTATTACATCAGGCCCAAAAATCCTCCAAAATATTTGAAAATATGTAGCCTAAAAACCATCTAAACCTAGAGCCCTTTACCCACACATATCAAACACTGATGTTTTAATATCTTCTTCTTTGAATGGATTAATCAAGTAATCATTCTTTGAACTATAACAAGAGAAAGAATATTTTAGAGTTGTGTAGTCATTGCTTCTTAATCTAGCATATCATCTCTTGCAATCAGATCTATGAAGAACTTAACTGATCCATCTCTAACTTCAAGGATATTATCAATAACTCTATCATAATCTCTAATAATTTTCTTAATTTTGTTATAACTTCTATGCTTAAGAGCTGAAATATATATTTTTTTGAGTTTCGATCACCTTCTTTAAGCCATAGAACTCTAGATTTTTGTTTCTAGAAAATATCCTCACTAGCTACTATGTTATGATAATTTGATAGCAATTGCTTTTCTTTTCCTTGAATATCACCCAATAGATTCCCATTGTTAAGAGATACATAAATACCTATTAATTTTTGTTTTAATTTATTCTTCTTAACAAAAAGATTTCTAAAAGCATTCCTATTCCAAATTTTGAGGTTTTGTTTTATATACCTTAGTTTATTTGCAATCTATGAGATTAGGGGGGCTAAAAAGTCTTTTTTCCACCATTCTTCAATTATATTTTCTAGATCATCATGTATCAAACACATCACTTTAAACCTGAATGGATTTTAAAAAATCTTTGTTCCTATTTCTATTTTCCAAACTAAAGGATTATGATCAGATTCAATCTTTGGTAGAGCTTTTTTTTTTTTGAATTTACATGGTGGAATCGGTAGCCGCCACGAATCCGGCTAGGCTGTCCAGCTTTTATGGCCGCCACAGTATTCTACGTTGTTTGCCCTATAAGCTGCCACACAGATCTTCGTGCAGTACGCCATTATAACCACCATGCCATAATCATTTTAAACCTTTTACGCCGCTGAAAGCACCAAGAAAGGGGCAAGCGTTGAGTCCGGTGAGGCCCGAGATTTGAACCCTGGACCTCTGCCCCCCTTATGGGGTTTGGATGAACCAATTGGAAAGTATATAATCCCCAAATTTAAAGAACCCTTAATTTTAAATAAAAATAATAATTCAACATTATTTGGATAAGTTGATCACCAATTCTTCTATTACTCAATGTAAATCTGATACCTACTAATTCCGCAACCATCAATTCATTGATATTCACAAATATTTCAAATTCTATCATGCCATTATAAATTGAAGAATTACCTCCCATTTTATTATAAGGAAACGTGGAGAATTGAAGTCCCCAACTAAAACCCAAGGAGTATTTTCAAAATATTGTCTAACATAAGTTAACTCTTGCCATAATTGTCTTCTTCCTATAACTATATTTTATGCATAAACTGCAAAATAAATCTAACTCTATTTCATATCAATAAAATAGAAAATATTGATATACATATTTCTACTATTTTTATCGTTGTTAATTCCACTTTATTTGGATCCCATAAAAACATTAGACATATTGAAGCCCCATTGGCATTATTGGTTGTAAATTTTATTTCTTTTCAAATCCTTTGATTTATACTTTGATAATTTTGTTATGAGATCTTATAGTTGAAGAACACAAGTGTATACTGAGAGGGAGGGGTGAACAATATAGCACCCACATTTTACTTTCTTTCCAAACCAATATAAATTAGTGTCTTCAATTGCAATAACCAAATATAGTAGTGTGCATCAACAACATAGATAGCAATAGTAAGAAAGTGCACAAATCACCACACACAATTGAGACACAAGATTTAACATGGTTCCCCTAATGTGGGGTAGTCCACAAGATAATATCCTTATAATATTTCACAAAGAAATAAGGATCCTTATCCTAATACAAATTATTACTTTGATCTACTCAAAGCTAGGCTATCCTGATCTGCTCAGGTGGGATCCACTAATCTACTAAGATAGGCTCTCCACTGATCTTCTTAGCTATGTTATCCACTAATATGCTCATCTAGGCTATCCACTGATCTGCTCAGCTAGGCTATCCACTGATTTGCTCAGCTAGGCAACTGGTGTTTATGTGTTTTCTATTTTTGTCCTGTCTCTTTCACTGCTCACCAATCTGCCTCAATTCCTTCTCACATGTATCAAACAATCCTACTCAAATGCTATCCAAAATATATTCTCAAAGCCTTCACAAAATTCTTAAACAATCATGCTCAAATGTTGTCCCAAATCTGTCCACAAATCTATCCCAAAAGCCTTCTCAAAGGCTCAATCAATCATGCATAAAAGTTGTCTCAAATATGTCCAGAAATATTGTTCCAAAAGCCTTTCTAAAGGCTCAACCAATGACTCTCAAGCAACACTCAAATCTGAACCACAAATAAATGAAGGCAAGGCTCAATGATGAACTCAACAATGAATCACATTAATGATGATAATACTCAACAATGTGCTCAACAATGAATGCCAATGTACTCTTCAATGGATAACAACAATGATCCATAATGATCTCAATAATGTATGACAAATGATATCTCAAATGGATGACAACAATGCTCAATAATGTACTCTCAAATGGATAATAGCAATGCTCAACAATGTACTCTCAAATGTATGGCAAATGAGCTCTCTAATGAAAACATCTCCAAGTAATAACAATGAGGAATTCAACAAACCTTGGACAATATCCACAAGTGATATCAATAGATTCTCAATAATATCTTCCTTATGCAATGTCAATAAGCTCTCAAGAAACAATAACAACTTCGTCAAGCAAAGAGCTCTCAAATAGCCAACAATGATCTCCTCAAATGAAAGACAAATGTATCCAAAAGTGACTAGAAAATGATCTCCTAAATGGTCTCAAATAGTGGTAATGGACTTAACAAGTAACCAACAATAATATCCTCAAAGCAATAGCAAAAACCTCCTCAATAATTGCAATACTCTCAATGAACTCCACTAAAGCAATCATGGAACTCAAGCATCAATTTTATCCATAAAATTGATTTTCTAATCCATCCACTTCCTCTCAATAGCCAAGGCACATAATCAAGCAATTTGTCTTCAAATTCAAACCCTAACTCATGTGCATTTCTTATAACTCAGGGTAGCAATTAACTAGGTCTCAAGTTCCTATTTTAATTTCATAATTAAATCATTCACTAGGACATATAACAAGTTCAACACTTTTCAACCTTATGACTCCCTAATTTCATTAACACATACATAAATCACCTATGCTTTTATTTTTAATTCCGCACCTTATAACTCCACATACAAAAATCACAAATATTTAACTTCACACCTTATAACTCCCTAAGCACATACAACAATCATTTATTTCCACTAAATACCTTATGACTCCCTAGTTATAATAGAAATTGATTTTCAATGCACCAAAACTTTGGCAATATCAAATATTACCATGCACTAGAGATAATATCTTTTTACAAAATTCGTAGCCTTCACAACCTTCAAAATTGTTAATGCCTTTGCCAAAATTAATGCGCCTTCACCACCTTCGAAATAGTTAATGCTTTGCCAAAAATCAATGCGCCTTCACACCTTCACGGAAGTCGAACTCTATTTCTCTCACCTAGCACTGTGAGGCACTGACCACATGGGCGTCAGAACACGTTGGGATTTAATTCCAAACACCCAACTTCACCTGCGCTCAAATCTAAACTCGATTTTACTTTCTTAGAAAAACACTTTGCCCTTGGAGGGATTAGAACAACGAACTTACCTTGTGCAAAGTTCATGTGTACCAAATGCGCTATAGGCTCCTGCATGACGTAACTTTCTTGTGCTGTTTACTTGACCTTGCTCTCAAATTGAAATTTATTTATCCTTCTTTCTTCCCTACTCCCCTTTCGATGACTCTCTCTCATGCGCGATGTCTAGTCCTTTATAATAAAAGGTTTTTACCTTTTATTTATATGCACCTCCATGCCTTCGAATGATGTTGGTGAATATTTATTTATCTCCAAAACCTTTGCATGTCGACGGATAATATAATACAACCATAGACCTTAGAATTATTAAATAAAAATTTAATAATTCACCTTTTAACTTTGAATTGGGATATCTCCTTCATTATTTTGAATTTTGTCATGAAAATT
Source organism: Wollemia nobilis (assembly GCA_028583015.1). Classification (NCBI taxonomy): domain Eukaryota; kingdom Viridiplantae; phylum Streptophyta; class Pinopsida; order Araucariales; family Araucariaceae; genus Wollemia; species Wollemia nobilis. The sequence goes on from JAQPPZ010002297.1 coordinate 1,251,699, forward strand.
TTTGCACCTAGGTTTTATTGGAAAACCTTTTCATCCATAATAATTTGGAGAAGTCTTAGCATAGTGGTTTTAATGAAAAACCCTTTCCAATGGTTTTAATGAAAATCCTTTTCATTGGTTTTAATAAAAAACCCTTGCCATTAGTTTTAATAAAAACCTTTGCCGTTGGTTTTAATAAAAACCTTTACCATTGGTTTTAATAAAAAACATTAATATAATATTTAAAAAATTAAATATTATATGCCTCTTGTGCCACAAAACCCTATAAATATCCATGCTCTCCAAAATATCATAAATGATTATTTATGAAGTGCTTTTTCCACCAAAACTCAATGTGATCCATGTGACATCAATGGCAACACAAAATAACTCAAATTGCCAACAATATCCCCTTTTTTCATTTATGGCAACACCTCTAATGCAAATCACCACAATCACTGCAAAAGCCATTTCTAAAAATTAAAGTTGCTCCCCTTGACTCAATACTCTCTATGGAGGCTGCTCCCCCTTATAGATCCATGTCAGGAAAGCTTTGTCCAGGGTAGGTCAATCTTGGATGGAGCTATCACAGTTCATGAAGATTTGCACTCTACTCATAAGACTAATAGGTCTTTTTTTGCCCTCAAGCTTGATATAAACAAAGCATTTGACAGGCTAAATTGGGACCTTCTAATTTTTGTCCTCCTTAAGTTTGGTTTTCACCACAAATGGGTTAATTTGATCAAAGAATGTATTTCTAAAGCATGGTTCTAAAGAATGTATTTGAACAACTGCTGGTTACTTTCAAAGTCGTTGAGGAATTTGGTAGGGGGAACCTATAAGCCCCATGTTATTCATCATTGTGGCAAAAGCTTTATGCAGAACCATAAAAAATGCTTGTAGTTCAAGGCTAATATCGGGAATCAAGAAAACATCTCTCACTAGGGCTGTTTCTCACCAACAATTCGTCGATGATACCCTTATATTGACTAAGGCATCAGTGGTTGAGGCCAAAATAATTAAATACATCTTGCAACTCTATGAGGACACTACTGGTCAGAAAGTTAATTTCAGTAAAAGCAAGTTATATTTCTTGAACACCCCCATTCAGAGGTAAGGAAGGATTGCACAAATTTTAGGGTGTGATATAGCAAACCTCCCCACTTCATATCTTGGTCTTCCTCTTTTCATTGGTTCTCCGAGAGAGTCAATGTGTGACAGGGTTATTGAAAGAATTCAAAAAAACTTGTTGGATGGAAAGGTCATATTCTATCTTAAGCAGGAAACCTGACCCTCACTAAGGCATATCTTCAGAGCATTCCAGTCTATTTCCTCTCTGTTTTCAAAGCCCTGTGAAGGCTTTCCAAAAAATTGAGAAACTCCAAAAAGAATTTTTATGGACTGTATCAGAGGAGAAAAAAGGATACACCTTGTAGGATGGACCAAAGTGTGCAGACCCAGGGAAAATGGGGGCTTAGGTCTGAGGAGAATTTCTCATATAAATTTAGCTTTACTAGCTAAGTAGGCATGGTGTCTCATTTTTGGTGAAGAAAATGAATGGACAACTATCATCAAACGAAAGTATCTTCAAAATATGGAATTTCTAAGTGACTCAGTTCTAATTAGAGGTTTTGATTTTTGGAAAGCAATTCTTAATTGTAAGGAAATCATCAAAAAAGGTTTAAGATATGATTTAGGTAATGGTGAGAGGATAAATTGTTGGAATAATAGGTGGCCTAAGGATGAACCACTGACGCAATATCCTAACTTAGCCCAAATCAGAGATATCATAGAAGAACTTGTTGATAAGCAACACACCCCCACTGAAAAATGAGATTCCATCCTTAGAAAATTATGAACTTCCATTTTTGCAGCAGGGACCCTCTTGGTCATTTTCAGTTTTAAATCCATATTTTGCTTGCCTCCTTTTTAAAGTTGTGCTTTTTCTTGCATTCTAGCTGTGTTATCCAAGAATTCACTTTTTACATGCTAGAATCATTCATGCACAAGCAAAATCTTGCACCGGTACCGAGAAAATCCAGAAAACAGCTTGCATAATTCACTCGAAAAATCAAACTTTCCATTTTTGGTAGTGTCGCGATATCGCGACACTTCCATTTTCGGAAATGTCGCGATATCGCGACATGTAAGTCAAAATGCAGCTAAGTGCCAGAAAGGTCGCGATTTCGCGACATGTCGCGAAATCGCGACAGTTTTTGGGCGAGAGAAGCAAGCTGTACGGAGGTCGCGATTTTGCGACATGTCGCGAAATCGCGACATGTCGTATTTTCGCGGCAGGAGAGAGAAAGTGGGCTGCAGGATGAAAAATCGGCTAAGTCAGAAACATGTTCCAAAATCGCGGTCAACGCGGTCAACGCATGCAGGTAGGGGAACTGTCGCGATATCGCGACGTGTTCTAGAATCGCGGCTGAAAATCAAGAAGCGTACGGAGGCCAGGAAGGGTCGCGATTTCGCGACATGTCGCGAAATCGCGACATGTCGCGTTTTCGCGGCCGACGAGGGAGGAAGTTGCCGATGCTCGGGCAGGGTCGCGATTTCGCGACATGTCGCGAAATCGCGACATGTCGCAGAATCGCGACGGAGAGAGAAAGTCATAGTTGACCTGAAAGTGCATTCCGGCGGGAAACAGAAGGCTTCCTGGGGTAGCGACACGTGTCAAAGCGTGAATGGGACAAACAGAGGCCGACATGCAAGCTTATTTTGTGGATTTAATCTGTTTTTAATGTTTTAAGCTTCGATTTAATTAAAATGCTAATCTAATGCATCTTTTTGTCTTTCATGCAGGATTCCACCTGGCACTTACGGGACAACCGGGAAAGACCATAAAGGCAAAGATAAAGTGCGGATTTAGTCAAGGACCGCCATGCTAGAAGAGAGGCTGCCGGTAAATGCATTTAATGGAGATTTATTGCAGAATTGATAGCATGGAGACCATTTCAACTCAGAGATGGATTTACGGAGATCAAATTGATGGAGAAGTGGTGACTCATCCGGCTCACCAGCAGAATTAACGGAGGCATTTATTTGCAACTGCGGATGAATGCAAGTTGCATTTGATTTTATCTTCTCCATTTATGGCATCTGATCGCACCGTATTTGCCGAAGGGTTAAGTTCTATCCGGACTTTGATTTTTAAATGGATTTTTATTGTAAAACCCGGGTCCTAGGGTTTAAGTGCGATAAGATTTAGGGTTTGAGCAAGATATTTTGGAAAAGATCAGGGTCTGTCCTGAGTCTATAAATACAAATTCTAAATGTAATCGCAAGAGGCGGAGACTTAGAAATAAAGGCTTATAAGCAATTTCTTGCAAATTTTGTGAAATCCTTTGTTTCTCGGACTTGGAGTTGATGTGCTTTAGCTTTTCTGTGATAGCATGGCCAGGAGCCTAATCTTTTGCAGAGTGTGATAAGTGTATTTTCTTTTGTTATCCGTTCCATTTAAAGTTTGTTAGATATATGTCAGTAAATCCGCCATTGTCAAGATTAAATATGTCGTTAGGCTTCAGATTGTTCTATTGTCTCGCTAGGGGAAATTACAGATTTGAGGTTAAGTTTGTTCTAATTGCTCTGTCTTCACCGTGCGAGCTAGGGTCGCCGGTGAAAGATACCAGCTTTAACCACCGCCCTTGGATTTATGATTTTCTCGCTAGATCTCGTTTCACTCGCCTTGTGCTCTTAGTTGAAAGTGATCTTAGACCGACTGGACACTTTCTTCTGGGATTTGTTCTGTTGTGAAGCTGATAGCATAGATAAGATTGACAGTTTGGGTTTACAATTGATGTTTGATAAACTTCTCTTTTCTGCCTTACCCTACCCTCTCTTTGCTTTCCGTGAATGATCCATTTTTATTTTCTTTGTTTGCCTTTTATTTAAATCTCCTGACCCATGAGAGCTAGATCAAAGAATTCAAGTCAAATCCGATTGTCAACAACTTTTGCAACTACCGAACAAGTTCAGGAACCCCCGTAAGGTAACAGAGCAGATCCATATCGAAATCTATTCCGTAAGTGGAAAAGAGTGAATTGCCATTCGACCCAACTCCGTAACTCGCACCTTGGATAACCAGACTAGATCCTAAAGATGAGTGGGATCAGTCCCGTGGGTGTCTCCGGAGCTTTCCTTGCCTTCATCCTTCTTTTCCCGGGTGTGCATGAAAGCCGGACCAACACCTAATTGGCGCTAGAAGGAGGGCCACGTAACATCCGTTCTAGTAGTGCACTTGAGTTGAGAAATCCGACTCGTATGTGGAACTCGTAAAGCTCGTATTTTATCCAAATTCTGGTAGCTAATTTTCCCCTCCTCCTCGACCCAACACCTAATTGGCGCTAGAAGGAGGGCCACGAACATATGTTCTTAGTGCACTTGAGTTGAGAAATCCGACCGTATGTGGAACTCGTAAAGCCGTATTTTATCCAAAGTCTCGGTAGCTAATTTTCCCCTCCTCCTCACCCAACATCTAATTGGCGCTAGAAGGAGGGCATGAACTCGGTTCAAGTGTTGTAAGGGCATAACAAGAACATTTGAAGGACCCACAGTGAACTCCGTACAGTTTTATAAATTGTCAGTACAGCTTTTATAAATTGTCAGTACAGTTTTTAAATTGTCAGTGCAGTTTTTAAATTGTCAGTGCAGTTTTGTAAATTGTCAGTGCAGTTTTTGAAATTGCCAGAGAAGGCCTTAAGTTCAGTGGTTTGTTAAGAACAGCTTCTATCATCACTTGCGCTTATCCAATTACAAATCGGAACATCACTCGTCGACCAAGTATTAATGGCAAATTGGTTGGGCCCCACCGCTTTGAACATTCCGGGTATAGCCCATGACTTGCCCGAAGTCCGTAAAGATACCTCCCTAGGTACAAACATGATGGGACAAGAACCGCAGAAGAACATCTCGCTAGCTTTTAAAAAATGCTTTAAGATTGTTGAATATACAAGGATGAAGATGTTGCCTGCAGATTGTTCCCGTTCACTCTCCAGGAGGGAGCTTATGACTGGTTTTTAAACCTCACCAGAAATTCCATTACTAGCTGGGATGATCTAGAGAAAGCTTTTATATCACAGTTCGGTGAAGTGATAGATCCCAACATTTTATATCAGCAATTTTCCAACATCAAGAGAGAATCGGGAGAAACTGTCAGGTCTTTCAATATGAGGTTCCAAAGAGCTTACGGTAGAATTATTGGCCATTACATCCCAAATGCAAATCTGGCCTTAGAAATCTACAAGAATGCATTGGATTCGGTGACCTCTATTTTCCTCAAGAGAGATATTAATATCACAACCCTGGCAGGGGCTTATAAAGAAGCCTTAATTCTTGAAAGACAGTTAGGGCCTCAAATTTTGAGCAGTCCTTTGATATCCTATGTTACACAAAACATGCCTGTTCCAAACCCCATTCCACATCATGAGTTAGTGCCAACATGTCATGCTCTACCCAAGGAGACTCCGTTAACTCGTGACATCCACTCAACATGTGCAAAATACAGAGAAAAGTTCCGACAAATTCAAAGTGGAAGTGCTTGAACCGAACAGTTGAGATCCGGCACCACCCAAATCAAGTTTTTCCCGGTGAGTTAAATTTTCCTAGAGATCAAAGAAATATTGATATTTCTAGTTCACCCAAAAATAGTACAACCAGGGTTTCAGATTCTGTCACTTTTCCCGAAGAGACAAAAAGTCTTGTACAGACTTCTGTGGATGAAATGCAAGATTTTCAACAGTTCAAAATGGACAGTTATGACTTGAAATGTGAGAGTCCAGAACTTAATAATGATCCTTCCTCATCATAGGATGATGAAAGTGAGATTCAATCTCACTATGCAGAAGTAACTGAGGAGGATAGCATCATTGAGGATATGAGGGAACTTAAAGCTGACATCACCCTCTATGAACTGCCTCAGATTGTTGGACAAAACATTAACTTGATTGAGGCTTACTTTGGACCACCTCTTGAATTTCAAGAAAAGGAGGAAAAGGTAGTAAATATGAATGTGGTCAGCCAACTTGGAATTGATGAACTGTCTCAACATAAGCCTGCAACTTCTGAACATAATGTCAAAGAGGAGGCTATAAACCGTGTTGATGCAGATATTGGAGTTTATGATTTGGCAACTCGAAAAGGTGAGAACAATTATAGCCCTAATCAATAACAACAATGATGTTTGGACATTGCACATTGATGAGGTTAAGTCTAAGCAAGGCTCGAGTGAAAAGGAAAATTGTAAGCATTCTCCTAGAGGGATAAAAATTGAAGTCCCGGATATTGAAGCAGTGCAAGGAACCACAAAATGTTCAAGTTGTTAAGAACCAGGGCATACAGATAAAACATGATTTCTTTCAGCTGTCACATCAATTTGAAAATGTGGTGGTCCTGGGTCCGTCAAGGTTTTAAAGTATTTGATCCTCGGGGGTTTTTTACATTCAATCCTTTTGAAAGAACTCGCAAACCCTTTAATTAGAAGCATAAACATGTTATCATATGATTTGTTATTATATGATTTGTTTAATTTGAAGGAGTTGCAGATTTGTTTTTCAAATGGGACAGGGAAGACAGTAAACCCAAGTCTTTCCCAGATAGCAAATTTTTGAAGCACAGTCTGGAGTGCATTTCGTCAACAGGACCTGAAAGGTAATTTTTTTTAAATTACTTGCATGGTCAAAATTTTTTAAAGCACCATTTCTCTGCTTTCCCAACTGCTGCATTTTTTGAGTATGAAGGGAAGTTGTAACATATGTATGCATTGTAAATAAGCTTTGAAGTTTTTCAGTTTTATTTCTTTGTCAGTGCAGTTTTTATTTCAATGTCTGGTGCGCTTTTAATCTGCTTCAGCTTAATTTTAATGCTCTGCAGTTTTAATTTATTTGTTTTTCAGTTTATTTCTTTGTCAGTGCAGTTTTATTTTTAAATGTCTGTACAGTTGCAGTTGCAGTTGCAGTTTATTTTATTTCAGTTGCAGTTTAGTTTATTTCAGTGCTGTTGCAGTTTAGCTTTGCTGCAGTTCAACAATTTTTATTTGCTTCAGTTCTTTTAGTTTATTTCTTTTATTGCCTGTACAGTTTTTATTTTCTTCCCTGCTTTTCCTTTTCTTTGCTGTCTGTACGGTCTTTTGTTTTAGTTCTTAATTTTGCTGCCTGTACAGCTGTGCTTTGCATCCTTTGTAAATAGCCTTGCAGTTTGTTTTATTCCTTTGTCTGTACAGCTGTGCAGTTTTCAGTGTTTAGTTTATTTTATTTGCAGTCTATGCAGTTTTATTTTGTTTTGCTTTAAAGCCTGTGCCTGTCCTTGGAAGCCTGTATAAAGTCCTTTGGCTTCTAAAATTTTCTGTCCTTTGCCTCTGCCTGAGCAATCAATGAAAAGTCAGCCTGCTGAAAATTGTTTTATTCCTAGCTGATAAATCCTCAATCCAGTGCCTCCCCATTCTGGCTTCATTATTCTAATTGAGATAGTCTGCTTGCTCTGAACTGTGGAACTATTTTGTTATCCAGGATGAAGGTAGAGAGATGATTGGATCTTGTGTCTTACTTGCCACAGTTGTTTTAATGATAGAAAAACTATTATGCTGTTTAGTTGGAGGAACTCCCGGGGAATCCAAGAAAAGCCTGGTTATAAGAGGGGACTATGGTTCATGCAATTATTTGGGTATCCACAGAGGCTATCAATGCCTAGACTGAAATAGTTCCAGATTGATCAAATATTAAAAGAAAATTGTAATTTCTCTAAGGTCTTCCAGATAGTGATATATTTCAAAAAGAAGAGAGATAAAAAAAAGAGAGATAAGAAAAAAAAAAAAAAAAAAAAAGTTACAATTAAAAGAGGCAGCCAATATTAGATTCTGCCCTACAGTTGTAAATTGGGTCGTGTAAATCTAAAGGGTAACTCTGTCTAGGCTGTAAAAAGCTAAACTAGTAAACAGTAGCTCTACTCTGTTTCCCCTTTTACAATCTAGAAAAGTTGATTAATCCAAGTTTATCATTCAATTCAGTCATCCTTGAAGAAAGTTCTATACCCTTTGTAATTGCACATCATAAATCTTCCTTGAAGTAATCCAGCCTAGTATGTCCTTGGGAAATTTTAACAGCTGGCAGTTGGCAGTCAATTTATTGTGAAGAATGCCTGTGGCAAGGCATGATGCATGGTCTTTTTGTTTTGAAACCAGAGTCTTGGGTTCTAAAATAGTGCTACTATTTTACCCGCAGATATCGCCATTTGTTGATAAGCAACACACCCCCACTGAAAAATGAGATTCCATCCTTAGAAAATTATGAACTTCCATTTTTGGCAAGCAGGGACCCTCTTGGTCATTTTCAGTTTTAAATCCATATTTTGCTTGCCTCCTTTTTAAAGTTGTGCTTTTTCTTGCATTCTAGCTGTGTTATCCAAGAATTCACTTTTTACATGCTAGAATCATTCATGCACAAGCAAAATCTTGCACCGGTACCGAGAAAATCCATAAAACAGTTGCATAATTCACTGAAAAATCAAACTTTCCATTTTTGGTAGTGTCGCGATATCGCGACACTTCCATTTTGGGAAATGTCGCGATATCGCGACAGGTAAGTAAAAATGCAGCTAAGTGCTAGAAAGGTCGCGATTTCGCGACATGTCGCGAAATCGCGACAGTTTTTGGGAGAGAGAAGCAAGCTGTACGGAGGTCGCGATTTTGCGACATGTCGCGAAATCGCGACATGTCGTATTTTCGCGGCAGGAGAGAGAAAGTGGGCTGCAGGATGAAAAATCGGCTAAGTCAGAAACATGTTCCAAAATCGCGGTCAACGCGGTCAACGCATGCGGTAGGGGAACCGTCGCGATATCGCGACGTGTTCTAGAATCGCGGCTGAAAATCAAGAAGCGTACGGAGGCCGTGAAGGGTCGCGATTTCGCGACATGTCGCATTTTCGCGGCCGACGAGGGAGGAAGTTGCCGATGCTCGCAGGGTCGCGATTTCACGACATGTCGCGAAATCGCGACATGTCGCAGAATCGCGGCAGGAGAGAGAAAGTCATAGTTGACCTGAAAGTGCATTCCGGCGGGAAACAGAAGGCTTCCTGGGGTAGCGACACGTGTCAAAGCGTGAATGGGACAAACAGAGGCCGACATGCAAGCTTATTTTGCGGATTTAATCTGTTTTTAATGTTTTAAGCTTCTGATTTAATTAAAATGCTAATCTAATGCATCTTTTTGTCTTTCATGCAGGATTCCACCTGGCACTTACGGGACAACCGGGAAAGACCATAAAGGCAAAGATAAAGTGCGGATTTAGTCAAGGACCGCCATGCTAGAAGAGAGGCTGCCGGTAAATGCATTTAATGGAGATTTATTGCAGAATTGATAGCATGGAGACCATTTCAACTCAGAGATGGATTTACGGAGATCAAATTGATGGAGAAGTGGTGACTCATCCGGCTCACCAGCAGAATTAACGGAGGCATTTATTTGCAGCTGCGGATGAATGCAAGTTGCATTTGATTTTATCTTCTCCATTTATGGCAGCTGACTGCACTGATTTGCCGAAGGGTTAAGTTCTATCCGGACTTTGATTTTTAAATGGATTTTTATTGTAAAACCCGGGTCCTAGGGTTTAAGTGCGATAAGATTTAGGGTTTGAGCAAGATATTTTGGAAAAGATCGGGGTCTGTCCTGAGTCTATAAATACAAATTCTAAATGTAATCGCAAGAGGCGGAGACTTAGAAATAAAGGCTTATAAGCAATTTCTTGCAAATTTTGTGAAATCCTTTGTTTCTGGACTTGGAGTTGATGTGCTTTAGCTTTTCTGTGATAGCATGGCCAGGAGCCTAATCTTTTGCAGAGTGTGATAAGTGTATTTTCTTTTGTTATCCGTTCCATTTAAAGTTTGTTAGATATATGTCAGTAAATCCGCCATTGTCAAGATTAAATATGTCGTTAGGCTTCAATTGTTCTATTGTCTCGCTAGGGGAAATTACAGATTTGAGGTTAAGTTTGTTCTAATTGCTCTGTCTTCACTGTGCGAGCTAGGCTGCCGGTGAAAGATACCAGTTTTAACCAGCTGCCCTTGGATTTATGATTTTCTCGCTAGATCTGTTTCACTCGCCTTGTGCTCTTAGTTGAAAGTGATCTTAGACCGACCGGACACTTTCTTCCTGGGATTTGTTCTGTTGTGAAGCTGATAGCATAGATAAGATTGACAGTTTGGGTTTACAATTGATGTTTGATAAACTTCTCTTTTTTGCCTTACCCTACCCTCTCTTTGCTTTCCGTGAATGATCCATTTTTATTTTCTTTGTTTGCCTTTTATTTAAATCTGCTGACCCATGAGAGCTAGATCAAAGAATTCAAGTCAAATCTGATTGTCAACAACTTTTGCAACTACCGAACAAGTTCAGGAACCCCCTGTAAGGTAACAGAGCAGTCCATATCGAAATCTATTCCGTAAGTGGAAAAGAGTGAATTGCCATTCGACCCAACTCGGTAACTCGCACCTTGGATAACCAGCTAGATCCTAAAGATGAGTGGGATCAGTCCCGTGGGTGTCTCCGGAGCTTTCCTTGCCTTCATCCCTTTTTCCCGGGGTGTGCATGAAAGCCGGACCAACAGAACTCATTGGTAGAAAATTCTTCGATTATATGGTTGAGGACAGAGGTAGAATGAAGTGGAAACAAATAAGAATTCAAGGATTTCAAATAGAATCAAATGATCTTTGTAACATTCTTAGGAAATAGTTTATCCCCATGAGACCCAAGGAAGATCAAGTGACCTGGGCTCCTACAGAAAATAGGCAGTTCACTATTAAATAAGCTTACAAGCTTCTACTTGATGACGAGGATTTTGTCCTCCAAAAGTAATTAGTTTGGATAAAAAAATTTAATTTCAAAAATTACAGTATTTTCATGGCTGGTTATCCAAGGAAGAATTCTAACCATTGATAATATGATGCATAAAGGTATTTGTATCACTAATCATTGTTATCTATGCAGGGCTAATTGGGAGACCATTTATCACATTTTCCTTGAGTGTCCTTTTTCCTTGACTATCCTAAGTGGGGTTTTTTAGGCCTTCAATATTTCATGGGTTAAACCAACCATCGTACTTGATTTTTTCATCTAGTGGCCTTACCCCTTTTCAAGCCAAATACTTAGATACATGTGTAAAATTTATCTCAATCACTATATTTTGCAGGTGGGGTTAGAAAGGAACCATAGAGTATTTAATGAGTCTATCCATGATCATCAAACTATCATTGACATGATCCTATCCTTTGCCAACGAGAATGTGAACCTTATCCTTTTTGATAGTCGTAAACCTCATCTACAGGAGACCATGATTGCTCAATATTTATGCTTAACCTTGTTAGATGAGTCTGTACCTAGGGTAGTCAACCCCAGAGCCAATGTTAAGTGGTCTCCACCTCCTACAGGTTTTTTTAAGATTAATTTTTATGGAGCAACTAAGGACAATCCTGGCAAAGCAGGCACTGGTGGCATTGTGTGAGATCATAATGGGAATATGATGCTTGCATTTTTTGAATATTTGGGAACAAGGACGAACAACGAAGCTGAAGCTACAACTATGAGGAGAGGCCTTCAAATGACTCAAGACTTAGAAGGCAATTTGATCATAGAAGGATACTCTATGCATGTTATAAATATCCTCAATAATTGGAAAACACCTCCTTGGAGGATTAAAACAATTTTTGAAGACGCTAGGATCATTTTCCAGAGAAGACAGGACAAAAAAAACCAACATGTCTTTCGGGAAGCTAAAAAAATTGCTGATAAGCTAGCCAATTTGGGTGTCGATGGTGACAAACTTTTCAAATGGGAACACGGTGTCCCAAGTGAAGTAGAGGAGCTTATTCAATAAGAATTCCAAGAATTATAGTCAAATTTACCAACATGGAAGGCAATGTAAGTTTGAAGGTTAGGAGTATTCCCATATATTTTTTGAATTGGACTCATAATAAAAATTATCTGAGTTGTCAGTCTTCATGGATGTTGCTTGGAAATACCACAAAGACTAATGGGGACAGTCACATGTTAGATAACATGGCTCCTAGTCATATTAGTAATTTGAGGTTGGTTGATAATCATAGGGAAGGAAATAAATGACAATATAAGACTTTGAACCAAAGCCACATGGACCACCAGATAGCCACCGCCATAAATATAGCCAGCAGGTTCACTTCTCCAAGGCTGATTGGCCAAGATAGTATGTGGTACCAAAGCATGTCATATACGAAAGAAAGCAATTACCAAAGAATTATTAAGAGTAATTGTCAATACAGAGCTTGTGGAAGTTTTTTTTAGTACTATGTTATGTGTGTCTATAGCTTTTTTTTCTCCATTGTCTCAAGGAAGGGATCCATGTATGTTTATTTTTTGTAATTATGATGCATGTGTGTTTTCTCGGGGTATACCCAAAATGTTGTATGGGAAGTTTCTTTTTGATAACAGGCTATGTGCCTTACCGGATGTAATGGCTTTGGTGGCATGTAGATTTTACATATATAGGATCCTTAGTAAGGATATGTTCATCAACAGCCTTGGGCTGATTTTTGTAAAAGGTTTTGGATTAACCTATAAAACCCGGTATTAATGCTATAGTATCTTATCTACCAAAAAAAAATGGTCTCTTTGGAGGCTGCTCCCCCTATCTCAATACTACCCCCTTACTCAAATATCTCCCCCTTTGACATCAATAGCAAAAGGAACACCTATGGGGCTTAAAATATACGACTCTTAAGCTTAGCCCTGCTACCACCTTGTCTCTTGAGGTGATTAATTTTGGGGTGGGAGTACATTTAATCCCATATTACATTGTTCCTTTCCCTTTTTCAACTTCCTTCCACATATTTCTGATATCCTTTTCTTGATGATTTACTTGATCTTCTTTCATTGAACTTGTTTGACCTTCTTGCACTGAAACTGCTTGACCTTCTTGCCTTGAACCTGTTTGGAATTGAGTCCTACATCATCTTGCAATATGTCCAAAGTTATTGCAATTAAAACAATTGATATTGTAGCCTTTGGATGGTGCCCATATCCTGAATTCTTTATTGAAATTATTTCCATATTTATTCCTTTATTGAACCCTGTATTATGAAGCTCTGTTTCCATAATTATTTTGACCATGACCTCTGAATTGTGCAGCTCTATAATAAAAACCATATTGCCCATTTCCTTTGCACTGAGAAGCTCTATGACCAATCCTATTGCATAAGAAGCAATGTCCCTTAAAATCATACCCTCTTCCTTTGAAGTTCCTTCTAGCAAAATCAAACTTCTTTGCTCCATAGAACCTATAGTGCATAGCCCTATGTCCAAATCCATTACAAGAAAAATAGTGTCCTTGAAAATCCCTTTGTTCATGCCTTGGTTCCTCATACCTTTCTTGACCATTATCCTTTTGATCATATTTTACTTGTGCATTGTATCCTTGATCCTTCTTTGTGGTATCCAAATCTTCTTCCTTAACTTATTCCTTACTTTCTTCTTCAAGAATTTATTTGCATTTTGAACTTGATTCACCTATCTCAAAACAAGATCCAAATTGGATATTTGGTGCCATATGAAATTTAGAACTTTCTTCATCTTTCTCTTCATTTGTGTCCAATAGCCAATTGGCATCCATCTCTATTGTCTCTAAAATACATGTTTCCTTCTTAGTGAAAATGCCTTGACCTTTTGAGTCATGTGATGTATCAAAATTCTCAAGTATGAAATATCTCAATTATTTTATATTATCCTTAACCTCTTGTAGTTTCTCATGGATGTCATTGAAGTATTCTTTTATATCAATTGAGACATATATCTTTCTTGAAATATCCTCTTTCTTCACTTCTTATGTTTGGAGTGGAAGTTCTTCTACTTTTTTTATTCCATAGAAAAACCCTTCTTCATCTTCTGAGATCAGTATCTTCTTCTATAGCAAACAAAATCTCATGAATCCTTTGTCTTTACCTGTTTCCTTGGTATGCCATTTCATATTCACTATCACTGAAGCCATTGCAATATCGTGATATGTGATCTCATTGACCACACACAAAGCATTGTTCTCTTTCACCTTCTATTCCTAAGAATAAATGTTCTTCCTTTTCATCATCTGAGTGATCTCTATCACTGTGATCTGAGCCATAATTTGCTTCCTAAATGTAGAAAAAAATTTCTTCTTCTCATGCTTGCTTTTCTTGTACCTGTCATATTTGTCATGCTTATGCTTTCCTTCTTCTTTTCTTTTATGATCTTGTTTTTCATCATCATTGTTTTCTTCATGTGGATACTTGTTTGCATAGTGACCATAATCACCACACTTGTAGCATTTGAATTTCTTCATATCCCTGTAATTCCTTGATTTCTTTTTTCTTTTGATGAAGTAAGCTTACTCATAAGTATCTGAATCTCTATATGTCTCTAGATCTTTCCCTTTCTTTTTCTCTAAAGATTTGAATACAATTTCTTTCTTTGGATTCTGATGCTTATCTATCCTCAGCTCATAAGCTGTGAGAGTTCCTTGTAGTTCTTCCATTGTTAGCTTATCAATATTCATTGTTTCTTCTATCACTAAAACCTTTGCATCATACTTCATGGGAAGTTATCTCAAATCCTTTTGAGTAACATCTAATTATTTCATCTCAAATCCTAGGCCTTTCATGGTGTTAGCAATATCATCAACTCAAAGTAAAAACTTTGCAACATCTTTAGAATCTTCCATTTTCAATTCCTCAAATCTTCTTCTATGAGTTTGTAGTTTTGCCAACTTTACCTTGGAATCTCCTTCATAGGTATTCCACAACTTGGTCCACATTTCATTAGCTAAATTACATACCATGACCTTTGCAAAATTTGTCTCACGTAGCCCACTCAAAATACAATTCATTACCTTTGAATTTATCTCAACCAATTTCTTGATAGTCTACTCTGTCTCAGGATCACCTTCAACCTTATACTCTTTTGCAACCATATGCCATACATCATATCCTTGTGATATCAAATAGTTATTCACTCTCATGCTCCAAAAAGCATAATTGTTATCGTAAAATAATGGAACCTTACTTGTAGATGATCCATTCTGTGAAGCCATCTATGTTCTTGTAGAATCTGCCCTCAAGCTATTAGCCTTTCCGAAGTAACCCACTCTGATACCAATTAAAGAACACAAGCTTATACTAAGAGGGGGTGAACAGTATAGCACCCACTTTTTACTTTCTTTCCAAACCAATATCAATTAGTGTCCTCAATTGAAATAACCAAATATAGCAGTGTGCATTAATAACATAGATAGCAATTGTAATCAAGTACACAAATCACCACACACAATTGAGACACAATATTTAATGTGGTTCCCCCAATGTGGGGTAGTCCACAAGATAATATCCTTATAATATTTCACAAAAAAATAGGGATCCTTATCCCAATACAAATGATTGCTTTGATCTGCTCAAGGCTAGGTTGTCCTTATCTGCTCAGGTAGGCTCCACTAATCTACTCAACTAGAATCTCCACTGATCTGTACAGCTAGGATATACACTGATATGCTCAACTAGGCAATCTACTAATCTTCTCAGCTAGGCTATCCACCAATCTACTCAGCTAGGCTATCCACTGATCTGCTCAGCTAGGTAACTAGTGTTGATGTGTTTTATATGTCTATTATGTCTCTTTCACTGCTCATAAATTTACCTCATTGAATTATCACAAGGCTCAAACAATCCTGTTTAAATGCTATCCTAAATCTATACTCAAAGCCTTCACAAAAGGTTCAAACAATCCTACTCAAATGTTGTCCCAAATCTGTTCACAAATCTATCCCAAAAGCCTTCTTAAAGGCTCAACCAATCATGCACAAAAGTTGTCTCAAATCTGTCTAAAAATTTTGTCCCAAAAGCCTTCCCAAAGGCTCAACCAATAATGCACAAAAGCTATCTCAAATCTGTCCAAAAATTTTGTCCCAAAAGCCTTCCCAAAGGCTCAACCAATGAATCTCAAGTAGCACTAAAATCTCAACCACAAATCAACGAAAGCAAGGCTCAATGATGAAATAAAAAATGGATAACAAATGAATGATGACAATACTCAATAATGTGCTCAACAATGAATGACAATGTACTCTTTAATGGATGACAACAATTATTCACAATGATCTCAATAATGTATGACAAATGATCTCTCAAATGGATGACAACAATGCTCAATTATGTACTCTCAAATAGATAACAACAATGCTCAATAATGTACTCTCAAATATATGGCAAATGAGCTCTCTAATTAAAACCTCTCCAAGAAATAACAATGAGGACTTAAACCAACCAAGGACAATCTCCACAAGTGATAGCAATAGATTCTCAATAATATCTTCCTTATGCAATGTCAATAAGCTCTCAAGAAACAAGCACAACTCCGTCAAGCAAAGTGCTCTTAAATAGCCAACAATGATCTCCTCAAATGAAAGATAAATGTATCCAAAAGTAACTAGCAAATGATATCCTCAATGGTCTCAAATATTTGGAATGGACTTAAAAACTAACCGACAATAATCTCCTCAAAGCAATAGCAAAAACCTCTTCAATAATGGCAATACTCTCAATGAACTTCACTAAAGCAATCATGGAACTCAAGCATCAATTTTATCCATAAAATTGATTTTCTAATCTATCCACTTCCTCTCAATAGCCAAGGCACATAATCAAGCAATTTGTCTTCAACTTCAAACCCTAACTCATGTGTATGTCTTCTAACTCAAGGTAGCAATTAACTAGGTCTCAATTTCCTATTTTAATTTCATAATTAAATCATGCACTAGGACATATAACAAGTTCAACACTTTTCAACCTTATGACCCCCTAATTTCATTAACACATACAACAAGCACTTATGATTTTATTTTTAATTCCACACATTATAACTCCACATACAACAATCACAAATATTTAACTTCACACCTTATAACTCCCTAAGCACATACAACAATCATTTATTTTCACTAAATGCCTTATGACTCCCTAGTTATAATAGAAATGATTTTCAATGCACCAAAACTTTGGCAATATAAAATATTACCATGCGCTAGAGATAAATGGCTTTTTATGAATTTTATAGCCTTTGCAACCTTTGAAATTGTTAATGCCTTTGCCAAAATTAATGTTCCTTCACCACCTTCGAAATCGTTAATGCTTTACCAAAAATCAATGCGCCTTCACACCTTCGCAGGAGTCGAACTCTATTCCTCTCACCTAGTGCTGTGAGGCACTTAACATGTGGGTGTCAGCCCACGTTGGAATTTAATCCTAGACACCTAACTTCACCTGCGCTCAAATCTAATTCTCGATTTTACTTTCTTAGCAAAACACATTGCCCTTGGCAGGATTCAAACAACGAACCTACCTTGTGCAAAGTTTGTGTGCTACCAACTGCAATATAGGATCCTATGTGACATCACTTTCCCACACTATTTACTTGACCTTTCTCTCAAATTGAAAGGTATTTATCCTTCTTTCTTTGCTGCTCCACTATGTCCAGTCTTTTATAATCAAAGGTTTTTACCTTTTATTTATATGCACATCCATACCTTCGAATGACATTGATGAATCTTTATTTATATCCCCAATATTTGCATGTCGATGGATAATATAATACAACCTTAGACCTTAGAATTATTAAATAAAAATTTAATAATTCACCTTTTAACTTTGAATTGGGATATCTCCTTCATTCTTTTGAATTTCGTCATGAAAATTTTTGCACCTAGGTTTTATTGGAAAATCTTTTCATCCATCATAATTTGGATAAGTATTAGCATAGTGGTTTTAATAAAAAACCCTTTCAAATGGTTTTAATGAAAACCCTTTCCATTGGTTTTAATAAAAAATCATTGCCATTGGTTTTAATAAAAACCTTTGCCGTTGGTTTTAATAAAAACCTTTACCATTGGTTTTAATAAAAACCATTAATACAATATGTCTCTTGTGCCACAAAACCCTGTAAATATCCATGCTCTCCAAAGTATCATAAATGATTATTTATGAAGTGTTTTTGCCACCAAAACTCAATGTGATCCATGTGACATCAATGACAACACAAAATTACTCAAATTGCCAAAAATATTCCTATAGAGCTAAATGCATGTTTTTATTTATTTTCTCAATAAAAACACCAAATAATGTTTTGAAAAGGCATTGATACCCCTCACATTCCAATAAATAACTTTCATTTCTTAGATCTAGTGGGTTGTATTTTCCCGTTTAGATTAAGAACTATTTGGTTTCTGTTAGTCACATCAATTTATGTTTCTCTTTGCATTATTTTTTACTTTGAAGGTCTT
Source organism: Wollemia nobilis (assembly GCA_028583015.1). Lineage (NCBI taxonomy): Eukaryota > Viridiplantae > Streptophyta > Pinopsida > Araucariales > Araucariaceae > Wollemia > Wollemia nobilis. Next base: position 1,269,991 of record JAQPPZ010002297.1, read on the forward strand.
CATATATTTGACTCCACTTCAAAATCAATCACACCATTTCTTCTATTCCTATTTATTTTTTTTGGAGTATGACTATTACTTTCTTTTATTGAAGTATTATTTTAGCCAATTATTATTTAGTTTTAAATTCTTTTTTCCTTCCATTTTTTTTTTGGTAAATAAAAGTCTTCATTAATTACCGGGTTTTGCAGGTTAACCCAAAACCTATTACAATATCCAACATTTTTCTGAGATTGTAGATCCTAGTCATACTTGAAACTTTCTTACCAAAAATTGTGTTGAATCCCCTACAACACCTTACTAACAAAGCACACCCATACCTAAACATAACTGTAAACATTACTTACATTGACAAGAATTGAAGTTTGGAACTTTGCACTTGTGAAACCTGTTGCTTGTCCATTTCCTATTCTCTGTTGGAATATTCCAAGGCTTACACCCTGTTACCTTCATTTCCAATTTGGTATGATTTAGAGGGAAACCCCATAGTTATTACCAGCTCCATGGGGAAATAACACCCATTCATATTTCTCCTTAACGGGTAGGTTTCTTTTCATGACTAATAATATTTTCCACTTCATGTGGACCTTGTGTCCATGTCACCAAACTACCAACATCAACACCTATGTTGGCTAATTTTTCAGCTGACCTGTTGGCCTCACGATACACATGACGAGCCCTCCTATTTTGTCTTTCTGCAAAAAGGATCCTCACTTCATGGATGACTCCCTCAATTCTCCATGGTGGTTTTTTGCCATTGGTTAACAGGTTTATGATGTTCATAGAATCACCTTCAATCATCAAGTTAACTTGAGTTTATTGGGCTACTTGCAACCCTCTCAAAAGGTCTCTAGCTTCTACTTCGTTATTAGTTCTGATTCCCAATGGTTTAGCAAAGGCCTTGACCATATTTCCTTGATGATCCCTAATTATTCCTCCAACTCCAGATTTTCCCGGGTTCTCCTTGGTTGCACCATCAAAATTTAGTTTAAACCAACCCTGGGGGGTGGCTCCCAAGAAATCCCATTTTGGGGATTGGGCAAAGGAATGGAAGGTTTGTCCTCAATACCTAAGGCCCGAGCTAATTTTTTTTCTTGGGGAAGAATTGAGTGGTTCTCATCCACTAAGGTGCTAAGGTTTTCTTTATCAAAGACAATAATCCTATTGAGGATGGTTTTTGGGTTGTGAATGGTTTCCTTAAAGGCTCTATGGTTACTTTCTAGCCAAATCTGCCAGAGAAAATGATGCCAATAAATTTTACATAGGTACTTAAGTTTTAGGCAAACAAAGGTTTGAGGCCATTGATGGAACACTTCGGATATAAGAGCAGGCTTAACCCATGAGATCCTAAAGGCTTGGAAAAGTTCATCTAGGATGGACTTCGCTACCGAACACTCCAAAAACAAGTGTTGGGTTGTCTCCCATCCTGCCCTGCACATGTAACAACTGTTAGCAATAACCATACCTGTGGATAACATATTGTCCATAGTGAGTATTTTTCCTTGAATCACCAGCCATGAAAAAAAGGATATTTTAAAAATTAAGCCTTTGATCCAAACCAAACTCCATTGAAATTGTTGACCTTCCACATTGAGAAGCAAATAATAGGTAGACTTAAATGTGAAGTCACCACTTTCAGTCTCAGCCCAAACAATGTGATCTTCATCCTCTCTAGAGGGAATAATTTGCTGAGTTAAAATGTTATAAAGCTCTTCAGACTTTGCTTCAAAACCTTGTACTCTGATGTGTTTCCACCTGTTGATATTTATATCCTACCACATATAATTTGCAACCTTCTTCCCAATATGCTGCTCCATATGCTCTTGAATCCTAGCCAAACAAGGATTTTGGGATAACTCCTCAGCTCTCACCCATCGATCCTTCCAAAAGTCTATTGTTTGCCCATTTCCTAGGATCCATCTAAGACCTTTTTTGACAAGATTCCTGCTCATGAGGATTACCTTTCAAAAAGTAGACCCCTTGCTTGCTAATTTGTCATTAAGGAAGTTCACACCTTGGAGGTATTTCCTCCTAACTATGGCAGTCCATTCATTATCGACATTTGTCAATAACTACCATGTTTGTTTGGCTAACAAAGTTATATTGAGATGAGCAACTCTCCTTAATCCTAACCCCCCATGATCTTTAGGTTTGCAAACCTTGTTCCAACCTACTAAATGGATCCTTTTCTTATCCTCAGTCCCTGACCAGGGAAATTTTTTTGAAGCTGCTCAATTTTGTGATACACCTTACTGGGAGCTTTGAAGACTGATAGGAAGTAAACGGGTATACTTTGAAGTGAAGCCATAGTTAAAACCTGCTTTGCCTGCTTGAGATAACAGATGTCCTTTCCAACCTGCTAGCTTTTTTGGATCATCTCCAGAACTATGTTCCACATTGATCCTTTAGGTTTCCCCATAAACAGGGGAAGACCTAAATAGGAGGTGGGAAGGGATGCAATCTGACATTTCATGATCCTTGCTATGCTATTTTACCTAGGAATGGGGGTATTGATGAAATAAAGTTTGCTCTTATAAAAATTCACTTTCTGTCCAACCACTTCTTCATACATTATGAGAATATTTTTAATCCTTCTTGCCTCAACCACAGAAGCCAAAGTCAGTAGCAATGTATCATCAACAAATTGTTGATGTTTCACCGGGGTAGTTAGCGATGTGGCCTTGATACCTGATATGATTCCAGCTGCCGCTGCTACCTTAATGGTTCTTCCCAAGGCCTCAGCAACAATGATGAACAACATAGGACTTATGGGATCTCCTTGTCTTAGACCACATTTGCTTTGAAAAAAACCTATAGTAGACCCATTAACCAAAAATGAAAAAAAAGGCTTAGAAATACACTCTCTTATTAACTTGACCCATTTCATGTTGAAGCCAAATTTTAATAAAAATGCCTCTAGGAATTCCCAATTTATCCTGTCATAATATTTGTTCATGTCTAACTTTAAAGCCATGACTACTTTTTTGGTCTGAGTGGTTGTATGAAGAGCCTCATGAATAGTAATAACTCCATCTAAGATTGATATTCCTTGTACAAAACTTCCTTGACTTGGATCAATGATCATCGATAGAACTTTCTTCAAACGGTTGGTTAAAAATTTGGACAAAATTTTATAGGATATATTACACAGGCTAACCGGCCTAAAGTCAGCCATAGTCTTGGGGTTGGGGCCTTTAGGGATCAAAGCAATGAAAGTTGAATTGAAACCCCTTGGAATATTATTTGAACTTTGGAACTCCTTGATTGCAGCAATAACTTTTGCTCCAACAATATCCCAAAAAACATGGAAAAACCACAGTGAAAACCCATACGGCCTAGGAGCTTTGTCAGGATCCATGTTAAATAAAGCCTCCTTGATCTCTTCATTTGAAAAAGTTGTTGTAAGAGACTCGTTAATTGTTTCATCAATGAGTTGTGGAATGAATTGAAGGAGAGAGTCCTTTGCTTGGGAATTATAGGCCCATTCTTCACCCAATATGAATTGAAAAAATTAACAGCCTCGTCCCTGATCTCCTGAATGTTTTGAGTTGAGGATCCATCCACCTTAGTTAAATTTCTAATAATATTGTTGCTTCTATTGCTCAATGTGGTAAAATGGAAAATTTTTGAATTAGATTCCCCTTCCTTTAGCCATAATGCCCTTGATTTCTACCTCCAATACATCTCTTCACAAGCTAAAATATTATAAAACTCACAAAGGGTTTCCTTATCTTCAGTCCTTGTCGCCTCATCATAGGTTCCATTTTGGATTTTGCTTTCTATTATTATCAGTTTTTCCCCCACTGCTCTCTTATTCTCAAAAATATTTCCAAAGACTTCTTTATTCCATATTCTAAGGTTGTTTTTCACCATTTTAAGTTTTTGAGACAGTTTGATGGAAGCACTTCCCTGGATAGGCTGCTGCCACCATTCCTCTATTCGTTTCTTGAATTCCGGATGTTTAACCCACATTGATAGAAATCTGAATGGCTTTTTAAAGGAGTTAGCCTGAAATGCCTCCCATAGAATAATATTATGGTCTAAAGCGCATTTAGGAAGGGCTTGTAATGTTGAATCACCAAACATTGTTGTAGCTTCCTTGGATAAAAAAAACCTGTCCAACCTTTCTTGAATCAGATGGCTTCCTATCCTCTTGTTACTCCATGTAAATTTGGCTCCTTTTAGTCTTACATCCATCAATTCATTTGTGTTAATGAATTCATTGAAGTCCTCCATGATCCTTGAGGGTAACCTAGATCCTCCCTTTTTATCAGATGGGTAAAGGAAGGTATTGAAATATCCTCTAATCACCCAAGGAATGTCTTTAAAATCTTGGCTCAAATTCCCAAAAAACTCCCACAGTTCAGACCTCCCTTGGACAGAGGTGGGGGCATAAACATTTGAAATAATCCAATTCTTATTAGTATCAAAATCATGAAATAATATGCTTAAGACTCTTTCATTTGCCTAAATAATACTTCCTTCTATTTTAATAGGATCCCATAAGATCATGAGGCCCCCAGATGCTCCTATCGCCTGTTGAAAGGCCACTTCCCCTTGCTTCCAAATACTTCTATCTATAAGTGTTGATTGTGCCTCGTTTGTTTTGGTTTCTTGAAGAAAAATGATAGTAGGATTCCAATCCTTCCTTATATACTTCACCATACTTTATTTTGGTGGGCCGTTTATGCCTCTCACATTCCATGAGATAACCTTCATTTAGACTGTTTGATACTTTTTCCTTGCCCCCTTCCCTGATCCAAAGGGGGTTTGTCAATTTTGCTATTATCCTGGCCAGGAATAGCTTGCTGTAACAATGTTCTTTGCTTTTTTTTTGCAATTTATTCATTGATTCTCATTCTATAGTGCTCTGTTGTAGATATTCTTGAAGAACACAAGCTTATACTTAGAGGGGGGGTGAACAATATAAGACCACTTTTAACTTTATCTTTCAAGAAGCTTTCAAATCAATAACATGCAGAATAAAGATAGCAGTAATAACAATAGTAAAACAATGCACAAAATATAATCCACAAAGTGACACAACAATTTACGTGGTTCACCCAAGGTGGGCTATTCCACGGATAAAACTTTTCTTCTAAAAGGTACATCAAAATCCTCTAGGAATCCTTCCCGATTACAATGTTTATGAGCCTCTGCTCAAAGGAGATACCTTCCCCTAATTCTGCTTCGGCTGGTGATCCTCTAGAAGACCTAGCAAGTGGAACTCTTTCCACAGAAGACACCTGTCTTCCCTGCTCTGGCTGGAGATCTCTGTCCTCAACTCTGTCACCGCAAGGCTGGTCCTCGAATTTGCACTAAATGTAGTCCTTCGGTCTAGCACAAATGTCCTCTTCTGCCTCGATCTCTGTCCTCAATTTGGTCCTCAAAATTGGTAAAAGAAAAATGGTTCACAAGCTTTCAAAATCTTGCTCAATGCTATCCCCAAGTCTTCACTATTCTGACACAGCTATATTAGACGAAACCAACTTTCGCACAGACTGCGCAACATAGTAGCATACAACACTTTGGCTATCAAACTTCTTACTTCTATGTGCCGTCTCTGAATGTCGCAACACCAACAGCTTCTACTTCTTTGCACATCCACTGCAGTATAGTCTTCGCACACTTTGTGCAACCACAACAGCACAAACTTTACACACTCTGCTTCTCGATGATCGAACTTCTCCCTCGCACTATAATTGCGTAGATCGCACTTCAAACGCACACTTCGATCGATGCCAAACTCTTCAAGCATCCCTCCTTTTATACTCATAATCTCAATATTAGAACCTTGATCTTAGTCGATTGTTTAACCTTCAATCATGTCGGCTATAAACCCTGCACTGCGTCAACCCAGATTTAACTCTGTCGGCTTCACTGCCTCCCTAAAGTTTTTGGCACGAAACTTCAACATGTCATAATATTGTGACACCTTTGCCTGTCGTACACCTTTTATAGCTTGCTGTAGCAATATCGCGACGCTTTTGCTTTTGTCTACTTCCTTTGCTTTTTTGCTGACGTCATCTCACTTCTATCGTGAAATCGTGACGCTTTAGACTTCAAAGCCTTCTTCTCCACTTCTGTCATGAAATCGTGACACCTTTGCCTCTTGTTGATGTCATCTGTAATTCTATCATGAAATCATGTTGCTTTAGACTTCAAAGCCTTCTTCTCTGCTTCTGTCATAAAATTGTGACACCTTTGCCTCTTGTTGACATCATCTGCAATTCTATCACGAAATCACGATGCTTTAGACTTCAAAGCCTTCTTCTTTGCTTCTATCGTGAAATCGTGACACCTTTGCCTATTGCTGATATCATCTATAATTCTGTCGTGAAATCGTGACACTTCTTGCTTCTTCAACCTTTTCTCGGTTTGCACTAGCGAAAATGGAACATGTCATGAAATCACGATGCTTTCGCTGCCTTAAGCTCTTTTCTGCCAAATGCTAACGAAACTAGAACATGTCATAAAATCATGATGCTTTCGCCAACTGCAAGCTTCCAACTCAACCTGTCATGAAATCATGACACTTTCTGCATCCGTACAACTTCATTGAAACCTGTCATGAAATCATGACACTTTCAGCTTTTGAAAGCTTTCTCTACTACCTGTCACGAAATCGTGACACTTCCTACAACTCAAAACTACCAACTCAACTTGTCGTGAAATCATGACAGTTTTGCCTAAACTTTCTCTCTCCTCAAACATGTCGTGAAATCGCGACAATTTTGCCTGCTTCGTCTCTGCCTTCCAGCATGTCGCGAAATCGTGAAAGTTTTGCCAAAACTTTCTCTCTCCTCAAACATGTCACAAAATCATGACAATTTTGCCAGCACTTTCTCTCTCCTCAAACATGTCGCAAAATCATGACAGTTTTGCTAGCACTTTCTCTCTCCTGAAACATGTCGCGAAATCACGACAGTTTTTCCAGCCGCCTGCAAATTTTTTCTAACTTATCTTTTTCTTGATCTTTTGCAACTGGGCAACTCTGATTTTCTTAGACTTACTGACCAGCTGAAACCTTCAACAAAACACATACTTTGACATAGAGACAAATTGCTTCAAGAACTCCTTGATAACAAAGACAACAACTACCAAGAGCTCCTTGACATCAATGACAACAACTACACTTAATCAAAGGCAATGTACTCAAGGTACCCAAAATTGCCAACAATCTCCCCCTTTGTCATTGATGGCAAACCTTTACTAAAAACACATCTTCAAGAGCCAAAACTGAAATCAATCTCTTGAAGTTTTGCTCCCCCTGACTTGAAGCTTTCCTCTTCACTTAAAACTCTCCCCCTTACTCATATCTCTCCCCTTACTCAAATCTCTCCCCCTTTGTCATCAATGGCAAAGGGTCACCTTTGGGGCTTGGGACTAAGAATGAGTCTCTTAGCTTAGTCCCTCCCCCTCCTATTAAGGTGATTTAAAACAGGGTTGGGAGTGAAACTCCCATTAGACACTCATCATCATTAGTGTCTACAATTTCTTTGTTGGGCCTTTTCTTGAGCTCTTTGTCAATGTTTCTATTCTTGGCACTTTTCTTGTTCTTGTTTTCATCTCTTTTCTTGTCCACACCTTGATCCTTGGACCTGTTTATACCACTGTTCCTATTCCTGTACCTTGGAAGATCAGCTCTGCACTGTCTGGCTATGTGACCTGTATTGTTGCACTTGTAACAAACAACAACATTATTTCTTTTAGGCATAGCTGTTCTTTGAATCTGCCTGTTCTGACTAACCCAGTTCCTGTTATTTGCTTTGCAAAAAATTGGCTTGTGCCCGAACTGATTACAAGAGTAGCAATACCCTTGAAATAAATTACGACTTCTAAAATTATTGTTAACCTTCTTCATTTGAGACATGCAATTTGTAGCCATGTGTCCAAACCTGTAACACGCAAAACATCTGCCGTGAAATATTCTTTTAATCGATCTCTTGGGTCCCAAAAATTTTTGTTTCACATTCAAAAATTTGTTTTCTATTTCTGTGCATTCATCACTCACGGACTCATTATCTGAAGCACTTTCTTCATCAGAACTTTCTTTCTTTTGAAATCTCTTGCTAGATTCCCCAACCTGTTTCTTATGCGGCTCAACAAAATCGAGACCTGTTTCATCTATTGGATTTCTTTAACTTTTGATGAGAGACTTAACCTTCTTGGAGCTATCCTGAAATTTGTAGAGCTTATCTTTGTATTCTTTATTTTCTTCTTTCAAAGAAGCCATTTTCTGCTCTAACTCATTATACTCAAGAATCTTAGACTCTAACTCATCCTTGAGTTCCTGTTTTTGGCTATAGAGAAGTCAAGACTTTCTATAAGATCGTATCTCTCTATACAACATTCATCTAACTTAATCTTGAGTCTATCATTCTTATTTCTTTCCTTTTTCAAAACACTAAGAGCATTATTGAGTTCACATTCTAGATCCTCTATTTGATTGCACTTTGAGTTATCAAGGCCTTTTTCAGATTTCTTATCACTAGAGGTGCTACCCTTTTCAAAGACCATACATGCATCTTCCTTATCATTTTCTGAAGCATCCTCATACATACTAGCAACCAATTCATTATTTGTGCAATCATCCTCAAGGTGCCCAAAATTTCCACATCTAAAACATTTTATTATAGTGAATTTATGTTTTGGTTCTTCCTCTTTTTCTAAAATGAACAGCATCTCATTTTCATTATCACTGGAGGAGCTTTCACTATCACTGCTAGAACACTTACTTGCTTTGTCCAGATAGAAGCTCTTTTTTTTCTTGTGTGAATACCTCTTTCCTTGATTACTGTGCTCATCTTTGTTCTTTCTGTAATACCTATGCTTTTCGTAATCCTTGCTCTTAACATCCTGTATATCTTCATCACTTTCATTTTTGGAAACAGTACAGTCAGTAGCATAATGACCATACTTTCCACAGTTGAAACATCTTATATTTTTCTTGCTTTTGTGCTTTCTAGAGAACTTGCCTTTCTTGCTATAATATGCCTCTTCCTCACTAGAATACTCATCACTCTCTTGAATCTGTTTGCCTTTTTATTTCTTGGTAGCTTTGAAAGCTGCCTCTTTCTTTACATCAACATTCACTTGAGTTCTCAGCTCAAATGCTGCAAGAATATTGTGGAGCTCATCCTTTTTCAACTTTTCTAAATCTTTGGCTTCCTCAATAGCAAAAATCTTTTCACTAAATCTATTAGGAAGAGATCTTAAAATATTATCACACACATCATTTTCAGCAAGTTCAAGACCTAAGTCTTTCATAGAATTAACAACTTCATCCATACGGAGCATGTAGTCACTAATCTTTTCATCATCATTCATCTTGAGTTTTTCAAACACACCTTTGTAGTGTCTAAACTTGGCCTTTCAGACATTTGCATCACTTATATGAACAACCTGCAATTGTTTCCACATTTCACTAGTTGTCTTGCAGTGAATGACTTTGGTAAGATCAGCCTTCTGTAAACCCTTCAGGATTGCATTCATGGCTTTTGAGTTGCTGTGATGTAGAAGCCTGTCTTCTTTAGTATAAGGACCATTTGTAGGAATGGTGTACCCATCTTCAATAACTTCCCATACCTCATTACCAAGAGCCATAATATAGAATTTCATTCTTGCACTCCACAGATCGAAATCTGATCCATCAAGAATAGGTGCTGCATTGCCACCTGAGAAATCCATTGTGTTCTTAACTAGTTCCTCCTTTCAACTGTAAAACCTTTTCAAAGGAACCTGCTCTGATACCAATTGAAGAACACAAGCTTATACTGAGAGGGGGGGTGAATAGTATAAGACCACTTTTAACTTTATCTTTCAAAGCAGCTTTCAAATCAATAACATGTAGAATAAATATAGCAGTAATAACAGTAGTAAAATAATGCACAAAATATAATCCACAAAGTGACACAACAATTTACGTGGTTCACCCAAGGTGGGCTACTCCACGGATAAAAATTTTCTTCTAAAAGTTATATCAAATTCCTCTGGGAATCCTTCCCGATTACAATGTTTATGAGCCTCTGCTCAAAGGATATACCTTCCCCTAATTCTGCTTTGGCTGGTGATCCTCTAGAAGACCTCTTTCTCCTATGCCCTTAGCAAGAGGAACTCTTTCCACAGCAGACACCTGTCTTCCCTGCTCTGGCTGGAGATCTCTGTCCTCAACTCTGTCACCGCAAGGCTGGTCCTCAAATTTGCACTAAACGCAGTCCTTCGATCTAGCACAAATTTCCTCTTCTGTCTCGATCTCTGTCCTCAATCTGGTCCTCAAAACTGGTTAAAGAAAAATGGTTCACAAGCTTTCAAAAGCTTGCTCAATGCTATCCCCAAGTCTTCACTCTTCTGACACAGTTGTATTAGACGAAACCAACTTTTGCACAGACTGCGCAACACAGCAGCATACAACACTTCAGCTATCGAACTTCTTACTTCTGTGCACCATCTTTGAATGTTGCAACACCAATAGTTTCTACTCCTTTGCGCATCCATCACAGTATAGTATTAACACACTTTGTGCAACCACATCAGCATAGACTTTGCACACTCTACTTCTCGACGATTGAACTTCTCCCCTGCACTATAATTATGCAGATCGCACTTCGAACGCACACTTCGATCGATGCAAAACTCTTCAAGCATTCCTCCTTTTATACTCATAATGTCAATATTAGAACCTTGATCTTAGTCGGCTGTTTAACCTTCAATCATGTCAGCTGTAAACCCTGCACTATGTTGGCCTAGATTTAACTTTGTCGGCTTCACTGCCTCCCTAAAGTTTTTGGCGTGAAACTTCAACATGTCACAATATCGTGACACCTTTTCCTACCGTACACCTTCTATAGCTTGCTTTAGAGATAACGCGACGCTTTTGCTTTTGTCTACTTCCTTTGCTCTTCTATCGCGAAAACGTGACACTTTTGCCTTTTGCTGATGTCATCTCACTTCTATCATGAAATCGCGATGCTTTAGACTTCAAAGCCTTCTTCTCCACTTCTATCATGAAATCATGACACCTTTGCCTCTTGCTAACGTCATCTGTAATTCTGTCATGAAATCGTGACACTTTAGACTTCAAAGCCTTCTTATCTGCTTCTGTCGTGAAATCGTGACACCTTTGCCTCTTGCTGACGTCATCTGCAATTCTGTCGTGAAATCACGACACTTTAGACTTTAAGGCGTTCTTCTCCGCTTCTGTCATGAAATCGTGACACCTTTACCTCTTGTTGACATCATCTATAATTCTGTCATGAAATCACGACACTTCTTGCTTCTTCAACCTTTTCTCGGTTTGCACCAATGAAAATGGAACATGTCACGAAATCGTGACGCTTTCGCTGCCTTAAGCTCTTTTCTGCCAAATGCTTGTGAAACTGGAACATGTCACGAAATCACGATGCTTTCACCAACTGCAAGCTACCAACTCAACCTGTCACAAAATCGTGACACTTTCTGCATCCGTACAACTTCATTGAAACCTGTCACAAAATCGCGACGCTTTCAGCTTTTGAAAGCTTTCTCTACTGCCTGTCGCAAAATCGTGACACTTCCTGCAACTCAACACTGCCAACTCAACTTGTCGTGAAATCACAATAGTTTTGCCTAAATTTTCTCTCTCCTCAAACATGTCGCGAAATTGCGACAATTTTGCCTGCTTCATCTCTGCCTTCCAGCATGTCTCAAAATCGTGACAGTTTTGCCAAAACTTTCTCTCTCCTCAAACATGTCGCGAAATCGTGACAGTTTTGCCAGCACTTTCTCTCTCCTCAAACATGTCGCGAAATCGTGACAGTTTTGCCAGCACTTTCTCTCTCCTCAAACATGTCGCGAAATCGTGACAGTTTTGCCAGCATTTTCTCTCTCCTGAAACATGTCGCAAAATCGTGACAGTTTTTTCAGCTGCCTACAAACTTTTTCTAACTTATATTTTTCTTGATCTTTTGCAACTGGGCAACTCTGATTTTCTTGGAGACTTACTGACCAGCTGAAACCTTCAACAAAACACATACTTTGACATAGAGACAAATTGCTTCAAGAAATCCTTGATATCAAAGACAACAACTATCAAGAGCTCCTTGACATCAATGACAACAACTACACTTAATCAAAGGCAATGTACTCAAGGTACCCAAAATTGCCAACAATTCTCCCTTTCTTTCTTTCACTTCCATAATATATCGGAGGCTTGGTAGTGCTTCTAGTCTATTTTGGACTGAAATGAGGGGGCATATACTGTGATAGTCTAGGGATTGAACCTTCTTCCTCATTTTGGGGGTTTTCAATTCCCTCTTCATCCTTAGCCTTGTTTTGGTTCACCTCTCCTATCTGGTTCCTAAATAGGGGGCTTTCCTTCAAGGAACCTTTTACCGTTGGGCTCGTCTGATAAGGGATAATTTGCTCCACTACCGGATTAGGAGCTACATTCTTGGCTCTTGTTTCCACAACTTTGACTCTTGAATCTATTTTTCCCATGTTTAAACTAAAATGACCTGGCAATTTTTATTCATTTTGAGCATAGCTTTTGGGGCTTTTTGTCATAGTTGTGTATGGTCATGATTTGGATGGGGAGTCTAGGGTTTTAGGAAACTTGACACTGATGGTATATTGGGTTATTTTTTCATAGATTCATTATTTTCATTTACCCCTTTCCCATATTTCTCTACATTATCTTCCTCAAAATTTAAAATTTTGAAAGGCTCAAAATAATTCCTAGTTAAAATACATTTGTAGTATTATTAAAATCAGAATTAGGTTGACTTACTTTGTCTAGGTCTTCAACAATCTCACCTTCTTCATATGTGGTATTTTACAAAGCATATATTTCTTGATTCTCCTTTATATCAACAATCCTTTTTTCCTTTGCATCATAATCCTCATCATTCATTTCCCCTTACTTTGTTTCATTTGCCAAATATTCTAATAATACTTTCTCCTAAGTTGATTAGGGTAGAATCTTCCAAGATGTCCAAATTGGTTATATATTTTACACTTGGTTGGCACATTTTTGTACTCTATTATTTGCAAATATTTGTCATTTTTTTGAGATAAGATCAAACAAATTTGTAATATCCCTTTCCAAATTAGTATTAACACAAAAAATATTATAAATTAGCCTTTATCCTATCATTATTGTTGGATCTACCACAATGATTTTGCCAAAATATTTTTCAATTTATTTGAAAACCTTCTCCTAAAAAAATTGCAATGGTAGTCCTAGTAATTTGACCCAAATTGATGCTTGTAGAATGGGTTGACTATAAGGATTGAATTTTGGAGTCCAACTATTCAAAAACAAACTCCTCCTCCTAAAAAACCAAGGTCCTCTTTGCAAGACTCAATCAATATCCTCTACACAGTTCAATCTTACCAAAAAAAAATTGGGGTAGGGCTACAATTTCCATATGCCCTAAAGGGATTCCACTTTTCATTGCCCTATTTTTGAATCATATATAGATTTTGTCTCACAACCAGAAAATTCCCAACTAAATAGATATCCCCTTGCATAACACCTATTTTTGCTAGTTCATCCAGTGTTACTAGTTTTCCTTCCTCCATCAATAAGTTAATACTATTGATTTTATTCCTTTGATTTCCTTGAACTAGATTAAGCAATAATTTTTCCCTAGATAAAAAATTTGGTGCTAGAAGCTTCTTTCCAATTCTCCATTCCTTTCTTTATCACCATGACCAAATCAAGAAGGTTGTTGTAGGCTTAGATCTAGTATGTCTGCTAAGTTGACACCTCCAAAACTGTTTTCCTCTCCATTGCCAAAGTTGTCCTTCACCTCACAACCCAAATTGTGCTCCATTTCATAAAAAATAGTAGTTTTTTTTTGTATCTTGCTTAGCATTTTCAACAACCAATATTTTTATCAAAATAAGCTATTGGATCGAGTCTTTTTATAAATCGTTATGAATTATATATTGTAGTTGACTCATCAATTTTGTGTTAGCAAAAATATATATTAAGAGGTGCAAATAAGATTTTGAAATTTACATCATGTTATATTTGGAGATCATTTTTAGAAGATCTTGTACCATCAAAACTACCTATAATAAGGTATAAGAGTACAATCAATGTGATATGAAAACCAAAGGTAATAATGAATAATTAAAGTAGTTATAAAACCTACAATATCAAATATGCCTAAGCACAAATTGTCTAAAATACATCTAAATTTCATAGGTATGATTATCTAATTGTATCGCTCCAAATTTTTCACACCCTTACCTTAAGGCTATAGGATCCGTGCCCGAAAGGGGGATGTGAAAAGGATGTCGCGGTACCTCGGACTGAGAGGACTTGCGAAGGTCCCGCCTCTCAAGGGAGGTGTATATTGGTGATTTTTCGACGGATGGTGGGTTCACCAGGAAACATTTAATGGCAGTTTCCACGCCTAGGTTGGGAATGTGTTTTATGTGTTCATTTTTAGCCTTAAGCATTCAAATCCTAGGTTTGGCCAAAATGCGTCTAAGCTATTCTATATGCAGATGCAAATTAAATGAATACAGAAAAATAGAATAGGACAGAAAAATAGAGAAATTACAGAAGATAAAAAGAAGAATACCTGATCCGGATGTCTGATGAAGATTCTGATCTTGAAGCAGTCAGGATCGCCTCTGATTTGACAGGATCGTCTGAGATCAGACAAGATCGTCTGAGATCTGACGAATTCGTCAGACGAATTCGTCAGAGACCTACAAATAGAGAAATAGGTGCAAAATACAGAAAATACAACAATGATAACAGAGGGAAATAGTATAAAATGACAGTAGCACTATCAAACTGAAACATAAACACAGAAACAGGAATGAATTATGCTAATTTAATCACAATCATGGCTTAATTATGCATTTAATCTAGATGGGTGAACTCCAAAATGCAAAATAGTATAAAATACTGAATAAAATAAGCTAATTGCAGAATAAAACAATAGAGAAAAGATAGAGAAATGCAAACTTCAGGCACTGATTGCCTCAATATTGACTGCAGTCGAAATCGTCTCGCATTGGTACGAAATCGTCTCTGATTCGACAGGTTCGCCTCCGATCTGAACAGGTTCGTCGGCGACGATGTAAGCTTGCTTCGGCTAAAAAATAGTAATGTACCTGCAACAAAATTGATATAGAACTGATGCAAATGGAAACTTAGGATGTTTTATCGTATGAGAAGTCAAGTTACATAGAATTTCAGCCAGGGGGGTGCTAAGGGGAAGGCTTAGGATTAAATAGGTTTAGGAGGGAGGTTAGGAGGTTGGAGATCATCCCTATTTGGGAGATCTCCAACGGGGAAGGGTCTCTAACGACGCAGACACGCTTCTGCCCGGATTAGAGGCCCGTTGGAACAGAAGCTAATTGTGCAAAATCAGTTTTGCGACAAGATCGTCTGGACGTCCTAGCCCAGACGAAATCGTCAGATCTGGGGCGATATCGTCTGATCGGCGACGATATCATCAAACGGTCAAAACAACCTCTAAAAATGGCACGAAAAAGGGGGAAACGGATTACCCGACGGTTAACGGGCGGTTTGGGAGGTTAAAATTTGAATTTAAATTATTTACTAGGATGAATGTAATTATTACAATTTCACTGCGCCAATTTTAGGGTGCTACATTTTGCCCCCTCTTTAGCGAATTTTTTGAAGAAAATGCGTTAAAGATGAGTTCTTCTCGATCTACGAGAAAGCAAAAATTATTCCCATTTTTAGGCGACGATTCTTGGTCGAATCGTACGATAGCTTACTATGGTGCCCCCTCCGTGTTTTTACCCAAATCGAACGTTTGAGGTAAAAACGCGAAAAAGCAAAATTAATTTTGAATTATTTTTGAATAAAATTAAGAAAAATAGGGTAAAACCCTAATTCATTTTTACTGTTCATTTTACTGGTTTTAGAGCTCTGGAAGCAAAAATGGTGGAGACGACGCACAGATCAACAGAGGTCCGACGCGGGCTACGGGTAAGAGTCTAAACTTAGTTTAGAATGCTTTAATTTGATTTTACATGCTTTTTAGATGAATTTAGATGAATTTTTGAGCATCGCGGCCATTTTTGGGCCGTCGACGTCGTCGGGACGAAATCGTCCCGATTTCGACGAAATCGTCTCAATTTCGCCAATTTCGTCTAAGGGCGAAATCGACGAAAGGGGGACGATTTCATCAAATTAGGGATGATTTCGACCTGTGAAATCGGAAATGATTATGCTCAAATTTGGGACGATATCGTCCAATAGTGGACGATATCATCAATTGCATAAAATTGAACTTATTTTAACTTGCATTTTTAATCACTTGAGTTGTTATTAATGGTTGTTTGTTTTTTTGTTGTTTATGTTGCAGAGAGGTTTGCTAAAGAGCAGGGAATGGAAGTATGGAGGTTTGAGAGATGACTTGGCCGCTCTTACACGAGTAGAGCGGGATCAGCTGGCACAGGCCGACTTACAGCATGTGGCAGAGATGCCACAAGTGTCTATAGATATGGGGCTACTGACAGCCCTAGCAGAGAGATGGTATCCGGGTTCTTCCTATTTTTGGCTACCGATAGGGGAGATGACTCCCACTCTAGAGGATGTATGGAGGATTCTGAGAATCCCCATACAAGGACGGTTGATCACTCCTGTGGCCAATCAGGGCCATGCTATGGGGCGATTGTGCGGTGACCCGAGCTTCGCCCTAGAGAAGGGCGAAGTTAACATCGAGGCACTGCGCCAGATGCCTGGGGCATCTAGACTCACACAGGTTCTAGCTGGAGTAGTTGGTGGACTTTTGCTGTGCCACCAGAGCGGGTGCAGGGTGCCATGGATGCTCGTAGATGTGATCTACGATATGCGAGACCATGGCTACAGGTTTGCTTGGGGCAGCTATGTGCTATGCCGACTGTACGGGATCCTGCATGGGGTCGTGTACAAGGGCGGCCGATGTCTGGTGATGACATCGCTCCTACAGGTTTGGTGCTAGGAGCATATTGCAGTGCGGAGGCCGATAGGGCTTCCTCTGACAGGGATTGATGGGGAGAGGCCCCGAGTTTTCTATTGGTGGCTCCGAAGAGGGTCACGACGGCGGATCGACCTTTCGATGTCCCGAAGACTACTAGATGACCTAGTCCCGGACCAGATTACCTGGAGGCCATGGCGCGAGCACCCAGGGTGGGCCGAGGATGGACAGGAGCTAGCTCACGTTAGGCGAGTGTGCTGGCTACGGATGGAGAGGGGAGAGGTGGAGCTCCACCGCTATGACCGAGTTTTGCGTCAGTTCGGTCTGCAGCAGGGGATCCCATCTCTCAGGGATTATGAGTTTTCCCGGACTGTCCGGGATAACACTATAGTGAGCGGGGCTCCAGACATGCAGCGCTTCGGAGTCAGGACTCGGACGATGCCCCCATTCAGCCAGTGGATGGGGACGACGTAGGGGTAGCCGACGGCTATGATGCCTGGTACGCAGGCATCCACCCTCCTCGGATGACGAGGGCTCAGGGTCCGATACACACAGTTGTGCATCGGATAGGGAGGCGACGCCAGGCGGCTATGGAGGCGGCCCAGGGTCACGGTGGGAGAGAGCTGAGGAGGCCACAGGCACAGGAGAGGCCACGGCAGCGGGAGAGGAGGGTGGAGAGACCCCCTTCTCCACAGAGAGAGAGGCCACCATCGCCCGATAAGGGCAAGGGTGTGGACACTAGGGAGAGCAGCGAGACAGCTACTCTTCGAACGGAGACGATCCATCTCCAGGCACAGGTGCAGACCCTACAGGAGGAGGCTGCACGACATCGAGCTGAGGTTACACAGCTTAGGGACGAGATTGCATGCCTCAGGGCACGGGGCGGAGGGGCGAGCACTGGGGAGCTGACATGGGCTATTGCCCAAATCACTTTCTATCAGACATTGTACTATCAGCTGGTGCCAGAGGAGGATAGACTACCCCTACCAGCTAACATCGTAGAGCCGATCAGGATTGGGTCGTCTAGGACTTCGTCCCGATCGAGGACTAGGACTCACAGTACTACACAGACTGCGATGGGGCCACCTCGTCCACCTCAGGGCGGGGGAGGAGATGAGGCTGAGAGCTCGAGGGGCTCTCGAGGCTAGAGGACTGCATTACACTGTACAGATTGATATGTAGGTTTATTATTTTTGATAGAGGATTGAGTATGCCGAGGTACAGATTGTGGCATACCGATCCAATTTTGATGATGTATATATACTGTTGATATATATATGAGATGAGATAGTTTTGATCATATGACTTGTGTTATGTGTATGTTTATGATGCTTTTATGTTTGATTGATTGATTTGATAATTGGATTGAGGATTCATGAAATTATGTCGTTTTGAAAATTTATAATTTTGATGTCATGCGGTAATATTTTAAATGAAATAATCTGATGTAACAAATTGGTTGTTTGTAATGTGATGTGGTAAAAAAAATAAAAAGAGACTTCTAACAATAATTTCAAAGGACATTGTCGCTATTATAGACCATTTCATGGAGTCGCTGCTCACTCGGTCGTCAAGCTAATCCCAGTATAGAAATATTGTTAAAAGTAAAAGAATGCTTAAGAGACTGTCTTAAGACTTTGGTGCAATGGTGAAAATGATGGTTTGTTTTCAGATTTTCATAAAATAATATGCATGAAATAATGTTAAAATGATTGTTGCTAGGCATAAATTCCTAAGTGTGATAAATTTTTTGGATAATTCCTTAGGAATTATATCATCTTTGCAAAATTGAAGGTTGACATAATGACATGAAATAGTGATAATGTGCATGCTTTGTGTTTAAAAAAACATAA
Organism: Wollemia nobilis; assembly: GCA_028583015.1. Taxonomy (NCBI): domain Eukaryota; kingdom Viridiplantae; phylum Streptophyta; class Pinopsida; order Araucariales; family Araucariaceae; genus Wollemia; species Wollemia nobilis. The sequence goes on from JAQPPZ010002297.1 coordinate 1,288,778, forward strand.
CTGTGTAATAGTATGATTTAAGTCATATGGTTTTCATGATTTTTAAATAAATGGGGAATAAAAATTGTTACAATGGTTTGCGCTAGGCATAGAATATGTAGGTATAAACTTATACCATCATCGCGAAAATCAAAGAAAAATAGATAGTTTTATTGCATGGTTGATTTTTTTTAATAAACAGAAAATATGAAGATGAGGACTTGCGCTAGGCATAAAATTCCAATTTTGGTTTTGGAACTATACCATCGTCGCGAAAGTCGACAAAAGTTATATATATATATATATGTTTTGATTGTATGGTTTTGAAAGAAATTTTTGATTTTTCTATTATATAGTTGTCTTTATGGTAAACAACTGTAGTTGAATTATTCCAAACAAGTTGCAAAAATAATATTTCAAAGTATTTTGAAGACAAAAGTTAGATTTATAAGGAATCCCATGTGCATATGTGAATTCATTTCCGATCTTGATTTATCATAATGATACACAAAATCTCTCAAATACAAATGTGTGTGCAATTGCTTTGTGCATTTACCAGTTTTGAGCAAGATAATATGATACAAGTGATTTGAAGAAACCAAATAAGTGTTCATTAACCATGATGTAAATGCATATAACCATACTAGACTACTATGTAGATCGGATTATCAAGAGCTAGCTAATCCATAAGCAGACATAGGTCTATACAAAAGAAGGTCGCTAATGTGACAGACATATCGCCACGCTAGGAGTTACCCAAGGCCAAGCAGGTTGGGCACAAACCACCTGTTATGGGGCTTACCTCACGGTTTTCGAATAATTGAGAATTCCAGGGATTCAAGCTCATCAACCCTTCTTTTCTTTTCAAAGGGTAGGGAAAGGGATTTTATTGCTTTTGCTTTTGCTTTCTTTTGCTTTCTTTTGCTTTTTCTTTTGCTTTACTTTGCTTTTCTTTTCTTTTTCTTTTTGTATTTTTTGCTTGATTTTTGAGATAGTGCTTGAAATATTGTTGTAATGATATAAAATAACATTTTTCTTTTCTCTTTTTTTTTTTCTTGAACTTTTTTTTTCTTCTTCTTTGCTAGGGATACTTGCTCGGATTAGCTGTAGAGCAAGGGATTTTTATTCTGGGTAGGGGTGAGCTTGTCCTTTTGCCAATTCTCAAAGATTCTAGACCATGTGCATGATAGGATAGCAGGGGAAACTTTTCGCTCAAGAAATCACGTCTACTATGTAGCAAAACATGGAAATTACAAATATAATCATTTTATTGTGAAAAGATGTGCTTGGTTTAAGTAAATAACAAGATCAATTCTCTATGCTCAAACTTTATTTAATTGAATTTTGTGGACTTTGATATAAGAGAGATTAGTAATCATGCCAGATAAAATCAAGATATTTATTTTTGTGAGTGTGCAAGTGAGAGATTCCAAATAAATGCTAATTTATCCAAAATAATTTGAAACATATAACTGCAATAATTGTAAGAAAATATATATAAATACTTTTTGAGAAGTTTTGAGAATATTGACTCTCTCTTTCTTCTTTATATTGTTTTGGTTTCGAAAGAGTCAAGCACATTGTTGTTTTTATATTTTTATCATTATTTTGTTTTTTTTTGGTTTTATTTTTGTTTTTGAACAAAAAATTTAACAAGTGCCATAAATAAATGCAACAAATAGTTTTGAAGATTTTGATGATTATGAATGTTTTTGGTGTTTTTGAATTTATAAATTTGAAAGAAAAACAAGATAGTGATTTTGAACAAATATATACATGGATGAAATGACCAAATTTATACATAGTAACGTTTAAGATGCAAAATATTCATGGGTTCTTTAAGTTCTTTACCATCTAAGGTAGACAATTTGTATGCTCCTGATTCGAATTTAGCAATAATAATGTATGGTCCAAGCCAGTTGGGCTCAAACTTACCTTTAAGGTCCTTAGTTGCATTAGTATTTTTTTTATTTTCTTTTAAAACAAGGTCGTCGATCTCAAAGGATCGATGACGCACTTTTTTAGCATATGATCTTTTAAGCTTGTTTTGGTAGGCACGGAGATGCTCCAAAGCATTGATGCATTTTTCATCTAGGAGTTCCAGCTGATTGAGTCTACCAGCACGATATTCATCTCCTACTTTGGTATCTTGAAGTAGCAGAGCCAAAGAAGGAACTTCCAATTCAAATGGAAAAACTGCTTCAGCACCATAAACCAAAACAAATGGTGAAGTTCCCGTGGGGGTTCGAACACTAGTTCGATAGGCCCACAAGGTTGGATATAACTCGAATGTGCCAGTCACGACCAGTTTTATTGACCAATATTTTGAGAATTTTGATTAAGGTTTTGTTAGATGCTTCCGCTTGACCATTACCCCGAGGATAATAGGGAGTGGACCAGCGATGTTGAATCTTATATTTTTGGCATAATTTTTTAACATCTTTATTTTTGAAACAAGTTCCATTGTCGGAGATGAGATTGGCAGGAATTCCGAACCTGCAAATGATTTGATTAAAAATAAATTTAGAGACTTGTGTGCCAGTGTAGGAAGCTAAAGGCATAGCTTCAACCCACTTCGTGAAATACTCAGTGGCGGTTATGATGAACTTGTGTCCATCAGATGACACAGGATTGATTTTGCCAATAATGTCTAAACCCCATTTGGAAAAGGGCCAAGGAGATGAAATAGCCTGTAGCTCTTGTGCAGGCGCATGGACAAGGTCAGCATGTTTTCGGCACTTGTTGCAATGGCGCACATACTCATGTGCATCCGTTTCCATGGTAGGCCAAAAGTATCCTATCCGAAGGAGCTTTTTAGCAATGACACTACCACCGAAGTGTCCTCCACAAGATCCATCGTGGGCTTCACTCAAGGCTGATTTAGACTCTTCTAAGTTTAAACATCTTAATAGGATACCTTCAAAAGATCTCCTATACAAGGTATTGCCAATTATTACAAATCGACTTGCTCGTCTACGTAATAACCGACGTTCGGTTGCTATTAGAATTGGCAGGGAAAGTCCCATTTTGGAGAAAATCAAATATGTCCGTATACCAAGGTTCAGGAGTAGTTTCATTGATTAGAAACACATCCAAAGGCTCTGAGCATGATTTATGTGAAGCGGGTTCCTGGAGTCGACGAATAATGATAGTGGCATATTCGTCATCTAACTCCAAGGGCAGGAGAGATGCAGCTGCGGCCATAGCATCAACTGCACGGTTGCTAGTTCGAGGAATAGCTTCCAAGGTAACTTGATCAAATAGAGACATTAATTGTAAAACATAGGCCTTATATGGGCGTAGTTTATCATCTCTGGTCTGATAAACTTCATTAATTTGGTTTATAACCAGTTGAGAATCACCAAAAACTAAAAGATGTTTAATTTTTAGCGCCAAGGCAGCTCGTAATCCAAGGATTAGAGCTTCATACTCAACAATATTGTTGGTGCAAGCAAATGTCAATTTGAAGGACAGAGGAATAAGATGTTTTTGCGGGGATATTAAAATAATACCCGCACTAGCCCCACTCATGCATCGGGCTCCATCAAAGTATAAGGACCATTGTTCAGTATGGTCTGCCTCTAATTGAAGGCATTCATCCGAAAACTCGATGATGAGGGGATGGGTAGACGCTAAGGGTGCAGCAGCTAATTGATCTGCTATGATTTGACCCTTAACAGACTTCTGTCCTATGAATGTGAGATCAAACTCGCTTAGAGCAAGAACCCACTTGGCTGTGCGACCCGATAAATAAGGTCGACTCATGAGATACCTTAAGGGATCGTATTTGGCAATGACATAAGTTTTTTGACTAAGCATATAATGTCATAATTTTTGCGTAGCAAACACGATTGCTAGACATAGTTTTTCTAATGTTGTGTAGCGGGTTTCATAACTGATGAAGGTTCGGCTAATATAATAATTAGCACGTTCTCTCTTTTCATCATCAAGCTGAGCTAACATAGCCCCTAAGGCAGAATCTAAAGCTAAAATATATAGGAGGAATGGGCGATCAGGTTTAGGTGGTGAAAGCACAGGTGGATTAAGGAGGTATTGTTTGAGAAGTTCAAAAGCTTCTCTACATTCGTTGTCCCAATTAAAAGGGACATCCTTTTTAAGGAGTTTAAGAAAGGGACCAGTTTTGTCCGCTAGCTTATCGATGAAGCGACGGATAGCTTGAAGCTTACCTTGTAAACTTCGTAATTCAGATATATTAGTAGGTGCGGGCATATCAATGATAGCTGCAATTTTGAGAGGGTCGATTTCGATACCACGTAAAGAAACTAAAACCCCTAATAGTTTGCCGGACTTAACTCCGAATATGCATTTTGCTGGATTTAATCGAATAAGATATTCTCGTAATCGATTAAAAACTTTTCTCAAATCATCTAAATGATTATCTTGCAAAATAGAGCGAGCTATAATATCATCTACATAATCATGTAGGATATCATGCATCATATCATGAAAAATATAGGTCATAGCTCGTTGATAAGTTGCACCTGCGTTCTTTAAGCCAAATGGCATCACTTTCCAACAAAAAGTACCCCAGGGGGTAATAAAGGCTGTTTTAGCCTGATCTTCGAGAGCTATCCTGATCTGATTATAACCGGAGAATCCATCCATTAAGGACATCATCCCACTCCCGGCAGTGAAGTCAATGATTTGATCCATGTTTGGAAGAGGAAAGTCATCTTTAGGGCATGCAACGTTAATATCTCTAAAATCTGTGCAAACCCTAACTTTGGTAGCTTCTTTCTTGGTGACTGGAACTACGTTTGAGATCCATTCAAAGCATAATCAATAGCTTGTATAAAAACAACATTCAGGAGTTTTTCTAACTCCCCTTTGACTAGCAGAGCCACTTTGGGATGCATTTTTCTAAGTTTTTGTTTAACGAGGTTTAGCATCCGGATGGACCACTAGATGATGCATGACTATAGAAGGGTCTAGACCTGGCATATCTTCATATGTCCAAGCGAAGACATCTTCATACTCTTTAAGGAATGCAATGTATTGCTTTTGTTTTTCTTGACTTAATTCGGATCCAATATTGATTATGTGAGGATTATCCTCAGTTCCAATATTAATTTTAATGACGTTTTCTACCTCCATGTGTAGATCTCTTTCAAAGTTAGGTGGGGCGGGTGAAACGCCCAATTCTTGTAATTCTTGTAAGGTTAATTTGGATAATTCATCCTGAGGATTAGTAGTCTCAAGTTGGGCTATAGTTGGTATAGAACCATCAAAATAAAATCCATTGTGTAACATCTCTTCAACGGAGACATCATGGAAGATATCTCCTTCCAACTCTTCATCGGGGTCAGTAATCATTTCAGGGTAAGCTATGGATAGCATGTTACATGTAAACGACTGATTTTTTAGAGGCAAATCAACATGCCTATCCAAATAATCTTGATAGCATATGAGGTGATCATCATCTTCAAAAGGAAAGGGTTGACCCTTACTAGGAAATAGGCCCACACCATAGCGGGCAGGCCAAGGTTCTACCTCGAAAGGTTCTTTCATGCCATTTTGGAAAGGTCCCAAGCCTTTCCCTTTATATCCCATTTTAAGCATCATGGGTTTAGCTTTAATATATTCATTGGTAAAATAACACCGAGCGTATCCCTCATGATGAGTTTTGATATTCCGAGGGATTCTTCCCTAGTCATATCCTTTATAAATGAAGGCACAACTCCCAACTTGGTAAGTACTTCCCATAGGTTGTGGGAGGCCCAAAGTACGAGGAGATGGCGGCAAGTTATTTAAAAGAATGGAATCTCGCATGAAAGCATTTGTCTTTTCTGATATTAAGGTTGTGGATAAATCTGGTAAAATTTCATCAGAAAGAGCATAAGATGTAGAAGGATTATTCCCTATATCTTTAGATGTGGAAGGGATGATAGATGGGTTTATAGGTTTTGAATTTATAGGGATAGAACTTGAAGGATTGGTTGTAGATTTAAGATCTTTTTGAGGTTCTAGAGTGATTTGTGTAGAGGATTGTTGATCTAAATAGGAGGATGAAATTAATGGAGGGGAAATAGGTGAAGTTATGGGTGTGTGTTTCACACGTTTAGATGAAAAATAAGAACTAGGATGTGTGGATGACAGAGCGGGGAAAAATTGCACTCCAACAGGTTCTGCCAAAGCACACATATCAAAGGGTCTAGGGTCACCATGGATAGTGACCAACTGATTTTTAAATTCAAATTTAACACATTGGTGTAAAGTTGATGGGACCACTCGCATCGCATTGATCCAAGGGCGACCCAAAAGTATATTGTACGATGTTGGGCAATGTACAATAAACACGATTGTTTCTAGGGTTCTGGGACCAACTTGCAAAGGGATGGTAATAACTCCACACGTTTCTTGTGTTTCGTCATTAAAAGCTTTGATAATCATATCAATTTTCTTCATTTCATCACTTCTAAAGCCAAATCGTTGGTAGAAGTCAAAAGTGCAAATGTTTAGAGATGAGCCATTATCAATCAAAACTCGTTTGACAGCTACATCTCCAATTAGAGCAGTAATATATAAGGGATTGTCCTTATGTAAACTATGTTGTGGGATATCTTTATCCCGAAATTCAATACAATCAACCTCTCGAGTGATGATAGTGTTGGCCATAACTTCAGTTTGAATGTTTTGAGGTACCATCATTTGGCTTAATGTAAGCATCAACTCATCCCTATGGGTAGGAGAAGATATTAATAAATCCAAAAGGGAAATTTTGGCTGTAGTATTGGACAATTGCTCATTAATATTGTAAGGGGGTTTAGGTTGAACATGTTAGCGTACTTAACTCCTTTTATCTGTATTACGCTATTTAGCTATTAGTTAGCTATTAGTATAGCTATCTGTTGTCTCTGTTACAACTACGTAACAGAGTGCAGTTGCCTGTGTGCTATTCACGGCACTGTCACATGTATTTAAACTCTGCAGCAATATACAATTTCTGTTCGTTGAATCTAACATGGCATCAGAGCCAGTGGCGTGAAGGGAGCAGCGCAGCGGCAGCAGAGAAGCGTGGACAACAAACGGATTTTTTTTAATTAGGCAGACGGGAATTTTTTTTCTCCGGGTTTGTTGTAGCAGAGGATTCCTCCGGTGAGAAAAAAAAAAAAAAAAAAGACGCGCAGAGTTGTGCGCGTCGTGACACGGGCCCCGTGCGCAGACGACGGGAGTCCGGTCGACGGCCAGGACGTCACGCAGACGTCCATTGGCGCTGCGTCCGAGGAGGCGCGTCCCCAGAAGAGGATGCAGTCAGGTCGCAGTCCCCTAGGCAGGACGCGTCGGCAGGAGGAGAGAGCGCCCGCGCGGGATTTTTTTTAAATCCCCGCCGCGCAGGAGGTGGCCCCCCCTCCCCAGTCCCCACTCCCCGTGCGACGTGCGCGCTCCCCGAGGGCACCACCCCCCTCTCCCGGTCGGCGGAGCGGGAATTCAAATTCCCGCCGACGCGGGAAATCGGAGGGTATAAACCCCCCCCCCGAGCGCGTTTGCGCACAGCCGCGCAGGCCCTCCCCCCCCCGGGCGCAGGCCCTCGACGAAAAAAAAAAAAAAAAAAAAAATTTGCCGTTTTTTTAAATCGCCCCCCCCCCCCCCTCCCCCCCGCGCGTTTCGCCGCCGCGCGAGCCCTCAAAAAAATTCGATTTTTTTTTAAACCCGAGAAAAATCGAACGCCCTCCCTGGAACGGAAAAAAAAAAAAAAACAAAGTTCGGCTCTCTTTTCTTCGGCGAAAGTCGCTGCGGGAGACTGCGACGTTTTTTTTCGAGTGCCGATCCGGTCTGGAAAAGAAGGCAGCGGTGATTTTTTTTCGAACGCCGGAGCGGTGGGAGCGAGGTCGTGGTCGCAAGCCGAGGCCGAATTTTTTTTTTCGAGCAGTCTTTGCGGTCGCAAGCCGAGGCCGTTGCAGAGGAGGAGACAGAAGGAGGGGTTGAAAGAGGAGCAGGTCCACTGTTCCTTTCGGATCAGCCCGCTGGCTCACGTGGTCGTGAGCCGTGCGGTAAGGCTCAGGGAGCCTGCAGGTTGGGGGTTCAAATCCCGCCGACCCCCCAAGGTATATTTTTTTTTCAAAGTTTTTTTTTATAATTATTAATTTTTAATTAAAATTTTTAATTTTAATTTATTTTTAATAGTTTTAAACTTTATAAATTAAAATTTAATTTTAATTTATTTTTCCTAAAGTTTTAAAACTATATAAATTAAAATTATTTATTTTAATTTTAAATATATAATAGTTATTAAAAATGCTTTGTTAAAAGAAATTTTTTTAAGGGGGGATATTTTTTTCAAAAAATCAAAGGGGGATGTTGAGTAATTTTTTGAAATAGCAATTTGGCATTGTAAAAGGTGCATTTTCGAGCTGTGACCAGACACCTTGTGGGTTATTCTAGTGGGCATTTTTTTTGTTGTATGTTGCATATTTCATTTTTGCACTATAACATTAAAAATTAAAATCAAACACTCCCTAAGTCCCGGAATATAAAACCCATCTGTGCAATTTATTTGCACTGCAGCGTTCGGTATTTGCGATACCTCTGGCCAGCACTTACAGGTAAAGCTGTCGTGATTTGGCTACTGTATCCGCCGCCTAACATAGCTGCTATAACGACGTACGAGCTTGTTCTCTATAAATCGTCGGGGAGGAATAAGTACGCCATTTTTGCATTTTTTACTCCATCCACTACCCTTTATCGCACTTGTGTTTAGGCGTAAATCCTGACGAAGTATTCTTCATAGTGTTTAGGGGAAGTTACGCCCCACGCATGAGAAGAATCTTCTATGGTAGGTGCCATCAACAAGGCGATTCCCTTTCGGTACCGCTTATGTTCCACGTATCGTATGATCTCTAAAATTCACCTATAGTCTCCCTCACGTAAGGGCGGGTGATTTTTGTTGATCTTTCTAAATACCTATAGTTTCCCTCACGTAAGGGCGGGTATTTTGTACGGTATATTGGCCTAGCAAAAGGTATATCGAAAGGGGGACCAATTTGGTGATATAAGGAACCTTCACTATGGCCGTTGTTGCAAAATTGATGATTGATCCGCATCAGTTATTGAAAGGTCCAAATTATACACCATGGAAACATAAGATGAAGGCAATTCTCCAAATGGAAGATTTGTGGGATATTATTCTTGGAGTAGCAACAAGGCCTTCACCAACGAGCGGGATCCACGGGTCCTTCGGCGGATCAGATTGCTTTTGACAAGAAAGACAGGAGAGCAAAGGTGCTCATTTTGTTTCTTTGTTTCGGATGAAGTGCAACCTCATATAGCTGATAAAGCAAGTGGTAAAGAGGCATGGGATGCCCTTAGAACCATCTATGAGGGGAAGAATGAATCCACCATTCTTCATCTTCAACAACAACTTCATAACTCGAGTTTGAGACGGGGTGAAACAGTTGAACTCTTTACGTGCGAGTGTACGAGTTGAAAGAGAAATTGAGTTCTCTAGGAGATACTGTGGATGAAAAGCTTCTCATTTCACTTGTGATGAGAGCTTTACCTTCTTCATTTGACATGTTGATAACCTCCATCCGGGTGTCCCAACGACAAATTACCTACATCGAGTTGGTCAATCTGCTTCAACAACGGGAGGCACGCCAACTTCACAAGGATGATTCTTCCAATACGGCCCTATACACCAACGAGGCGGGGTTCTAGGAAGAAAGGTAATGGGCAAAAAGGAGGCAACTTTCGGAAAGGAGGAAATTCTCAACGGGATACGAAAGGAAAAGGCAAGCAACCTCAACGAGAAGAAGAGGTGGTGCAAGATGTGTGAGAAAGACAACCATGACACCAACGGGTGTTGGCATAAGAACAAGCAAAAAGGCCAAAACAAACCACAAAATAAGAACAAGCAACCCCGGGTGAATGTTGTTGTTGAAGAATCGACTCGGATTACGAATGGGCACACAAGGTGCTCATGACTACCACGGATTCCACTCAGAGGGATCCTATTTGGTATGTCGATTATGGAGCTAGTAAACATATGACTGGCGACAGATCGTGGTTTGAATCATTTGTGGCCAAGGAGGGCAAACCTGTCACCATTGCTGATGATAAAACCTACAGGGTTCAGGGAGAGGGTACAGTTTCAGTCACTCTTCCTGATGGCAAGTGTCAGATTGACAAGGTCCTCTATGTTCGGGGATTGGCCAACAATTTGTTGTCAGTGACACAAATCCTGGACAGAAATATGGTTGTCAACTTTCGTGTTGAGAATGGAAAGAAGTGTTGTACAATTACCGGGAAGGGTAAGCGATTACAACGACTTCATATAAGCATGGCTTATTTGCACTAGATGCTATCTCTACTCCACATGTTGCCATGACTTTCTCTACCAAGGAGGCAACTTCCCTATGGCACAAGAGATATGGGCATCTTAGTTACGGCTACTTACTTGAGCTCGGCAAGTATGAGATGGTAAAGGGTCTTCCTTCCCTTTACGCCACATTGCCGGTGTGCTCGAGCGCTAGCGGGAAAGCGGCATAGAGTACCATTTGAGAAGAGCTCTACAAGAGCAAGAAAACCTCCGGAGCTAATTCACACCGATCTATGCGGTCCTTTCACACCCAACGGTGTTGGAGGGAAGAGGTACTTTCGGTTATTCGTAGATGACTACTCACGAAAGATGTGGGTTTTCTTTCTCAAACTGAAATCCGAAGCTTTTGCATTCTTCCAGCGAGTTCAAGAAATCCGTTGAGAAGGAGTCGGGGGCTTCTATCAAAACCCTCCGCTCGGATCGAGGGGGAGAGTTTACCTCTAATGAATTTTCTGCATTCCTAGATAAGCATGGGATCAAGAGACAGGTAACAACTGCCTATACTCCTCGGCAGAATGGAGTTCCTTGAGAGAAGGAACCGTTCTATCATGGAAATGGTTCGTTGTATGCTCACGGGTGCAACTCTTGGGCAACAATATTGGGCGGAAGTCTGTCACCAGCTGCGGTGTATCTTTTGAATAGGGCACCCACAAAGGCCCTAAAAGGAATGACTCCACGGGAAGCATGGAGTGGTCGAAAACCCTCCATATCTCATCTACGTATTTTCGGGTGTCAAGCTTTCATGCACATACCGAAAGAAAAAAGGAAGAAGCTAGATGAGAAAACAACGAGATGTATTTTTCTTGGATATTACGAGCACTCTAAAGGATATCGGTTGATAGATCCTTTGACCAAGAAAATTCATATCAGCGGAGATGTTGTCTTTGATGAAGCTTTCACATCCACAGAGCACATCTACGGTACACCGAGGATATTGTGGAACCAAAGGAAGAGGAGATTCCTTCGTCAACACGAGACGGGAGGTCCTTCTACATCTTCTTCACCACCACCGAAGCGGAATCCTAAATGGTGTACAAATACAATCGAGAGATGCAAATTTATCCACTCCTCCCAATTTGAATTTGGATAGACCTCGTACACGCAGTATGGCTCAAAAGGAAAGAGAAGCCGAGAAGCGGGTGAGGTTGATGATCTTTGTCAATCTTTTGAGGAACTTTACGTGACTCCAAGTAGAGAAGTTGAGGATATGGATATTGATGATGACGGGGCATTCATGTCTACCATAGATAGTCTTGAACCTGCATCGGTGCAAGATGCTCTTAGTGAGCCTCGGTGGAAGGCCGCTATGGATACGAGTATGAGTCTACGATGAAGAATAAAACTTGGAAGCTTGTTGATCTGCCGCATGGAAAGAAACCTATTGGCTGCAAATGGGTATACAAAGTCAAGTACAAGGCAGATGGAACAATTGATAAGCATAAGGCCCGTCTTGTTGCAAAGGGCTATGCTCAAAAGGAAGGCATCGACTATGAAGAAACTTTTGCACCTACTGCTCGGATGACCACAATTCGGGTTATGTGTGCTATGGCAGCACAATATGGGTGGAAAGTTCACCAAATGGATGTCAAAAGTGCCTTTCTTAATGGTGATCTCCAAGAAGAAGTCTATATGACTCGGCCTGAAGGATTTGAAGTGGAAGGCCAACAGCAGAAAGTTTGCAAATTGGTCAAATCCTTGTATGGTACTGAAACAAGCTCCTCGAGCTTGGTATATAAAAATGGACAATCACCTAATGCGGCATGGATTTAAGAGATGTCCGTCGGATGCAAACCTCTATTTCAAGAAACGGGGTTACGAGATAGTGTTGCTTGTACTCTATGTGGATGATCTGCTCATTACGGGGAGTTCGGAAGATATGATCTCTCTTGTCAAAAGAAACTTGTGCAAATCTTTTGAGATGACAGATCTCGGACTTCTCCATTCTTGTCTTGGTCTGGAATTCAGCCAGAAGGAGCACACCATCAAAGTGTCTCAGAAAAAGTATGCCAAGACATTGCTCGATAAATATCGCATGACTGACTGCAAGCCAATGGCAACTCCTATGGAGAATGGACTTCAATTATCGCGATATGATGACTCACCTCAGGTAGATGGCACTCTCTATCGACGGTTGATTGGGAGTCTCATATATCCGACCAATACTAGGCCGGATCTCGTATTTCCTTGTAAACTATCTTTCGAGGTTCATGCAGGAGCCTAAGATTACTCATTGGAAAGAAGCAAAACGTGTTCTTCACTATGTCCGTGGTACTATAGAATATGGCCTAGAATACAAGAGGAACAACAAATTCTTCTTGCAAGGATACACGGACTCCGACTATGCCGGATCATTTGATGATCGCAAGTCAACTTATGGATACATTTTTCATCCGGGATCCGGTCCTGTCTCTTGGCACGACAAGAAGCAACAGGTGGTTGCTATTTTTTCAACAGAGGCAGAATATCACGCCGCACGTGAAGTTGTGTGCGAAGCGATATGGTTACGTCGCATTCTGACAAGTATGGGCCATCCATCAAAATCTCCAATACACTTGTTTTGCGACAATCAGGGTGTTACGAACCTCGTCAAGAATCCAGTCCATCATGAAAAAACAAAGCACATTGACACACAATGTCATTTCATTCGAGAGGAAGTTCCAAAGCACCGAATTCAGCTTCGCACATTCCCACCGATGCTCAAGTTGCAGACATTTTCACTAAGGCACTTGGACGTGTCAAATTTGAATTGTTTCGCAGCTCACTTTGTATTGCAAAATAATGTAAGGGGATGTTAGTATAGCTATTAGTTATTACATTACCCAAATAATGTAATAAAGGGGGATGTTAGCGTACTTAACTCCTTTTATCTGTATTACGTTATTTAGCTATTAGTTAGCTATTAGTATAGCTATCTGTTGTACTGTTACAACTACGTAACAGAGTGCAGTTGCCTGTGTGCTATTCACGGCACTGTCACATGTATTTAAACTCTGCAGCAATATACAATTTAATGTTCGTTGAATCTAACAGAACATTAGGAGCATGATTCCCTTTATTGGGATTTTTCAAAGCGAATGGAGCCGATCCATCATTCTGATTTGATTCTTGTTGAGAATTTTGAGCTTGTTGTCGGGTAACGACTCCAATGGTACCTACAATGTTATATTGAGGATGTTGAACTGGCCTCGGTCTAGCATTTATGGCTTGTTCATTTGAGAGGAATTTATTAGAAGAGGGTCAAGTAGTAACTCTTCTAGGAAATGGTTCTTCTGTAACCATAGCATCTGTGATGGGTTGAATAGGATCTGATTCATTTTCAGAACTATTCGATTGGTTTGAAGTAATGTCTAGTTCACTTTCACTATCTGATTCTACATCACTAGAATCAGAAGTTTGAAAATTATGTAAGGGCCTGGTCGTAACCAGGGATAAGGTTGTGTCAAATTTTTGAGGATCCTGAATAGGTAATTGTTCGCTAATGGTTCCTACATATCGAGTAGGAGGGGGAACATTATGATGTTCGATTTGATTGGCTACCTCTTTACCATGTCTTGGTAAAGGGTGTTGAAATATGTCTAATGTTTGATTAGCATTTTGATTTTGATTTTGGGAAATGGTATTTTGAGTATTATTAGGAGCATTTTGTTTAGGTTGGAAGGCTTGCACTTCCATTTCATTATTATCAATCAAATCCTGTATTTTATGTTTCAACCTTTTACAAGCATTGGTAGAGTGTCCAGGTCCTCTATGGAAATCACAGTGTAAGTCAACTCGTATCCGGGTATAGTTGGATCAGGTTCCTGGATAGCTGGTAATTGGATCAAACCTCTTTCGAGTAATTGAGGTAAAATAGTTGATAAGGGTTGATTTAATCTAGTAAATTCTCGAGGAGGCTTATCAGGAGGTTTTAATATAAATTTTTCTGTTGTCTTTGTTGCATTGATATTAGCAACATTTTTGCTGTCAGTGACTCCATCACCGACAACTTGTTTGTTTTTATATTGATTTCTCGGATGTTTTCTCATCATCCTTCTTCCTAAGTTGGCCTCTCCTAATGAGGGCATCTTCTACTCTTCGAGCTAAATCTATAGCTTGATCGAAGGTAGTTAAAGTAGCAGTTGATAGCTCATAAGATATTTGTTCTTGTAAATTATTGATGAAAATGTCCAACATTTCCCTATAAGGTAGCACAAAGTGCGGTTTTCCTGTCAATTGCCTCCATCTAGCTAAGAAATCGGCAAAACATTCATCTTTGTCTTGTTTTAAGTTGTATAAATCTTTAATGGTGACATGCCTCTCGATGTAGGCACTAAATTGATGGACAAATGATTCAGCTATTTCTTCAAAGTTTCTCAAGGAATGAGTGGGCAATTGATAGTACCACTCTAATGCCATTCCACCTAAAATTTTTGGGAACATTTTTAGTAATAGCAAGTCATCATGCGATATATCATGACATGCTATCCTAAACATGCGAAGATGCTCTATGGGATCTTCGGTTCCTTTATATATAGGCAAGATAGGCATGGGAAAATGCTTAGGGTATGGTTGAGCTACAACTATGGGATCCAAAGGTTGACTACAGATCTCTCAATAATTGTACGAGGGACGGTAGGGATCTATCTGGTCCATACGCGAAGCTAATTGTTTCACCATGGCTTCCAGATTACTAGTTTGCCCCCCATATTGGTTTGGTAGGGCATTGACATGGGTCTTATGAGTATATGATGGAGGGACATGAAGATTAGATGCTATGTTACTATTGTGTAAATTATTGGTAGGAAAAGTGTTATGAAGGAATTTTGAAGTTGTATTATGTTGTATTCCAGATTGTTGAAAATTGGTATTTGGCTTCGTTTTAGGTTTTTGTTTACTTGAAGCATATTGCTCAATAGTTTGGCAAAATAAAGTAGTGAAGGAAGGTTTCTTTTGTGTGGGAATGATTTTAGGTTGAATAATAGGTTCCTTAGGAGGTTGGGTAACCTATTGTTTTGACATGTTTTGAATCATAGTGACCATG
Organism: Wollemia nobilis; assembly: GCA_028583015.1. Classification (NCBI taxonomy): domain Eukaryota; kingdom Viridiplantae; phylum Streptophyta; class Pinopsida; order Araucariales; family Araucariaceae; genus Wollemia; species Wollemia nobilis. Next base: position 1,304,113 of record JAQPPZ010002297.1, read on the forward strand.
TCTGTATTGGATGGCCCAGCCTTGTCACTTTCTTGGTCAATGAAAGACAAGGGATTAGTGTGCACATCATACATATATTCCATGGCTGCTTGAGTGTTACTAATTTGCCCTTTATCAATACGAACTGCCATATTAAGGGCGTCAATGTTATCATCAAGAAATTTCTTGAAATGATCTATGTTGTCAAAAGCAATAGTTCCATCTGGAGCTACTCTAGGGGATGAGGATCCATCCTCTTTAACACTTCCTTCTTGTTCATTGTCTTCACCTAGGTCATGTTCTAATTGATCTAGAGTTTTTCCTTCCGAAATTGGATCTCTAGGAAGGACATTTGGGTCTCTAGTTGTATCTTGTAACCAATCTTCTTCTTCTCCTAAAGTTTCTTTACCATTCCTAAGTTTAGTCATGGTGCTTTAATTTTGATTTGAGCAAATATATATATATATATATGCAACAAGATTAAGAGGTATATATTTACTATATACCTACTACAATATTTGAAATGAAATGTTTAAGTTTTTGCTATGTTTTTAGTTTTTTAGTTTTTTTTAGTTTTTGTTTTTGAAATAATATTGTAAAGACAACAAATAACACAAATAAATGCAAGAAAATAAGACTAAAAGTAATAATCTAGTTTTCTATAAACAATTTATAAATATCATTAATAGGCTCGAGTTGTTCAGGAGTCATGAAGTGTTCTTCTTCAAATTGAAAGTTTTCTTTTAAAAATTTAATGAAAAGAGCTATAGTGATATTATCTGTCTCAGATGCTGGTTGATAGAAGTAAAGCTCATGGCAATACTCTCGATATAACACAGCTCGAGGAACTCTATTCCATCTTTCCCTATCTGTAAGGACAACCTCTTGGTCTTCTACACAACCTAGGAACTGGTGTACAATGGCTACGTTCTCGAGGTATTCCTCGAAGGTGAAAAATTTTGAAGATACAAGAGCTCTCCTATAGGCTAACCATCTATGGCAGGCTCTCTGAAGTTCATGATAAAAGACAAGTTGATGAGGATCCAAGATTCTATCTAGGACTAGCCTCTTGATTTGTTTAAGTTGTGTTGACCTAGATGAAATGACACTAAGTCTCCTATCAAGTTCGTCCCACAAGAGTTGATTTCTATCTGTTTCAGGCACACTAAGTAAAAAATTGACTTCTATGGCTGCCAATTGGTTTTCTACATTTATAGTAACTGCTAATATTTTCTTAGGAGCTACCATCTAAACATGATATTAAATTTAAATGATTTAAAATGCATCTGTGTCTTAGTTGTTCTATTTTTTTTTTTTTTGTTTTCAAAAGGTTTATAATGCATTCACGTCGGGTTCACCAAAATGTATCACTCCAAATTTTTCACACCTTTACCTTCAAGCTATAGGATCCGTGCCCGAAAGGGGGATGTGAAAAGGATGTCGTGGTACCTCGGACTGAGAGGACTTGCGAAGGTCCCGCCTCTCAAGGGAGGTGTATATTGGTGATTTTTCGACGGATGGTGGGTTCACCAAGAAACATTTAATGGCAGTTTCCATGCCTAGGTTGGGAATGTGTTTTATGTGTTCGTTTTTAGCCTTAAGCATTCAAATCCTAGGTTTGGCCAAAATGCGTCTAAGCTATTCTATATGCAGATGCAAATTAAATGAATACAAAGAACAAATGGAATAGGACAGAAAAATAGAGAAATTACAGAAGATAAAAAGAAGAATACCTGATCTGGATGTCTAATGAAGATTCTGATCTTGAAGCAGTCAGGATCACCTCTGATTTGACAGGATCGTCTGAGATCAGACAAGATCGTCTGAGATCTGAGAAAATTCGTTAGACGAATTCGTCAGAGACCTACAAATAGAGAAATAGGTGCAAAATACAGAAAATACAACAATGATAACAGAGGGAAATAGTATAAAATGACAGTAGCACTATCAAACAGAAATAGAAACACGAAAACAGAATGAATTATGCTAATTTAATCACAATCATGGCTTAATTATGCATTTAATCTAGATGGGTGAACTCCAAAATGCAAAATAGTATAGAATACTGAATAAAATAAGCTAATTGCAGAATAAAACAACAGAGAAAAGATAGAGAAATGCAAAATTTAGGCACTGATTGCCTCAATATTGACTGTAGTTGAAATCGTCTTGCATTGGTACGAAATCGTCTTTGATTCGACAGGTTCGCCTCTGATCTGAACAGGTTCGTCGACGATGATGTAAGCTTTCTCCAGCTAAAAAACAGTAATGTACCTGTAACAAAATTGATATAGAACTGATGCAAATGGAAACTTAGGATGTTTTATTGTATGAGAAGTCAAGTTACATAGAATTTCATCCAGGGGGGTGCTAAGGGGAAGGCTTAGGATTAAATAGGTTTAGGAGGGAGGTTAGGAGGTTGGAGATCATCCCTATTTGGGAGATCTCCAATGGGGGAGGGTCCCTAACAGCGCAGACACGCTTCTGCCCGGATTAGAGACCCGTTGGAACAAAAGCTAATTGTGCAAAATCAGTTTTGCGACAAGATCGTCTAGACGTCCTAGCCCAGATGAAATCGTCAGATCTGGGGCGATATCGTCTGATCGGCAACGATATCGTCAAACAGTCAAAACAACCTCTAAAAATGGCACAAAAAAGGGAGAAATGGATTACCCGACGGTTAACGGGCGATTTGGGAGGTTAAAATTTGAATTTAAATTATTTACTAGGATGAATGTAATTATTACAATTTCACTGCACCAATTTTAGGGTGCTACACTAATAATAACTACTCATTTCCATTTCAATTGTACACTACAAATTACATGACAATCAAATTGTAATAATTTACAAATGCTCTTAGCCATGTAAAAATTTCAAAATATGTGTTTAATTTATTTAGGCATACCATAAGTATTACAACTAGAATAATAATACCAAATTTGGATAACTTTATCATTCATGGGTGTTTATAGTTAATTATTTTAGAGGGAAAATTTTTTTAGGACATAATGGCTTTAGAATTATAAATTTACATAGTTAATATGTACCAATATATCATGGATAAATTAATATTCTATTTGCCCTTGAGCCTAGTAGATACCAAAACCAACATATGTATGTCCTTGTATAAAGCAAAAACATAAGTATTATAAATTCTACTATGATTAATCCACCATTAGTCTTTCATTTGGTTACACTTTAGACAAGTGTCAACTTATCCTAACACTTTGGTTGAAAGTGATTATACTCAAGCTCTAGTAGATTTGAAGCATGGGGTTAGTAAAAACTAGGCCAATATTTCCTCTCAATAGCAACAACATACCAAATGTTGATTAGTCTATGCATACCTTGATTTAAGAGCAACTTCTATATAATAGATTAATTGAGCACAAGAGGTTTATTCACACACAATTGAAGTCAATTCTATTATATGGATGACATGGAAAAACTAAGACTTTGCCTTAACATGGGCTTGATATATACAATACATGATAAAATATTTTAATGAAACTTGTCCTATAAATAATTTTGGAATCCATTTGAACATAAGACAAACACCTTGTGTTCATGTGTCTATGAGATCTAATCCCTTATTGGCGTCAACTTGAGTATATTGATCCTAAAAAAATGCTACATTCATAGAACTACCGTCCCACTAATTCCACAAAAAATATCAAACAAGATAGTTAAAATTCTCATATTGAGGTTTAGATGGTATCCAACACGACCATTTATTTTCAAAACAATGCAATATTCTCTTGAAAGATAAATGTATTGTAACCTAATTGTCAATTTTTTTAATATTTGGAAAAAATCCAATACCATACATTAGATATAGCCACTATAAATCTAAAAATTATCCTCAAACACCAAATGGTTTCCCATGCAAAACTTACTTCATTCATCTGGAATCTACAAAAGCCTAGGCTATGTTAGCTTTTGATGAGAGGTAGTACATCCACAAGATGTAAGATAACAAATCTATGATAACTATAAATTAATGACACAATAATATGTAGAAAAATAATAATATGAACATCTATAAATAACTTAGAAATATTTCATTAATGACAATGAAAAAATAGTACTATGTTATATAATGGAAGACATGAACACTCCATGAAATAATATGAAAGTAGGGTTATGCGTAAGGGGTTGGCCACAAAATATATTTATAAAAATTTGGTGAATCAGTTTCAAAATATAGGTAAATAGTGTCCAAACACATGTAGAAGGTTCACTATTATTAGGGGAAATATTGGAAATTTAAACTTAAAATGGTCAAATTATTATAAAATTAGGGTAAATCGACCAAAAAAAATTGCACCTAGAAATTTTTGGCTAATGGGCCCTGGTCAAGGGTCCCAAATATTAGCCAATTTCAAATTTTAAAAATCCTAATTTTAGCCAATTTGGCGATAAATAGTCGCTGTGCATAACCTTGTATGAAAGGACTACATTATACCATACTACTACACACTCTATATTTCCTACTATATTATATATATTTACTACTATACTATATATTTACTACTACACATAAAACACTCACTATGAGGCCTTTATGTAGAAATATAGATTCCTTGGCCCTTACTCTACCTAATACTCATGTACATGTGGACTACATGCACATTTACAACTTGCACATTGATACTTGTGCATTTATTACAATACTTCAACTAACTTTACTCTAAAGTAAACTCCTACTTTAGCTATGTACCAAAGGTGGTACATTTACATGACCCAAATGATGTAATATACTCTAACAACCTCCTTTATTACATTATTTTGGTATTGAAAACTTTAGTATTCAATATGGATATTTGACTTTAGAATAATCTTCAACTTGGTTTGGTTCTTCTTCTTCTTTTGCTTCTGTTTTTGTGTTATTTCTTCTTGTCACATTTATTCCACTACTTTTTTCTATTTTTGAGTGTTTGGAAGAGTCTTTGATCTTGTAGTCTTCTATATATCCTTGATGGACTAGTGATATCATAATTTTGCAAGTCATAAGCAAGTCATAACTGCTTCCTTTTTTGTTCAGTGGTTTATTGTATGACTTGTTTTCTTGATATTCACAAAATTCAAGCTTGAGTTCATTATTAGTGGATGCTTCTAAAATAAGAGCTTGGAAGAAATAGTCTAATCTGAATATTAGTTTTTTCTTTAATATTTTATAGTATTTGTATTTTTTGTAACAGTAGTAATATGGATGATATTTACCTCCACAATATTTACATGGATGAAAACTCCACTAGTTAACCTTCTCATGACCACATTTTTTGTAGTAGGTGCATAGTAAATATATCCCAATGTCTTTGTTATCTATTTTAGGAATATCATGTTTATATATTTCTTTGATGAAATAGTTGAATCATGTGTGTATAATTGAAGATATTATTTTTCACAAATTTATATGAGATATTTATGATCAATATTTTTTTCTACCTTTTGAATATGATCAATTCTATTTTTTATCTCATTAGAAGATGTGCCTGAAGAATCTACTTTTATAAAACTATTAGTTTGTGAGTTTTCATAAATTCTTTTAAATTCTATTGATTCTTCTCTTTCATTTGCATATTATTTATTATCCATTGAGTTTTTTGAATCATTAATCATGCTTTTAAGCCATACTGATATTTTACTTGCTCCTTTTATTATTACATTATTTAATGTGTTCTTTGAAGTAGACATCCTTATAGCTCCTTAGTATGTGAACCAATTTGATAAAACCTTTCTAGACTTATGTTTTATTGAATTCATTATGTCGCCCTAGTGATGAGAATAAGTTATAAGCTTAATAAAGTGCTTAGCAAGTAATAGTTCACCTTTTGAGTTGATTTTGTAATGTTTTGTAAATAACAATAATCAACTTATATTTCATCTTATCTTTCCTAATGAACTATGCACTTAATTTGAAGTTATCTATGGTTGGATTTATTTTATCGCTTTAGTATGAGTATGAGACAAGTGTAACTATATAATTCCAACTTATTTAAGTAAATTATGAACTTTATTTTATAGCCCTTAATATCCAGTAGTTTAATATTTATATTTTTCAATAAACTATTCTGATGTAGTATACCTTATAACTCCCTAATTTGGAATATTAGAAAATAATAATATTTGCAATAATAGAATTTTAATTTTCTAAGTATAAACCTTTATATATCCTATGATATTTAATTCTAAATATTAAACTATTTAAGTATGTAAATCTCCTTTAAATTTGCTTTAAAATATATGGTTGATTTTGCTATTATTTCCATAGTAAGTAATAAAATAGTTTCAACCTTATACTATACTCCTTATAACTCTGTAATGAAAGTAATTTAATTAAGGTAAAAACCTTACCTTTATAATACTCCAACTCCCAAATAATGAGTGTTGGGCACTGTCTTACTGTGTGCTACTCTCCTTCAATGGTGGACATATGATAGTGGCATTGAGTCTTTAATGCTGCTTTGACCCTCTTGGAAGCTTTGACTTCAAACCTTTAATGTTGTTCACTCCTCTTTCACTATGCATGGATATGTCTTCATGCTCGTCATGGATATGCCTCGTCATTATGGATATGCCTTTGATGCAGGAGCATCCGGAGGTGGAAAAACAATCTTGCATCACCCAAAAATATTTTTTTTCTTTAAGTTCCAAAGCTGTCATGAAATCGCGACACTTTTTTGAGAAAGGGTGCCAAAGGGTCAAACTGTCACGATATCGTGACGCTTTTGAGAAAAGGGTCCAAGGCGCAAAATGGTCACGAAATCGCGACATTTTCTAAGCAAAGCAGTATGGACGCGAAATGGTCGCAAAATCGTGACATTTCCGAAGCAAAGCAGCCTGGACGCAAAATGGTCGTGAAATCGTGACATTTTCAATGCAAAGAAGCCAAGGCGCCAAATGGTCACGAAATTGTGACATTTTCAATGCAAAGAAGCCAAGGCACCAAATGGTCACGAAATCATGACATTTTCAAAGCAAAGAGGCCAAGGCACAAAATGGTCACGAAATCATGACATTTTCGAAGCAAAGGAGCCAAGGCACAAAATGGTCACGAAATCGTGACACTTCGGAGGCAAGGCTCGAAGACACAAAGTGGTCGCAAAATTGTAACACTTTCGAAAGCTGGGCTCGAAGACACAAAGTGGTCGCAAAATCGTGACACTTTCGGAGGCAAGACTCGAAGGTGCAAAGTGGTCACGAAATCGTGACACTTTCGAAAGCTGGGCTCGAAGGCACAAAGTGGTCATGAAATCGTGACACTTTCGGAGGCAAGACTCGAAGGCGCAAAGTGGTCACGAAATTGTGACACTTTCAAAATTTGGGCTCGAAGGCGCAAAGTGGTCACGAAATCGTGACACTTCCGGAGGCAAGACTCGAAGGCGCAAAGTGGTCGCAAAATCGTGACACTTTCGGAGGCAAGACTCAAAGGCGCAAAGTGGTCACGAAATCGTGACACTTTCGAAAGCTGGGCTCGAAGGTGCAAAGTGGTCACGAAATCACGACACTTTCGAACTTGGACTCGAAGGCGCAAAGTGGTCACAAAATCGTGACACTTTCGGAAGCAAGGTGATAGGGTGCAAAGTGGTCGTGAAATCATGACACTTTTGGGGCAAAGGCACCAAGGGGTAAAATGGTCGTGAAATCGTGACATGTCATGGTTTCACGGCCCGAAGGAGAAAACAGAGGTCGAACGCCAAAACGTCACGATATCGTGACCGAAGAGGAGAGAGGGCATAAGGAAGCAAACACGTCGTGATATCATGACAAAACGCTCACGACTCCAGACCAGCCGGCAATTGTAGAGGACATTGCAGAAGGGCACATGGCATCAAATCACAGGTGGCCATAGAGCACTAGACGGTTACAGAGGCCATGGTAGGAGGGCACGTGGTAGCATATTATAGATGGCTGGAGCATTCCCTTGAATGATGACTCGGCAGGTGGATGCATAGGTGGCTGCAGGGCACTCCGCCACCCCATGCCATGATGAAAGAAGATACCTGGCCACAACATGCATGCGACGACAGAACACTCATGCGGGCGGTTACAGGGAATCCCGCATTCTGTGTAATGATTTCCAAAGGGGGGTCAGGTCTGTTATAAGAGAAATGCATACATTATAAAAGGGACTTTTTTGGGCCATTGGGAATAGAATCACTGTATTACCGAGTTCGAGACCTCTGTTAATGAAATTTGTGTGAATTTTTTGGTATGTTACCTTAGTTCTGCTTCACGTGGTATCAGAGCTAGAAGGTTCTGAGTGTGCAAACCGATCACCGACAGCGAGGCAGTTTGTGCCAGGATTGTGGTTGTGGGTGTGAGGAAGCGAACAGGATGCCCCTGTAGAGGAACCATGGTGGTGTGAGGAACAGGCAGGTAGAGGTCAATCTTAGAGCCTTGCAGAGGCAAGTTGAAGCCCTGCAAGAGGAAATCAGAAGAGGAGTTGAGCCAAGAAGGGAGGAACCTAGTGAAGATGAAGTTTGGGAAGAAGAGGGTCCATCTGATGAGGAAGAAGCATTGGATCCAGCAGAGGCTAGGCTGTATAGGGCCATATCCCAGATCGGGAAAAATTCAAAGTTCGATGTCTCTACTTATTCTGGGAATCTCATTCCCGAAGGGTTGATAGATTGGATCAATGACATGGAGGAGTATTTCAAGTATGAAGAGATCTCAAACCCAAATTGGATTAGATTCATGAAAACAAAGCTGAAAGGACATGCTAGCATCTGGTGGAAAGGAGTGCATCTAGAAAGGAACAAGAGGGGAAAGGAAAATATCACCAGGTGGGATAGGATGGTAGAGAAGTTGAAAAGGCAATTCATCCCTACATATTATGAGTTGGATTTGTTAAGGAATATGTAGAGTCTTAGACAGGCAAGTAAATCTGTCAAGGAGTATATAGAGGAGTTCTACCAGATTTCGATTAGAACCGGCCATTCTGAGGCAAATAAGGAGAAAGTCGCATGATACATCAATGGATTGAGAACCAGCATTCAAGAAGAACTGGGTATGGTTAGTATGAGCACGGTTGAAGATGCATACCAGTTTGTATTAAAAGTGGAGAAGAAGCTGAATAGGAGGTTTGATGGTAAGCAGAGAGGAAAGGATCGAGGAGTAAGAGCTGGTGGAAGAACCAATGGAGGAAGATACAGAGATGTGGGGAAGACTAGTGAAGCAAGTAGTAGCCAGAAATAGAAAGAGGAGAAAGAGGAGAATACCCAATGCCCATGCAATCAGAATAACAACTACCCGAGGGGAAGAGGTAGGCCTGGGCGAGGGTTTGGAAGAGGTGTCTTTCGAGGAACCTGCTTCAACTATGGAGAGGAAGGACATCGAGCATACAAATGCCCGTAGCATCAAGAAAGGCCTAATCGAAGACCTGAGGGTCAGGCCCGAGCTGCTATAGCAGACGAAGGTGTAGAATCTAAGCACTCTGAGGAGGCAGAAATAGGAGAAGCGATGATCATCAGAAGAGTCTTGTTGAATGAAGAAAAGAAGGCAGACTAGAGGAACATCCTGTTTCGAACAAGATGCAAGTGCGCAGGTAAGGTCTGTAATATCATCATCGATAATGGAAGCACTAACAACTTGGTTTCTGAGGAGATGGTTGCCAAAATGTAGCTGGAGAGGAGAAAACACCCGCACCCTTATCGGATTGCATGGTTGCAAAAGGACCATCGAGTGCTGGTCAGTGAGCAATGCCTGGTGAAGTTCAACATTGGAACTTACCGAGATGAGGTCTTATGTGACATCTTGCCTATGGATGCATGTCACTTACTGCTGGGGAGACCATGGCAATTTGATCGAAGTGCTGTACATGATGGTCGAGCTAATACATATTCCTTGTCGAAAAATGGAGTTCGACATAAGTTGAAACCCCTAAAGGAGATGGATGAGAAGGTATGCAGCAGTGCACGAGTTTGTCTAGTTGATGGAAGAAAATTTCTAGATGGCCTGAAGCAATATCGTATGTGCTATGCAATAATCCCTAGGGTCAGGGAAGAAGAATGTAAGGAAACTCCGATGGAAGTCATGGGACTGTTGGAAGAGTTTCCAGATATCATTTATGATAATGTTCCTGAAGGTTTACCACCTGTTAGGAAGATCATTCACCACATAGATTTGGTGCCTAGAACGGGAGAATAGAGGCCGATGGGAAAAACGACGCGATATTGCGACATGTCGCGATATCGCGGCCAAAACGGAGAGAGAAGGCGCTGAAGGAAAATGGTCATGATATCATGACATGTCGCGATATCGCGACCAAACAGAAAGACACGCAAGCCGATGGGAAAAATGGCATGATATCATGACATGTCACGATATCACGGCCAAAACGGAGAGAGAAGGTGCCAAAGGAAAATGGTCACGATATCGTGACATGTCGCGATATCGTGACCAAACAGAAAGACACGCACTTCCAGTTTCATAAAGACGTCCCTTAGTGCGCGGCAAGTCAGAGGCAGTGAAACAGCAGTTTCAAAGAAGGATTTCAATAGGCATGTTGGCCACTCTCGCATGAGATCTGGAGACGCATTTACAGCAACAAACAGTAAGCAACAGATCGAGAAGAAGATTTCGTTGAGGTATGGCAGCCAGTCGCGCACCTCAACTCGAGTCTGATCAATGCAAATTGGGAAAGTTGCTCCAAGTGGCGATTGTAGATCGTGGAAAGTGGGGGAAAGCACAGAGGATCGGGACCTCGATAAAAACCCATGGATTGTAATGAGATAGGGGTTGGCAAACGGCTGTTATGCTGTATATCCTTGTAAATTCTTCCAAAGTATTGAATACAAAATCTTGGGCTCTTGTTTTTCTGGTTTCTTTCTTGCTTCTCTGGTTTTTCTGTATTATGCAAGATCTCTTCTCCACCACCTTTACTAGTCATTTTTGGCAAGAAATATTTAAAATATAGAGCACAAACTAAAAATGAGCTCAAACTACCATCATCAGATAGATATTCAAATAAATATTACCAATATGTGCTTGGATATTTACCTTTATTTCTTTACATCTAAGCATTCTACTTAGTAGGCCATTTGGATTCCCTTGGTAGAATGGTGTTATAACACCTTTTATCATACTACTACGAATATGAAAAAGTTTATGGACATCCTCCTCCATCACCTTCCTCATATATCCTAGGTATATCCATGGTCCAAGCAATAGATATCACTCTACATGAGCATGCACTACTCCTCCAATAACTAATGGACAATTTGGTGATGGCTCAAAATTATATGTGTTAGAAAGCTAATCAACACCATATGGAGCATAGTTTTAATGTAGGGAATATGTTCTTCCTTAACCTACAACCATAAAATTAGTCATCATTATAGCTTTGTGGTTATCAAAAACTTATTATAAGATTCTATGGATCCTATCAAGTACTACAATGGATGGGCTTAGTTGCCTACAAGCTCAACTTGCCACCCTCTTCCAAGATACATCTAGTATTCATGTTTCCTCCTTGAAAAAGGCTCTTGGAGGATGGGTATAGGTCTAATAAATCCTTCCAAAATTTAGTGAAGAAGGACCAATAATATTATATCCCAATAATATTCTATATTAATGGACTCATACATTCTGCAAACTAAACCATCTCCAAAGCTTTAATCCAATGGTAGGAATTATAGCCAAAAGATGTCATGTGTGAATTGCTACATCAACTTTATTAGAAATTTCCACATATAAAGCTTTGAGGATGAAGCCTTTTGAAGTGGAATGGCATGTTATGACCCTATCCTAACATTACCATGTAAATGTGAATGTGGCACCTTGGGTGCCTGGTCCACATGGTACCATGTGATGTGAGCATTACTTATTGTAAGAAGGAGTTAATAAAAGATGAAACTATTTCTTTATTAGTAGTTACTAGCTTGGCCCCCCACTTGCAAGTGGACCAACCCTTGAGTATTAGGGTTAGTGTTGATAATAGTCTATAAAAATACAATATCCAAATTGAAATATATCAAGTCATTTTGTAATATTGTAACAAAGCTCTACTTACAAGGAGGTTGCTCCTTTGAAGAGGCCTACAATTTTGTATTGTGAATTATACTTTTAAGTAATAAAGTTGTTGCATTTCCATTTTTATTGCAATATTGTTATTTTAGTTCATGTGCATATTATAATTGGATAATTCCTAACACCATATGACATCAATATTATTATGGACCTACACGGATTGAGAAATACATCAAGTATTGAAGTGCATAATAATTCAAAATTTTTATAGTGCAACATTAGCATGGAACCACATGAGCAATAATTTTGGATGATAGAGTGGAGCATTTGAACCATGTAATGAAAGAAATAACTATGGATATTCGAGTAAAAAAATAGCAAATTGGCATCACTAAATACCATTACAAATCAATATTGGTATCAGTTGTCAACAACACTTAGAAAATCATATTATTTAGTTTATTCTCATGTTTTGAAGGTAAATATTTATAAGGAGGATGGAATACTATGGTGTCTAGGGATAGGTATATGTGGATATGATATAATATTATATGTGGTTATCATATATAGGCATCATGGTCCACACATAATACAAGGTTGATTGTATTATAATATCATATTATAGTAATAATTTGGATAAGATATTAGGAGTTGGATAGGGTTAGGTTTATACCCTCCCCAAAGTAGCATTAGATGTTAGGTATATATGGAATGGATATTATCATTGTAATGACCATTGTTCATCATCATTCATATTGAGCATTCTCTTATAATCATAATTCCCATGCAATGGCCTCTCATCTTGGGATATCTTGTAGAGTTATTCCTTGCTTAAGGAATATTAAAGATGTTGCCCTATCCTAAGGGTATTGCATATATTTATGTCTCATTTTGTGGATTATGTTATGGATGAGTGTTTGATATATTTTAATAGTGTGGAAAATTTATGTTTATGAGAATAAATCTTTCTAATAAGTGGTATAAAAGAAGCAAATATAGAAAAGTGGGGATTATTCTCTATGGATTGTAGAATTTAAACATTTTTCACAAAATATATGTCATGCTTGAGGAGCCATATCTTTGCATAGATTTGTTTGGTTTAGATGATTCTTTTGCCTTCTTGTTTGGAATTTGAAAAGCTTAAAATAAATTATAATATAAATTAATGCAATTAGTATTGAGAGAGATACAACCCTATTAAGTCAATATACAAAGATAATACTTTTTAAATTGTGTTTTTCAAAAGAATGGAAGTTGAGTTATATTTTAATCTAGGTAACAAAATTATGTTTTATTTGTTATATTTTAAATAAAATTTAAGTGATATACTTATTTATATGGAATTATAGCTTTTATTTAGTATGGAGATAATTCTTATGTAACCTTAGTTTGAATTGTAATTTTTTTGGGGGTTTGAGATCATGGAGTTGCCAAAATTTTATGGAGAAGATGGTATTAATTCTAGATATTTCAAGACAAAAATTAGAGATATATCATTATAATTTTTATTAGATATGTTTATTTTGATTTTGCTTATAAGGGAATATAAAATTATGGTATCATAGATTTTCTAATGATAATGTATTTTGTACTTGAAAAGATATTGAACAAACATTATTAAGAAAATGAAAGCCATATATAAGGATAGATAATTTTAAGAATACAGGTCTGAGGGCTTGTTTCAATGGTCAAAATATTTTTGTAGGAGTACAGAGACCAAAATTTTGATCCCTCGGGACTTGTAGTACCCGTGGATGTGTCACGTCAGCATAGCCAAGTATGTAAAAGGTTTACCCGATGCAACTAGAGGTTATAGTGGTGACAAGGAGTGAGATTCGAACCCATGAAAATGTATAGATAATTGTAAGGAGTTACCGATTCCTCTAGTATAATAAAAAAAATATAATTTGAATAATACCATCAAGGGCTATGACAAGAGAATAAAAGGTTTCAAGATAAGCACAAACAAATAAATACTGGGTTGTAATTCTTCAAGAAATAGAATTAAGACCATGGAAAATAAAAATAAAAAAACTTAAGAAAGAAAAAGAGGAAAAATTAAAGAAAATAATAAGAATAAAGACACCATGTTTTTGGATTTAGAAAATCAAGATAAGTGTTAAAATGGTTTGTTATCATCTAACAACTCTCTTTTGTTGTTTTATGAATGCATTCAAAAGGAAAAGGTTGTTATTTGCATAAACCCTAGAAACAAGTACAATTTCATCAATATTGATTTGGCTAAGAGGTTGCAAGTTCAAGCAAATAATAACAATGACATATATCTTAAATGTAATTATGTTAATTTTTTAAGATAACCATTGATAAATAAGTTTTATATTCATATTTTTATGGCATAGCTATGGAGGATGTGGATGTTGTTGTTGTTTTTCCTTTAATTCATTGAGCACTATTAACATTAATGTGTAAAACTAAGTCCCAAAAGTTATGGTATGGAAAAATAAATATAACACTATAAGATATTTCTTAGCTTGCAATGTAAGGATCCTAGGATAAGTAAGAAGAATGTATGGCAAGGGAACATTTTGAACAACAAATATAGAAATCACACTTATAATCTAAGGAAGAAGTAGCAATAGATTCCAAATAAGGAGTGGTAGCGAAGTCTAGGGAAGAAATAACAACAAATTTCAAGGAGGTATAGTTAGAAGAGCATAAGGATGCAACAAATAATGACATATAAAATAATACAATGAGGAATAATTTAAAATAAAGACACAAAAATTTGAAGATTCAAAGGAACTAGAATGTTAAGTCAAGTTTTTGATATATCATTCCATGCACTACCATGAGAATAAACAGTTATGAAGGTATGGCATAGAACATTAGTATTATTATGGACCTACATGGAGTGATAAAGGCATCAAGTATTATAGTGCATAGCAAAAAATATAATAAATATTGATTTTAGACTAGTACAACAACAACATGGAACCATAGGAGTAATCATTCTAGACATTAAAGTGGAGCATTAGAAATATGGATATACAAATGGTATAAAAAAATTGTATCATTGAATACCAGTACCAATCAAGATTTCACTTGGATGAATGGATGGTCAAGATTGGTACCAGTTGTAAGAGGGTGAAATGCCATGGTACATAGGAATAGGTATATGGAGATATGAAATTATATTGTATATGGGTATTATAGGTAGTTGGCATGGACCACACATAACATAGGGTTGATTGTATTATAATATTATATTACAATAGTAAGTTGGTTAAGGGTTTAGGAATATGATAGGGCAAGGTTTATACCCTGCCTAAAGTAGCATTAGATGTTGGGTATATAAAGAATGGATATTTTCATTGCAAGGATAATGAACAATCATAATTCCTATTGAGTATTCTTTTATAATCATATTTTACTATAGAGTAGGATCTCATCTTGGGGGATCTTGTGGAGTTATTTATTTTTTATGAGATACTATTTGTGTTGTCCTATTGTAAGGGTATTATCTATATGTATCAATTTTTATGGATTATGTTGTGGATGGAAATTTATTATTGAATTTTCTTGATGATTTAGGTTTGTGAGGATAAAATTTTGTAACAAATGGACACAATAGTTACTGATGACTTTTTGTAAATACACCATCATTTTGTAAATGTAATTAATATTGTGCACCTAAGGTGATTCCTCTTTGAAATTTATTATTCTTGAATCCATAAAATATTCACCAGTGTTGGTCTTCTCTACTTAATTAGTGTAGCAAGAGAGGTAATCCAAGTCATACATTATGATTTACTTATATCCTTATTTAATATTCATGAAAAACCTCATACCCTAAGATCCTCCTACATGAATAATTTGTTGCAAATTTTCTCACTTATTTTTATTAATTTGAGGCATTTAATCAAATAAACTTCCATATGATTCCATTCATAATAACTGCACTCATATGTATAACATAGATATTATATAAAAGAAATATATCCCATGCTATAGGTAATACAAGTCTTACTCAAGGTGATTTTAAGTCACCTCTTCATAAAACTCAAAAATCTCATAAGTTCTCATTGAACCAAATAAATTCATTATAACCTTTAAGGTAAGTAATTGAAAAGGAGGTTTTGTCAAATAGAACATGAGGTAAAATCCCATATATCTATTCTTTGAATTCTTGAGCATACTCTAAGTAAGGAAAGATGATGATGAGACTTAATATCATTAAAACATCAAACTTAAAATATCATTAATAAGTTTTCTTGTTAGAGAAACCAATAATTACTTTAATTGGAAACTCTTTCTTTGTCATGCATCCTCAAATTTGTTAACTAGATGTCAAGTATTAATTATGTTTAGAAAAATATTATTATTATTTGATAATTATCTTAGGAAGGATGACAATAACAAAGAATCCAAGTACTACACATGGACTTCCTTTACAATCATTAATTCATGTAAAAATATCTCAATTTAGCATATTTCTCAATACTCACTGGGAAAAGTGACAAGTCAACATAAACATAAGTAAAATTAAATGATTTCCTTTAGATTTCCTATCAAAAGTGCACAAATTCAAATTAAAAACTAAACATTTGAGATTATCATTTTATATCCACATGTTAACTCTTTGCATGATGTGTTGGTCCTTGTCTTATTTGCATCCTCATCTAAGCCCAAGGAGATGGTCAATTTTATTTATAATTTCACAATCTTCTTAGAGTTCCCTATGTCATTCTTTGCTTTCACCTAGTGTGAATTTTAGAAAAAGAAGCCCATTATTAACTTTTCATCTCTAATATAATACCACTTTTGTGCTTATTTTACATTAAGTAAAATCTTTGTATATGTTGCAACTCTCTCATAAGTGAATGTTTTGTAATAAAGTTTGAATTTGAATGCAACAAGTCATTGAGGATTTTGGATTATATGACTATGAAAACCACCTTAGGTAAATTTTGTATGTTGGCTTCTTAGATAATGTTGAGCATGCAAATGATACATTGTCAAGGGTAAGCCAACATACTTGGAACAAATTTATGTTCCCTCTTGAAAGGGAAATATCTTTCCCCTAAGGTTTGGGTATGCCAAATATTGGTCGATGCAGATAGACTCAAATTTCATTGATAATTTTTCCTTCAAGGGGACTTTGCTGGTTATGTCTCAAAAAATAAATTTCTTGGCACTACTTTGATATTGCAACATATGTGAGTTCAACAGAATTAAACTGGGAAAAAATGTTAAGCTTTGTAAACTATGGTTTCCCTGTCCATATCATTCATTGTAATTAAAATATATTGCACATATAACAACAATGATTACTTTGAAGCTATATGAAATTTTAAAATACACTATAAAAATGCTAGCTTCAATGCTTCAAACAAAAATTAATCTACTTCTAATATAAATAAGATCCAAAGAAAATTCAAAGGTTTAAGGGTAAGAGAAAATAAATAAAAATAAACAAGCTCATACTACTCTAAAATTATATTTTGATATGTAAATCTATAAATCTGATTTAAACTAATCTTGACCCAACCAATATTTACATAGCCTAAGGTTGAATATGGTGAACTCTTTAAAGGTGCAATAGATTATGAAATGAACTAAGTGCAACCACCATCAACATGCATAAATTAAACAAAACAAATTTTAGAAGCCTAAAATTATTAAAATATTCATTGAGTACATGAATTTAGAGTTGTTCACTCAGGTGGATTACAAGAACAAAGCTAAAAAAAAATAGAAGCTTGGTTCAAAAATGCCATCTAACTACAAGCACAAAATGCAAAGAAATAAGAAACCTAAAGAGGTCAGCTAATAAAAGGTTTTTGACCTATGTAACAAACTAGTGAGCCACTATTTATCATTTTTTTTTGCCTTAACATAGCGTAACATTTACAATTAATTGCTATTCATTGCTCAAGACATGTTCTATGTAATTGCTTTTATGACCATGCGAGATTATTTTCAACCATACTATGGCCATATATCATTAAATTTTAATTTGCACAATGTTTAGGAACTTTGGAATGGTGTCTTATGAACTCTCCATTACTCTGCAAAATCTAGGTTGATCATTGATTTTCCATATCTTATATCTTGCATGATTGTACTTGCCCAATCCCATTAAAAAAAATTATTCCATTACGTTTGATTTCTTTAATGTAGCCAACAACAAATATATATATACTTCTTTATTGACTTGCTTTAGCTTTAATTTGGAATTTTGCATTCTTCATTGACTTCTTTATTTATGAATTTTAGACTTTGTACAAAGTATTTTTGTTTATTAATATTTCCTCAAGTTTTTGGAATTGCACAAATATTGGATTTTAAAGTCCCATGCTTATGTCATCTCAAGGAAAACTCTATTTTTGTTTATTTGATTTTTGATATCATGCAAGTTAGTTTTAGGATTTTGTTTTCCTGATTTTGTGTAAGTCCAAATTTTGTCTTTCCACAAACTCGACTTTATGCAAGTGTGCATTTGCTTTGTTGACTTCTTTATTGAAAATTTCTAACTTTATGCAAAGTGCTTTTCATTTTAATATTTCCTAGAATCGAACATTGCACATATTTAAGATTTTAAAGTCCTATGCTTACATCACCCTAAAATAAACTTCATCTTTGTGCATTTGCTTTTTAATTCATTCTAGCTTTATGAATTTGCTTTTTATTCATCTCGGCTTTGTGCATTGCAGTTTCATTCATCCTACACTACGGTTTAATTCATCCTAGCTTTGTGCATTGTGGTTTCATTCATCCCAGTTTTATGAACCCTCTTGAGCCATCAAAACAGATAATACAATTTCTTTAGGGAAAAGAGCTTGGCTGCTTATACCAAAAAAAATGGTCATAAATGTGACCTATATTCTTGGTCCATAAATAAATTTTAACAATCCAAAATTGATTTTCAATAACCTAGAAACAATTTTTTATATGCCCAAATATGATTTTTAGTTGTTCGGAATTAATTTCCAAGAGTCCATAATTGATTTTCAATAACCAAAAAATAATTTTTTATGCCCAAAAATACTTTTAATTACCTGAAAATAATTTCCAAGAGTCCAAAATTGATTTTCGATAGCTCAAAAATAAATATTTTTAAGCCTATAAATGATTGTAATTACCCAAAACTAATTTCCAAGATTCCAAAAATGATTTCCAATATCCCAAAAACAATTTGTTTAGAGCCCAAAAATGATTTTTAATAGTTCAAAAATAGATTTTTATTTCTTGAAAATGATTTCTAATAATCCGAAATTGATTTTATTTGCACAGAATAATTTTAAATTATTTTTTACATGTATGGCATTAATTTCCAATGGCCCATAAAAAAATTTCAATGGTGTGGAAATGATCTTTCAATTCATTTGAGTGCTAGGATTTCAGAATCTATATAATATTTTGAGTTGTTAAAGGATTTAAACTCACATGCTTTTAACTTCTTCTTACGTGACCAAATAGGGGTAATTTTTTGCACTTAATTTATAGACTTACAACTATTTTCTAATAACTTCCTAGGGGTGACCTTGGTAGTGACATCTTGGGCAACATACAGAAAGCAAACAATTTCAAGCATTAATTCTCCTTAGAGCATATGAAAGTTCATACTTTCTAAAAAACTCTTTTTATAGATCATCTAATGGAAGAATTTTACAAACACAACCATGACAAAAATCATCACACCAAACTCAAGGTACAACAAAAATTAGAGACATATTTAAAAGTTTTCAACTAAAACCCTAAGCTTTGGATGATTAAAAATTGTAAACAAACCCAAGAAAAATAAGAGAAGGCTTACCAAAATTAAAAAAAGTGGATCCCTAGTCCATGCAAACTGGGGCATGTTGTGCAAGTGCAACAAACAATGTTGACTCTGCTAGAAAAATTATTTTAAGCATTTTAAAAATTGAAACAACCCTCCTATAAAACAATGAAACTTTAAGATAAATAAAATTAGAAATTTGACATCCATCAAGTTTTGGGGTTAGGAAATTTATCTAGAAATAATACTTCATTTTTTTAGAAAAAATATGTGCATATGAATTCATTCTCATTTCATAATTAGTTAAAATTTGCCACCATGGTTTGGAAACTAGGCTAGTACATCCCTGAGTGAACATTGGTCTACTGATGATGAGCTTTGTCATACATGTAAACATGTCATCAACTGTTAGACATTGCTCTACTTCCAGTTAGTTTTTATAACCCCAATAAATTTATCTTTGATCCCACTCAAGACCTTGCTCTATTGTCAACTAGGCATTTATAGCCTCGATAGAGGTTATCTGAATTACCAATCACTTAATCCTTCTTATTTTTTGAGAAAATAAAATTTCAAAAGCATTGGGATTTGGTTTTGGGTTGGGGATCACTATGGAAAATAAGAGGGTGAACACTTGAATAGCCTTTGCCCTAATGACAAACCACAATGATTTTATTCCTTCCGATCTAGAGTTTTCTTAAAGTGTTTTCAGTGTGAGGCTAAATTATATTTTTGCATTACTTTCTAGATTAATTGTTTTGTCCTAAAATAATGGATATACACCAAATAGTTAATTAAACCAACCTTGGCTTCATTGAATTTTAGAGTAAGACCTTTTCTCACCAAATTGTGTAGAAACCACATCCAACATAGAGTAACCAAAAGTTGGTTGCACTTGATCGATCTGATCCAAAAAGAAGAAAGTGCACGAAAAAGAAAAACTAAAGCTAAGAAAAACAAAGCAAAAAAAAATAAAATATAATAATACCAAAACACCAAAAAAATTCAAAACACAAAACTATGTAGAGTGCTTATTTGCAAGGTATTATTGGAAGGGGATCTAGCTAAATGGGATCAAATTTTTTATGGTTAAATTTCCTAGGGTCCAAATATGGTTACATTAATTTAGAAAATTACTATGATGATAGGCATACAGGTTGCTATTGGCCTCATACCACAGTAATACCGATTTTGTCATCTCAAAAGCATTTATTTTTCCTCTCTCACCTTACCAACTCAATGTAATCCCATCACCACTACCATACTTAAACATTGATCCACCAAACTGAAGGGTCCACAACTAGTCTTCTATTGCTTTTAGCTTACTTTGTGGGGTATCTACTACTGGATAATTATCTTCAATTATGGTTTCCACTACCACAATGTACACTCCCACTTTTTGTTTAACATATAGAATCTCATTGATATTCTTATGCTTAGCATTGAGCTCCTTCAGCCTTAGATATTTATTTGAAAATTCAATTGCCATATAGTCATTTAATATTTTTGATCCATAACAACTAAGCAACATCCCATGTGCATTTGAGATATCCATAACTTGGATATCGATACATTGTCATATCTTGGGTTCATTAGCCAATTGTATATGAGTTTGACTCAACACTCCAACCATATTTACATCTATTTTATCCATTTGAACAACTTTCTTGTTTGAATGAGTAGGGATCAACCCTAATATTTTATCGACTACACATGACATCATATTACAAGAATCACCTTATTCCATAAAATAGTTACATAAAATTTTACTAGCAATTCTAATAGTTAGTAGGAAAGGTAGGGATTTTACCTTTTCTTTTTACATAACCCATTTCAACTCCTCTTCATTTTGGTTTGAGAATATTTTAAACAATAAATCATCTTGGTAATTCAACTAAGCTATCTCAAACAAAGAAATTTTCTCCTTATTTTTAAAGATAATTCAATAATATTATATTCAGACTTAGTTTATTCTAATATTTTCTCTATTTGTAGTATTGGTATATTAAATTTTGGTTGCATAGACATTATGGGATCCTTATGTTGGACATGGTTTTCATTGTCCTACACACTAGGTGGGATGGAAGTTTCTTTGGAAGGTGTGGAAGAAGTTAGTGATCCCTTATATTTACTCGAGGAAATATATTTGTTACCTTTCTATAATTGCTAGTAAGCTTGCATATCTTCTTCCAAGCATTCTTTAGGTTCACCTTCATCCATTTTTTAAGGTTCTTATATTTCTAAAAATAGGTTTGTCCTTGTATTTTTATTAGCGTGATTCCTACAATACTCATTGATAGATACTAACTCTAAAATTTTCATCTCTTTCTAGATGATATCTAAAATAGTTTTAAACTCTCAATAGTCAGTTTCACCACGTTGAGTAGTGGAATGGACTCAAAACCACTTAGGCAAAGCAAGGTCATCCAAATTTATGGAAGTGCCCAAGTTGTCATCTGATTGTTTGCTAGAAATAATTGAGACTCCTTTATTGTCTGGGTAAGTATACCATTGGTGGTTATTTCTTTGAAAGTTAAAATTCCTATTTTGAAATTTATTTGTAGGTGGGTTTTGTGGAACTTACCTTTGCAATTGAAACATATCATTGCTAAATTTTTGAACCATATTTTGTAAGCTATCTAGATCAGAATTTGTGTTATTAAGTTCACTTTATCTTAATTGAGCTATTACATTATTCATGAATGTAGTTGTATTTGTAAATGTGGGTAAGGCTTGTTTATGGGTTATTGAAGGTATATGATAGATAACATTGTTTATAGTTGCTTTATTGCTCATATTAGACATCATTTTATTCAGGGGTGATTGAAAGGTTGGTATTATTTAGGATACAAAACTTTTATAAATGGATTTAACATGGTAAGATATTGTGTAAGAGTATGATTTATTTGGGGTATCTAATTACAATATCCTAGTTGTCCAAGTGAAGGTAATTGACCTAAGTCAACACCTTGAGGTATTAATTGTTGTTCAATTGCTATAAACTTCTATATGCTAATGGTAAGGATGTGATTTGTGTAATTCTCCTCAAAATCATGGAATTTAATTGGTCCAAATCTCTAAAGAACATTCGTATGGCTACTTCATCTATCAAGATGTATGGTGTCACTAGCCTAGTGTATAATTTATGGAACCTAATATTGGATAGTCTCAAGCATTCATTAGGTTATCTATGGGTGGAGGTAAACTAATGGTATATCACAACTAGGTCAATAGGTAATCTAAAATGATCAATAAATGTTGCTTCTAGTTGAGAACAAGAAGTGATAGAGCTTGAAGGTAAGCTAATATACCAATCATATGCAAACTCATCCAATGTGTATGGAAACATTCTACAGGTAACATCCTCATGCATAATTTGTAAATATATTAAGGTATATTTATATGCCTAAATATGTTCTTCAGCTAACCTCATTCCATCATGCCTATATTGAGAAATATATCTTTCAACACCCTTATACATATCATGTGTAAGCCTAGGCATGTTTAGAGGACTACTCCATACTAGCCATGGAGGAGGAGTTGTCATTGATGGACTTTAAGAAGAGGTAAAAAGGATCAACAAATGAAACTAGTGATGATGACTTTAAGATATGGAACGTAAACATTACACCAAGAAAAATATTTTATTGGAGGTTCAAGCCCTCCTTTTAGAACCAGTTCTATTGGGTGTGTAAATGACACATTTTCAAGGGTAATCCAACATACTTGGAATAAAGTTATGTTCCCTATTAAAAGGTTAATATCTTTCCTCCAAGGTTTGGGTATACCAGGTATTGGCCAGTGTGGATAGACTTAGAGATCATTGATAATTATTCCTTCAAGGGGTCTTTTGTTGGTTGTATTAAAAAATATTTTTTTGTAACAATGCTTAAAGATGAAATTCTTGCCTATCTAAAAATAATTTATTGCATTGATATTGCAACATATGTGAGCTCAATAGAATTAAAATGGGAAAAAAAAGATAAATTTTAAGCTTTGCAAACTATGGTTACCCTATTCATATCATTCGTTGTAATTAAAATATATTGCACATATAACAATAATGATTATTTTAAAGTTGTATGAAAATTTAAAATGCACTGTAAAAATACCAGCTTCAATGCTTCAAACATAAATTAATATACTCCTAATCTAAATAATATCTAAAGAAAAATTAAATGTTTAAGGGTAAGAGATTCGTTGTAAAAATAAACAAGCTCATATTGCCCTAAAATTCCATTTCGATCTGATAAAACAATAAATGTGATTTAAACCAATGTCGATCTGACCAATATTCACACAACCTGAGGTTTGATATGGTGCAATATTCAAAGGAACAATAGATTGTGAAATTAACTAAGTGCAACCACCATCAACATGCGTAGATTGAATCAAAAAAAAATTAGAAGCATAATATTATAAAGATAAACATTGAGTACATGAATTCAAATTTTTCCACTCATGTGGCTTACAAGAATAGAGTTTAGAAAAATAAAAGTTTGGTTCAAAAACGTCATCCTACAATAAGCGAAAAAAACTAAAGAAAGAAGAAAGCTAAATAGACCAACTAATAGATGGTTTTCGACCTCTATAACAGGTGAGCCACTATTTATCATTTTTTTGACCTTCACATAGTGTTACATTTATAATTAATTGATGTTAATTTTCCAATACATGCTCCATGGAATTGCTTCTATGACCATGTAAAGTTATTTTCAACTATACTATGAAATTTACACGATGCTCAAGTACTTTGAAATGATCATGCATCATTAACTCTTCATTTCTCTATAAAATATCAGTTGATCAATGATCCCCCATATCTTCCATCTTACATGATTGTACTTGCCCAATCCACATTAAAATTCCATATCCACCATTACATCTATCATATTTCAAGTATCCACCAACAAATATTTTCTACAAAATAACAAAAAAGACAAAGGTTAGAACTTTTAACATTATTATTCATTGATATATATGTTAAAATTTAAAATTTGCAATTTTTTTACTATATTCCTTAAGTTTTCATCATTGCATAAATACATTATATTATTTTTTGGGTTTTTGATGATGGTTTTTGGGCATTATAGCATATTCATGTTGAGGGCACTAGTCTGATAGCTTTCAAGGTTCAATTAATTTTTTGGCATTGCATAGATACATCATATTATTTTTTGGGCTTTTGATCATGCTTCTTGGGCATTATAGCATCGTCATGTTTAAGGCATCAATCGAAGTAGCTTTAAGGGCATGCATTGGCTTTGTTGAATTTTTTATTTACCTTTTTGAACTTTGTGCAAAGTGTTGACTTCGATAACTTCTTTATTAACCATTTTTTAACTTTGTGCCAAATACTTTTTATTTTTAAATACTTATTTAAGCTTTAAACATTACACAAATCTAAGATTTTAAAATCCAATATTTAGTTTACCCTAAAAAATCTGACATTACACATTGAAATTTTAAAGTTCCATACTTACTTCACCCCAAAAAAAATGTCGCTTTACACATTTGCTTTTTCATTCACTCTAACTTTATGCATTGTGGTTTCATTCATGCCGTCTTTATGATTTTTCTTAAGTTGTCAATCGAAAAAGAGTCTGGCTGCTTACACCGCAAATGTGGTCATGAATTAGACCTATATTCTTGACCCGAAGCTCAATGCACTACGTTGTTACCTTCACCCCTCAACCTGGGTAGAATTTCACTTGCTTTTTTGTTTTCAACTACCCTCTATGCCACGCGGGCGGAACTCAAAATGTGCATGTTTTAAGTCAGTTCGCTAATGACTTTTGTGTTTCGTGCTTAATTTATGCGTAACCCGTGCGACATGCTTCAATATAAAAATCTCTGCCGTCTTTTCTTGAAAGGGAAGTTATACCACAAACTCAAAACTTTTCATGTCAAAAGCATGTGACAAGTATTTTCAAAGCATTCAGAGGGCGACGACGATTCAGCTTCTTACGGTTTTGTCGAATTCCAAATGGGGATCTACTCCTAGTAGTTTCCCACCCGTTGAAGACATCGATATTGTATTAATAATCCGAGTATTAAATTGGTTACGAAGTTTTCAAGATGGACCGTCTCGCGATGCTTGGGGAGTCGAGCGAGCTTAATTGCCTAAATTGGTACGGCGGAAATCTACCTGGAAGTTATTTATTTGGGAAGTACAAGTATTTCAACGGGGGGACTCGTACAAATCGGATATCTTAATGATGTAAAAACAAATAAAGCTCTGGTGTTTCCCTTTTTTCCATCTGAACTGGAATCGAACTGCGTGACAGCTTAAAACAAATACATATGTACAAATCCTATATCTGGGATTATACGTAACAATCGAAATCCGTGTTCAATTTTTTTTTTAATTCCAGTTAGTTTAACTGGATCTTAAAAAGTTGTTACATAAGTCCCACTCACGCCTACATTATGAAAGCCAAAGTCAGAGGGTGACTGTTGGGTGTCTATTTTATTCTAACACAGTCTCAATCTGATCTCAAAAAGTTTAACTGGATCTCAAGAAGTTTTTGCAGAAGTCCCACTCACGCCTAAATTATGGAAGCCAAAGTCAGAGGGCGACTGTTGGATGTCTATTTTATTCTCGCACGGTCTCAATCTGATCGCAGAATTATTCCATTGCTGACAAGCTGACTGTGCTGTATTTTATTCCATTGCCCGATCTTGAGTTGGACAATTGAGCGAGAGGATTGCGGGTCTGTCTCCGCGTTGAATATAAATCGACACACGATAAGACACGGCAGCTCCTCATGTTCGAACCACGACGGCGGGATCCTAGGATTCAAAACGTCACCGCCAGACAGCAGCCGGAGTCCGTTAGCCTACAGGATGGAACCAGAAATGAAGCTACGCATTTGATGCTTTTAATATCATTAAATGAAATGAAAAAGAACCATAAAAAATAAAAAACAAAGAAAGACACTGAAAATAAAATGTTGGGTAAAATAGCAGCGAAGCTTGTCATATCATTATGGGTCACAATGTATTAAGAATAAACCATTTCAAAGTCATATAACCAATTAAAAGGGATCACAATGTATTATAAATAAACCGTTTCAAACTTATATAACCACTAAAAGAAGAAGAAAAATAAAAATAAAAAATAAGCCTCTAATAACTACTTAAAATATGTGCACTAATAATTTGAAGCCTTGGAGGTGGATAAGATTTGGAGACTAGTTGGCCCCTCTTCCACAGTTGAAAGTTACTTTTTCTCATGGATGTTTACTTTTATTTTATCTTTCACAATTAAAAATTGTTTTTCTTTGTATCTAAGCAAAAACGAAAACTGCACCTGCCACCAAAATTGAAGACACTGGAATTCCTTAATAATACTAAAGAATTGTCAGAAAGCTCGAAAAGAACCTAGGCACGCCACCTCATGATGGGGGTCAATATTAGTCCCTACGTCTTGTGTATTTTGAGTGCCAGACCTTAAGACCGATAGGAAGATAGCATTGTGATTGGTGTTGTTCGATGGCTTTAGAAGGGACCAATCCAAACATCGTTTTTGATTGACCAAAAAAATCTGCCTCTTTTTGGTCTAGGAAGTGGGAAATCGGGGAGGAGAGGGATGCTAATCCGTTCAATACTCCCAGAAATCAGGGAGGAGAGGGGATGCTAATTCGTTTGACACTCTCAAGTTGCTTGTATCTCTTTCCGCCACAACCCCAAAAATTGAGATGGATGGATGGATGGTTTTGATGGTAGTTTTGTACTCATTGGTCCTTGTCTACGAGGTAACATATGTTCCAATTTTTTTGATTGACCCAACAAAACCTACCTCATTTTGGTCTAGGAGGCAGGAAATCAGGGAGGAGAGGGGATGCTAATCCGTCTGACACTCTCCCGAATCAAGGAGGAGAGGGGATGCTAATCCATGTGACACTCCCGGGATGCTTAAATCTCTCTCCGCCACAACCCTAAAATTTGAGATGGATGGATGAATGGTTTTGATGGTAGTTTTGTACTCACTGGTCCTTGTCTACGAAGTAACATATGTACATTCTCAAACAACATACTAAACTAAAAAGGAGGTACTACATCTAATATATATTTATACATATAAATACTACAATTTATATACAAGTAAAATCTATAGTTTTCAAATATCTATACCTGTAAAATTTATGATTTATAATAAAAATAACAAATAAAAAATTACGATTTCAAATATAAAATTAAAATTATAATTTACGGTTTCAAATATAAAATACCAAATTTAAGGCTTGCTTTGAAAGTTCACGCTCCACACCTGCCCAATAACACTGTCGACTTTCCTTCTATTCAAACTTAATAGCAATTAAAGGAAGTCCCCAAGGATTAGTTGGATTGGTAAGACTTTGGAAACTTACCAAGAGAAGATCTAGATTTAAACCTTGGGGCATGCTCAATAAGAACAAAGGTAGTAGTATAGTTGAGTACACGCTACCTTGATGACGACGGTATCAACTCGAGCTATTGGAGGTCTCCCTTACTATGGGCTACGAAGGTAGTAGTATGACTTGAGTTTGTTGAGTGCATGTCAGCTTGACGACGATGGTATCAATCGTGAGCCACCAGTGTTAGGCTTTAGAAACTGAAATAGCTAAGTTTTTGTTCTCTTTTGTAACAAACTGACACTCTTTATGCATAGGTTATATTTTTAGTGTGATTTTTTAACCAATTGCATTAACTAAGTTTGAGTCAGTATGGATGGGATTGCATGGCAGATCTAGCCATATTGTAACCTATTTTTCTATAAGTAAGAGAGAGTATTCCATTTATTGATGAGCTACTATAATGCATCAGAATGCATTGGTGCATAGTTGAGTTTGAGAAAGGATTTAAGAGAGAAGAAGAGCAAGAAGAGACTAGCATGTGAGGGTTCCAGACTATATTTTTGAGAGGATTGATTGTAGCATTGTTTCAATGGAGATCCCTTTGAGGAATAATATAAGGAGGACTAGTTGGAGTGGACGTAATCCACATTCTGGGTGAACCACTATACATGCTACATTGTCTCTTGTTTATTTATGTGTGTGTGTTGGTTTTTTTATATTGTTTATTTTGCTGCTATTTTGAATCTCTGATATATTACTACAAGAATATTATATTGTTATTTAATACATAAATCTCAACTGGTATTAGAGCTAATTGTTGGGTGTACTCAAAAAACCTAAGAGTTTTCAGTTTGAGTGGGAGTAATGAACGATATATCAAAATTGGGAGTACAAAAATCTGATGGAAAGAATTACCAGTTTTGATGAATGCAGATTGAAGACTTGTTGTTGATAAAAGATCTCCATCAAACTCTATAATGGGTAAAATCTACATCACATACCTATGAGGAGTGGAATATTCTTGATAGGAAGGCATTGGTTGTTATCCAGTCGAGTCTCACATCTTCTGTGGCATTCAATATTTTTGAGGAAACAACTACGAAGGGTCTAATGGACACACTAAAAAGGTTATATGAAAATCCCTCGACATCAAACAAGGTATTCTTAGTGAAGCAACTTTATAATTTGTGTATGTTAGAATGTGGAGTCGTAGCTAGTCATTCAAATGATTTCAATAAGGTTGTCAATAATTTAACCTCTATTAAAGTTAAAATAGAGGAAGAGATGAAGGTCACTCTATTCTTGTGTTCATTACCTGATAGTTGGGACAACTTGGTAATGGCTATTAGCAATGGTATTGTTTCTGGTATTATTTCTTTTGATGATGTAGTGAGTGCAGTCCTCAGTCATGAAATGTGAAGGAAGATCACGAGAGAATCATCATCTGGTGTAGCATTGATTTCCAGAGGAAAACATAATATAAGAGAAGTGAGTTTGAGGAACCGTGAAGAGCAATGTGGATCCAAGTCGAAAGGAAATATGGTATGCTGGCATTGTGGCAATAAGGGGCATCTCAAGAGAGACTACTAGTCTAAGAAGAGAGATGACGAGAAGCAAACATAGGGGATGAAGAAGAGGATTTGATCCTTTCAACAGTGGGAACTGGGAGACATGTCCAGAAAAATGGACATGGCTCAGGATTTATTGTATGATTTTTTAGGATGGAACACATAATATGGTTATAGATTTGGATCATTGTGACCCCAAGTCCCTAAGTTGAAAGGTAATTACACACTCAGAGAGTGTGCTTTCAAATCTAGTGGCAAATCCATATTGTGTGTGTGCATGCTATGGGTCATCCATAGTATGTAGATATTGGTATGGTGGTGATGTTTGATTTACCATGATACAAAGTAATTATTAGGATGTTGTTATTATCACTGATTTGTGGTAGATAGATTATGTATTTCTTGTTGATCACAGGATAAAAGTGTGTGGATGACATTAGTCCGATGTGATGCTTCAGAGTATGAATACAAAAAATTTGATGAAGTGACATTCCTTGTTTGGTTGAAGAGTTTTCTTCAACGGTTGCAATAATGGTAGAGTTATTATGCTTTAGTCCTAAGTTGCAGGGTTGTTGCAACAATTTTAGTCTCCAAGTGGGAGATTGTTAGGTTTTGGAAACTAAAATAGCTAAGTTTTCATTCTTTGTTTGTAACCAACTGGCACTCTGCATGCATAGGTTCTATTTTTAGTGTGCTTTTTTAGCCAATTGCATTAACTAAGTTTGAGTCAGCATGGATGGGATTGCATGGCAGATCTAGTCATATTGTAACCTTTTTTTCTATAAGTAAGAGAGGGTATTCCATTGATTGATGAGCTATTGTAATGCATTGAAATGCATTGGTGCATAGTTGAGTTTGAGAGAGGATTTGAGTGATAATAAGAGCAAGAAGAGACTAGCATGTGAGGGTTATAGACTTTATTTTAAAGAGGATTGATTGTACCATTGTTGCAAGGGAGATCCCTTTGAGGAATAATACAAGGAGGATTGTCTGGAGTGGATGTAGCCTACATTCTAGGTGAACCACTATACATGTGTTGTCTCTTGTTTATTGTTGTGTGTATATTATTTTTTGATATTGTTTATTCTGCTA
This sequence comes from Wollemia nobilis, assembly GCA_028583015.1. Classification (NCBI taxonomy): domain Eukaryota; kingdom Viridiplantae; phylum Streptophyta; class Pinopsida; order Araucariales; family Araucariaceae; genus Wollemia; species Wollemia nobilis. Next base: position 1,334,808 of record JAQPPZ010002297.1, read on the forward strand.
CTATTTTGAATCTCTGATATATTGTTGCAAGAATATTAGATTGTTATTTAATCCATAAATCCAAAAAATCGGGGGTCCACCTCACTTTGGGCCACATTTACGAAGGAGAGGTAGGGGTTATAGAAGCAACTTTAATGATTCGGCCTATATTCAAAGGCAAAAACCTTGGGAAGAATGTTTGACCCCATGCTAAATTATTAAATATGAAAGGATGTTACTGATACTCCTGATATCAAAAGAAAAAAAATATGTCCTCCAACATCATTTCAGATATGTGAAAGCATCGATATTTTACATTTACAAGTTTTTAAACCCATAATATAGGCAAAAAATTCCCGTCAAATCAAGATTTTCCTTGTACATTTTACATCGTCCAAAATAATCAAATATTTGACTACGTTTATTTAATAGATCATCTTGTCATGCCATTGAAAATCAAAGATCTTCAATTTATTTTTCATTGATATTTAAGCTTTAAAGATATTTAGTTTCCTCAACATTGGTTGTAACAAGCTAACCAATTAACATTAACTTGTAAATATTTTAGTAAGAGTCTTAAATTTCTAATAATTTATATTAAAAATTCACGTAAAAATTTTATATGAGTGGTTTTAACCATTTATTTTATTTTTACGTGATTTATCACATCATATTATTTAATAAATCCTAACACTTCTTTTAATATATTTTATGTTTTTAATAGTTCTTTTTATTTTTGTTAAAAAGTGAATTTATATTATTTAAAATATTAATAAGAATACACTACAAAAAAAAATGGGTGGTATGAAATCACACTATAATAAGCCTATATCATAGGTCCGACCTAGATACAAATAGGGTTCTAGAAACTATAAACTAACAACCAAAAGAAAACAATAAAAATATTGAGACTCATTAGAAATCATGTAACAATAGGTATGGCATCAATACAAGGGGATATTTATCTGTGGGATTACCCCATCCAACTTGTGGGTTGGGCTCCTAAAAAATGGGTTCTCATCTAGATTGGTCACCTTCTTGTTGTCATTCTACCTGCTCCCATGAAGTATCCTCTACCATTCTCAAAAAATCAATCATCAGGTTGGCCTTCCCATAAGAAGAGGGGTGTAGTTCTTTAGAAATCCAAACTTTAAATTGAGAGGTGTGGGCTAGGGACATAGCCTCGCTTATGTTTTCATTATCTTCAGGATTGGGATTGTGTGAAGCTTAACACACGTGACTACAAGCCTACTCTCGATCTATCAAATGAGGTTGGATCCTTTTGGAATGAGAGGAGGATGGAACTCAGGCCACTATACATGGAGCATTTTTTCAATGATCCAACAAATATTGCAAATTTTGAACCTCAAGAGCCACCTTATTGTCTTTAACTTGGATCTACAGTAAAAAACTAGGTAAATCATAGCTTTCACACAAGTAGAAAAATCTATAGATGTTTTTATATTATCAAAATTAGCACTATTTTATTTTTGAAGTATAAAAAAATATCTGGTCTAAATATATGTCATATCAGATAAATGCTTACATGCATGCTAGTCCTATCCCTAATAAGGATCATGTCCCAAGATAATGACCTGGGCTTGAAGGGTCTAAACAAATAATGATTTGAGGTCCATGTTGCTTGGGCTTTGTGATAAAACCAAAATAGGTGCATAATGGGTTCCCAATAATAATAAAAATGGCATGTAGGTTTACTCACCCCTAAGCAAACCAACATTCCCCAATGGGTAAATCCTAAAAATGAAGACACTAGGTGCAATGAGCCAGTTTTAGTTATAATGTAAAATTGGTATTGTTAATCCTAATTGGAGGACTGAATTCTCTACTTTGCATTAACCTTTGGTATCGTGGACAAGTGGGGTGAAATCCATGATTGCCCTTTATAAGGTTTATAATTCTTGAAAGGAGTGATAAAGTGTAGACACTATTAGATTTTGATACCACACACAATGAGAGATACCAATCACAAGATACCAAAAAAATAAAGTAAATCTATGAGATGACTGAAATATAGTATAAATGGAAATTATGAAAATATTACAATAGTAGCTACGGAGGAAATGGACACTACATAATATAAGCTACTGCTCCATGAATGAGCTCTGAGATTAAATCTCACACACACTACCCTACTGTCTATATGCCATACACTTCCTATGATACTATGACTTCTATATCTATCTTCTACATCTATGGCCATTATATACGAAGATAAGTTACTTGGCCATAACTATCTAGTTGTACAAGTGGACACCTTGTAGATTACATCTTTCACATTGTAACTTGTGCATTTATTATATTGCATGAAGTAACTAGATAACTTCCCCCTAAAGTAACCTAATGTCCTAAGTATGCACCAAGGAAGGTACATTTACATGACCCAAATAATGTAATATACTATATTTCTAACACCCCTTTGTCTTACAATATTTGGTTATTGAATACTTTAGTCTTCAATGTGGATCTTCTTCCATCTGATGGCTTTGAATTGGATCTTCATCTTTGAAATGATCTTTGGCTTCTTTAGAGGTTGCTTCAGTATTCAAATTATGTAAAAAAATGCTAAAGTTGTAGACCCTTCTTTTAGTTCATCTTGCACTGTATTACTCCTTCATTGGTCTCCTTGCAAGTATGTTGGTTTTGTCTTCACAATGACATGGTTTCTTTTAATATACCTTTTCTTTATTTTACTTCTTCTTTTTTTTTAATTCTGCAATGGTGCTGGTGGAGTTTCTGCTTCTTGACAAGTTAGTATATCATCACAATAATAACATTATTCTTTATTGTTATCTTGTTTCTTATGTTGATTAAGTACAAACACAATTAGAGATAGATACACCATTAGACATTCTTCTGGTGAGAATATAACCAATCCTTGTGAATTCCACCATGTTGTGAAGAGGATATCATGAAGATAGCTAATAAATGTTGTAAAGATACTTTCTTTAGCTTATTTAAGAAATAGGGAGAACTTTTATTTATCACTAGAGGATAGATACTCATATCCTTCTAGAGTATATATTAAGTTTTGAGAGTAGTATTCTACTTCATGAAATAATTCTTCATTATTGAAGGTATTTTTCAAGATATTATCCATGATAGATGTGATCCCTAACAGAAGTATATAAGCTTGATTTTATAAAACATATATTAATCCTTTATTCTGGTAGGCTTACTTATGTCTCCCTAGTAATGAGAATGAGTACTCATAAGGATTTTTAGGTTTTGTAGATAGATTATATATTTATAATGGATTTGCAACTTGATAAACAATAGATTCTAATATTACCAATTTTTGTAGAATACTTTATGACTCCCTAGTATATTTTGGACAATATATAAAGTGCTTTTGTAAGTTATAGTTCAATCTTTTGTTGATTTTGTAAAGTTTTGTAAATGCTAAAATCAACTTCTTTTGTTCTTATTGCTCCAATTGAACTAGGCATTTTTTTTAATTTCAAGAGGTTTTAATGTTGGATATTTTATCTCTATTTAATAATATTTGAGACAATAAAATAATATAATTTCCAACCTTTATATGTTTTTGATAAACCTATTATAATGGACCTTTGAGATTTGATTTGATTTTTTTTAATTTCCAATAAATCAATTTTTAGTAGTAGACCTTATGACTCCCAAATTTGGAAAATTAGAATAGATAATAATATTTGCAAAGTATTAAATGGTTCAACCTAAGTATAAGCCCTTATATCTCCTAGGTTATTTTTCAAATTATATTTTAATTTTTGGTAAGACTCCTATATATTTTGCTTTCTCAACCTTAAAATTAATCCTTAAAAATTATAACCTTATATCTCCTATGTTTGAAAGCAATATTTATGAGATATTTTTCTTACCTTAGCCCCTTGACTTCACACTTGAATGGCAATGCTTTTGACATAAATAAAATATTCCTTTACATACCCTTTCTATAGTGATTGACTTGATGAGTTTGTATGACCAAGTGTGGTATGGCTATCGAGATTCTTCTTCGACACTTGGAGAGTAGATGTTGACCTTCTTCAATAGAGTCTTAAATGATCCTATGCTCTCATTATTCCATGTTGAACTTAGAAATGGATTGATTGGACTATAATTTCCTCTCCACTTCACACTATGAACGTTGGACGTAAATGCTATTCTTTCACTCTTTCTACATTGCATATAAGAGCAGTTATTTATGGACAAGTGACACTTGTGTTTCTTGGGAGTGTTGCCACTTCTTCTTGTAATGCTAGCACACCAACCATTACTCCTTTGTAATGTATTCACCTTGCTTTTAGCGCTCTTAACATTCATATCTCAAGCAGGGTTATGCATAAGAGGTAGTACCAAAAAGTAGTTATAAATTCATGGTAAATCTAGGTGAATCATACATAAACATCGGGGCAAATTTTTCAAAATGTTGCAAAAAATTTATCAAAATATGGAAACTTTTACATGTAAATTATAAAAATAATTTGGGGGTACTTTTGACCTATTAAATAATCCTAAAACTTCATACAAATAACAACATTATATCGGGCTAGAAATGAGATTTCCAACAAGTATAAATATGCCTATGTTTGGATATATATTTATACCTAAAATTATGAAATTATTGTTAGTCACCTTGTGACAGTCGCTTGTGTCAGTTGCCTTGTGACGGTCGCCACATGGCGACTGTCACATAGCGACTGTCACAATGCAAATGTCACATGGTGACTGAAAATAATTTCATAATTTTAGGCATCAATATATATCCAAACAGTCATATTTGTACTCATTAGAAAGCTCTTTCAAGCCCAATCTAATGGCAGTATTTTTATGAATTTTCAAGATGATTTAATAGGTCAAAATATAGCCCAAATGATATTACTTCCTTAACACCATATTTGGGGCCATTTTTGACCTATTAAATCATCTTGAAACTCCATAAAAATACTACCTGTATATCAGGCTTGAAAAGAGTTTTCCAACGCGTACACATATGCCTATGTTTGGATATATATTGATGCCTAAAACTATGAAATTATTTCCAATCGCCATGTGACAGTCGCCATGTGACAGTCACCTTGTGAAAGTTGCCACATGGTGACTGTCACATGGTGACTGTCATAAGGCGATTGTCACATGGTGACTGACAATAATTTCATAGTTTTAGGCATCAATATATATCCAAACATAGGCGTGTTTGTACTTTTTGGAAAGTGCTTTTCAAGACCAATATAATGGTCGTGTTTTTATGAAGTTTTAATATTTTTTAATGGATTAAAATTAGCCCATATTATGGTCGTAAGGAAGTAATATCATTTTGGGATAGATTTTGACCTACTAAATCAACTGGAAACTTCATAAAAATACCATCATTAGATTAGGATTAAAAAGATATTTTCAATGAGTATAAATATGTCTATTTTTGGATAGATATTGATGCTTAAAACTATGAAATTATTATTAGTCTTCATGTGATAGTCACCTTGTGATCATCGTCATGTGGAGATTGTCACAAGGCAATTGACACAAGTGACTGTAACAAGGTGGTTGTTACATGGAAAATGTCACAGTCATCCTTGTTAGTCATATTCTATCAGTCACATTTTTTTAGTCGCTTACTTTGTGTCATTAACTATAAGATAAAATTAATGTTTTAATTGTATGAATGTCGCTATCAGGGTTACCTAAATATAATGGGGTATAAGAGGCGAATTGGGAAGGATATTTTTCTTTTTAATTTTAAATAAAAAATTAGGTACAAAACCTTATGGTATCAGGGAGAATTTACCCTAAAAAAAATTGATCCCGTAATTTTTGGGCGAATGAACTGACCTCTAGGGTCCCAAAATTAGCAAAATAAAAATTGTGAAAATCCTAAATTTGCTCTAATTTGTAAAATTCACAATTGTGCATAACCTTGCTCTTGAGCATTAGAGATATGATATCCATTAGGTAAATATATGCCAAGTGGCACTCAGCATTCTTGCATGGGTTTTTCTACGTAAGACCTCCAAGAAGTAGATTATAACTCCTTCGATTTTTTCCTCCTTAGCTTGCTTTGGTTTCTTGAATGGCAAGCAACATATTTTATTCTATAGGTAATTCATGAGCCACCTTGGAGCTTTGGATGAGGATGAGGTAGCTCTCTTGCTACCCTTTGTTGATGTTATTACCAACGTAGCATCTACTTTCCTTCTTTGTGCTTATACCTTCGTTGTGCTCCCTATTCATGTTGATAGAGGTGAAGCTTGATGCATCTGAATGTTGGATGTGCTCTATCATTTTTTTTTATGTAGATAGCTTCTTCTCCTTGCTATGGTTTACGTAAATGTTTATGATATATTTCCTTTGGCTTATGTAAATAACCTTGGTAGACTTGTTGTTATTTACATAAAAGCTTCCTTTGTCTGCAGGTTCAATCTTGGAGAGAATGCCCTTTCAATGTTGGAGAACGCTTGATCCTTTGCCCTTCCTCTGCCTATATTTTTTGTTATACCTTTTGTGCCTATTTTGGTACCTTTAAATCTACTCCTTTCCCTCTATTTGATTTATTATAGAAGTGCAACACCATTTAACATTTACATGTATATAGAACCTTTTTATTGCACCTTTTATTGCACTCTTTTGTAGGTCTAAAATTGTTATTTTTTTAGCAAATTAATGAGTACAAAATAAGGGTTTTAAGGACGTCTCTTTGTCTAGAATATTTACCCTTTTTCTTGGATGATTGATGGTGAAAAAAATCCTTGTAAATATTGTATAACATAAGCTTTCTTTTAGTTGCACTAACCCTAGGTGCTTTGGATTTGAGACTCACCAAGTCTCAATATTTGAAGATTTTTTTTTGGTTAGTTTTTATTTGTTTATACTAACCAATTTTTGTGGCTTCTATTGGCCACTATGAGTTGTATATTTTTGTGCTTTATAGTGTATTTAGACACATGATCCAAACTATATTTTGTAGCCTTTATTTCAAAGCACAAAACTAATTTATTTTGAGAGTAATAATAGTGCAAATGAATCTAACAAATTCTACTTTTAATGCACTAAAATATTACACCTTATCACTCCAATCTACTCTCAAGAAATGCACTTAATCAATTCACTACAACTAATCAAGAATGATCTAAAATGAACCTTAGAGATTTATTCTATAAATTTCTTATAAGCAAGATATTAGAAGATAGTTTTTTTTTTGCTTCTCAAAGTAGATAATAGGCTAGTTGATATATCATTAAAATTTTGAAATCTAATCAAAATCATAATGTGCAAATAAACCTTAAAAGGAACCTTTATTTTTGCATACTTAAAGAGTGTAATACAAATATCATTTTTGCAAATTTAATCAGGATTAAAGTGCTTTAATAAATATGATAAGTAATCCAATTAATGAATCTACTTGCACTGATAGTTGCTTACCTTTTTTTGAACACTTTTGTAGCTTATTTAATATCTTATGTAGAGGATGTAGATCTTGGTGCTTAAGATAACAAAGTTTCAACCTTGAGTAGAATCTTGTAGCTCTTTGTAGACAATTTTGAATTGCTCTTCTTCACCAAATTGATGGTATTAAACTTTCTTTCATGAGCCTAGGGTTTGGTGACTTTGATATCCTCTTGTAATATCCTCCTTCTACTATAGGTTTGGAGAATTTTGTTCCTCTAAAGCAATGACCTCTTGTTGTATGAGGTAATATTCAAATCTCCTGGATTTGATAAGCTTCTTATGTTGGCAATTTTGGGTACTTTGGGTACATTGCCTTTGCTCAAGTGTATAAGTTGTCATTGATGTCAAGAAGCTTTTGAAGGAATTTGATTTGATGTCAAATAATTTGTTTTGATGAAGGTTACGGCATGACAGTTTCAAAGGACTTTTGCAAACCCCATGTTGACAGAGAAAAAGGCAAGTGGAAAAACTGTCGCGATTTCGCGACATGTTGGCAGACAAAAAGGCAAGTGAAAAACTGTCGCGATTTCGCGACATGTTGGAAGAAAAAGAGAAAGCAGGAAGAAGTGTCACGATTTCGCGACAAGTTCGAAGAAAGAGAACAAGTTGGAAAAGTGTCACGATTTCGTGACATGTCGCATTTTCGCGACTCGAAAAGTGCAGGAAGGCAAAGAAGGAAAAGTGTCGCGATTTCGCGACATATTGCAAAGAAGGTTGTACGGACGAAAAAGTGTCACGATTTCGTGACATATTGCAAGGAAGGTTGTACGGAAGAAAAAGTGTCATGATTTCATGACATAATGCAGGAGAGAGAGTCCGATAGAAAAAGTGTCGTGATATCGTGACATGTCGGGTTTTCATGACCCGAAGAACAGAAAAGAGCTAAGGAGGAAAAGTGTCGTGATATCGCGACATGTCGCATTTTCATGACTTAAGCAGGAGAGAGAAAACAAGTCAGAAGACAAAGTGGAAGCAAGATAAACTGTCATGATTTCATGACATGCTGCAAAAGTCGAAGTGAGAACTGTCACGATTTTGTGACATGCTATAGAACTCGAAGTGAGAACTATCATGATTTCATGACATGCAGCAAAGGGAAGAGTTTGAAATGAGAACTGTCATGATTTCATGATGGGTTGAAGAGAAAGCGTACGGATGCAGAAAGTGTCACGATTTCATGACAGGTAGAAAAGAAAGCACACGGATGCAGAAAGTGTCACGATTTCATGATAGATTGAGATGGCAACGTACGGTTGGAGAAAGTGTCACGATTTCATGACAAAAGCAGAAAGGAGGTCGACGAAGGGAGAAGTGTCATGATATCATGACAAAAGCCAAAAGAAAGTGTACGGTTGCAAAGGTGTCACGATATCGCGACATGTTGTAGTTTCGTGGCAAAAGCTACAGAAGAGTTACAGAGGCAGTTGAAGCCGACAAAGTTAAATGTGAGCCGACGAAGTTTAGGGTTGTGCAGTCGACTAAAGATCAGGGTTACAATCGACTAAGATTAAGGTTTTGATCTTGAAAGTGTTATTATAAAAGGCAGGCTATTTTGAAGAGTTGTGTGCATCATTTTTGTGACGTTCGTAGATAGAGCATAGAGTGAGAAGTTCGATCGTCGAGAGCAGAGTGCAAAATTTGATCGAAGTGTGCAGAGTGAGTGAAGAGTCATGGTGAATTGTTCTAAGTGCCGCTGTGATAGCGTAGAGAGTGCAAAGGTTGAAGTTCGACCAAGTGCGGTTGTGATTGTGCAAAGAGAGCAGAGGGCGTAGAGAGCACAAAGGGCAAAGATGAACGTGGAGTGCTACTGTATGAGGACAGAGGTGCATTGGTTCTATGAGAAGAACCTGAGGATAGTTGGCAAGTCTTTGAGAAGGCTTGTATGTAGAGGATTGATTTGTTCAAGAGTTGGATAGATCTGACAGACAGAGGAAGACTTGTACTAGACCGACTGACTGTGTTTGGTACAAGTTGTTGAGCTGCTATGGACGTGATCATAGAAGGCAGAGGTCTCTTAGGCTAAGCATTGAGGACAGGAGGTCTTCGATGGAAAGGAGTTCCACGTGTTGGCAAGAGGTAGAGGCAGTTGATCTTCTGAGGGATCATTTCCAGAGCAGAGGGGAAGGTATCTCCTTTGAGCAGAGGCTCATAAATTCAGATTGGGGAAGGTATCTCCTTTGAGGAGAGGCTCATAAATTCTGATTGGGGGAAGGTATCTCCTTTGGGCCGAGGCTCATAAACATTGTAATTGGGAAGGATTCCCAAAGAACTTTGAGATAACTTTTAGAGAAAAGTTTTGTGGACGTAGCCCAGCCATTCTGGGTGAACCACGTTAAAATTGGTGTCACTTTGTGGATGATATTGTGCATTGCTTTGATATTGCTTTGGGTATATTGCTTTACTATTTTGAAGTATGATGAAAAAGTAAAAAGAGGTCTTATACTGTTCACCCCCCCTCTCAATATAAGCTTGTGTTCTTCAATTGGTATCAGAGCGGGTGCCTTCGAAAAGTTTAACAGCTTGAAGGAAAAGCTAGTAAAGAACACAATGGATCATTCAAGTAGCAATGCAACACCTATTCTTGATGGGTCAGATTTTGGTCTTTGGAGTGCAAGGATGAAGGTTCATCTAATGGCACTTGGTAATGAGGTATGGGAAGTGATTGAAGATGAGTACACTATTCCTGTACATGGTCCTTATACTAAAGAAGAAAGGCTCCTACATCACAACAATTCAAAAGCAATGAATGCAATCCTGAAAGGCTTACAGAAAGGAGATCTCACCAAAGTGATTCACTGCAAGACAGCTAGTGAAATGTGGAAACAATTGAAGGTGGTTCATACAGGTGATACAAATGTCGGAAAGGCCAAGTTGAGACACTTCAAAGGTATGTTTGAACAACTCCAGATGAATGATGATGAAAATATTAGTGACTACATGCTTCGTATGGATGAGGTTGTTAACTCCATGAAAGACTTAGGTCTTGAGCTTGCTGAAAATGATGTTTGTGATAAGATTTTAAGATCTCTTCCTAATAGATTTAGTGAAAAGATTTCTGCTATTGAGGAAGCTAAAGATTTGGATAAGTTGAAAAAGGATGAGCTCCATAGTATACTTGCAAGCATTTGAGTTGAGAACTCAAGTGAAGGTTGATGTCAAGAAAGAGGCAGCTTTCAAGGCTACCAAGAAATCCAAGGGTAAACAACTTCAAGAGAGTGATGAGTCTTCTAGTGATGAAGAGGCATATTACAGCAAGAAAGGCAAGTTCTCTAGAAAGCACAAAAGCATGAAAAATATAAGATGTTTCAATTGTGGAAAGTTTGGTCATTATGCTACTGACTGTACTGTTCCCAAGAATGAAAGTGATGAAGATAAACAGGATTCTAAGAGCAAGGATTCTGAAAAGCACAAGCATCACAAGAAGAACAAAGATGAGCACAACAATCAAGGAAAGAGGTATTCTCACAAGCACAAGAAGAGTTTCTACCTAGACAAAGCAAGTAAGTGTTCTAGTAGTGATAGTGAAAGTTCTTCAAGTGATGATGAAAATGAGATGTTGTTCATATCAAAAAAAGAGGAAGAACCGAAACATAGATTCATTATCATGAAATGTCTTAGATGTGGAAATTTTGGTCACCTTGAGGATGATTGTACAAATAATGATTTGGTTTCTAGTATGTATGAGGATGCTTCAGAAAACTATAAGGAAGATGCTTGTATGGTTTTTGAAAAAGGTAGCACCTCTAGTGATAAGAAATCTGAAAAAGGCTTTGATGATTCAGAAAGCAAACAAATAAAGGATCTTGAAAGTGAACTTATTAATGCTCTTAGTGCTTTGAAAAAGGAAAGAAAGAAGAATGCTAGACTCAAGGATAAGTTAGATGAATGTTGTATGGAGAGAGATGATCTTATAGAAAATCTTGATTTCTCTATAGCTAAGACACAAGAACTCAAGGATGAGTTAGAGTCTAAGGTTCTTGAGTATAGTGAGTTAGAACAGAAAATGGCTTCTTTGAAAGAGGAAACTAAAGAGTACAAGGATAAGCTTTACAGGTTTCAAGATAGCTCCAAAAAGGTTAAGTCACTCATCAAAGGTCAAAGAAAGACAACAGATAAAATAGGCCTTGGTTTTGTTAAGCCACACAAGGAACAAGTTGGAGAGTCTAGTAAGAGACTCCAAAAGGAAGAGAGTTCTGATGAGGAAAGTATTTCAGATCATGAGTCCTTGAATGATAGATGCGTAGAAATAGAAAATAGAATTCAGAATGAGAAGAAGAAGTTTTCAGGACCCAAGAGGTCAAATAAAGGAAAATTTCAAGGCAGATGTTTTGCGTGTCACAGGTTTGGTCACATGGCTTCACATTGCATGGCTCAAATGAAGAAGGTAAATGACAATTTCAGAAGTGCTAGTTTCTTTCAAGGGTATTGCTACTCTTGTAAATAGTTTGGGCACAAGGCAGTTTATTGCAAGGCACATAACAGGAACAGGTTTGGTCAGAACAAGTTTGGCCAGAACAAGTTTGGTCAGAACAAGTTTGGCTAGAACAGGTTTGGTCAGAACAGGTTTGGTCAGAACTGGTGGATTCAAAGATCAGGTTTACCTCAGAGAAACAACATCGTCAAGTGTTTCAAGTGCAACAATGAAGGTCACATAATCAGACAGTGTAGAGCTGAAATTCTAGATTACAGGTCCAAGGATCAAGGCATGGACAAGAACAGGGATGAGAACAAGAACAAGAACAGTGACAAGAACAGGAATATGGACAAAGAGTTCAAGAGAAGGCCCGACAAGGAAGTTATAGATGCTGATGATGATCAGTGCCTAATGGGAGTTTTACTCCCACCCTAGAATTAATCACCTCATGAGGAGGTGGGGGAGGGACTAAGCTAAGAGGCTCATTCTTAGTCCCGAGCCCCAAAGGTGACCCTTTGCCATTGATGACAAAGGGGGAGAGATATGAGTAAGGGGGAGAGCTTCAAGTGAAGAGGAAAGCTTCAAGTCAGGGGGAGCAAAACTTCAAAGGAAGATTCTTAGTTGTTAGCACAGTTGGTTTCAGTTTTGGCTCTTGAGAAGTGTTTTCAGTAAAGGTTTGCCATCAATGACAAAGGGGGAGATTGTTGGCAATTTTGGGTACTTTGGGTACATTGCCTTTGCTCAAGTGTATAAGTTGTCATTGATGTCAAGAAGCTTTTGAAGGAATTTGATTTGATGTCAAATAATTTGTTTTGATGAAGGTTACGGCATGACAGTTTCAAAGGACTTTTGCAAACCCCATGTTGACAGAGAAAAAGGCAAGTGGAAAAACTGTCGCGATTTCGCGACATGTTGGCAGACAAAAAGGCAAGTGAAAAACTGTCACGATTTCATGACATGTTGGAAGAAAAAGAGAAAGCAGGAAGAAGTGTCACGATTTCGTGACAAGTTCGAAGAAAGAGAACAAGTTGGAAAAGTGTCACGATTTCGTGACATGTCGCATTTTCGCGACTCGAAAAGTGCAGGAAGGCAAAGAAGGAAAAGTGTCACGATTTCGTGACATATTGCAAAGAAGGTTGTACGGACGAAAAAGTGTCACGATTTCATGACATATTGCAAGGAAGGTTGTACGGAAGAAAAAGTGTCACGATTTCGTGACATAATGCAGGAGAGAGAGTCCGATAGAAAAAGTGTCATGATATCATGACATGTCGGGTTTTCATGACCCGAAGAACAGAAAAGAGCTAAGGAGGAAAAGTGTCACGATATCGCGACATGTCGCATTTTCATGACTTAAGCAGGAGAGAGAAAACAAGTCAGAAGACAAAGTGGAAGCAAGATAAACTGTCGCGATTTCATGACATGCTACAAAAGTCGAAGTGAGAACTGTCACGATTTCGTGACATGCTACAGAACTCGAAGTGAGAACTGTCATGATTTCGTGACATGCAGCAAAGGGAAGAGTTTGAAATGAGAACTATCACGATTTCATGATAGGTTGAAGAGAAAGCATACGGATGCAGAAAGTGTCATGATTTCATGACAGGTAGAAAAGAAAGCACACGGATGCAGAAAGTGTCACGATTTCATGATAGATTGAGATGGCAGCGTACGGTTGGAGAAAGTGTCACGATTTCATGACAGAAGCAGAAAGGAGGTCGACGAAGGGAGAAGTGTCATGATATCATGACAAAAGCCAAAAGAAAGTGTACGGTTGCAAAGGTGTCACGATATCATGACATGTTGTAGTTTCACGGCAAAAGCTACAGAAGAGTTACAGAGGCAGTTGAAGTCGACAAAGTTAAATGTGAGCCGACGAAGTTTAGGGTTGTGCAACTGACTAAAGATCAGGGTTACAATCGACTAAGATTAAGGTTTTGATCTTGAAAGTGTTATTATAAAAGGCAGGCTATTTTGAAGAGTTGTGAGCATCATTTTTGTGACGTTCAGAGATAGAGCGCAGAGTGAGAAGTTCGATCATCGAGAGCAGAGTGCGAAATTTGATCGAAGTGTGCAGAGTGAGCGAAGAGTCATGGTGAATTGTTCTAAGTGCCGTTGTGATAGCGTAGAGAGTGCAAAGGTTGAAGTTCGACCAAGTGCGGCTGTGATTGCGCAAAGAGAGCAGAGGGCGTAGAGAGCACAAAGGGCAAAGACGAACGTGGAGTGTTGTTGTATGAGGATAGAGGTGCATTGGTTCTATGAGAAGAACCTGAGGACAGTTGGCAAGTCTTTGAGAAGGCTTGTATGTAGAGGATTGATTTGTTCAAGAGTTGGACAGATCTGACAGACAGAGGAAGACTTGTACTAGACCGATTGACTGTGTTTGGTACAGGTTGTTGAGCTGCTGTGGACGTGATCATAGAAGGTAGAGGTCTCTTAGGCTAAGCATTGAGGATAGGAGGTCTTCGATGGAAAGGAGTTCCACGTGCTGGCAAGAGGTAGAGGCAGTTGATCTTCTGAGGGATCATTTCCAGAGCAGAGGGGAAGGTATCTCCTTTGAGCAGAGGCTCATAAATTTAGATTGGGGAAGGTATCTCCTTTGAGTAGAGGCTCATAAATTCTGATTGGGGGAAGGTATCTCCTTTGGGCCGAGGCTCATAAACATTGTAATTGGGAAGGATTCCCAAAGAACTTTGAGATAACTTTTAGAGAAAAGTTTTGTGGACGTAGCCCGACCATTCTGGGTGAACCACGTTAAAATTGGTGTCACTTTGTGGATGATATTGTGCATTGCTTTGATATTGCTTTGGGTATATTGCTTTACTATTTTGAAGTATGATGAAAAAGTAAAAAGAGGTCTTATACTGTTCACCCCCCTCTCAGTATAAGCTTGTGTTCTTCAATTGGTATCAGAGCGGGTGCCTTCGAAAAGTTTAACAGACTTGAAGGAAAAGCTAGTAAAGAACACAATGGATCATTCAAGTAGCAATGCAACACCTATTCTTGATGGGTCAGATTTTGGTCTTTGGAGTGCAAGGATGAAGGTTCATCTAATGGCACTTGGTAATGAGGTATGGGAAGTGATTGAAGATGAGTACACTATTCCTGTACATGGTCCTAATACTAAAGAAGAAAGGCTCCTACATCACAGCAATTCAAAAGCAATGAATGCAATCCTGAAAGGCTTACAAAAAGTAGATCTCACCAAAGTGATTCACCGCAAGACAGCTAGTGAAATGTGGAAACAGTTGAAGGTGGTTCATACAAGTGATACAAATGTCGGAAAGGCCAAGTTGAGACACTTCAAAGGTATGTTTGAACAACTCTAGATGAATGATGATGAAAATATTAGTGACTACATGCTTCGTATGGATGAGGTTGTTAACTCCATGAAAGACTTAGGTCTTGAGCTTGCTGAAAATGATGTTTGTGATAAGATTTTAAGATCTCTTCCTAATAGATTTAGTGAAAATATTTCTGCTATTGAGGAAGCTAAAGATTTGGATAAGTTGAAAAAGGATGAGCTCCATAGTATACTTGCAGCATTTGAGTTGAGAACTCAAGTGAAGGTTGATGTCAAGAAAGAGGCAACTTTCAAGGCTACCAAGAAATCCAAGGGTAAACAACTTCAAGAGAGTGATGAGTCTTCTAGTGATGAAGAGGCATATTACAACAAGAAAGGCAAGTTCTCTAGAAAGCACAAAAGCATGAAAAATATAAGATGTTTCAATTGTGGAAAGTTTGGTCATTATGCTACTGACTCGATCTGTTCCCAAGAATGAAAGTGATGAAGATAAACAGGATTCTAAGAGCAAGGATTCCGAAAAGCACAAGCATCACAAGGAAGAACAAAGATGAGCACAACAATCAAGGAAAGAGGTATTCTCACAAGCACAAGAAGAGTTTCTACCTAGACAAAGCAAGTAAGTGTTCTAGTAGTGATAGTGAAAGTTCTTCAAGTGATGATGAAAATGAGATGTTGTTCATATCAGAAAAAGAGGAAGAACCAAAACATAGATTCATTATCATGAAATGTCTTAGATGTGGAAATTTTGGTCACCTTGAGGATGATTGTACAAATAATGATTTGGTTTCTAGTATGTATGAGGATGCTTCAGAAAACTATAAGGAAGATGCTTGTATGGTTTTTGAAAAAGGTAGCACCTCTAGTGATAAGAAATCTGAAAAAGGCTTTGATGATTCAGAAAGCAAACAAATAAAGGATCTTGAAAGTGAACTTATTAATGCTCTTAGTGCTTTGAAAAAGGAAAGAAAGAAGAATGCTAGACTCAAGGATAAGTTAGATGAATGTTGTATGGAGAGAGATGATCTTATAGAAAATCTTGATTTCTCTATAGCTAAGACACAAGAACTCAAGGATGAGTTAGAGTCTAAGGTTCTTGAGTATAGTGAGTTAGAACAGAAAATGGCTTCTTTGAAAGAGGAAACTAAAGAGTACAAGGATAAGCTTTACAGGTTTCAAGATAGCTCCAAAAAGGTTAAGTCACTCATCAAAGGTCAAAGAAAGACAACAGATAAAACAGGCCTTGGTTTTGTTAAGCCACACAAGGAACAAGTTGGAGAGTCTAGTAAGAGACTCCAAAAGGAAGAGAGTTCTGATGAGGAAAGTATTTCAGATCATGAGTCCTTGAATGATAGATGCGCAAAAATAGAAAACAGAATTCAGAATGAGAAGAAGTTTTTAAGACCCAAGAGGTCAAATAAAGGAAAATTTCAAGGCAGATGTTTTGCGTGTCACAGGTTTGGTCACATGGCTTCACATTGCATGGCTCAAATGAAGAAGGTAAACGACAATTTCAGAAGTGCTAGTTTCTTTCAAGGGTATTGCTACTCTTGTAAATAGTTTGGGCACAAGGCAGTTTATTGCAAGGCACATAACAGGAACAGGTTTGGTCAGAACAGGTTTGGCCAGAATAGGTTTGGTCAGAACAGGTTTGGCCAGAACAGGTTTGGTCAGAATAGGTTTGGTCAGAACTGGTGGATTCAAAGATCAGGTTTACCTCAGAGAAACAACATCGTCAAGTGTTTCAAGTGCAACAATGAAGGTCACATAATCAGACAATGTAGAGCTAAAATTCTAGATTATAGGTCCAAGGATCAAGGCATGGACAAGAACAGGGATGAGAACAAGAACAAGAACGGGGGACAAGAAAAGGAATATGGACAAAGAGTTCAAGAGAAGGCCCGACAAGGAAGTTATAGACGCTGATGATGATCAATGCCTAATGGGAGTTTTACTCCCACCCCAAAATTAATCACCTCATCAGGAGGTGGGGGAGGGACTAAGCTAAGAGGCTCATTCTTAGTCCCGAGCCCCAAAGGTGACCCTTTGCCATTGATGACAAAGGGGGAGAGATATGAGTAAGGGGGAGAGCTTCAAGTGAAGAGGAAAGCTTCAAGTCAGGGGGAGCAAAACTTCAAAGGAAGATTCTCGGTTGTGGGCTCGGGTTCTCGGTTGTTAGCACAGTTGGTTTCAGTTTTGGCTCTTGAGAAGTGTTTTCAGTAAAGGTTTGCCATCAATGACAAAGGGGGAGATTGTTGGCAATTTTGGGTACTTTGGGTACATTGCCTTTGCTCAAGTGTATAAGTTGTCATTGATGTCAAGAAGCTTTTGAAGGAATTTGATTTGATGTCAAATAATTTGTTTTGATGAAGGTTACGGCATGACAGTTTCAAAGGACTTTTGCAAACCCCATGTTGACAGAGAAAAAGGCAAGTGGAAAAACTGTCACGATTTCGCGACATGTTGGCAGACAAAAAGGCAAGTGAAAAACTGTCACGATTTCGTGACATGTTGGAAGAAAAAGAGAAAGCAAGAAGAAGTGTCACGATTTCGCGACAAGTTCGAAGAAAGAGAACAAGTTGGAAAAGTGTCACGATTTCGTGACATGTCGCATTTTCGTGACTCGAAAAGTGCAGGAAGGCAAAGAAGGAAAAGTGTCACGATTTCGTGACATATTGCAAAGAAGGTTGTACGGACGAAAAAGTGTCACGATTTCATGACATATTGCAAGGAAGGTTGTACGGAAGAAAAAGTGTCACGATTTCGTGACATAATGCAGGAGAGAGAGTCCGATAGAAAAAGTGTCACGATATCGCGACATGTCGCATTTTCGCGACTTAAGTAGGAGAGAGAAAACAAGTCAGAAGACAAAGTGGAAGCAAGATAAACTGTCATGATTTCGTGACATGCTGCAAAAGTCGAAGTGAGAACTGTCACGATTTCGCGACATGCTACAGAACTCGAAGTGAGAACTATCACGATTTCATGACATGCAGCAAAGGGAAGAGTTTGAAATGAGAACTATCACGATTTTGCGATAGGTTGAAGAGAAAGCGTACGGATGCAGAAAGTGTCATGATTTCATGATAGGTAGAAAAGAAAGCACACGGATGCAAAAAGTGTCACGATTTTATGATAGATTGAGATGGCAGCGTACGGTTGGAGAAAGTGTCACGATTTCATGACAGAAGCAAAAAGAAGGTCGACGAAGGGAGAAGTGTCATGATATCATGACAAAAGCCAAAATAAAGTGTACGGTTGCAAAGGTGTCGCGATATCGCGACATGTTGTAGTTTCGTGACAAAAGCTACAGAAGAGTTACAGAGGCAGTTGAAGCCGACAAAGTTAAATGTGAGCCGACGAAGTTTAGGGTTGTGCAGCCGACTAAAGATCAGGGTTATAGCCGACTAAGATTAAGGTTTTGATCTTGAAAGTGTTATTATAAAAGGCAGGCTATTTTGAAGAGTTGTGAGCATCATTTTTGCGACGTTCGCAGATAGAGCGCAGAGTGAGAAGTTCGATCATCGAGAGCAGAGTGCAAAATTCGATCGAAGTGTGCAGAGTGAGCGAAGAGTCATGGTGAATTGTTCTAAGTGCCGCTGTGATAGCGCAGAGAGTGCAAAGGTTGAAGTTCGACCAAGTGCGGCTGTGATTGCGCAAAGAGAGCAGAGGGCGTAGAGAGCACAAAGGGCAAAGACGAACGCGGAGTGCTGCTGTATGAGGACAGAGGTGCATTGGTTCTATGAGAAGAACCTGAGGACAGTTGGCAAGTCTTTGAGAAGGCTTGTATGCAGAGGATTGATTTGTTCAAGAGTTGGACAGATCCGACAGACAGAGGAAGACTTGTACTAGACCGACCGACTGTGTTTGGTACAGAGTTGTTGAGCTACCGTGGACGTGATCATAGAAGGTAGAGGTCTCTTAGGCTAAGCATTGAGGACAGGAGGTCTTCGGTGGAAAGGAGTTCCACGTGCTGGCAAGAGGTAGAGGCAATTGATCTTCTGAGGGATCATTTCCAGAGCAGAGGGGAAGGTATCTCCTTTGAGTAGAGGCTCATAAATTCAGATTGGGGAAGGTATCTCCTTTGAGCAGAGGCTCATAAATTTTGATTGGGGGAAGGTATCTCCTTTGGGCCGAGGCTCATAAACATTGTAATTGGGAAGGATTCCCAAAGAACTTTGAGATAACTTTTAGAGAAAAGTTTTGTGGACGTAGCCCAACCATTCTGGGTGAACCACGTTAAAATTGGTGTCACTTTGTGGATGATATTGTGCATTGCTTTGATATTGCTTTGGGTATATTGCTTTACTATTTTGAAGTATGATGAAAAAGTAAAAAGAGGTCTTATACTGTTCACCCCCCCTCTCAGTATAAGCTTGTGTTCTTCATCTTATGCCTTCAAGTTTTCTTGTTGAATTCTAACTTCAAGCATGATATTCTTCTCAATATTATGAATATCTTGAGGTCTTCACTAGATTCTTCTTCTGCTCAAATTGGAACTCCTTTCCAAATTATCCTCCTCTTGGTCTTGTTTTTGAATGACAAAAATTGTCCCAAGTCCTTCACTATCAGGTACTTCTCCTTGGTAGTGGATTTCTCCAGTGAGTTCTTTGATGATTTCTTCAACAAGTCTCTCCTAGCATTTTATTGGATGATCACCGAGATCTTGTCAAGGGCTTTGATATTTCAACTTCTTTTGGTCTTTCTAGAGACCATATTTTAAACCTTTTGCTTCTAGAAGTGTTGTCATTGAGATATTATCCTGGATATCTAATTCTATTGCTTCTGGATTCGAGTAGGACTCTCCTAGTCCTTATTCTTTCTAGTCTACAATTTCTTCAATGATATATCCTCCTAATATCTTTTTCTTCAGGTACTGGATCAATTTTGAAGAGCATTTTCTTCCTAACTTTCTTGTTGGAAGATTTTCCAATTTATTGGATCTCCTTTACCTGTAAAAAAAAATATTAGTACTAAAATCTTCTTTTGAATTCGATCCTCTCCTCTGGAATCTTCTTTAGGATAAAAGGCATTTTTGGCCTATTTTAGTATCTAGGATTTTATGGCATGTTCTTCAATATCAAGGCTTATATGGTTCGTTCTTTAATATCAAGGCTTTTATGGCATTTTTTTCAATATCAAGGCTTCTATGGCATGTTCTTAAATATCAAGGCTTCTATGGCTTGTTATTCAATATCAAGGCTTCTATGGCATTTTCTTCTGGATCAAGGCTTCTATGGACTTTTCTTTTGGATCAAGTCTTCTATGGTATTTTTTCTATATCAAGGATTCTATAGCCTTTTCTTCTTGTGAATTTTTCAATCTATCAATGGAGATCTCATGTCTCCAGACTTCACCATAATTCTTTTTCATAAGATTCTTCTAAAGTATTCTCCTCTCTACAACCACTAATCTATCCACTATGAAGGTACTCCAACATTTAGACAATGAATTTGATGTCTCTTATATTTATATTGTAGGAGGTGTCCCAATCATCTGATTATTAATTCCCTATAATAAAATAAACTACAAGGTAAGTATTTCCAGATCTTTGAGATTCACTAGTTGATTCATTAATCTAGTAGATCAAATTTTGGTTCCTAGTCTTCACAAGTTTTCCTTCAAATTTGTGGAAATACTCTAGCCCTATGCAATCTCAGTATTTCTAAAACTAATATTTCAATACTCACTTGTAACTCTCCCTAATTATACCACCTATACTCTTCTAAGAAATTTTGATAGTGACTGGTCCAATGGCATGTTAGGTTCTCCAAAAACTCAATGATCAATAATAATGGCAGTTTCCCTCTAAATCTGCAATGGATTTATCTACGATAGCTATGATACCACTATTATCTTTTGATACCACATGCAATTGGAGATACCAATCACAATATGCAATAATAAATAAAGTAAATCTATGATATGACTAAAATATGCTATAAATAGAAATAATAAAAAATATTACAATAGTAGCTTATGGAGGAAATGGACACTCCATAATATAAGACACTACTCCATGAATGATATTTGAGATTATAGCTCACACACACACACTACCCTACTGCCTATCTACCACACACTTCCTATGATACTATGACTTCTACATCTATGCCCATTATATAGGAAGATAGGTTCCTTGGACAACACTCTATCTGTACAAGTGGAAACCTTGCACATTACAACTTGCATATTGAAACTTGTGCATTTATTACATTTCATGAAGTAACTATATAACTTCCCCCTAAATTAACCTAATGTCCTAAGTATGAACCAAGGAAGGTACATTTACATGACCCAAATAATGTAATATAATATATTTCTTAAAAACACTTGAACCTATTCATTCACAAATTCTATCCACCCCACAAAATGCATAATAATAATATGTGCCTAAGTTTGACTTAGGCATATAAATCCTGCACATAATCTTATTTTCTATATTTTATGAAAAACTAGAAAATCTCCCTAGGATACCTTGTGTCTCCACATGACACATGTCCTAGCCACCACTACCCTACCCCTTGCCACATCTCACACACATCACTCCACTCCCACCTACCCACGTGCCACCACTCCACATAAATGGGAAACTCTAAGTGACTCATTGTAATTGCCCAGGATTGGTGGTTTCCTAGTATGTACCACTTGATAGCCCTGACCTTCCACCTATCCTTTCCCTCAAAAACCCTTGAAGTTCTATAAAGGCACCACAACTTCATCACCTAAAATAGGCTAATAAATACGTCGTTATGCTATAAAAATCACTACAAGAGGTTATCAATGCTCATGGATATTTATTCTTAAAGATCTCAAACCAAAATCCTAGTAGTCTTGCACCTCAGTCACAAATGTATGAGTGCATTTACACAGATCCAAACACAACCCTGTGTTTACACAAACACAAGATTGTATTTAGATAGCCCCAAAACTGGCTTCGGTTTGCTCAAGGATAGTTCTAGCCAATGGCAGTCACATATCAGAGTTAGGTAAACAACAAGGTATCTATTGTTATAAATTTTTGTCTTCTATACATTATTTCTAGACTCTCCAAACATTTCATTCCAATTTTTTTAGCTTTTTTCTATTACATATCGAATAGGTGTTGTTGATCCTTATTTTGTATTTACAAGTATATATGTGCAGGTGAAAAGTACTTGAGTAGCTACTAAAGCAAGGATTGTCCACATGGATGATAAAATCCATTTAGAATACTGATTGAAGCAAAGAAGATCCAAGACACCCCATATTCATTGGATTTACCAAAGGGGCTTTCTCACTTTGTGCACATTGTATTTTGACAAGAACGAGTGAAATACATTTTGTAGACACCTAAAATATGTCATGTTTAGGAGGATCCTCATATGGACACATTTTTAGGCCATGTGACTGATCTTGGACCTTTACAAGATCTAATAGTGGTTCTAACCACTCATTCAGGGCAATCTAGTCCTAGTCAACCATCATCATTGATTTCATCAACGATAGTGACCACCATCATCGATGATCAAAGTGGTTACAAGATCCATGGCTATAGTTATATGCATCAATAGCATCCAAGTCTATAACAAACTCGGGCCATACGAGCTGAATAAATCCATTTAAGCATAAAAAATTATTGAATGGTTAAGTAGATCAAAGCATCCAGAAGCTTCACCTCAATATCCCAAGCCCAATCGAATCTTGTTCTTGGATTTCTAGAGAAGCTAGAACAAGGAATTTGGAAGTCTTTTTAAAGCCCCAAATTTACAAGCAAATCCTAGACAATTTATTATCTTTTAGCATAACAAAGTGTTACCACTTTGTAATCAAAGAGTACAATATCTCACAAGTTAGACAATGCTATAAAAATTATGCTATGGATTTATCGCTTGCATTCATGGATATGTGGAGAGTTTGAAGCTATTCTACACTAATTTCCTTCATCAAATTTGCCATCAATTCGAAGCTAATCCACGTGAAATCCTTATTTACCAAATAGATAGACCCTTGAACATCAATTTAGTATAAGAATTGATCATCATCAAGCTAATACATAGAGATCATAACCCTTGTCCCATGACCGCTATTTTCAATAGTAGTCCACAAGCATCATCATTTATATTGACAGTGGCTAAGAGAGCCAACTACTCTAAGTATCAACGACTACAGTTTGATGAGTATTTTACTCTATTTTAGTCTATAGATTTTACATTTTATGTATTTCATTCATTTTTTGACCTAGATTAGAAGCATTTATCTTCAGTTTTATGCATTTTTTTCTTTATTTTTAGTATTTTCATGCATCTTATCATTTATTTACGTATTTCCTTCATATTTTACAATAATCATGAAATGGCCTCATATTGAGAGGCTTGACTCTTGCTATTGATGTTTTGTAGGTTTCCTTGTGTGTAGGTTCAGACCTTATCAAGAGAAAATCATCCTCAATAACATCCTCAATAGCATCACAAAGTGAAGGACACCAAACAATCCCTCCTATATTCAGTTTTTGAAGATTCTAAAGATCTATTGAAGACACCTATCGTTTTTAATGATTGACTGTAATATGTATCAAAATAGTTAATTCCTCAAAGGCATATTTTGTAACCTTGATGTAAAGAATCATTTGCAAATATGAATAAATAAGGACACCATTTATTTTATCTTTCTCACTTTATATTGGTTATGTGATAAATTTTATCATTTTGATTACATATTGCTTTAGGTGTTAGATTTTTAGCTATCTTTAAGTGGTGATAATTGCAGGACTCTCCCTATTCTACTGCTAATTGATGTTTCTATTTGTTTTTCATTACTGGTATAGTCGCTCTAAGTGATAGCAACTAACAGTCACTGCCATTAGCTTTAGCGGCTAACACCATCATCACCCCAATCATCAATTACTATGGGAAAAACATAGAGATAAAAGTGTAGCAATGTCTTCAAACTTAGGCTACACATGTAAGTAGCACTAAAACCTTTATTCTTTTGTGTATTATTGAATAATTCAATGTACCATTAATTAGCAAACATAGAAAAATATTAAGGCAACTTTTTTTAGGTTTTTCTTTGTTTGTTGTTAGCTATTGCTGGGAACAACCTTTGTTGTTAGTCACCCTAGAAGCTAGAGGCTAAGAATATGACTAATCCTACATAAAATGACCATGATTGTTTCCCACTCTTCATAGAGGTGATCATTGTTAAATCTAATTATAGTTTTTTCTTGATCTGTAGCATGCTTAAAGGTTGATTCATTTTAGTTTGCATCTGTATTTTTGAGTCTAAAACATTCATACATGAATATTTTTTGAATTTAAATAATAATTTATTTGCATGTAGTTAAACAATCATGGTATTATTAAATCATCCTAAAACTTCATACAAATAACAACATTAGATCGGGCTCAAAACGAGCTTTCCAACAAGTATAAATATACCTATGTTTGGATATATATTGATGCCTAAAATTATGCAATTATTGTTAGTAACCTTGTGTCAGTCGCCTTGTGACGGTTGCCACATGGTGACTATCACATGGTGACTGTCACATGGCGACTGTCATAATGCGACTGTCACATGGTGACTGACAATAATTTCATAATTTTAGGCATCAATATATATCCAAACATAGTCATATTTGTACTCATTGGAAAGTTCTTCCAAGCCCGATCTAATGGCAGTATTTTTATGAAGATTCAAGATGATTTAATAGGTCAAAATATATCCCAAATTATATTACTTTCTTACCACCATATTTGGGGCCACTTTTTACCTATTAAATCATCTTGTAACTTCATAAAAATACCACCATTAGATCAGGCTTGAAAAGAGCTTTCCAACAAGTACACATATACCTATGTTTGGATATATATTGATGCCTAAAACTATGAAATTATTTCCAATCACCATGTGACAGTCACCTTGTGACAGTCACCACATGGCGACTGTCACAAGGCGATTGTCACATGGTGACTGACAATAATTTCATAGTTTTAGGCATCAATATATATCCAAACATAGGCATATTTGTACTTATTGGAAAGCTCTTTTCAATCCCAATATAATGGTGGTGTTTTTATGAAGTTTCAATATGGTTTAATAGGTCAAAAGTGGCCCAAATGATGGTGGTAAGGAAATAATATCATTTTAGGATAGATTTTGACCTACTAAATCATCTGGAAACTTCATAAAAATACCATCATTAGATTAGGTTGAAAATATATTTCCAATGAGTATAAATATGCCTATGTTTGGATAGATATTGATGCTTAAAACTATGAAATTATTATCAGTCATTATGTGATAGTCACCTTGTGACAGTCGCCATGTGGCGACGATCACAAGGCAACTGACACAAGTGACTATTACAAGGTGGCTGTCACATGGTGACTGTCACAGTCGTCCATGTTAGTCATATTCTGTCAGTCGCATTTTTTTAGTCACTTACTTTGTATTATTCACTATAAGATAAAATTAATGTTTTAATTGTATGAATGTTGCTATAAGGGTTACCTATATATAATGGGGTACAAGATGCGAATTGGGTAGGGTATATTTTTTTTAATTTTAAAGCAAAAATTAGGTACAAAACCTTATGGTATTAGGGAGAATTTACCCTAAAAAAATTGATCCCGTAATTTTTGGGTGAATGGACCGACCTCTAGGGTCCCAAAATTAGCAATATAAAAATTGTGAAAATCCTACAATTGCTCTAAGTTGTGAATTTCACAACTGTGCATAACCCTGCTCTTGAGCGTTAGAGATATGATATCCATTAGATAATAATATGCCAAGTGGCACTCATCCTTTTTGCATTGGATTTTCTACATAACATCTCCAAGAAGTAAATTATAACTCCTTCGATTGTTTCCTCCTTAGCTTGCTTTGGTTTCTTGAGTGGCAAGCAACGTATTTTCTTATATAGGTAATTCATGAGTCACCTTGGAGCTTTGGATGATGATAAGGTAGCTCTCTTGCTACCCTTTTTTGATGTTATTCCCAATGTAGCATCTGCTTTCCTTCTTTGTGCTTATACCTTCATTGTGCTCCCTATTCATGTTGATAGAGGTGAAGCTTGATGCATCTAAATGTTGGATGTGCTCTATCCCTTTTTTTTACGTAGATAGCTTCTTCTCCTTGCTATGTTTTACATAAATGTTTATGATATATTTCCCTTAGCTTATGTAAATAACCTTGGTAGACTTGTTGTTATTTACCTAAAAGCTTCCTTTGTTTGTAGGTTCGATCTTGGAGAGAATGCCCTTTCAATATTGGAGAACGCTTGATCCTTTGGCCCTTCCTTTGGATACATTTTTCCTTATACATTTTGTGCCTATTGTGGCACCTTTAAATATACTCGTTTCCTTCTATTTGATGTATTATAGAATTGCAACACCATGTAACCTTTACATGTATATAAAACCTTTTTATTGCACTCTTTTGTAGGTCTAAAATTCTTATTTTTGTAGTAGATTAATGAGTGCAAAATAAGGGTTTTAAGGATGTCTCTTTGTCTAGACTCCTTGACATTTTTATTGGATGATTTATGGTGAATCCAAGCCTTGTAAATATTGTAGAATAGAAGCTTTCTTTTAGTTGCACTAACCCTAGGTGCTTTGGATTTGGGACTCACCAAGTCTCAATCTTTGAAGCTTTTTTTTTGTTAGTTTTTATTTGTTTATACTAACCAGTTTTGGTGGCTTCTATTGGCCACTATGAGTTGTGGATTTTTGTGCTTTAATAGTGTCTTTAGACACTTTATCCAAACTAGATTTTGTAGCCTTTATTTCAAAGCACAAAACTAATTTCTTTTGAGAGTAATAATAGTGCAAATAAATCTAACAAATTCTACTTTTAATGCACTAAAATATTACACCTTATCACTCCAATCTACTCTCAAGAAATGCACTTAATCAATTCACTACAACTAATCAAGAATGATCTAAAATGAACCTTAGAGATTTATTCTGTAAATTTCTTGTAAGCAAGATATTAGAAGATAGTTTTTTTTTTTTGCTTCTCAAAGTAGATAATAGGCTAGTTGATATATCATTAAAATTTTGAAATCTAATCAAAATCATAATGTGCAAATAAACATTAAAAGGAACCTTTATTTTTGCATACTTAAAGAGTGTAATACAAATATCCTTTTTGCAAATTTAATCAGGATGAAAGTGCTTTAATAAATATGATAAGTAATACAATTAATGAATCTACTTGCACTGATAGTTGCTTACATTTTTTTGAACACTTTTGTAGCTTATTTAATAGCTTATGTAGAGGATGTAGATCTTGGTGTTTAAGATAACCAAGTTTCAACCTTGAGTAGAATCTTGTAGCTCTTTGTAGACTATTTTGAATTGCTCTTCTTCACCAAATTGATGGTATTAAACTTTCTTTCATGAGCCTAGGGTTTGGTGACTTTGATATCCTCTTGTAATATCCTCCTTCTACTATAGATTTGGAGAAGTTTGTTCCTCTAAAGCAATGACCTCTTGTTGTATGAGGTAATATTCAAATCTCCTAGATTTGATAAGCTTCTTATGCCTTCAAGTTTTCTTGTTGAATTCTAACTTCAAGCATGATATTCTTCTCAATATTATGAATATCTTGAGGTCTTCACTAGATTCTTCTTCTGCTTAAATTGGCACTCCTTGCCAAATTATCCTCCTCTTTGTCTTTTTGTTGAATGACAAAAATTGTCCCAAGTCCTTCACTATCAGGTACTTCTCCTTGGTAGTGGATTTCTCCAGTGAGTTCTTTGATGATTTCTTCAACAAGGCCCTCCTAGCATTTTATTGGATGATCACCGAGATCTTGGCAAGGGCTTTGATATTTCAACTTATTTTGGTCTTCCTAGAGACCTTATTTTTAACCTTTTGCTTCTAGAAGTGTTGTCATTGATATCTTCTCCTGGATATCTAATTCTACTACTTCTGGATTGGAGGAGGACTCTCTTAGTCCTTATTTTTCCTAGACTAGAAGTTCTTCAATGATATCTCCTCCTAATATCTTTTGCTTCATGTACTGGATCAATTTTGAAGAGCCTTTTCTTCCTAACTTTCTTGTAGGAAGCTTTCCCAATTTATTGGATCTCCTTTACTTGAAAAAAAAAATATTAGTACGAAAATTTGCTTTTGAATTAGATCCTCTCCTCTGGAATCTTCTTTAGGATAAAATAAATTTGTGGCCTATTTCAGTATCAAGGCTTCTATGGCATGTTCTTCAATATCAAGGCTTCTATGGTCTATTCTTCAATATCAACGCTTTTATGGCATGTTCTTAAATATCAAGGCTTCTATGGCATATTATTAAATATCAAGGCTTCTATGGCTTGTTCTTCAATATCAAGGCTTCTATGGCCTTTTCTTCTGGATTAAGGCTTCTATGGACTTTTCTTTTGGATCAAGTATTCTATGGTATTTTTTCTATATCAAGAATTCTATAGCCTTTTCTTCTTGTGAAAATTTCCAATCTATCAATGGAGATCTCATGTATTTAGACTTAACCATAATTCTTTTTCATAAGATTCTTTTGAATTATTCTCCTCTCTATAACAACTAATCTATGCACTATGAAGGTACTCCAACCTTTAGACAATGAATTTGAGGTCTCCTAGATTTATATTGTAGGAGGTGTCACAATCATCTGAGTATTAATTCCCTGTAATAAAATAAACTACTAGGTAAGTATTTCTAGATCTTTGAGCTTCACTAGTTGATTCATCAACCTAGAAGATCAAATGTTGAGTCCTAGTCTTCACAAGTTTTCCTTCAACTCTGTGGAAAGAATCTAGCCCTATGCAATCTCAGGATTTCTGAAACTGAGATTTAAATCCTCACTTGTAACTCTCCCTAATTCTACCACCTATACTCTTTTGAGAAATTTTGATAGTTACTGGTCCAATGGCATGTCAAGTTCTCAAAAAACTCAATGATCAATAATAATGGTGGTTTCCCTATAAATATACAATGTATTTATCTACCATATCTATGATACCACTATTAGCTTTTGATACCACATACAATGGGAGATACCAATAAAAATATGTAGAAAGAAATAAAGTAAATCTATGATATGACTGAAATATGCTATAAATAGAAATAATGAAAAATATTAGAATAGTAGCTATGAAGGAAATGGATACTCTATAATATAATAAACTACACCATGAATGATCTTTGAGCTTATAGCTCACACACACACACACTACCCTACCACCTATCTACCACACACTTCCTGCGATACTATGACGCCTACATCTATGGCCATTATATAGGAAGATAGGTTCCTTGGAAAACACTCTATCTAGTTGTACAAGTGGAAACCTTGCACATTACAACTTGCACATTGAAACTTGTGCATTTATTACATTGCATGAAGTAACTAGATAACTTCCCCCTAAAGTAACATAATGTCCTAAGTATGCACCAAGGAAGGTACATTTACATGACCCAAATAATGTAATATAATCTATTTCTAAAAAATACCTAAACCTAGTCATTCACAAAACCCTATCCACCCCAAAAAATGCATAATAATAATATGTGCCTAAGTTTGACTGAGGCATATAAATTCTGCACATAATATTATTTTCTAGATTTCATAAAAATATATAAAATCTCCCTAGGATACCTTGTGTCTCCACATGACACATGAACTAGACAACACTAACCTACCCCTTGCCACATCTCACACACATCACTCCACTCCCACCTACCCATATGCCACCACTCCACCTAAGTGGGACACTCTAAATGACTGATTGCAATTGCCTAGGATTGGTGGTTTCTTTGTATGTACCACTTGATAGCCCTGACCTTCCACATATCCTTTCCCTACAAAACCCTTAAAGTTATATAAAGGCACAACCACTTCATCACCTAAAAGAGGCTAATAAATACCATAATTATGCTATAAAAATCACTACAAGAGTTATCAACGCTCATGGAGATTGATTCTTCAAGATCTCGAACTGAAAACCTACTAGTCTTGCACCTCAGTCACAAATGTATGAGTACATTTACACATATCCAAACACAACCCTGTGTTTGCACAAACACAGGATTGTATTTAGCTAGCCCCAAAACTGGCTTCAGTTTGCTCAAGGATAGTTCTAGCCAATGGCAGTCACAGATCAGAGTCAGGTAAACAACAAGGTATCTATTGTTATAAATTTTTGTATTCTATACATTATTTCTAGACTCTGCAAACATTTCATTCCAATTTTTGTAGCTTTTTTATATTGCATATGGAATAGGTGTTGTTGATCCTTATTTTGTATTTACAAGTATATATGTGCAAGTGACAAGTACTTGAGTAGTTATTGAAGCAAGGATGGTCCACATGGATACTCAAATCCATATAGAATACTTATTGAAGAAAGGAAGATCCAAGACACCTCATATTCATTGGATTTACCAAAGGGGTTTCCTCGCTTTATGCACATTGTATTTTGACAGTAAAAAATGAAATACATTCTGTAGACACCTAAAACACGTCATGTTTAGAAGGCTACCCATATGGACACCTTTTTAGACCATGTGACTGATCTTGGACCTTTCCAAGATCCAACAGTGGTTCTAACCACTCATTCAAGGTAGTCTAGTCCTAGTCAGCCATCATTGCTGATTTCATCAATGATAGTGACCACCACCATCAATGATAAAAGTGGTTACAATATCCATGTCTATAGTTATGTGTGTTGATAGCGACCAAGTCTATAACAAAATCGGGCCACCTGAGCTAAATAAATTTGTTTAAGCATAACTAATTCTTGAATAGTTAAGTAGATCAAAGCATCCAGAAGCTTCACCTCAATGGCCCAAGCCCAATCGAATATTGTTCTTGGCTTCCTAGAGAAGCTAGAACAAGGAATTTGGAAGTCTATTTAAGGCCCCAAATTTACAAGAAAATCCTGGACAATTGATGAGCTTTTAGCATAACAAAGTGCTACCACTTTGCAATCAAAGAGTACAATCTCTCACAAGTAAGACAATGCTACCAAAATTATGCTATGGAGCTATCACCTGCATTCATGGATATGTGGAGAGTTTGAAGCTATTCTACACTACTTTCCTTCATCAAATTTACCATCAATTCAGAGCTAATCCACATGAAATCCCTATTAACCAGATAGACAGACCCTTGAACATCAATTTAGTAGAAGAATTGATCATCATCAGATAATACACAGAGATCATAACCCTTATCCTGTGACCGTTATTTTCAAAAGTGGCCCATAGGCACCATCATTGATATTAATAGTGGCTAATAGAGCCAACTGCTCTAAGCATCAATGACTATGGTTTGATGAGTATTTTCCTCTATTTTAGTCTATAAATTTTACATTTTATGTATTTCATTCATTTTTTGACCTATATTAGAAGCATTTATCTTCAGTTTTATGCATTCTTTTTGCTTTATTTTTAGTATTTTCATGCATCTTGTCATTTATTTACTATTTCATTCCTATTTTACAATTATCATGAAATGACCTCATTTTGAGAGGCTTGACTCTTGCTATTGATGTCTTGTAGGTTTCCTTGTGTGCAGGTTCAGGCCTTATCAAGAGCATATCATCCTCAATAGCATCACAAAGTGGAGGACACCAAATAATCCCTCCTATAATCAGTTTGTGGGGATTCTAAAGATCTTATCGAAGACATCTCATCATTTTGAATGATTGATTGTAATATGTATCAAAATAGTTAATCCCTCAGAAGGATATCTTGTAACCTTGATGTAAAGAATCATTTACAAATATGAATAAATAAGGACACCATTTATTTTATCTTTCTCGCTTTACATTGGTTATGTGATGTATTTTATCATTTTGATTACATATTGCTTTAGGTGTTAGATTTTTAGCTATCTTTCAGTGGTGATCATCGTGGGACTCTCCCTATTATACTACTAATTGATGTTTCTATTTATTTTTCATTATTATTACAGTCGCTCTGAGTGATAGCAGCTAACATTCATTGCCATTAGCTTTAGTGGCTAACACCACCATCACCCCAATCATCAATGACTATGGGAAAAACATAGAGATAAATGTGCAGCAATGTCTTCAAACTTAGGCTACACATGTAAGTAGCACTAAAACCTTTATTCTTTTGTGTATTATTGAATAACTCAATGTACCATTAATTAGCAGACATAGAAAAATATTAAGGCAAATTGTTTTAGGTTTTGTTTGTTGTTAGCTATTGCTGGGAACAACCTTTGCTGTTAGCCACCCTAGAAGCTAGCAGCTAAGAATCTGACTACTCCTATTTAAAATGACCATGATTATTGCCCGCTCTTCACAGACGTGATCATTGTTAAATCTAATTGTAGGGTTTTCTTGATCTATAGCCTGCTTAAAGGTTGATTCATTTTAGTTTGCATCTATATTTTTGAATTTAAAACATCTCTTACATGCATATTTTTTGAATTTAAAATGTATTTTATTTGCATGTAGTTAAACAATCATGGTATGTTGTTTGATGCATCTTACTTTATGCTTGAAATAAAATGAATAATTCACACACCATGTTTCAAGTGTAAACATTAGTTGAGTTGGGCTCTCATATCCAACCAACTGATCAAGACCAATAGTGGACTTCATCACCACTTGGTTGGCTTGTATATTGATATTTTTGTGAACCCGTTCATGGCCAAGGCTAATCCAAGATCCATCGAAGCTTGGGAAAATAACATGTACTCTTCTTCAAAAGGTATATCACTACCCCCGATGGATTGGGTGAGGATCGGTAGAACCTATGTCCCCCTATCGATTATGGGTTTCATCTCCATAGTCTGATGGGATTCATGATCTGAATGTCAGAACCAGATACGTGTGTGCAGGCCTATAGGTGAAATCCTTAAACAAATCAAGTGTTACATCAACATATTCAAAACACATATGAGAAGGTGGAACTATTTACAACACATCCAAAACACACCATCCAATTCCTAGGAAACATAAAGAAAAATTTAAAAGAGATAATCATTTTGTCTACTTTTTTTATTTCTTAAAATTTTCACATACGAGATAAAGCTAAAAATAATGGTCACTACATGGGACCGCACTAATTCTATGATTGAGGTAGCAACCAATGCACCAGAAAACACAAATAACACTAGAGTTGATCCACCTACACAAAATGTACCTAAACGATGTTCAGGTAGCCTTAGAGGAGACAACTCTACACATGGGGGATCTCATCGAGAAACCCCAACTAGGAGATCCAATCTAGGATCTTCTCATGATCTAAACAAGGGTGTTTCAAGATCCCAATCATCACATGATGGTAATAGATAAAACCTACCCAATGAGGGGTAAAATAGAGGGGGTGCACCTACTCGCATACCCATAAGAGCTCCAAATTACTTCAAGCATGGAGCAGATCTAATATATTTCCATAGTATTAGTGTGAATGGTATACCTCTTGATCAACCATGGAGAACTCATCAACTTGATCACCTAGAACAAGATCCTAGAAGATCAACACATAGGGCCACTTCTACTGCTTATTCTCATTCTAAGAGTGCATGTAGTGAAGATGTAGTGCGGCATACCTATGCCCAAGGTGAGTGCTCCAAGCACCCATGTAGTACAAATGGCCCATCAACACATGTAGGCATAGAGCAAAGAGTCGAACATAATGTCAATGTAGCCTCAATAGATAGAGGAAAGAGGATAGTAGATCCTTTCATTAGAACTAACACTGCTAAGACTCCTCGCACGAAGTTACATAGCCAAAGACCTTATATGGAAAACTATTCAAATTGGGTACATAGGCTTTGTGCAGTTCAGAGAGAACAAATGCTCCAAGATAAAGTGGAGGACTTGCGCATGGAGCATGAGCATTTAGAGCAAGAATATGCAGAATGACAAAGGTTGCATCACAAACATTTGTATGAACACCACCTAAGAGAACAACGCATCCTTGAGAAAAAGGAGTAAGAAGAGATATCAAATAGATTAGCTCAAGCTGATTTACCCCCACATAGCAAGTATAGGTAGCAACATAATGAGAGATGTGCTACATCTCACCCTAAGCTGCATACTAGGAAAGTAGACAATCATCCTCACCGTACTTCACACCATGCTTCTAGGCAACAATAGTGCCTAAAAGCAAATCTACCTAAGCATGATCAATATGAGGAATCAGAATGAGATGATCAGGAACAACAATATCCTGAACCATCCTCTATAGACTTGGTCGATGACTACAATCAACCAACTCGATCCCAAAGAAACCTACCACCTCCTGCTCCCCAAAGATCTCTTTGAGAGGAAGATATCATCTCTTCTCAAGCTTACAAAGTGCTCACCGAGTGGATCAAATCCCTTGAGAAACAAGGAATGGCTTATCAAAAGCCTACTTTGAGCAAGATCCATAACCAACCCCTTTGTCCTTTGGTATCGAGTCCAACATATCCCAAACATTTTGAGATGCCCAAGCTAGATAAGTTTGTGGCAATGAGGATGCACAAGAGAACATGACAAGATTTATGAATATGTGCTTCTAGTTGCAATATGACGATACCTTGTTGTTACGAACCTTCATAATTACCCTTTTGGATGTTGCCCTTGAGTGGTATAACCAACTCCCAAGGCATAGTATCACTAAATTTGAACAGTTAGTGAACACTTTCCTAGAACGCTTCTCCTTTGGTGTTAAGAAGAAAGTAAACTTATCAGACTTATCTAACCTAAGACAATATGATGATGAGCCAGTAATGGACTATGGGAATAGATGGAAAAAACTCATGGTAAAACTTCCATTCACCATTCCCACAACTGAACTCACTCGAATGTTCACAAAAAGTTGTGCTAAACACATATCATTGTTGCTTCAACTGCAACAGTATACAACATTCGAGGAGGCTTTGGCGCAAGCCAAAGTTATTGAAGAGATAAAAGTCCAAGAAGGAGATTTGAAACTCCATACAAAAAAGGATTGGAATAACAAGAACACATGAAATCAACAACATCAAGCCAAACCTGCACCTATAAATCAAGTTGTGTTGAATATTCCAAACACAAACAAGATCCAACAACAACCAAATTATCAGGCTCAACCTCCCCCTATGCAATATAATCAACACAACAAGAATTAGGGAAAATACAAAAAATATCATCCACCTCATCAATTCATGCCATTGCTCGAGTATTTGGCATCCATATTCAATCAACTATGCGAGGCTAAGGCACTTAAATTACCCGAGGTCCATTTGTTAGATCCTAACCACCCTAAGCCAAAGGGGTATAAGGAAGATCAATACTATCCTTATCATAGATAGAAGGGTCATGATATTGAAGTGTGCTATGGATTCAAACATGTAGTACAGAACATGATAGATAGGGATCAATTACAAGTTGATAACCCTTTGGCACCTAACAACCAACAAATGGGAATATTTAAATATCCCTTGCCTAACCATGAGCTTCCAAGAAATCAGGTAAGTCAGGTCAACCAGGTTCAGATAGATCCTCCCATACAAGGATTTGTTGCCATGGTCAACATTATCACCAAAAATAGAAGATACAATCAACCAGAGCCACCTATGGCTCCTATCTGTATCCTAAATATACCTCAATAGAGGCCAACTCAAAATCAACTACCAAGCCCACCAACAAGATCGATGATCACCATAAGAAATAGACTCACTCAAATTCTACAGATGGCCTCAACTAAATTATCTATATATGAGCTCATTCAATAGTCCCCTAGGCATAGGGAGACTTTAATGGAGATTCTTAGATCTATAGAGCTCCAACCTCAAAACCCAGATGCTTTTACTAACTTTGTGGGGCATATACAACAATGCAAAGAGCCAGTGATCACATTCTATGATCATGAGATCAAGACAGTTTTAACTGCCATAGCGGACCCTCTACTACATATTATCGCTTGTGTTAACCACATACCCTTTAAGTGAGTGTTGATTGACATGGGCTCATCAATTAACATTATCACAACTAAGGCCCTAGGACACCTAAGCCTTCTCGAGTCACACATAGTTACCTCGACCTTTACTCTACGAGCATTTAATGATGTGTTATGCTCTATAGTAGGCACTATAGTTCTACCTATTTAGGTAGGGCTCAAAACCATTTTGGTCATGTGCCATGTCTTGGAAGGTGCCATGCAATATAATATCTTACTAGGGCATCCTTGGATCAGGGATATGCAATGTGTCCCCTCAATTTTGCATCAATGCATAAAATATGTCCATGAGGGACAGGTTCACATAGTCCCATCCGATGAAGAACCTTTTAAATACATCAATCAGGTTGATTTACCGAGAGATTTCATCCTCCCATCCACACATCTAGACATATGACCCACATCACCAATCAGACATCCAGATAGGAAGTCAAAGTTAGTGTGGGTCAACCCCTCTACATCGACACCACCACCAACTCCTAGGTCAACTATCACTTTTGACAAACCTTCAACATCATCCAAACCGAAGGACAAGTAGAAGCTTAAGGTACCTTTGATATAAGAAGAGCCTAGGGTTATCCCTAATGTAGCAATCGCATGGAGATTCTGACTCCCATGGAGGAAGATGACTTGCTAGATCTAGTAGAGGAGATACCTCAACCCGCTTCACCTGCATCATCAATGACATCATCTACATCATAGGTTACAATCCATTTAGTTAATCCTAGATTAGCAAAATATCTTGTGCAAAATATGACATTCACACCAATCATTGAGTCTACACAAGACATGGGAAGACCTAGAGTTCCCCCATTACCTATCGAGATGGTGGTACCACTAGGGGTGCCACCAAATCAAACCAACTTTATCTATGGTGGGTTGGATCAAGTCGTAGACCATTCACCTATTGAGAATTACGATGATGAACCTTTCATAATGAACATCCATTATCTATCCAATCTTGAGTTCACCCTCAAATACTTTGAATGTTACCATTGGCATGGTAATAACTTAGGCTTATTTGAGCAGGGGCACAGAACTCCTTATCAGCCATAGTATCAACTACCCACTGATAATTTTGGTCTAGGATATTCCATCCATAGTCATGATGAACTATTAGCCATATCCTTAGACTACCTAAGTCTAGGCTTTGGGGAAGACATCGACTAGAATCCTTATGATCCCAACCCTTCACATTCATGAAGAGGTGATCGACCAGTGACTATGGTGACCATAGAGCCTCCTCTAGTTTATCATCCAAACATCTCTTTAGAGGAGCCTAAATTAGAACACAATTTTGAGGAGGATGAAAGTGAATACATCTCTGAGGATGATGAATATGATGATGAAACTAAAATTGCCTATTTAGGTCCTCATCACTTGCGTCATCTCAACAACCCCTTGAGAGATGTTGAACCAGTCAGGCAACCTATAGATATAGATGAAATCTATCATAGAGTCTTCCCTGATCCTCCTAATCTAAGATAGTTGCTTCCTCTAGAAGATCCTATTATCTTATCTATTCCTAGAGTAGATCCAAATATTCCCATACCTCCTGAACCACATCTGGAGCTTGGAAGACAACCAAGAATTAGTGAGTCCTACCCACGTGGTCCTGGAGATTACCTTTCATCCATAAACATGATCTCCATTGATTTGACCACTCCACTCCGTAATCCATATGACCCTTCAAAACCATTGCACCTCAATCCTGAGGCCATTGATTTTGATCACACCAATTCACCCCTTGAGCCTGAGGATTTCTTCCCTAACGAAGAAATGTTACAACCATTTCATTTTGCACCAGGTTGTGCTCATGATGTTTATCATGCTGAGGTCGACCCTGATATGGTAGATCCTTTAAACCCAAATTATGACATCCATATGATCCCTATGCCTCATCATCTTGAGGAGGGGTCACATATGTCAATAGAGGAGACTTTCAAAGTGGATATCAGCACAGATCCCATGAATCCAAAGAAAGTCAAATTTGGAGAAAGCTTATCTCCTGAGGAGTGAGCCATCCTCATACCTCTATTGAAAGAGAGACCTAATCTCTTTGCTTGGATGTACAAAGATATGTTGGGTCTGGATCTAAAATTGGTTACTCACAACCTTTCGTTGGACCCTACCAAAAATTCGATCAAGAAAAAACTTAGGAAAATGCATCCAACCATCGCTCTGATGGTCAAAGATGAATTGCAAAAACTTTTGGATGTAGAATTTATCATTCCCATCGACTATCCAGAATGGGTATCAAACATGGTACCCATAGGAAAACCTGATGGAAGAATCTGTATTTGCATGGATTTTTGAGACCTCAACAAGGCAACACCCAAGGATTCATTTTTATTGCCAAACATCGATGCTCTTGTAGATGCCACTACTGGTCATGAGATGTTATCACTCATGGATGGTTTCTTTGGATATAATTAGATTCGGGTCAAACCCAAATATCAACATAAAACAACCTTTACCACTCCATGGGGGATATTTTGTTATAAGGTTATGCCATTTGGCCTTAAAAATGTTGGTGCCACATACCAACGGGCTATGACATATATCTTCCATGACTACATGCATAAGATATTGGAAGACTACATTGATGACTTACTAGCCAAGTCATTACTGTGTGAAGAGCACGTTGAGGTCCTTAGAAAGGTCTTCGATCACCTGATTGAGCATAATGTCAGGTTGAACCCCAAGAAATGCATTTTTGATGTAACATCAAGAAAACTCTTGGGATTCATCATTTCAAAATGAGGGATCGAAGTCGATCCAAAAAAAGTAAAAGCCATATTGGAAATGTGTCCCCCCATAAATATCAAGGAACTTAGAAGCCTACAGGGTAAAGTAGCATCCATAAAGTGCTTCATTGTGCAGTTATCGGATAAATGTTGACCCATGAATCGACTACTACACAAGGGGGTCTCATTTAATTGGGATGAGGATTGCCAAAAATATTTTGCTGAGATCAAGCAATACCTAGCATCGTCACTAGTACTAGCTCTACCTAGACCAGATGTACCATTTATGTTGTATATATCCACCATAGACTTTGCACTGGGAACCATGTTAGCCCAGAAGAACAAGCAAGACAAAGAACAGGTGATATACTACATTAGTCAAACCCTGGTCAGCTACGAGCTAAGATATGCATACATCGAGAAACTATGTTTAGCAGTGGTTTTTGCAACTAAGAAGTTGTGCCACTATATGCTAAGTCATACAACGTATGTCATATCAAAACAAAATCCTTTGTAGTATATGATGAGCAGAACATATCATAATACATGTACTACAAAGTGGATCATGCTATTGATAGAATTTGATCTAGAATTCATAAGCCAAAATTCAATCAAAGGATAGGTCATAGTTGATCAACTGGTAGAGGCACCTCTTCAAGATCATAAGCCTCTCATCATAGAACTTCCTGATGATGTAGTCTTTACATTATCGGAGTCACCCAAACCTGAAGAACTAGATAACAAAGTTGACATGACATTGTTCTTCGATGGTTCAAAATGCGAGCAAGGGGGTGGCACAGGGATCATGTTTTTCATGCCATAAGGTGCTCCAATTCCCTTGTCATTTAAACTCGAATTCCCTTGCACCAATAACAATGTTGAATATGAGGCCCTAATCTTGGGTCTCCAAACAATGCTCACCATGAAGATCAAAAAGTTAAATATCTTTGGTGACTCCCTACTCATAGTCAACTAGGTTAAGGGAATCTATCAGTGTAGGTGTCCTATCCTGAAAGCATATAAGGAACTTGTGGACACTTATTTAGCCCAACTAGAGTGGTATGACATCGAGGTAGTCCCTCATACATCAAATAAATTTATAGACACTATGGCATCTTTGGGATCCTTAATCCCTCAGAATCCATCTATTGACTTCACTACCATCCAGGTAAAGATGCTCTCACAATCCGTGATGTTGCGTGAGGCTCAAGACAATCATGAATCAATCCACATGATTCATATAGAACCAAACCATGAATGGTTCTATAAAGCTAGAGAATTTCTGAAGAAGACATCCTAGGGGTCCTTGATCTCGTAGGGTCCTGCAGAGAATGGTACTACCATTCACCATAAGGTTGTCTCCCAATCTACATTCATACACAATGAGTTACAATGGGAACATGTCATTCAGTCTATCGAAGCTATCACTTATCAAGATTGGCTCACCCAATTACATGATTACCTTAAGCTTGGAATAATCCCATAGGGATTATTGCATATCACAAAAAGAGCATTCAAACAAAAAGTGACTAGATATGTCTTGTTAGGAGACATCTTGTATCATCGTAGCTATGATGGAATTCTCCTTCATTGTCTTGAGCCCCAAGAATCAGCTTGGGTGATTTTATAGCTCATGATGGTACATGTGGTGGCCATTTCAGTGGCATGGCCATCATCAAGTGCATCCTTCGAATGGGTTATTATTGGCCCACCATGGAGAAGGATTACTATGCGTATGTCAAGAAATGCATTAAATTCCAGCACCATGCTAATATTACGCACCTACCATCATAAGCCTTACAGCCCATTCAAGTGGCTTGGCCATTTTATTAGTGGGGTTTCGATCTAATTGGTAAGATCTCTCCCCCATATTTGGGCTGACACATATTTATCATAATGACCACTGAGTATTTCACCAAGTGGGTGGAAGTGATCCCATTAACTTCTATGACTGGAGCACGTATTGTGGAGTTCATACTCCATAATATCATATGTCATTTTGGGATCCCATCCAAAATAATCTTGGATAATGGTACCTCATTTAAGAACAAATATGTGTGGGCTTTAACATCCAAATACAATATTCAACACAACTTTGCAACACCATATTATCCATAGGCAAATGGGCAAGCAGAGGCCTCCAACAAGATAGTAGTAGCCATATTGAAGAAAATAGTTAAAGAAAATCATAAGGATTGGCACATCCAATTACCTCTTGCATTATGGGCTTATCGAACTAGCATACAGACACCCATTGGGGCAACCTCATTTTTGCTAGTCTATGGCACTGAGGCCATCATGCCCTTGGAATTAGAAATTCCATTATTGTACATCGCATTGAAAGAGTTCATCGATGATGACACTGTGCGACAAGCTCACCTAGATCAACTGACCCTTCTTGATGAATGTCAAGTGAATGCTCTTGAGCATCTTCATATTTACCAAGATCATCTAAAATGAGCTTACAATAATAAATTCCACCTAAGAGACTTTAAATTTGGGGATCTTGTGCTAAAAGAGAACCAACAGAACTCAAACCTACCACCTCATCTGTGAGACAAATTTACGGCTAATTGGTTAGGTCCCTTCATCATTTCAGAGAAGATAGGACCTAGGACTTACCACCTAACATCACTAGAAGGTGTTGAAGAGCCTAAACCTCTCAAAATTCTTCACTTAAAGGTATTTCATACATAAAATCCAAAAAAATATCCAAAAACAATAAAAATCATTAAAATCCAAAAAAATCAGAAAACAATAAAATACAAAAACAATTCAAAACATCAAAAACACAAAAATATTTACATTTTGCATTTCATTATATGCATTCATTAATTGCATTGCATTAGGCATTTTCATCCATTGCACTTGCATTAGGATAGGTTGTGTTTACAATATTACAAACGACACCACGTTTGTATGCCAATCATGCATCCTTAAATCATCATCATTCATCATTCCTTGTGAGTAATTATGTTTTTCAACACAACCTTATGAGTTGCTATCAGGTGTATACTAGGGTTTTTTGGTCATTCAACCATCCCTAGTTGTATTTTCAGATTTTGTAGAAAGCTATCTTGGCTTTCGAAGATGAGGTCTAGTTTTGATAGTACCTTGCATATCTCAAAATCCCATCACAATTTTAAACATTAATAATCCTAGTTTGAACAAGGAAGGATGACACTACAAAGTGGTCCTAGTCACCTTAAGTGAAAGGTTTTCCTTGCTCATATTATCATGCACATGGTCTAGAGTGTTGATTATTGGCAAAAGGACAAGCTCCCCCTACCCAAGAAATCCCTTGCTTTCATACAAAATGAGAAAATTCCCAAAGCAAAGCAAAGAAAAATAAATAGTGATTTTCATCACTAAGAAAATCCCTTGCTCCAAAAAAAAACAAAATGCAAAATAAATAGTGATTTTCATCACTAAGCATGAGCAAGTATCCCAAACAATGAAAAGAAAAGAAGGGGGTGAAGAGCTTGAATCCTTGGAATATTCAGTATTCGACCACCATGGGGTGATCCTCATTACAACAATGGGTTGAATGAAACCCACCTGGCAATGGGGTATCCTTACGCATGGTGATATGTCTATCACATTAGCGACCTTATTTTGTACAGACCAATGTCAGCTTATGGATGAGCTAGCTTTAGGTGGCTTGTATTACCTAGTAGTCTAGTCCAACTGCATCCAAACTTAGGATCATGATGACCATATGGTGATCCTCATTACAACAATGGGTTGAATGAAACCCGCCTGGCAATGAGGTAGTCTTATGCCTCATCTAATATATTCATTTGCACACACAGGGATAATGAATATCTTGGTCTTCTTAACAGGCTTATATCTTTCAGGAGTCTTGTGTAGTCATTATACAACTTTTGATTAATCAACTAGGGTGTTTGAGTCTCATGGAAAACCTCAAAAATTCCCTAATAGCAACAAATCATTTCATCAATCATACACATTTTTCCTTATGAAATTTTGTTTATTAAGGGGTGTTCATGGAATAGGATAGATACCGGATGGATATCAGCAATGATATTTAGATGGCCACTGACTATTTTGTGCATATATTTTAATTTACAGAAGCTTATAGGGAAAGCCCATACATCTCACATCATCTCATTTCACATATGGATGCTTAAATGATTAATTCTTATGATAAGAGTTACCATTTTCATTCATGATTTTCATACATTATGTGGTGTCTACCATTAGTTTTTTAAACACATATTAGATTCATTCCTTATGTTTTAAGTGATTAAAGCATACAGGTTCATTTG
The DNA here is from genome assembly GCA_028583015.1 of Wollemia nobilis. NCBI lineage: Eukaryota > Viridiplantae > Streptophyta > Pinopsida > Araucariales > Araucariaceae > Wollemia > Wollemia nobilis. The sequence goes on from JAQPPZ010002297.1 coordinate 1,377,908, forward strand.
CATTAGACCATCCTCATGTAATTAATGCATTACATACACATCATTCACCATATCATATAACATAGATTAAATGCATAAACAATTGAAACAAATTTAAACATACATTTAACATTCACCATTGCATCCATATAAGCATACATAATAGTGCATCTACACATCTAGATCACAGCATCTAATCATACATCTATCATCTAGCTAGTGCATGTCATCAATACATCGCATACATATAGCATAATCAAATAATCATATAGGCATTGCATCCATAACTACATCACATGAACATAAAATCAAAGACATAATACACATAATGAGCCATAAATAGAGTATCATATATATATGTGTGTGTGTGTGCAAAAGTACATAGAGGTACAAAAATACCCATAGGCTACAACTATGTAGGTCCTCAAACCTTACACTCAAAAATGATATAAGTCATCATGTCATATCAAATTGGGCTTGCACCCCTTGAGTCACCTCCACCCTTAGATCCATCCTTATGTGGATCTCTAAATCTTCTACCTGATGATCTCTCATATAAGGCACCTAACCTATGACTGGGTTGCACTAATGACTTCACAGACTCACTTTGTCTACTCTATTGGGAACCCCCCACTATAGACCTAGTTGGCATAGTGCCACCACATATCCTAATATCAATCTCTAGAGTAGTAATATATGTTTCATATGATGTGCATCATACCCCCTCATTTTCTAGGAGACCCGATAGTCACCTAATATCTGCATACCCACTTGATGCTTCCTATCCCTGAGATATTGGAGTGGATGGTGTGACCTGAGAAATAATAGCAATCCCTAGTTGTGTCTTGAGAGCATCCCTCTCAGTATTCCTCACATCTATCAAGGTGTCCATCTTCATTTGTGCCTGCAGGAGATCCCTCTCTACCATAACTTGATCATACTCTAGATGTGAGGAAGATGAAAGATGTATGTAAATCCCATACATCTTCCATCATCTCATTTCACATATGGAACCCCCTAATATAGACCTAGCTGGCACAGTGCCACCACATATCTTGATCTCATTATCTAGAGTAGTAATATATGTTGTATATGATGTGCATCATGTCCCCTCATCTACTAGAAGACCCTATATTCACCTAATATCTTCATATCTACTTGATGCTGCCTATACCTGAGATATTGGAGTGGATGTGTGACCTGAAAAATAGGAGCAACCCCTATTTTTTCCTTGAGAGAATCCCTCTTAGTATTCCTCACATCTATAAAGGCATCATTCGTCTTCATTTGTGCCTGTAGGAGATCCCTTTTAAGATATTGGACTCTAGATTATACTGTAGAGTATCTTTCCTAAAGTATATAGGTTCTAAATATTTAGCATTCATTTAAATATAGTTGCACAAACTTTACTATTTTAGAGAAAATTATTTTTGTTGTGAGAGCATATAGGGAATTGTTTAGAGTGTTTCTAAACATAGTAGAAACAACTAAGATCTCCATAATAGTAGAGATTTCAAACTGATTTGAGTGCTATAAAAGCATTGTAAGTTCTTATGATTATGAATCTAATGAGTCTATTTTCTCATTTTGGTATTAGATCCAGGTTTTCTTAGATGGATCAAAACCTATGGAGAGTGGCGTGAAGAGATCTGAAGCATGCACTTTGTTAGAGAAACTCAAGTGGCCAACACTCAATAGAGTTGCAAGGAAGAGCTCGAGTAAATCATTCATATCACACGCATATTGAGGTATTTTCTGATGAAATTCTAAGGGTTTTTAGATAATTGTATCAAGAGGATGCAATCACAATTTCAGGTAATTTGGAGCTCATTTTCTGAATTTATTAGCCTTTTGAGTTTTGCAATAAAATGGTTTTATAAGGTGGAAGACAGGGTATTTGCTTCTAATTTTTTTTTTTAAATATTATTTACATAAAATCATCATTCAAAAAAAAATTCAGGTCATTTGGATTTGTATTGATCTATTTGTGTGAATATTGATTTTTCTTCAAAAATCCTAGATCCGGAATTGTGATAAAAAAGGAAAAAGCAAATGATCACATATTTTTCACCATTGTGAATTTTATTCTAAAATTTAGAGGGTTTTCATATTATTGTATCAGGAATACATAGTTTAATTTTTAAAAATTGTGGGCTGTATGGATTGATTTATGTTAAAAACATTGAGGTTGTCTCAAAAAACACTCTAAGATCTAGAAAGGGAAAAATTAAACTGATCACATATTTATCATTTGTGTGAATTTGCTTCTAAAATTTAGTGGGATTTCATATATGTATATCAGAATTCCAGTAAAAATTTTAGTTTATTTCAATCAGTATTGGCCAATTTATGATAAATTGGGTGCTTGAGATTTTGGTAAATAAAAAAGAAGCATGTATTTTTGCAATCAAAGGTTAATTCTGAGAGATTGAATTAACAGGTTGATTCAATTAAGTAAAGTAAGATCTACTGCTACTCTTTATTGCAAAAATATTGTATTATAAACTACCCATATTATTCCAAAGTTGTGTTGATTAGCATCAATGGCCGTCAATAACACTCTTCCCATTCCTAAATTTAATGGGTTAGATTATGAGTATTGGTCTATCAATATGAATACCTTACTCATAGGTAAGGGGTTATGGGATATTGTAGAAGAATTCTAAAATGAACCTATAGACTGTACCACCTTGAGTGTATCTTATAGAACCAATAAAAGGGATGCCCAAAAGAAAAACTCATTTGCCCTCTACCATCTCCAAGCAGCCTTGGAGAAAAGAATATTTCCAAGGATTGCTTCATGTACATCAGCTCTAGATGCATGGGGTACCTTGAAGGATAGATATAAAGGCATAAATAAAGTGAATCAAGTGAGGCTCCAAACATTGAAGAGGTATTTTGAGAATCTAAAAATACAAAATGATGAAAATGTAGGTGATGATTGTGTTAGAGTGAAAGCCATTGTAAAAAAAATGAAAACCCTTGGAGAAGACATAAAAACTGAATTAGTGGTGAAGAAAGTTTTGAGAAAAGTTATTAATAAATGGAACCATATTGCTATCATTATTTAACAGTCTAAATATTTTTCTACTCTAACTTTTAATGCTCTAATTGGTTCTTTGATGTCTCATGAAGAGAGATTACAGGGTTCTACTTCATCAAGGTTTGGAGGTGATGACAAAGCATTCTCATCCAAGTAAGGTGAGTCTTATGGAAGAGGAAAAGGTAGAGGATAAGTAAGAGTTCAAGGAAGAGTACAATGAAGATGAATATCAAGAGGCAGAGGTAGATCAAGAGGTGGCAATCAAGGCAGAGGAAGAGGTGATGAAACAAACAAATCTTGTTACAATTGTGGAAAGGTTGGTCACTTTTCTAGATATTGTTCATCAAAACCTTCTAAATAAGAGTAAGGTAATAACTATGGAAACTATGGAGAATATTAAGGAACTTCTTCAAATATTTTTCTCGCCTATGGCAAATCAAATCAAAATCTCAATGAAACTTGGATTTTAGATACTGGTTGCTCAAATCATATGAGTGGCAAAGAAGAGCTTTTTGCTACAATGGATTCCACCTACAAGTCAAAGATCAAAGTAGGATATGACAAGGCACAAATAAGGTAAGCAACATATATTACACCCCCAAACCCCAATATAATTTGCTTAGTGTTGGATAAATCATGGAAAAGAACTATAGGCTTGTTTTTGAAGATGGAAAATGTGTAATTTTTGACAAAAGAAATTATAATAGAGTTGTTACACAAGTGCCTATGAAAAATAATAGGTTGTTTCATATTAATTTTGGGGAACAAGGAGGTGCCCAACTTGATAATGTGGCCATAGAAAATCCAAGTGTGCTTTGGCACTTGAGATATGGTCATCTTAACTTTGCAAGCTTGAAGTTGCACAAGCTATGGTGTGGATTTCCAAAATTTGAAGAACACAAGGAGGTGTGTGAAGGATATATTTTGTGAAAATAATTAAGAACCAAGTTTCTAAGAGGACAATCATGGAGAGCAAGCCATCCACTACAATTGGTACATTTGGACATTTGTGGTCCAATGAATACCAAAAGCTTGGGTAACAATTCTTACTTTCTCACTTTCATTGATGATTTATCTAGAATGTGTTGGATTTATTTTTTGAAAACTAAAGATGAAGCTTTTGAATGTTTCAAATATTTCAAAAATAATGTAGAGAATCAAAGTGAGTATGTTGTAAAGAGATTAAGGACTGATAGAGGAGGGGATTTTTATTCAAATGCATTTCTCAAATTTTGTAAATATTGTGGGATCAAAAGGCAATTAACTACTGCTTAAACCCCACAACAAAATGGTGTGACTAAAATAAATAATCGCACTATTGTAAAAATGGCTAGATTAATGCTTTAAACAAAGCAACTCAGTAACATGTATTAGGTTGATTTTTTTAGAACAAGTGTTTATATTTTGAATAGGAGTCCTACTTCTAGTTTAGATGGGATGACTCCTTATGAGGGTTGGTATGAAAAAATCCAAATGTAAAACACTTCAAAAAATTTGGTTGTCTTGCATATGCACACATTCCTGATGAAACAAGAAATAAACTTGATGCCAAAATTCAAGCATGTATTTTCATTGGGTATTGTGAGTCTTCAAAGGCATACAAGCTCTACAATCCAAAAACACATAAAGTTGTAATTTTCATAGATGTGATTTTTTATGAAAGGGGAGTATGGGGTCATCAAAAAAAATTGTTGATGATGGATCTCATGATGCAAGTTCCTCTCAAGTGCAGCAAGTGCAGCCCAAAAACAGCAAAGTATGTCCTCCTCCAAGCCCAAGTATGAGTACTACTTCAAGTACAACTTATGCTACTCCAATTTCTTCTCCACAAATATCAGTATTTTCTTCACCAATGGATATTCATTCTCCATCAAGAGGTAAGAGATCACTTCAGCACCATCCTTCTTTTCAAATGTTGGATAAGAATTTCCAAAAAAGTACACTAGAAGCCAAGCTAGTGAAATGAATGCAGTTTTGAAAAGACTTGAAAATCTGCATATGTAGGGTGATGATTACGCTCAAGAGCCTAAGGGTGATATTGTAAATTATGCTTTAATGACTAGTGTAGAGCTAGTGACTTCTAGTTATGAAAAAGCATACACTCATGATGTATGGCAATAGGACATGAAAGAGGAAATAACCTCTATAAAAAAAATGATACTTGAGAGCTAGTGGAGCTTCCTAAAGGCAAGAAATATGTTGGATGTAAATGGGTCTACAAGACCAAGTTTAATGTTGATGGGAGAATTTAAAGACACAAAGAAAATCTAGTAGCAAAAGGGTTTACTCAAAAGTATGGGATTGACTATGAGGAGACCTTTTCTCCTATTGCTAGATAGGAGACAATCAGACTAGTACTTTCCTTGGCTGCTCACAAAGGGTAGAAAATTCAGCACATGGATGTTAAAAGTGCCTTTCTTAATGGTTACTTGAATGAAGAGGTTTTTATGCAACAACCTCAAGAATTTGAAGAACAAGGTAAGGAGCATCTTGTGTACAAATTAAAGAAAACATTATATGGCCTCAAGCAATCACCAAGGGCATGGTACTCATGCATTGATGGCTACTTTAAAAGTTATGGGTTCACCAGGAGAAAAAGTGAGCCTACTTTCTACTACATGAAACAAGGTAAATACATTCTCATTGTATGCTTATATGTGGATGATCTAATATTCATGGGTAGTAGTGCTAATATGAATAAGGAGTTCAAAAACTCCATGATAAAAGAATTTGAAATGAAAGATCTAGGCTTGATGCATTACTTCCTAGGCATGGAGGTACATCAAATAGGTAAAGATATATTCATATTTCAACACAAATATGCTCAATATATGATAAATAAATTTGCTATGGAGCAATGCAAGTCTGTTGCAACTCCAACGGGTCATGGGATCCAATTGAGTAAAGAATATGGAGCACCAAAGTTGACATGACCACTTACAGGAGCATGGTTGGGAGTCTAATGTTCCTCACCAATACAAGGTCGGATATTCAATATGTAGTTTCTCTTGTTTCAAGGTATATGTCTGATCCATCTGAACTTCATCTACAAGCAACTAAAATAATTTTGAGATATGTAAAGGGTACATTGGATTTCGAGATCCATTACCACAAATGTAATTTTGTAAAATTAGTTGGCTTTTGTGATAGTGATTGGGGTAGCAATATAGATGATAGAAAATCTACTTCAGGGAATTATTTTAGTAATGGATAAGGACTAATTACTTGGAGTTCCAAAAAGCAGACTGTTGTAGCATTATCATATACTTAAGATGAGTACATAGAAATCACAAATGCTAGTGCCCAAGCTTTATGGTTGAGAAAAGTACTTGAAGAAATAGGAGAAAGACAAAGTGGTCCTACCATATTGTATTGTGACAATATGAGTGTCATTCAATTGGCATATAATCCTATCCACCATAATATGTCAAAGAACTTTGACATGAAGTATCACTTCATTCAATACATGGTGGAGAAATAGGTTATTGAGCTACGATATTGCAACACTTTGGACAACATAGTGAACATCTTCACCAAAGGAGTTACAAAAGCTCAGTATATAAAGCTAAGATACTATCTAGTTAGTCCTCTCAACTTTAAGGGGATGAATGTTGGACTCTAGAGCATACTTTAGAGTATCTTCCCTAAAGTATATAGGTTCTAAATATTTAGCATTCATTTAAATATAGTTGCACCAACTTTACTATTTGAGAGGAAATTAGTTTTTTTGTGAGAGCATATAGGGAATTATTTAGAGTGTTTCTAAACATATTAGGAGCAAGTAAGATCTGCATAATAGTAGTTATTTCAAACTGATTAGAGTTCTATTAAAGCATTATAAGTTCTTATGATTATGAATCTAATGAGTCTATTTTTTCAAGTGCTATCACATATCCCGATCTCAGTCTCTAGAGTAGTAATATATACTCCATATGATGCGCATCATGTCGTCATCTACTAGAAGACCCTATAGTCACCTAATATCTGCATACCCACTTGATGTTGCATACCCTTGAGATATTGGAGTGGATGGTGTGACCTGAGAAATAGGAGCAACCCCTAGTTGTGTCTTGAGATCATCCCTCTCAATAGTCCTCACATTTATCAAGGCATCCTTTGTCTTCATTTGTGCCTACAGGAGATCCCTATCTACCATAACTTGATCAATCTATGTTGTAGCCAAGTCTACCTAATCCTAGAGATAGTCCCTCTCCTCTACATATGCCTACCACTACTGTTGGCCTACACTCAATTGAATCTACACATTAGTGAGAGATGTATCCTACTCCATAACCTACCTTTGAGTCATCTATAGCTACACCTATAAGCTATGCATATGTGGTTGCTGGGATGCCTCATCAACAAAGGCATCCTCCTCCTAATCATGAGGATCCTCCATCTGTCTTGTAGTTTGGTACAACTCATCCTTCATCATGTGATGCACTCGTTGTGCATGATCATCACCTCTATTAGTAATAACCTCATCCCTAGCTCTACCTAGGCTACCACCACTCTACCATAGTCATAAAATCTACCAGGTTTCATACTCTATAGTGGTCTAAGGATCCTCTATACCTATATCATCAATCGTAGTATCTACCTTCTTAGATAATATTATCACTTATGGTAGTGCAAGATGTGTCTTGGTATTATAGTGGTGATAGAGGATTGACTCCTTTGACACACCCTATGTAAATCCAAATTGGTGAGTGAACCTAGAGTAATGGAAGTACTCCCTAATCCTCCCATGGTGCCCCACGAGCCATATATTACACCTATCTCAGGCTAATTATATATCTACCTCATCCCATGCAGGACAACCTAAGTAAGATCTCTATATAATCTAACTATCCTGTAGTCATGTTAGAGAGTTGATATAATGTATTAAATCCCCAGTGTGAGGATAAATCTTACTGGTCTCTACCTCCTATGGCCACCTCACAGTATAAAATTGATCATCCACCACTATAATAGCTATGGATAAGGGTAATATACTAGGTGGATCTATACATATGTGCTTCCACACCCATATCTATAGTAGTAGGTGATAGAATAATATTCTAAAAATAATACGAACATGAATATGAATGAACAATCAAATAATTGTTTGCCACTTTAGGAGGGCTAAGTCCTTTGCCACTTAGAGATGGCTAAGTCTCTTGCATACACAAACATGAATTAATATTATGATTTATTATGAAATATAAATCAACCTACTTCTATTAATATTATTAAATCAATTATAGATGATAATTGGAAATATAGTCAACTTGATTATATTAGTGTTGTAACATGGCTCCCCTCCTTAGAAAGATTTGTCCTCAAAGCTATAAATGACTCAAAAATACTTTCTATTTCCCATGTAGCATCTCCTATTGGTAGGTCCTACCATTTGATTAGAAATTCTTTAATATGGTGAGATCAAAGATGACGTGATCTACTTTGCAATATTGCTCTAACTAGAAGCTCTGATTGGGAGTGTACTTTTTGGCTAGTTACATTTTTGAGATAGAAAACATGAAAAATTGGATGTATACGGGATGAGGGGGGAAGTTCCAATTGATATGCTACTTTACCTATGTGACGAACTATCTTATAAGGACCATAAAATCTTGGAGTCAACTTCTTACTAGTATTTATCTTCAATGACAACTATTTTTAAGGTTGCAAACATAATAAAACCATATCTCCTATATTGAATTTTTGCTCTGAATGGTGTGGGTCTTGTTTTTGTTTCATATGATTTTGTGCCTGGATCAAATTATCTTTAAGAATTTTGATCATTGTCTATCGATGTTGGAACCAATCATCTACTTAAGCTACTTTTGAATATCCTCGAACATAATTTGTTATTGTTGATGGTTTTAACCCATATAATGCTTCAAATGGGAAGAATTGTAAGAAATTTTATACCACCATTCAGCTAATGAAATCCAATTACTCCATTTATATTGCTTATCTTGAGCGCAATGCAAATAGGTACCTAAACATTTGTTAACAATTTTAGTTTGACCATCAATTTGGGGATGGTATGTAGAAGACATTTAATTTTGTACCACTGAGACTCTATAAATCTTGCCAAAAATTTCTAGTAAATATGGGATCACGATCACTTACAATAGTTTTGGTTATTCCATGTAATTTAAAAATGGAGTCAATAAATACCTTGTCCACTTTACTTGCTGAATATGGGTGTTGTAGAGCACTGAGGTAAGCATACTTGGAAAGACGATCCACTACTACAAAAATCATTGTTTTACCTTTTGAATTGGGAAGACCTTCAATAAAATTCATTGATATGTGTTCCCACAAGTGGTCAGGAATTGGTAATGGTTGAAGACTTCCAGGATTTTTAACTGTTTCACCCTTATTGTTTTGGCATACTTCACATTAGGAAACAAATGTCTTGACATAATATTTTAATCCTTTCCAATAAAAGTATTTTTTCACCCTCTGATATGTTTTCAAAAATCTTGAGTTCCCTACCAATGGGGAATCATATGATTCTTCAAGGATCATGGATTTAATAGTGGAATTTTGTGGAATGTAAATGTGATATTTCTTGCATAACACCTTGTCAATTTATGAAAAATAAGGATTCTTTGATTATCCTATACTCATATCTTGAATAATTTGAGCAATTTCATTTTTAACCAAACATTCTTCTTGGAGTTGAGAAACCCATTGAGAACAAGGACCCAAAATGGCATTGATGGAAACTTCATCTTCATATTTACAGGATAATGCATCTACTACTACAATTTATTTGCCCTTATTATACTCAATGATGAAATCATATCCCAATAACTTTTTCATCCACTTATTTTGTTCTAGATAGAAGAAACATTGTTCTAGAAAGTGCTTAAGACTACTATGATTTATTTTTATGATGAAACGACTACTGATTAAGTAATGTATCTATTTATCGACTACATATACAATAGCCAACATTTCTTTCTCATATGTGGATCTCCCAAAAAATTTACCTAAAATTTGCTTGATTTAGAATGCCAAGGGGTGACCATATTGCATTAATACTACCACAATACCTATGCCTAAAGTATCACATTTAATAATGAATGGTTTGTAAAAATTTTGAGTTGCCAATACTGAAGTAGTACACATAGCTTACTTGAGTGCCATGAATGCTTGAGTGGCAATATCAGACTAATTAAAATAATCCTCTTTTGTGAGGGCAGTGAGAGGAGCTGCAATTTTACCATAATTGCAAATAAACTTGTGATAATAACCTATAAGACCCAAAAAATGATGAAGTTTTTTGATGGTTTTGGGTAAAGGCCAATCTTGAATGTCTTTAATTTTATTAGGATCCACTTTAACGCCTTCATGAGAAGTGAATGAACCAAATATTTAACTTCTTGAACATCAAAATAATACTTGGAGCATTCAAAAAAAAGTTTCTCCTTATGTAATACATGAAGAACTTTCCCCACATGCATTAAATGATCCTTCCAAGATTTTCTATATATCAAAATATCATCGAAGAAGACTAAGATAAATTTGTGAATAAATGGGTGGAAAACATGGTTCATGAGACTTTGGAAGGTGGAAGGTGCATTGGTAAGACCAAAAGGTATGACCAAGAACTCATAATGACCTTAATGAGTATGAAAGGAATTTTTGGGAATGTCCTTATATCTTACTTGGATTTGATGAAAACCTGAATGTAGATCCAATTTTATGAAATATTTAGCACCATGCAATTCAAGGAGTAGATTAGGCTCTCACCCCAGATCTGTTAAAGTCTAACATACATAAATAAGCAAAATCAATGCACTCACTCACTCAATCCAAAAAAAAATAAAAAATCATGCAAATGTTAAAAAATAACTCCTAAGGTTCTCAACCCCTCACGTTGTTGGTAGTCACCATGGCCACCATTGATGTTGTTAGGGGCCACTGCTAACGGTCAAATTTTTTATTGTTGGGGTTTTAATCTCATCATCCACAATAACAGTAGCTCCCATTTGGAAAATTGGGAGCCATCCTCGTCGATAGCGATCAGGGGATTAACCCCATGGGAGGTCATTTCCCACCTACAGATAACATAAAAATTAAATTATCCCTATTAACCTAACCTAAGGCTAAATACTAAACTAAGGGGTGAGGTTAATTGCTTGCAGTTTAATGAGGTTCCTTAACCCATTAATTAGTGAGGTTCATTTTAATGCTTAAATCATAAGAGTGAGAGATGAAGAATCTACCTTACTAACTCTAGCTCTACAACTCGAAGAATCCTCTGGTTGATCTACCATCATGGTATAAGGTAATATTGGTAGCATTTTGTATAATATTATGTCTCCCTCCCTTCAAAGCTCACAATTTTTCCAATCCAGCTAGAAATAATGAATTTGCAAAAATCCTAATTTTTTCTTCTGTATATTTTGCAATTCCCATCACCACTCACTTTAACAACAGTCGTAGACCAACCCAACCCTACCCACTGACATCAACAGTAGCTATGATATTTTAAAATCCCTATCACTAATTTTGATAGTGGTCAAGAAAAAATAATAAATACACCTACTTTCTCACCATAAGGAGTTTCATATTGGACATTAATGCATATATATCGATCTATAATCATTAAAAATCACACAATTCACAACAAAATCAAATACCATAAAATATTCAGTGTGTCCCGTATCTAATTATCTACCCTATACACTTAGCGGGTGCAATGACTTGCACTCCTTGCAATCTATTAATATGAGTAAATTACCATAAGGTCATTTGAACCAAATTATGCATCGACAAATTGAAATGTCTTCACTTCAATCCCTAAGAAGGCCATTGCGACCAAACTACTCCACGAGAATGAAGCGTTCATTTCATTTCTTCTATGAAATTTTCATCTAATCATCGAACATCATCATAAATCATAAAATAAACTAAAATATTAATTAAACAAATTCTTCAATGTGCCTCGTATCCAGTTATTTACCCTATAAACTCGATAGTTGCATTGAATTGTACTCCATGCAATCTGGCAAGATGAGTAAATTACCATAAGGCCATTTGAACCAAATTATTCATCATCAAATTGAAATATCTTCACTTCAATCCCCAAGAAGGCCATGATGGTCAAACTGCTCCACAGGAATGAGGTATTCATTTTGTTTATTCTATGAAATTTTATCAAATAATCGAACATAGTGATTAAACAAATACTAAATTGAAGTGCTATCATATTAATTCCCTAAGAAGGCCGTTGTGGTTAGATTTATCCATGGAATAGAGATGTATAATTACTCTTAATGGTTGAAATCACAGTGGACATAGGACATTCCCTAAAAAAACTTTAATTATCTTGTACTGTCCAAATCAGTCATCTTGTTCAAGCGACTTGCTGCTTTCATAACTTGTCATTTTCCTCATAAAATCATCGCTTGAGGGGGTATTCATAATCAAATAATTCATAATAAAAATGAATAATTAAATACTTAATCATATAAGTTGTATTTTTTTATGAATCATTGCTAACAGCTATCATAAGTTTAGCATTTTGCTAGGGAAAAATAAAAAATACTAAACTAAATATTTGGAAATCTGATCCACAAGACATTGTCATTTGAAAAATATGATCTGATCACTTTTAGATACCATCCAATGTTTTACTCAAAATTAAGCCTTCCATTCTGTTGGAAGCAATGATTCAGAGATGCATGCCCTTTCCATGATTGGAACATCTAGCATTGACCAGATAAATGAACATAAATAAACCTAAAATATATCTTTAAGTTGTATGTTTTTCCTCAGTGTTGTGTTTTCCCAAAATGCATATCAATAGCACTCTTAATTGGCTAAACCCTAAAAAATACTTTATCTCCAACTATGTACTCTATAGGAGTTCTCCTTAGATCAACATAATGTTTCTATCTATTGATAACTTCTCCTTAGATCAACATAATTTTCTTTTCTATCTATCGATAACTTCTTTAAGTCTTTTCCTAATTACTTCAACTGATCTTCCATTTCTTGGACCATATTTGGCCCGATCACAACTCGATATTCCATGTCGTCCCATGAAAATGACATCATACACTTTCACCCATACAATACATCAAAATGAGACATTCCTAGAGAGGAGTGATGTCCATTCTTGTAGGCAAATTCCACAAGATGTAAGTAGTATTCCCAATGAGACTTGTGATATATGCAGTACATTTAGAGCATATCATATAGTACTTGGTTTACCCATTCATTATGACCATATGTTTCAAGGTGGTATACTAAGTTCATGTTTAGTTTTGTGCCTACTACATGATGTAGGAACTTCCAAAAATCAAAAGTGAACTTGGAGTCCCTATCTAAAATGATCACCTCAAGAAATCCATGTAATCGAAATACTTATTTGGAAAATCTATTAGCTACTACCTAAGCATCATCCTTGATGTTCTTAGGTATGAAATGTGCAACTTTAGACAATTTGTTGACTATTACAAAGTTTGCATCATGTTGGTACCAGGTTTTTGGTAAACCTACTATAAAATCCATAGATATAACCTACCATTTTGCATTAGTATATAATGTGAGTACAACATTCTTGTACGATTCTTACATTCTACCTTAACTGTCTAACATTTGAGGCATCGAGTGATAAAATTTGTGATATCCTTCTTCATTCCTACCTAGAAGAAGATTATTTTCATGTTTTCCTACATTTTGGTTCCTCCAAGATAAGCAAAATAAGGAGATCTATGGGTCTCTTGCATTACTAGCTTCCTTAGATCACCTATCTTTGGTATGATAAATCTACCTTTGTAGCATAAAATGTCATCTATCATGCCAAATTCCTTATTATTTTTTGGATTTGTATTATTTCTAGCTCAAATTTCTTGGTAATACTCATTCTGAGATTGCTCGTCTTACCTAATTCATCACACACATGTGACTTCTGGTTATGGATACTATGTGTTTCCTTCTACTCAAGGTATAAGCAACCTTATTCTATTTCCCTTTAATGTACTCAATCTCAAAGTCATACTCAACAAGAAATTCAACCCATTTCCTCTACCTTACATTGATTATAGGTTGGGTGAATATGTACCTCAAACTTTGATGGTCAATTCTTAATAAAATGGCTTTCCCACAAAGTAGTGGCATCAAAACTTTAGAGAATGCACCAATATAGCTAGCTCTAAGTCACGTGTAGCATAATTAACTTCATGATTCTTGATGTTCCTTGAATTATATGCCACCACTAACTCCTCTTGAGAGATTACTCCTTATAATCCCTCTAATGATGTGTTCATGCATACTGAGAAGTTCCCTTGAGGGTTTGAAATATTTAGTATCGGTGCGATGGTAAGCTTATGTTTCAACATTGCAAAGACATCTTCACACCTTTCTGACCACTTGAATTCTTTTTTCTTCTTTTGAAGGTTAGTTATTGTCACACAAATCTTGGATTAATCCTTTATATAACATATGTAGTAGTCTATTAACCCCATGAAGCTTCACACTTTCATCACATTAGTAGGGGGTGGTCAATTCAAAATGACCTCAATTTTATTTGGGTCCATAGCGATTACTTTCACTGATATGATATGTCCAAGATATCGTACCTTTGAAACATAGAAATCACTTTTAGCTAGATTTCCATAGAGTTTATTTTCCATTAACAACTCCAACATGATATTGAGATGCTCATTGTGCTCTTCTTTGTTCCAAGAGTATATTAGGATATCATCTAGAAATACAAGGATAAATTGGTCCAAGTGTCTTTTGAACACACTATTCATTATATTCATGAATGCAATTGGGGTATTAGTTAGTCCAAAGGGTAGGACTGTAAACTCATAATACTTGTACCTAGTTTTAAATGTTATTTTATGAGTATCTTCATCATGTATTCTTAACTTATGATACTCTAATCTCAAGTTAATCTTAGTTAATACTGTGGCATATCTTAGTTGATCAAATAAATATTCTATCCTAGGTAGGCAATAGTGATTCTTTATTGTAGCCTTATTTAGCATCATATAGTCAATACACAATCTTAATGAACCATCATTCTTTTTCATAAATAAAATAGGTGCACCCCAAGGTGACAGACTTGGTTTTATCAAACCCTTCTCTAATAGCTCTTGCAATTGAACCTTTATTTCCTACATATTGATATGATTCATCCTATATGGATATCTATGAATAGGTTCTGCTCTTAGCATAATATCGATTATAAAATAAAATTCTTTCATAGGAGGAAGTCTAGGTAAATCCTCTAGGAATACATCCTTAAAATACTACAAAATTGGGTGCTTCCCTAGTACCTCTCTCTTTTGGTCATATCCTACTTCATTAAGTTTTACCACATATACTATTCCTCCTTTCTTGAGGACTTTCTTTAATTGCATAGCCAATAATATCTGGGGTTTGAATACCCCCTACTCGCTATGAATTGTTAGTCTTCCCTTGCCCTTCTCTGAATACTCGATCCATGTGTCTTGAAAATTAATCAAGGCTTTGTGGGCCTACAACCATTCCATACCTAGGATCACATCAAAGGTATGAAGCAAAGCTATATACAAGTAACCTTCAGTGGTTCCATTATTTAAAATAATTTCTACCATTGTATAACATTGGTTTACTGAGAAGGTTTATCCAAAACCATAATCTACCTTCCAACCATGGGCTAAATATCCTAGTCTCTCTGACATATTCCTTTCTATACTAGAATAAATAAAGTTATCAGTGGATCCACTATCTATTACAATATTTACTTGCTTATTAATAATATTAGCTTTTACAAGCAATGCGGTAACTTGCCCCTCTAACTTTTGTTTCCCGATTGTAGCGTAGAAACGATCAGGGTTATGCATAGTGGAAAATATTCACAAATTGGGCGAATATTAGAATTTCCAAAATTGGAAATTTGTGAATATGAGGACCCTCGACGTCGGCCCATTCACCTAAAATTTTCAGGACCAATTTTTTCTTAGGGTCAATTCGCCATAATATATATCCAAACATAGGCATATTTATACTCGTTGAAAATATCTGTTCAATTTTGATCTAATGGTGATGTTTTTATGAAGTTATAATGTGATTTAATAGGTCAAAATTCACCCCAAAGATGAAATTATGTTTTAGGGCTTAAAATGCCCCAAATTTTGGTGTGAAGATGATTGATTTGATTTTTTTAGTATTCTCCATGATTCACCTTGATTTCGATTAGGATTCACCATTTTTTACAAGTGCATTTCGAGTCTAATCCCTTATGCATAACCCTGGATCTGATTATTAGGTTTCTTTACTTTAGCATCGGATTAGCTCGGTCCTGGTTGGTGTGGACACTAATTAGAATAGTGTGGAACTCTACAATGGTAACTCCTATCCTTGGGTCCTTGCTTCTTTTCTGGTTTTTTTCCCCTATATTAATTATCAAGTCTGAGGTTTTTGGATTCCGTGGTTGAGGTTTAACATTGATGGAGTTGTGGTTGTTCCTATTATAGAATTTTTTCTTGAACTTCTTCTAATTTTTGGTATTTCCTTTTTCAGATTTTGGAAAAATTTTCACATTCAATTCTGTTCATCTTCCCATTTGAAAAACCCATCACTATTTCTCTTTCTCAGTGCTTTTCTATATTTTTTAGATAAGGTAGCATAGTTAAATTGTAGGTGGGATTATGCTTTCTTGTTCAAATCATACGCTTTATACAGTGATTTAGGTTCATCCATGTTTACGTCATGCTTCACTCTAGATTCTAACCCATGAATAAAATTATGAACCCTCATCTTCTCATCATAGGTAGGCACATACTTAAGTAACCATACCAAATTCTTATAGTATATTTCTACTATTTTTGTCCCTTACCATAAGCTAGAAAACTCCTCAAATTTTAGCGCATAGAAATGCTCTGTTAGGACTATTTTATTTAAGATATCTATGACCTCTTTCCATGGAATTTCAATAGGTTCAATCTTAGTTTTCTCATAGTGGGCTTCCCACCAATCTATATTAGCCCCATATAATTTTATTTTGGCCCAAACCATTTGGGTTCCTTAGGAGTAGCCTTTTACTATAAAGCAAACTTCCAATTCCCTCATCCAGGCTTTAGTTGTGTCCCCTTCTCCTTCTCCATAAAACTTGGAGATGAAATGTTCTTTAGATCCCTAACTATTTACTTTTATAGATGGCCTATGACTTGCAATTGATTTGTGGTTAGCCCATCATCTTGGCCAATCTCTAAACCTTTAGCTTGCAAGTTCTAATTTATAATTATTTTCAACACTTGTATCATTTGGTCCTGCATGGTAGTAATCATAGTAGTGAGTTTTTCTACCCCTCTGTTTGAAATCTCTCAATCCTCCCCTCGGATATCTTCTTCGACATAATTTTATTGAGTCTATATAGGTGTAGACCTCTCTATTTTATCCTTAGGTAGTATCCTTAACCTGGTTACAACTAAGGAAAT
Source organism: Wollemia nobilis (assembly GCA_028583015.1). Lineage (NCBI taxonomy): Eukaryota > Viridiplantae > Streptophyta > Pinopsida > Araucariales > Araucariaceae > Wollemia > Wollemia nobilis. Next base: position 1,395,368 of record JAQPPZ010002297.1, read on the forward strand.
ATTTTATAGCTTCTCCTTAAACAGTATCACTATATCAAGCCACAATACAAAGTTCTCTTTATAAAAGCTTCAATAATCTAAATAGGGTAACATTCAATGTTTATGATGTATCATTAATACCAAATCCCATACTAATATAATCTAACATTCATTCATCCTTGGAATTAGTCCCCATTATATTCTAGTAGATAGGGCATTCTAGGCCATCCCAACTTTAGCTTATACTTTAAGTGAGCCTTCATTGGAGATATTCAAATTGCTTTAGCACACATAAGAAGCTCTATACCTTCCATCCACCTTCTTTGCCTATAATTGAGTAAATGTTGAGTGAATATATATAACAAAATATGATATTTTATCCTTAGCTCGAAGGGTATCCCAACCAAATAATGTCACAAACTCTTGAGAGCAAACACTATAGCTACCAAATCTAATTCATTGGTTGCATAGTTTACCTCATGTATTTTTATTTTTTTGGATCCATAGAGTACCATTTCTTCTTCTTGTGAGATCACTCCTCTCAAACCTTCTAATTATGCCTTAGTACAAATGGAGAAACTTCCCTAAATATTAGGTACCTTTAGTATAGGAGGCATGTTAAGCTTTTGCTTAAGCAAACTGAAGGCTTCCCCAAATTTATCTATCCACTTGAATTATTTTAATTTTTTTAGAAGGTTGGTTATTATCAAGGTGATATTGGCATAGTCTCTCACATATCACCTATAATATCCAGTTAATCCCATGAAAATTTGAACTTCTGTCACATTTTTTGGTGGTGGCCAATTCAAAATAGCTTCTATTTTATTAGTATCCACTGTGATCCCTTCAATCGAAGCAATGTGTCCTAATTATTGCACTTTTGATACATAAAATTCACACTTGGATAGGTTCCTATACAAATAAATTTTTCTCAATAGTTCTAGCACAATCTAGATATGCTCGTCATGCTCTATATTATTTTTGAAATATTTCAAAATATCAGCCAAAAATACTAGTACAAACCTATACAAGTATTTACTAAAAATACTACTCATCAGGTTCATATTTTTTTCTAAATCATTTGTTAAACCAAAAGGCAAGACAAAAAACTCATAATGTTCATGACAATTTTTAAATGTTGTCTTATGTGTATCCTCCTCACGAATCCTTAATTTGTGGTATCCTGACTTCAAATCAATATTTGTAAATATTGTGGCATCTTTGAGTTGATTGAAAATATCTTTGATTCTAGGTAGGGGATATCTATTCTTAATAGTTTCCTTGTTTAACATTCTATAGTCTATGCATAATCTTAAGGAACCATCATTTTTCTTTACAAATAACATTGGTGCACATCAAGGTGATACACTTGGTTTGATCAAACCTTTCTCTAGTAACCCTTGCAATTGCACCTTCAACTCTTGCATTTCTATGGGATTCATTCTGTAAGGATCTCTATGAATAGGTTTTGTTCCAGGTTGAAGCTAAATAGTAAAATAAAATTCTCGTTTAGGGTGTAATCCAGACAAATACTCTAGAAAAACATCCCTAAAATCTTAAAGAATTGGGTGTTTCTCAAACACCTCTTCCTTATTCTCTTTATCCATTTAATTTATCTTAACTATATAGACCATTCCTCCTTTCTTTATGGATTTATTAAGTTGCATTGTCGATAGGATTTGAGGTTGAAAACTCCCTGTAGACTATACATCCTACACACAACACCCCTATCATATATGTACTCCATCCATTTAACCTAAAAGTTGAGTATTGTCTTATTCATTTGCAGTCAATCCATTCCTAGGATTATGTCAAAAGCATGCAAAGGCGCTACATAAAAAATCCTACTATTATTCCACTAGATAAGGGAATTTCTACCATAGGGTAGCATTGATTAATGGAGTAGGTTTATCCTGAACCATACTGAACCTTCCACCCATGAGATAAGATTCCTAGCCTTTTTAAAAAATATTTAGCTAAACTAGTGGAAATAAAATTATATGTAGCACCATTATCAATCAAGATTTTAATATTTCTATAAAAAATATTACCTCTGATCACTAGTGGCATGGCTTGACCATCAATATTCTAGTTTTCTATAGCTGCATAAATCTTGTGCACTGATTTCCTAGGTGCAATTTATTTGTATATTGGTTCCATTCCCTTAGAATTCATTTTTGTTCTCTATGGACAATTAGAAGCATAATGTGGTCCTCTACAAAGATAACATCCTTCTTTCGATCTTGGATGTTCTTTCCATTTTTTCCCTATTCTATTTTTTTATAGATGGAGGATTAGCATGTCCTTGTAGTTGTGTATTATTTCCCTTGCTACTATTTTGGTTCTTTCCCTGGAATATTTTCCTAAAGTTCCCTTTCTTCTTGTCATTTCCTCAATCCTATTGAGAGAAGTTCATGCTTGCCTGTTTCTCTTCCCATTTTACAAAACCTGCATTGTTTCTCTTTCTTAGTGCCTATTTACCCTCTTCATCTAATATTTCATAATCAAAGTAGAATTTGATATATATTTCCACTTTCCTAGATAAATCATAGGCTTTTTGTAGAGTTCCAAGTTCTCGCATATCCACACTTTGTCCTATTCTATGATTCACTTCCAGAAGAAACTTATGGACCTTCATTTTCTTGTTATATGTAGGCACATACTTCATTATTTTGATAAATATTTGATAATACCTTTTCACTATCCTAGTTCCTTGGTGATGTCTAATGAATTCCTCAAATTTTGGGGAATAAAAGTTTTCCGTGAGGAATATATCTTTGAAGGATTTTACAAACTCTATCCATTTTAGGTCAACTGTTGCCTCAATATCTAGTTCATAACTATACACTTCCTACCAATATTAACCATCACCTTGAAGATGCAATGTGGCATAGGATGGTTGAGTGCCTGAGGAGAAGTTCATGTTGCAATATGTTTTAATTTCTTTCAACCAAGACTAAGCCTTGTATCCATATTCCTCTCCATTAAATTTGGAAGATTTTAAATGCTTCATCTTTTTTCCCAACTTGGCCTTAAGTTGAATCATGACCAGTTGTGCCTCAGTAATAATTTCATTTGGCTGACTCACTCTAGGGTTACCCACTTGTGTTTCTCAACTCAACATGACATCCAACAACTATTTTTTGTTTTCTACATGTTCCCAAAGTAGATCCACTATCTCAATAAGATTCTCATTACTAGGATTTTACCTTTCATCACTTGGATTTACTGAATCCACTTCTAGATTCCTATCCTCCACATTAGTTTTTCGTGTCTTCCTTGTCGATCGGGAAGCACCTCCTCTTCTTCTCTTTAGTGGTATTATACCTAGCCATACACAAAATAGGTAGTAAAAATTCATTAGAAATTATTCTTTCAAATTTATATTCTTACTAATAATTATCTACCCTATCATTTCAAGCAATCCAATAGATTTTACTTCTAATGGGCATCCTATTGGCAAGGTTATATTCCTTTATAAGTATATTTTCTATTACATACAAACCTAATTTTTCCATAGTGAACCTATCCCACTACGAACCATACTCTAATACCAAAATATCGCTAGCCAATACCTTAATCAATTCCAACCCTTAGATTTATTTATATATAGACTTATAATTAAATACCTATGTCCATCGTCTAATTCATTAAAGACAAGGATCAAGTACTCATTTCAACTATCTCTAGTTCTTACACAATTTCATTCTATGTAAGTGTATTAAGTGACACACCCTATTAAGCTATTAGTATCATGGGCCAGATGAGCTAGCTTAATATATTTCTTTCAGTCCATCAAAAGAATCGAACTAATCTCTTGTCCTCACACAATTACCTCTATATGAGTGCACTTAACACGATGATTTTTGACTACTACTCACATCCATTGGAGAGTTAGTATTTAACCTTGAGCTCTTTTTGAACTCGTGGTGGTATCCATTCCTTTAGGACCTAATAGAGAAGTTCTCTAAATTATTCCCATTAATAAGAATATTCCTTAAGTTATTTTCATAAGAAGTTTCACCAATTCAAAGAACCACCATTACCCTAACAAATTAATAATCATAAATTATTAATTCCATCCATAAATACAAGTGAGATCTACCCATAAGCTAAGGAGAATCATAATTTTTGATATACATAAAAATAAATTTACCTACCTATGTAAATTAAATATTATCATTTAACCAGTACATAAAAGCTCTTCCATATTTTAACGTATGAGAGTTCCAGTTTATGAGAAATCTCTAACTACTCTTTCTATTAGAGAATCAAATCATACAGATCTATAACATAATATTAGATATCAAGAAATCAACTTAAAATATCTATTCAATTAAATACAATTAACATTCAACCTTTGGCTATGATAACTGACACTCCATGTGTGAGGGGTACACTTCTTCCTTTCAAAAATTGAGTCGATTAGACACACAATGATCATTAACAACTCCATCACTTGAGCTTGTGTGCTACTAGATAGGCATCCATTACTTAGTTTAAAATAGATATTATAGAATAGATATGATATTCAACTGCTATCCTTTCAAGGATGATAACTACCAAACTCTTAAATCCATTACCAAGAGTCTTTGATTCCTTAGATGAAATCCTAGTCGACCTCCATGTCCACTAAGACTACATGAATAGGAGTTACATTACCGGTATATACTCCATCATCATTGGCCAACCAAAAACATCACTCCTCCTCCATCGCATCTTCAATAACCACCAAGAGGAAATACCTTTCATACGAGGATCAAATATAACTTCAACATAATTTAGCAAATCACTTTATCAGTAGTGTAATTTCAACTACCCTTTCATAGTACCCATTCCTAGATAAAGTTTTAACAGAGAGCATATCAATTTAACATTCCATCTATTTCCAAGTACAAAAAAATCATAAACATTATTTCCCTTTAATCTGATATTTTTTAGTAAATCAACCACATATATTCCAGTCACACTATTTTATCTTGCAATAGAAAATTTAAATGCTTTAAATCAAATTAAATCTCTATTTCTTCCATCTTAGATCTAAATTTAAATCTTTTCATTTTTATAGGTGAGAAAAAAATAGCAAAACCACTATCATTGTCATTATAACCATTGAATTCATTTTTCACTATTGATGGATATACATCTATCTCTATTCTATGTTGAAATACAACAACAAGGTACACTTTGTTGAAAATCTTCAATATGAAATATTATTTTAGTTTCCTTCTACATATATGGCATATCATCTATTTTGCACTCACAGAAAAAAAAATAAGACAACCATTACGGTTAGTACACAACAGTCAAGCATTTTTGTTCTTTTCCTACTATGCACACTCATATGTGTTTCTTAGGTCACTAGTTACCACTAGATAAAAATAGACAATCAACTTCCAAGGCTGGCACATATCACACTAATTTAATCATTCAATAATTTACAATTACTAGCAAAGACCCTCCATTTTAAAATGAAGTCTCACACAAAATTTATTTCCATTAAGACATAAAAATTAGCTCATTCGGTGCATATCAATCATCATCTCTACAACAACCGACACAGTGGAGCATTAATTAACTCCCCCCCCTCCCCCTCAGTTTTCATATTAACATCTAATTCCACATTCCACTAAATATTTTAGTTCAAGATAGTTTGCTTCTACCCAAACCTTTTTCTACTAATTAAAACAATGGACATAGTCAAAACACAATTTAACTAAAATGTGAAAATCTGAATTCCATTCATTCCTTGTTTACTATAATTAATATAGTTACCAAAAAAGCAATCAACATGATAAAACAAGTTAAAAACTAAAAGAACATGGTTTTGACTATAACCTCCTAAGTTCTTCTATGAGGAAAAAATCGTGTTTGTCCATCCATTATTTTGTTTTGGATTTTTCTTCCTAATCCACCCGTTCGATGGGTTTTACGGCTTCATTTAATTCACCACTCACTTACCATAAAGGAATATGTCTGACAAACCATGAGATACGAACACAAGAAACACTCCATACATGGTTTCCAATTTAAGACTGGATTTTTTTCTTCTAGTTATAAATTTTACAACTCTTACCTAAAATCGTAACTCTATGCTTATGTTCTTTGGATCCTTTTTCAAAGTAGTTTTTAGAATCCTAAAAAATAAACTATGTTTATTTTTACATAAAAATATTCATAAAAGAAATTATGTTTGTAAAGTCACAAACTTCTATTCATTGCCACTTTATCAACAATAAAGAAATATTTTTAACTATTTGAAAATAAAGTTACTTAAAGAGATAAGCATTCCTTTCTTGCAATTAATGTCATTTTCAAATAAAACTCTTTCATAAGAAAAATATGATGCAATATGAAATAAAAACCTGATATATCTTTTCTTATGCAAATTATGACAGACATCTCAATGAAATATGGTATTCATCCATGTTGCCTCTCCATTTTTTTTGACAAATATCCCATCACATCATTTACCATAGGCATTCCTTTCTCGGTGGTTCTTTCTTTATACCACCTTAAGAACCCTATTCCTGCAAAAGTGAAGTCCATTAGGAACATCTTATCCTTTCATAAAATCTATATAGTTACAAATCAAACATGAAATAATCTATCATTTTATTAAGGATATATTTACATCTTCCACAACATACATGTTTTCATATCAATAAACACATAGTCAAGTATCTCATCCATAATATAACTGTTCAAACCATAAGTCCAATATATATATATATATATATATATATATATATATATATATATATATATATATATATATATATAATTCCAAGGGGTGGATCATGACACAGTCGTTGTCTTCCTCACACAACTGTGCAACTCTCTCCTTAGTCCTCTATGTCCCACCGCCCCTCATAACTTCTCTAGCTACCATAATGCGACGACCGATGAAAATAACATTTTTAAATTGTTTGGATAAGCTCCATCATAAATGGCACCCATCCCTCCAATGTTGGCAGGCGCTCCTCCTACCAACTCGAACATCCACTTGGAGTACGTTCAAATTGCAAATATATTTTGTTGGATCAATATGGAGTTTGATTATTATATTAATAATATTTTATTAACTATGGATTATAAAAGAGATTCTCTTACTAATATATAATCAATAGTTATAAGTGAAGCTCCAAAACAATTCAAATATTTATTCATAAATGAGGCTCAATTGTCATTTTTAAATAAAACAAATATTATTTTAAATTGAGATTTTCTTTATCAATTAAAGTTAAACTAACTATTATTATTAAAAATTTTAAAGTGAAATTCCTTTATCATTTAAAATAAACTAACTTTTATTTTGAAATGAAATTCCTTTATCATTTAAAATAAACTATTGCTATATAAATTCTTGAAACATTCAAGGATTCCTTTTTTTTCATATATTTGAGCATAACATCATACCAAACATATTCAAGCATCACAAGGAGTTTCAAGATAATTTAAATTATGCATGCTTTTATTTCCCAAACCACAAATGCAGATAGTGATGAAGTAAAATATAATTAACATATGCAATAGACAAAGGGAAATATTTCCATCAATCCAATCACCTATCTCAGCCTCAAGAATTTATGATAGCTACTAGGCTATCAATCTAGGGCTCAAGGTGGTTAGTTTTTTATGATTATCCTTAACCGAATGCATGCCTATATGAAGATATCCATCAATATTACCCCAAATTTTCCCTAATCATCACTTCCCCAACCTCAAGTACCTCCGCTTCTAGTGGATGATTATGCTTCTTCAATCTACTAGTGTACTTGATCCTGCACATCTTAGTAATATGTCAACAATATTATGATTTTTTGAATCAACTAAATATCTCATGGTTGGTTCCAATGCTCAACTTAGGTATTAAAACATCATATAATAAATACAATGTTTCTTTGTGCCAAAAATTATACTAGGGAGGGTCATGACAGCAGGTGCTAAAGCTTTCAAAGATTATAGACTAATAAGCCTTTGTAATACATTATACAATATTATTACAAAATTAATTGCTAATAGACTCAAGTATGTGCTACCCTTTATAATTGATATGCAACAAGGGGGTTTTGTGATGGGTAGATAGATCTTGGATGGTATTATAAGCATTCATGAAGTCATTCATTCTATTGAATGGAGTAAATAAATAGCAATGTTGTTGAATCTAGATATAAATATAGCATATGATAGAGTGTCATAGGTTTTCTTATTAAAAGTTTTTTAAAATTTTGGGTATCATGCTAATTGGATTGTTTTTATCAAGGAGTGTATCACAACAACAATATTTTTAGTAATGATTAATGGGGCTATAGTTGGTTATTTTAAGAGTATGAGTGGGTTTAGACAAGTAGATCCAATATCTCTTTATTTGTTTATACTTATGGTTGAAGCCTTGCGAAGAGCAATTTCAGCTACTATTAGAGAAGGTAAATTGAATGGAATTAAGCTAGATTCAACTTTAAATCTGATTTCACATCAAAATTTCATAGATGATAATATTATTATCACAAAATCCTCCATTCCCCAAGAAAAGGTAATAAGGAACATATTGTATATGTAAGAGAATGTTGTTGGACAAAGAGTGAATTTTCTCAAAAGTAATATTTTCTTTATCAATACTTCCATTTTAAGATAGAATAGTATTGCAAGAATATTTGGTTGTAATATTGGAAATTTTCCTACTACCTACCTTATAATACCTCTTTTTAGTGGAAGAATCAAAGACGAAATGTGGAATATGATAGTTAAAATGTTTGCTAAAAAACGTACAAGTTGAAAGGGTACACTTCTTAGCCAAATAAGTAATATACTCTCCATAGTATTATGATATACTCTATGTCTATTTTAAAATGCCTAGTAAACTTTGTAAAAGAATCGAACAAATTCAAAAGAACTTCCAATGGACTGGAATGGAGAAGAATAAAAGAATAGCTCTTGTTGCATGAGATAACGTTTGTTATAGAAAGGAGGTGGTAGGCCCAGGCTTTAGGAAATTGAAACAAATGAACAAAGCTCTCATGATAAATCAAGGGTGAAAATAGTTATTGATGAAAAAGTAGGATGGATTTAGATTTTTCAAAGCAAAGTATATGAGAAATAAAAATAATTTTTTGGTAGAAGAGAATGTAATAAAAGGATATTTCTTCTAGAATAATCTTAAAAAAAATTAAACCTCTTCTTCAAGAAGGGTTAATATGGTAGATTGGAAATGGAAGGAAAGTAAACTATTGGAGAGATAGATGGATGAAAAATATCCCTTTGTGTGAAGACCCTGATTTTGTGAAACTAGAATAGAAAATTTCTCATTGGTATGGATAAAGGTTTCACAATTTTATCATTGTAGATACTAATAGAAAAATATAAAAACATATATATGTTTAGGGTATGAATAATAGGAAAATACAAGTGATAAATAAATTGAATAACATGTTGCAAGTATATTTTTCTAAATCAAAATAGACTAGAAGATTCCCCAATTTAGAAATGGAGGAAATATTGGATGCACTCTATAAAAATAGGTTACTTTCTCTTAGAATATGTAGGATTAGGATGAATACCAATAAGAAAGATCTAGTTGAAACATCTAACTCCAAAAGTGGCCTTCTTCTATTGGCTTGCATTTCAAAACAAAGTTCTCACAATGGATGATTTGCTTAAGAGAGGTCTACATATCCCTAACAAATTCCCATTATGTGAAAGGGATTGGGAGGAGGTATGGCATTTATTTTTTGGATGTTCATTTTCAAATGAGGTGTTTAACAATATCCTTGAAAATTTTTGTACAACATAGGTCTTGCCAAATTCTATTGTTGATTTATAATTAAGCTTGAAATCGCCTTTTTATGATCAAAATACTGAGTGATTTATGAAAAAAAAATTTACCTCACTTTATGTGGGGTATTTGGAAAGAACAAAACAATAGATTTTTTAAAATATGCAAGAAAGATGTGATATCTATAGTGCTCAAGATATAGAATGTCGTGAAGGATAACATTATGATAATCAATTTCAATGACTTATGGGAAGATGACGGTGAAAATGTTATTGCAAATAGTTGGGCATAGGATTCTTTCAATAATTAGCCATTAATTTCTTTCAAGCATAAAAGACATAGAAAAATAGGAGCCTCCATCGTAGGGTTGGTTAAAACAGAATTTTTATGGTGCTTTAAAAGGGAATCCGAATATAAAAGTGTTGGTGGTATTTTCGGATTGAAATATGGTATTATTGTATGTTCAGAATCTTGAAATTTAATCTAATCATTTAATTGAAACTAGAGCTTTGTTTCTAGGCATTAGGCTAATTGATAGATTTGGAGTCAAAAATATCATCATAGAAGGATATTCATTATACATTATTGACCTGATCAAGGGTAATTAGGATTTAAGTTGGGATATAAATGATATGATTCAAAAGGTTAGACTACATATTACAAATTTGGAAAATGTGAAAATTGTACATATCTACTAAGAAGGCAACATGGTTGTAGATTGGGTAGTCAATTGGGAAATTCATAGTGAAGGATATGTAATCTTGGAAGATAATTTTCCATAAGAAATTATAGAAATTAGCAATAATGAATTTCAAAATTTAGTTATTTGATATAAGTAATTCACAAATGCAGGATAGTAGAGAATGTAAAAGAAATTATTGTTAAGTATTTTTTTTAGTGTTGTGTTTTAGTTGTTAAGTTTTTTATTAAGTTATTTTTCTATAGTATAAACTGATACAGGTTATATGGATTGTATTTTCAAATTGGTGATTCACTTTATGTCACATTTTGGGCTTTGTATCAAAATATTATATTTTTATTTATGACAATGTAAAAGGGTTGGGACCCTTTCAAAAATCCCTTCCTCCAACATAATAAAAAATAGTAAACTATTTTTTTATATTAAACTATTAAAAAAAAATTTGAATGGTATATTTTTATAACTCTTGTATTCTTCGATATAATAAGAAAATAAAAATATATCCTCTATGTATTTAACTTTTCTAGATGATGAAATTTAACTAAAATTTTTATTTCCTCTATAATATAAGAAAGTAAAACAAAAATAAAAGTTCAGAAAAGGTTTTCTAATGCTTATATTTTCTTCTTAGCATATTCATTCTATATATCAAAATGTTAAAAACATGGGAAAAGATAAGAATATGTAGACGCATACCTGAGAATGACAATATGTTTTTGCTTAGACAAAGAAATCTAAAACATATTTCCTTCTCAAAAGCACCTACAACTTCAGTTATTTATTGGCTGTAATAAATCTGACATGTTTGAAAACTTTTGAGCTAAGAATTAAGGGCATGTAGGGGATTGAAAGGAGGGTTTTGATGGGAGGAGCAACATCTAGGGTTTCAGGTCAGTGTTGAAATATTATGTGAAAACCAGTGTGTTGGTTGGTGAAAGGTGTGGTGTAGTTTGGCTTTAGATATGGCAGCTTCGAGGGGTCCTAGTGATCCCTGATATTTGTCTTTTAAGGATACTATTTTGAATAAGGATACCTCTTCTTCTGATCATGCAAATTCTATGAATTATTTGTTGCATGCAACCCTTGATCCAGTTTCTAATTCCTCTTTGACTTTGAAGCCGAATAATAATGGATGTTTGGATAAAAGCAAAGATCATCCTATCTTTGTTATTAGTCCTAATTCTGTTGCAAATGATGTTTTATATTTGTATGAGCATGCACTCATCTACAAATTCATGGATCTCAAAATTTCTATACATTTTTTAGAAAAATGGGTTAGGAGAAATTGGAGCCCTGAAGGTGATCTGGAGATTGTTCATGCAGCTAATGGGTATTTTATTGTGGTGTTCTCCTATATCGCAAATTATGGTAAAGTGTTCAAGGGGTATCCCTACTTTCATAATTAGTATGGATTATTTATCAAAATCTGGCATTTAGGATTTGATCTGGTGGAGGAGAGGCCTTCTAGAATTCCTATGTGGGTCTTATTGCCATGACTCCCTATGGAATATTGGAGGCCGGATATTCTTCATTCTATTGCATAGATTATTGGAAAATTGGTTGGTTCGTCTCACCAAACTTTATATAGGAAATTTGCTTCTTTTATACGGATTTGTGTTGAAGTAGATCTAAATAATTTATTGCCTGAAACTTGGAGATTAAACTAGGAAATATGTCTTGGGTCCAACAGTTAGATTATGAAGCTCTCTCATTTCGATACCGCATATGGCATGAATATGGGTATCTTCATAGAAACTGTAAGAAAGTGAATTCTCAGCCTTCATCCCATTCATCTGACTTTCAAGATACATCTACAAAGGTAAAAGGAAAATTTTCTATGGTTAATGAGATGCTTGGTTCTAATGGATTTATTCATGTTAAGTCTCATTCAATATCTAGGCCTTTTTTCATTAGAATAAAGGTGTTGGGAAGGGAGGTTCTGGCAATATATTTTATGTGCTTGAGACTTTTGAGGAGCCACATGTTGAGGAGCAAGCCTGGAATGGAGGTGATATGGATGCTTGTATTCAAGAGCTAGGTCCTTGTTCTTTCTTAAATCCTTCTTTTGAAATGCAAAATTTTAATAAGGAAGGGGTGGTGCCTAATAATCCTCTTATAGGAAATGAAGATAAGTCCAAAAAGGTGTCAGATTGTCTTGATAAATTTCTTGATCATTCCCCTTTGGCTGAAAACTTGATTGATGGAAATGAGATGAGACTAGGTTTGAACCCTCCTAGGATAATATTTTCAGAGGAAGGAAAAAAGAAAGTTTTTTTTGTGTTAGGTATTCACCCAAAAACTATAAAAAAATATGGGGTGGAGAAGGTGGTAAAAGCAGGAAGAAATAAGGATCAAGAAAAATTGAAATTGATAAGGGAATCCTTAGTTGAGTCTAGTTTAGTTAAGATATTAGATTATCACTTCTCTATTCCCCCAAAATGAAAGTGACATCTTGGAATGTTAGGGATTTGGGTAGCAGCCCTAGACAAAAAGCTACTCAAAATTTGATCAGAGATCATAGACCTGATATTGTTTTCATCAAGGAAACAAAATTATCTTGTGAATATATGGTTAGAATTGCTTCTAAGATAAGGAAAGGTGGTCATTGTCTTGTTATTGGAGCCCAGGGTTTTGCGGATGGTGTTGTTTGTGTGGGATGCATGAATCTTAACTCCCTCTTAGTGGGTGGGTAGAAGGAACTATCTCTCTGTGGTTGCTACCTATTTTTCATCTGGATATTCTATTATTCTATATAATGTATATACCCCTAGTGATTTATTAGGTAAAATCCTCTTATGGAATCATCTTAGATTCATTTGATCTCTTGCTCCCAATTATTCATGGATTATGGCTGGTGATTTTAATTCTATCATGTCCCTGGAGGAGAAGAATGGTGGTGTGGAGTGTTTAGGCCCTTCTTCTACTTTGATGTGGGACAATATTTTTTTCCTTACATGTTGATGTGAAGCCTTGAAATGGGTTCTTTACTTGAACTAATAGAAGATGTGGAACGGATTTTATTTTTGAAATATTGGATCGGTTCCTTACTTCAGATAGTTTGTTTGATGATAGTTGGACTTTGTTCTCAAATATTCTAGGCTAGAGGGGATCCGATCACTGGCTTATTCTCTTTCAGTCCTAGATATTTTCATTGCCAATAAATATACCTTTCAAATTTTAACTTATGTGGCTCAAGGATAAGGATTTGTATGGATGTTTGGAGAGGTGGTGGGTCGAAGGGAAACCCAAATTTGGTATTGCTATGTTTACTTTTTTCAAAAGCCTCTAGTTTATCAAATTCAAACATAGACAATGGAACATATTTTCTTTTGAAAATAGTTTTTAGAAGAAAAGATAACTATAGGATAGCCTGGAGGAGATCACTTTTTAAATTAAATATGAAGGATTGACAAAGGATATGTTGGAAATGGAAGCTTCCCTTGGCTTTTTGAATGGGATCTTTGTGAGGATATTTTTTGAAAGTAGAAATCTCGAATTGATTTATTGTTGAAAGGATATGGAAACACATATTTTTCATAATTCAGTTAAAGACCATAGGAATGGCAATGCTATAGTCTCACTTACTTCTGATCAGGGGGAAACTCTCTCATCCTTTGAGGATATCTCTAATGAAGCAGTTAGGTTCTTCTCCTCTCTTTTCTCTGAGCGGGGTCCTCATGATACTATTAATATGAGGCTTATTTTGGATTGTATTCCTTGGCTATTCTCTAATGATATGAATAAGATGCTAATGGACCCCATATCAATGGATGAACTTAAAGCGATGTTTTTTCAAATTAAAAAAGGTAAAACACCTAGACCTGATGGTTTCCTTATATATTTTTTCCAAAAAATTTGGGAAGAGTTGTCTTTTGATCTGCTAAAAGTTGTTCAAGAATCCCAAGTTAATAATAAAATGCTTAAAGCTATTAATTCAACCTTCCTTGCTATTATTCCCAAATCTAAAAATGCTAGCTCGTTGGGGTCTTTCCATCCTATTTTCCTATGCAATGTTACGTATAAAATTATTACCAAGATTATTGTGGATCGATTGAAGAAAGTTCTTGATTTTCTTATTTCTCCTTAGCAAGGTGGGTTTGTTAAGGGTCATTATATTTTAGATGGTGTGGTGGTTTTTGCTGAAGCTATTCACTCTATGGATATCTCTAAGGAATAGGCTATGTTCATTAAGCTTGATATGTCCAAGTCTTATGATAGGGTTAGCTTACCTTTTCTATAAAACATCCTTCAAGCTTTTGGGTTCTCATATAATTGGATTGAATGGGTCATAAGTTGTGACTTTTACCTCCTTTGCAGATTTAATCAATGGTTTATCGTTTGCTTTCTTCTTTGCCTCTAGGGGGATTCATCAAGGAGATCCCTTGTCCCCCGATATTTTCATCCTTTTGGCTAAAGGTTTGGGTAGACTTCTTAAGAGTTTTTAGAATTGTGGTGCTATCCATGGATGGTCTTGGGCAGAAAATTATTTAGCCCAATCTCATATTTAGTTTATCAATGATATTGTTTTGATGGGGAGGGCAAAAATTGAGGAAGCAATGAATTTTAGGAAGACATTAGATATTTACTTATCTACCTCTGGTCAAATTATTAATGAAGAGAAATAAAATGTCTTCTTCAATATGGATGATCGGATTTAATGTAGGATTGCTAATGTTTACATTTTTAGGTGGGTTTTTTTCCAATGGAGTATCTAGGGATTCCTATTTCTTCTAAAAATCTTGGAAGGGCTTATTGGAAAAGTATTTTGGATAGATTTTGATCAAGGGTTAATCATTGGACTTTTCGGTGGCTATCCTTTGCTAGTATATTAACGCTTTTGAATTTTGTCCTTCACAGGGTTATGCATAGCGGCTATTATTTGCCAAATTGGCTAAAAATAGGATTTTTGAAATTTGGAATTGGCTAATATTTGGGACCCTTGAACAAGACCCATTAGCCAAAAATTTATGGGTGCAAATTTTTTTGGGGGTTGATTTGCCCTAATTTTATAATAATTTGACCATTCTAAGTTTAAATTTCCAACATTGCCCCTAATAATAGTGAACCTTCTACATGTGTTTGGATACTATTCGCTTGGATTTCGAAACTGATTCACCAAATTTTTATAAATACATTTTGGGGTTGACCCCTTATGCATAACCCTGGTCCTTCATGCTTTGACTATTTACAAGTTTTCTATCTTGGCTGCTCCTAAGTGCTTTCTCAAAGAATTTGATTCTCTTTCTAGAATATTTTTATGGGAAGGAAACCTGGAATATAATAAATGGAGCCTGGTAATTTGGGATACTATGTGTTGCCCTAAGAAGATGGGGGATCTTGGTTTGAGGTAATCCAATTTGAATAGTCTTTCTTTGGCTGCTAAACTTTATTGGAGGTGGTGCAGTAATCCTGATAAACTTTGGGCTAAAATTCTTAGCCTCAAATATTTTGGTGGTGCTTCAGCTCATGAGATTCTGAGATTGGAGCAAAGGGGGAAAGGTTCCATTGTTTGGGACACTCTAAAAAAAGGTGCCATGCTTATTAATGAGGGTCTCTTTTTTATTATTAATAAGGGAAACAATTCCTTATTTTGGGAAGATTCTTGGGATAATCATCCTCCTATCCTTTCTTATTTCCCCCACCTTCGTCTTCTTTGGGATATTTTTCTCATGTGGGATGGTCTAAGGTGGCTAACTTCAAGAGATAAAGTCCTCTTGGAAGTTATTTTACTCACTATTGGAGGGTTTGTAGGGCTGGCCAGAGGGTGGTTTCCCTGAGGATCGTGACACTTTGGATTCTATTTTGACTAAGAGACCGTGTTGTTTTGTTGAAGACTCTGATATTCTTGCTTGGGACTATAATTCAAAATGGAAATACATTGTTGCTCTAGGTTATCAAACCCTTATTATGTAGTGAAGAGAGTATATTCTGTCCTCCTGGTGGAATAAGATTTGGAATAAGTTTGGTTGGCCAAAATGTATTTTTTTCTTTGGCTTCTGTGTCAGAAAAAATGTTTAACTTGGGATAGTATTCAGAAAAGAGGTTTTCAAGGTCCTTCACTATGTTTTCTTTGTAGAAATAATGAGGAAACTATTCCCCATATTTGCTTTCGATGCTCATATCCCCTCGAGGTCTGGAACTTGTGGTGGTTGATCTAGAAAAGGCCCATCATCCATGCTACTTTTATTTTTAAGTTTTGGGAAAGCTTGGGTAGACCCCCTGTCTCTGGTTCAAGTCTTCAAATTGCCTAGGATATTGGTCCTTCCTTCATATTTTGGTAGATTTTGTTGGAATGCAATCGAAGAATTTTTCAAGGATGTCATATTGGAGCCTTATAGGTATGGCTCAGAGTCAAAATTATGGTTAAGGAGACTATTGAGGCCAAGTGTGTTCTAAGTTCTCATTTTACTTCCTCTAACCAGAAAATTATCAATAGATTGGATATTTCTTTATCATCACTAGCTACAAATAGAGAACCTTTTAGGGGGATTGGTTTGTTGAAGGTCAATATATCTGGGAATTGGAGTCCCCCCTAGGGGTGTTATCAAAATAAATACGAATGGTTCTTCCAAGGATAACCCAGGTAATCCTGGTATAGGAGGAATTGGTCATGATAGTGAGGGTGTGGCCCACCTCTTTTTCTCTGTGTACAAAGGAATTCATTCGAATAATCATATGGAAGCGTTGGTAATTCTACATGCATTGGAAACAACTTTTTTTTTTGGGATGGAGAAGGGTTATTTGTGAATATGATTCCATGATAGTGGTGTCTCTTCTGAACAACAAGCATTTTTAGGATGCTTCCAGGTTTATGGCTAGAATAGTGAAACAAATTTTGAGCTTGGTTGGGAATTTTGTTGAAATTTCTTTTGTTCATATCCCAAGAGAATGGAATAGAGTGGTTGATTGTTTGGCGAAGTGGGCTTCTAAAGGATTCCCTTACTGGAAAGCTGATAGCTGGAATGATCTTGATCAGGAGAAATCTAAACTCTTTAATCAGTTAATTCATGAGGACCAGGAAAGATAATTTCAAGGTGGAGGAACCCGATTTTCATGGGTTGTTGTGTCTTGTTGAAATTATTGTCAGAATGATCCATAGATTTCTTTAATAAATTTATTGTATTCCGTATGATGTGCTAGCTTGAATATTTATGACAATTTGTTTTTTCATAGACAAAAAAATGTAAAACATATTTCCTTCTCAAAAATGCCTGCAACCTCACTCCATTCGTCTAGTGAATATTTAGTCAACCCCTGACTGAAAGAGAGCCAACTTGTTCGAGACTTTAAAAAAAAAAACATCTACATCAAGAAGTTCACAACCTGGTGAGTTGTGTAATAATAGCATTCCCTTTAACATGCTCTAACTTGATATGATTTTGTTACAAGCACCAGCATGCCAAACAAAATTTGTTTCTAGACATACTACTTCTATTATTTTTTAATCTTAATAAATATTAATAAACAAATAGCGCTATGCACGTTAGTAGAAATCAGGGGTAAGGGCTGTACCCTTTGCAATATTGTGATTTTTTTGTTATAGGGATAAATTTTAGTTTGTTTGGTTAAGATAACAACAAGATTTTGATTGTTTAGGAATTCAAAAAAACATTTTATAGAGATAAATTTTAGTTTTATGGTTAGATTGTTTAGGAATTAAGCATTAGACAATCACCAACCAACCTACAATCCAAAAAATTGGTCAAATTAAATTAGTATACATTAAACTACTACCAATTAACCTATCTGTTTTGAAAATAATTTCAAACGTTTGAAACAGCTATTGGAAAAGGTAACTTCATTTGGAATTATAAGCGGACATGCCCAACATAATAATTTCTTTGAAACTGTGGACCACGTCACACTTCCTATACTATATTGGGAAGTGCACAAGCCTGTTTCTCGTATTCGATTTTTTGGAACGTTACTAGATTTAGTCTTAGATTTACCAAACACCCTCCTTCCTTGACGCCCAAGTCTTCTCTTTTAGTGGAGGGGCGATTCCATTTCGGATCTAAAATTCTCATCAATTTATTGAATTCAAATTCAAACATTATTACAAAACATTCACTATGCGAGAGTCACAACTTATACAAAGCCTTTATTTGATGTAAAATAAGCATAAGAGTGGTATGATATTAGAGATGAAAAATGAATAATGGGCTTCTTTTTCTAAGATTTAAACTAGGTGGAAACAAAGAATGAAATAGGGAATTCTTAGAATATTGTGAAATTAGAAATAAAATTGACCATCTCCTTAGATGAGATGCAAATAATACAAGAACCAACACACCATGCAAAGGTTCAGCGTGTGGATATAAATTGACAATATCTATTTTAATACATCAGACTGACTTCGAACATCAGATCTAGCCCAGTTGTAGTCAAATACATCAGAATGCCAACTAGCCTCTTGAACAGGGTTGGATCTACATTCCTCCCTAAATCCAGCTTGCTCAACTTCAAACCTGTGGCTACAGGTGTGATGGTAGGTTTGCTATCCTCCATCTTGAACCACTTTAGGAAATCCTTCGCATACTTACCCTGAGAAATGAAGATGTCATCTGCCAATTGGTCAACTTCAATGTCAAGAAAATACTTCATCAACCCTAAGTCCGTCATCTCGAACTCCTTCTTCATGGCTGTTCTGAAATGGGCAAACAATGTTGTGTTGTTGCCATGTAAATTAAATTTTCCACATACAAGCATACGATTATGAGATCACCTACATCATTTGTATTCATGTACAGGGTGTGCTCATATGGGCATTTTACAAACCCATTTTGCTAAAAATAACTGTCAATCTGACTGTACCAATCCCGGGGCGCATGCTTCAAACCATACAGGGCCTTCTTCAACTTTAGGATTTTACCCTCCTAGCCTTGAATTTTGTAACCTAGTGGTTAGTCTATGTAGACCTCTTCTTCCAACACTCTGCTGAGGAAGGCTGACTTGACATCCATTTGGTACATCTTCCAACCCTATTGGGCTGCCAATGATAGGATCATCCTGACTGTGTCAAGTCGGGCTACAGGCGCATAAACCTCATGGTAATTTATGCCTAAATTTTGCTTGTAGCCCTTTGCCACCAGTCTGGCATTATGCTTTTCAACATCTCCTTAGGATTTGAACTTTGTCTTATACATCCACTTGACCCCAATGGTCTTCTTCCCTATCGAAAGATTTGTCAGTTGCCATGTATCATTATTTTCAATGGCTTCAATCTCCTTGTCCATCTCCTACACCCACTTCTGATTCTGACTTGCGTCTTCAAACTCTACTGGATCAACTTCAATAAAGAATGCAAATTTAGAGTACTCTTGATCTACGTGGGTTTGGGTTTCCTCATAGATTTATTACAAGCTCCTTGTCTTCGCTGGCATCACCAAGTTCTGGATTCTACTTGCACATGGAGGTGACTGAGATGCAATGGTTGTGCTACTACTATTGGATTTTGCAGGTGGCTGCACACTTCCTTCTTCCAAGTCAATAGACTCTACTACTGCTGGCTCTGACTGGATAGTCTTTGACTTCCAGTTCCAGGCTTCATCTTCAAGAAACTTCACATCATGGTTGATGATGATATTCTTCTTCATAGGGTTGTACAACCTATATGCCTTCGCCTGCTCACTGTACCCTATGAAAATACACTTCTCAGCTCTATAATCTAATTTTTATCGCTTCTCTTCTGGAACATGTGCATATGCAATGCACCCAAACACACATAAGTGAGCCACACTTGCATTCACACTGCTCCAGGCCTCCTGAGGGATTTGGTCCTTCATGCTTGTGGTGGGAGATTTGTTCAGCAGGTAGACTACACATGTTACATCCTTTGCCCAAAATTAGTGTGGCAATCCCTTCGCCTTAATCATGCTTGGTGCCATCTCCATGATGGTTCGGTTCTTCCTCTCAACTATGTCATTTTGTTGTGGCATGTATCTGGCAGTGAACTGCTTTTAAATTTTGTGCTACTTGCAGTAGTTATGGAATTCATTGGATATGTATTCACCTCCACCATCTATCCTGAGAGTCTTGATCTAATATCTACTCTGTTTCTCCACCAGAGCCTTGAACTCTTTGAATATATAAAATTCTTCTGACTTCAACTTGATGGCAGAAATCCAAGTCTTTCGACTGAAGTCATCTATGAACATTAAAAAGTATTTGTTTTCGGCAAATATGCTGGTCTACATCGGACCACAAATTTCTGAGTGCACCAGCTCCAGTTGCTGTGATGCTCTCCAAGACTGACCGAAAGGGAACGAATCCCTATTTTGTTTTCCGACTAAGTAGCCCTCACAAACTTGATTTTGTTGCTCTATCAGGGGTAAACCATTCACCATATGCTTCTTTTGCAATTGATTCAGGCCACTAAAGTTCAGGTGACCAAATCTGAGATGCCACAGCCAGGTAGAATCCTTCACAACTACACTCAGAGACATCAATGATTCGTTCTGAATCTGTAGTGGAAACATTTCATTCTTTGTCATGGACATTGTAGCAATCTGCCCATGCAACTTGTCTCTGATGGTGCAAGATCTGTATTTGAACTGGACTGTGTGTCCCTTCTGCATGTGTTGTCTAATGCTCAGTAGGTTGTGTTTCAGGATAGGAACATAGTAGACATCACAGATCTGCTTTCATTCACTGTGCCTAGTGTGGATGAGGATCTTTCCTTTCCCCATTATAGGAACTTTGTTGTTGTTCCCCATATTCACCTCAGATTTGACTATTTCATCTAGTTGGGAGAACATCTTCTTGTTCCTCGTCATGTGGTTGTTGCACCCGCTGTCTAAATACTAGACATTCTTCTGGCACTCCTCAATGTTGCATGTCAACAACACGTTTCCTCTTGCTGCATTTTTGGTTTCATCCGTGTAATGGGCCTGCTACTGGTTCTCCTTGGACATCCATTTTTTGCATTGTGAGATGTAATGGCCGAACTTCTTGTAGAAATAGCACTGGACCTTTGACATGTCCTTCTTCTGAATAGATCCAGCTTGCTGATTTTTTGAACTGCCTCTTACACCTTGCTGATGGAAATTACAGTTGGTCTCTCCTTCACTAGGGTTTGACTGTCCTTCTTGCTTGTTGCCTTTTCCATTCCTACCTCTGCCTCTTACTCTGTGAGAACTAGAGACGCCATGGTGGGAATCTTGTTTGTCATTGTCTCAGAATGAGACCTGAGACTTGAATACTTGCTCCAAAGATGTTTGAGATGAACGACTCAGCCTCTGTTCATGTGTCTGCAATGAACCCATGAGATCGTCTATAGAAAGGGTTGTTAGATCCCTCGACTCTTTTATTTCTATCATAACCGAGTCAAACTTGGGAGGCAGACTTCTAAGAATTTTCTCCATGATTATCTGGCTCTACATAATTTCTCCATTCAAATGCATCTGGTTTATAATGTTCTTTGTCTAGGTGAAGAAATCACTCATGGACTCGGACTCACTCATCTACAAATTTTCAAACTCCCTCCTAAGCATCTGTAGTTTCACCAAATTTACCTTATTGGTGCCCTGGTATGAGCTGGGTAGAATCTCCCAGGCCTACTTTGCCTTGGTGGCTGATGCGATCCGGGGGAAGATGGACTCCTCGACCACTTGCATGATGTAGAAGAGGGCCTTTTGGTCCTTCTTCGTGTTCTCTTTTAATAGGTCCTTATCTTCTTGAGAGAGGGCGGCCAGTGCTACTGCATCTGCTAGTTCTGGGTAGCCATTCTCAACTAACTCCCATAGCTCCTGAGATCCGAACAGGATCTTCATCTAGATTCTCTAGTAATCGTAATTCTTTCTGTTGAAGCACAGGATCTACAACTACAAGTTGTTGCTACTGGAAGACATTCTGATTTGGTCTCCAGATCAAGGGATAAATGGCTCTAATACCAATTTGAAGATTTTTAATTTTCACCGTCGAAATGAGCATAGGGTGAAGGAGGGAGGGCCCGAAGTTGGGTTGCGTAATCAGGATATGCAAGCACAGTCGGGTTACGCATAGGGAATGTGTGCAGTCAGTTTGCGCACAAAAAATATATGCAATCAAGCTACGCACGAAGGAAAATGCTAAGTCTAAGAAGCCACTGGTCAATGCTCGACTACGATGGTCAAAGGCAGCGAAGTCTGACTTCACTGCGCAGTCAGGTGGATAGCACCAGACTTAGCCAAATTTCTACCTTACAAGCTTTTGTTGTTCGGAGGCTTGCACGCTTGCAAATTTTTACTGTCCGAAGGCTTGTGCAGATACAACGATGTTTTTCTTTGCTTGTAAAGAACTGTACGGGAGGAGAGAAACACTGAATCTGAATGCAAAGTTTCAGATCTAAACTCAAACTTATAAAATCTGAAAGAAAATTCTCTGAGACAATTATACAGACAACAATAGATTTTGTGCCGACAAAGATAACCAAAAAAGACCTTGCAGATGCCTTAAACAACATCAAAATTTATTTTTATAAGACGAGGGTTACATAAGTCCTCAAATGAGGAAAAACTAACATTTGCAAACTAAAGCTGTAGGATAAACTGAAAGGGAAAACAAATGTTGAGTCTGCTGCTCAGACATTAAAAATATGAGCTACACTGCTCACTGAAACGATCTTGTCTGCTACTCTGCTATTTCTCCAAATTTTCTCCTGCTCTTCTCTCTCCACACTCCACACTTTGTCTAAAGAGTTGAACTACCTTATATAGTCACAGGGAGAGGAAGATAGGGGTTGTCCTTTGATAGGTTCTAACAGACCCTCAACTAGGGTTTTTGACCAATCTCTGAACTAGCATTAACTTCTGTGATGATTGAATCTGTCAGACATCACATCTGTCAGAGGGCATGTGCGACGTTAAGTCAAATGTTTTGCTGGGATCCCCGACTGCGCGAGCGCAGTCCAACATCGCCCAAGTTTAGAGTGCAATTGGGTAGAGGCATGAAATCTGGATTATTATTTCTAACAAACCACTCTTCCAGTAGATCAAACGACAGCTACAATAAAGAAGAATAGGAAACAACATTTAAACGTTAATTTCAATTTTACCATTTTGAAGCAAACATTGCAACTCCATAACAAACTTTTGTTTTAAGCATTCCTACGTCGTCAAAAAATTAAAAAAGCAGCCATTTACCCTTGGGTTTCTTTGTTAGGATAGAGGATACGAGACTAAACTCAAATCTTGATCAAAATTATCCTTCTAACTAAAATTTTAAACACATCGCACACATTCGTACAAAAGACCAATGTGAAAGCTACAAACTATGTCCCATCTATCATAAAACAAAAACACTCTACGAGAAACTTGTTTCAGTTCAGATAACTAAACAAAAATACTCGAGATTATTCATATTATGTTACCCTATTCTCTGCCAGGCCCATCTGGATAACCCCATCAGGATTATGTACCGGATCATATGGATTCCGACGATACTCATCCCACCCGGCAAAATAAGGTGAATCTTCTCCATGTGCATTGCATGTTGCCCTCACATACAAGCCAGTGTTGTTCCCATTATTCCCCAACCCCACGCATCTAACTCCTTGTTCAGACACCATCATCATCATCATATTCATATTCCAACGTCAAACTGAATGTCTACAATTGCAAGGTTATGAGATAAACAAAAGTCCTACACAAATCTCTTGGACCCAAAATTCATACACAAATCTCTTGGACTCGAACATTCCTAGTATAGGCTCCTTTCAGGATAGACCACTATTGACAAACAACTTCAAGCCTCATAAAAAATAGATACAGCTATCGATGTGAACGCTAGTTCATCGAAAAACAACTTGTTTGTATGTGCTTCAGAAATTTGTTTAGATGACTATTTGGTTGACATCCTGTTAGAAATATTAATCTAGATTTCACACCTCCGCCCAACTGCACGCCGAAATTGGGTGAAGCCGGACTGCGCTCCAAATTTGGGCAAAGTCAGACTACTCTACAAACTTGGGCAAAGTTGGACTATGCTCGTGCAGTCGAGGATCCCGACAAAAGTTTGACTTGACATCGCATGTGCCTTTTGACAGATGTGACGTTAATGCCAGTTCGAGGATTGGATAGAAACCCTAGTTTAGGGTCTGTCAGAACTTGTCAGAGGATAACCTCTATCTTCCTCTCTCCGCGGCTATATAAGGCAGTTCGGGTCTTCAGACAATAGAGAGGAGAGTGGGGGAAATTTGGAGAAACAGGCAAGAGAAAAGTAGTCATTCGCAGAGTAGCAGACGAGACTATTTTTTAGTGAGCAGTGTAGCTCATCTGTTTAATGTCCGAGCAGCAGACTCGACATTTGTTTTCCCTCTCAGTTTATCCTGTAGCTTTAGTCTGTAGATGTTAGTTTTTCCTCAGTTGAGGACTTTTGTAACCCTCGTCTTATAAGAATAAAATTTGTTGTTGTTTAAGGCATCTGTAGGGTTTGTGGTTATCTTTGTCGGCACAAAATCTGTTGTTGTCTGTACAATCGCCTCAGAGCATTTTCTTTCATGTTCTATAAGTTTGAGCTCAGATCTGAAACATTGCATTCAGATTCGGTGTTTCTCTCCTCCCATACAGTTCTTGCCAAGCCAAGGAAACCATCGTTGCAGCCGCGCAAGCCTCCGGACAGCAAAAGATTTGCAAGGCAAAAATTTGCCTAAGTCTGGAGCTGTCCACCCTAACTGCACAGCGAAGTCGGACTTCGCTACCTTTGACCAGCATAGTCGGGCATTGACCAGCCGCTCCCCGACTTAGCACTTTTTTCGTGTGTAGCCTGATTGCACATATTTTTTGTGCACAACCCGACTGCACACATTACTCCATGTGCAACCCGACTGCGCAAGATTTACTTGCATAGCTTGATTGCACAAATTTCAGGAGTGCAACCCGATTGCGCAAATTTTTGGAGTGCAACTTGATTGCACAAATTTCAGGAGCACAACCCGACTTCGGTTGCACAGCCTGATTTTGGGCCCTCCCTCTTTCGCCCTGCCCTCCTGATCCTGACGGTAAAGAAAATTAAAATTAAATCTTCAAATTGGTATCAGAGCCATTGATCCCTTGATGCGGAGACCGAAGCAGAATGGCTTCCAGTAGCAACAACTTGCAGTTGCAGATCTCGCGCTTCAACGGGAAGAATTACGATTACTGGAGCATCCAGATGAAGATCCTATTTGGATCTCAGGAGCTATGGGAGTTAGTCGAGAACGGCTACCTAGAACCGGCAGATGCAGCAGCACTAGCCGCCCTCTCTCAAGCAGACAAGGACCTATTGAAAGAGAACACGAAGAAGGACCAGAAGGCCCTCTTCTACATCATGCAAGTGGTCGAGGAGTCCATCTTCCCACGGATCGCATCAGCCACCAAGGCGAAGCAGGCCTGGGAGATTCTGGCCAGCTCGTACCAGGGCACCAATAAGGTAAAGTTGGTGAAGCTGCAGATGCTCAGGAGGGAGTTTGAAAATCTACAGATGAGTGAGTCCGAGTCCATGAGTGATTTCTTCACCCGAACGATGGACATTATCAACCAGATGCGGTTGAACGGAGAAATTATGCAGAGCCAAAGAATCATGGAGAAAATTCTCAGAAGTCTGCCTGCCAAGTTTGACTCAGTTGTGATAGCAATCGAAGAGTCGAGGGATCTGACAACCCTCTCGATAGATGAGCTCATGGGTTCATTGTAGACACATGAATAGAGGTTGAGTCATTCATCTCAGACCTCTCTAGAGCAAGCATTCAAGGCTCAGGTCTCATTCCAAGACAACGGTAGACAAGATTCCCACCATGGCGCCTCTAGTTCTCACGGAGTAAGAGGCAGAGGCAGGCGTGGGAAAGGCAACAAGCAAGGAGGATGGTCAAACCCTAGCGAAGGAGAGACCAACTGTAATTTCCATCAACAAGGTGGAAGAGGTAGCTCAAAAAATTAGCAAGATGGATCTGGTCAGAAGAAGGACATGTCAAAGGTCTAGTGCTATTTCTGCAAGAAGTTCGGCCATTACATCTCACAGTGCAGAAAATGGATGGCCAAGGAGAACCAACAGCAAGCCCATTACATGGATGAAATCAAAAATGTGGTAGGAGGAAACGTGTTGTTGACTTGCAACATTGAGGAGGAGTGCCAGAAGAATGTCTAGTATTTAGACAATGGGTGCAACAACCACATGACGGGGAACAAGGAGATGTTCTCCCAACTGGATGAAACAGTCCAGTCTGAGGTGAATATGGGGAACAACAACAAGGTTCCCATAATGGGGAAAGGAAAGATCCTCATCCGCACCAGGCACGATGAACGAAAGCAGATCTATGATGTCTACTATGTGCCTGGCCTGAAGCACAACCTGTTGAGCGTTGGACAGCTCGTGCAGAAGGGACATACGATCCAGTTCAAATATGGAGCTTGCACCATCAGAGACAAGTCGCATGGGCAGATTGCTACCATGTCCATGACGAAGAATAAAATGTTTCCACTGTAGATTCAGAATGAATCATTGATGTCTCTGAGTGTAGTTGTGAAAGATGCTACCTGGTTGTGGCATCTCAGATTTGGTCACCTGAACTTCAGTGGCCTGAATCAACTGCACAAGAAGCAGATGGTGAAGGGTTTACCCCTGATAGAGCAGCAAAATCAAGTTTGTGAGGGCTGCTTAGTCGACAAACAACATAGGGATTCATTCCCTTTCGGTCAGTCTTGGAGAGCATCACAGCCACTAGAGCTGGTGCACTCAGACATTTGCGGTCCGATGCAGACCAACACGTTTTTCGGTAACAAATACTTCTTAACATTCATAGATGACTTCAATCGGAAGACTTGGATCTATGCCATCAAGTTGAAGTTAGAAGCATTTGCCAGATTCAAGGAGTTCAAGGCTCTGGTGGAGAAACAGAGTGGATATCAGATCAAGACTCTCAGGACAGATGGCGGAGGTGAATACATCTCCAATGAATTCCATAACTACTGCAAGCAGCATGGAATTCGAAGGCAGTTCACTGCCAGATACACGCCACAACAGAATGGCGTAGCTGAGAGGAAGAACCGGACCATCATGGAGATGGCACGAAGCATGATGAAGGTGAAGGGATTATCGCATGAATTTTGGGCAGAGGCTATAACATGTGCAGTCTACCTATTGAACAGATGTCCCACCAAAAGTGTGAAGGACAAAATCCCTCAGGAGGCCTGGAGCGGTGTGAAGCCAAGTGTGGCTCACTTGCGTGTGTTCGGGTGCATTGCATATGCACATGTTCCAGAAGAGAAGCGGCAGAAGTTGGATGATAGAGCTGAGAAGTGCATTTTCATAGGGTATAGTGAGCAAGCGAAGGCATATAGGTTGTACAACCCTATGACGAAGAAGCTCATCATCAGCCATGATGTGAAGTTTCTTGAAGATGAAGCCTGGAACTGGAAGTCAGAGACTGGCCGATCAGAGCTAGCAGTAGTAGAGTCTGTTGACTTGGAAGAAGGAAGTGTGCAGCCACCTGCAACCTCCAATAGTAGTAGCGGTGCCAGTAGTAGCACAACCACTCCATCTCGGTCGCCTCCATGTGCAAGTAGAATCCAGAACCTGGTGACGCCAGCGAAGACAAGGAGCTTGCAAGAAATCTACGAGGCAACCCAAACCCATGTAGATGAAGAGTACTCTGACTTTGCATTCTTTACTGAAGTTGATCTAGTAGAGTTCGAAGACGCAAGTCAGAATCAGAAGTGGGTGCAGGCGATGGACGAGGAGATTGAAGCCATTGAAAAGAATGATACATGGCAACTGATAGATCTTCTAGTAGGGAAGAAGACCATTGGGGTCAAGTGGGTGTATAAGACAAAGTTCAACGCCCAAGGAGATGTTGACAAGCATAAGGCCAGACTGGTGGCAAAGGGCTACAAGCAGAAGTTAGGCATCGATTACCATGAGGTTTATGCGCCTGTAGCCCGACTTGACACAGTCAGGATGATCCTGGCATTGGCAGCCCAACAAGGTTGGAAGATGTACCAGATGGATGTCAAGTCAGCCTTCCTCAATGGAGTGTTGGAGGAAGAGGTCTACATAGACCAACCACCAGGTTACAAAATTGAAGGCCAGGAGGGCAAAGTCTTGAAGCTAAAGAAGGCCCTGTACGGTTTGAAGCAGGCACCCTAGGCTTGGTATAGCCGGATTGATAGTTATTTTCAGGAAAATGGGTTTGTAAAATGCCCATATGAGCACACCCTATACATGAAGACAAATGATGTAGGTGAGCTCATAATCGTCTACCTGTATGTGGATGATTTAATTTACACTGGCAACAACACAACACTATTTGCCCAGTTCAGAACAACCATGAAGAAGGAGTTCGAGATGACGGACTTAGGGCTGATGAAGTATTTTCTCGGCATTGAAGTTGACCAATCGACAGATGGCATCTTCATTTCTCAGGGCAAGTATGCGAAGGATGTCCTGAAGCGGTTCAAGATGGAGGACAACAAACCTGCCATCACACCTGTAGCCACAGGTTTGAAGCTGAGCAAGCTGGATTCAGGGAGGAATGTAGATCCAACGCTGTTCAAGAGGCTAGTTGGCAGTCTGATGTATTTGACTGCAACTCGGCCAGATCTGATGTTCGGAGTCAGTCTGATCAATCATTTTATGGAGACTCCGAAGGACACGCACTAGCAAGCAGGCAAGAGGATCTTGTGCTATGTCAACGGGACGCGGAACAATGGCCTATTTTACGCCAGACAGGACCAGTTGGAACTGGTGGGCTTCACAGACATGACTGGGCTGGCAGCACCGATGATCGAAAGAGCACCTTCGGGTATGCTTTCCATCTCGGATCAGGGGCAGTCTCATGGGCATCCAAGAAGCAACCCATCATTGCATTGTCCATAGCTAAAGCAGAATATGTCGCCGCCACGTCAGCCGCATGCCAGGCAGTTTGGTTGCGAAGAGTTCTGAGTGAACTGAACTATCCTCCGAAAGGCGCGACAACAATTTTTTGTGATAACAATTCGGCCATTGCACTATCAAAGGATCCCGTGTTCCATGGCCGGATGAAGCACATCGATATTCGTTATCACTTCATCAGAGAGTTGGTGAAGTCTAGAGAAATTCAACTACAGTTTTGCAGATCCAAGGAGCGGTTGGCAGATATTTTCATGAAGCCTTTGAAGGAGGAAGACTTCAGCAGATTGTGAGAGCAGCTTGGAGTCAAAGCGCTCATGAAATCAGGCTTAAAGGAGGGTGTTAGAAATATTAATCCTAGATTTCATGCCTCCACCAAACTACGCTCCGAACTTGGGCGAACCCAACCGCTCGACTGCACTCGCGAAGTCGGGGATCCCGACAAAACTTTTGACTTGATGTCG
This sequence comes from Wollemia nobilis, assembly GCA_028583015.1. Classification (NCBI taxonomy): domain Eukaryota; kingdom Viridiplantae; phylum Streptophyta; class Pinopsida; order Araucariales; family Araucariaceae; genus Wollemia; species Wollemia nobilis. The sequence goes on from JAQPPZ010002297.1 coordinate 1,425,126, forward strand.
CACGTGCCTTCTGACAGATGTGACGTCTAACAGATCCGATCACCGCATAAGTTAATGCCAGTTCGACGATTGGTCAGAAACCCTAGTTCAGGGTCTATCAAAACCTATCAGAGGATAACCTCTATCTTCCTCTCCCCGTGGCTATATAAGGTAGTTCAGGTCTTCAGACAAAGAGAGGAGAGTGGGGGAAATTTGGAGAAACAGACAAGAGAAAAATAGTCATTCATAGAGTAGCAGACGAGATCGTTTCAGTGAGCAGTGTAGCTCATCTATTTAATGTTCGAGCAGCAGACTCGACATTTGTTTTCCCTCTCAGTTTATCCTACAACTTTAGTCTATAGATGTTAGTTTTTCCTCAGTTGAGGACTTTTGTAACCCTCATCTTATAAGAATAAAATTTGTTGTTGTTTAAGGCATCTGTAGGGTTTGCGGTTATCTTTATCTGCACAAAATCTATTGTTGTCTATACAATCACCTCAGAGCATTTTATTTTGTGTTCTATAAGTTTGAGCTCAGATCTAAAACATTGCATTCAGATTCGATGTTTCTCTCCTCCCATACAGTTCTTGCCAAGCCAAGCAAACCATCGCTGTAGCCATGCAAGCCTCCAGACAACAAAAGTTCACAAGGCAAAAATTTGCCTAATTCTAGAGCTGTCCACCCGACTGTGCAGCGAAGTCGGACTTCGTTGCCTTTGACCAACGTAGTCGGGCATTGACCAGCCATTCCTCGACTTAGCATTTTTTTCGTGCGCAGCCCGATTGCGCACATTTTTCATGTGCAACCCGACTATGCACATTACTCCATGCGCAACCCGATTGCGCAAGTTTTACTTGCGCAGCCCATTCAATTTTGAGTGCAAAATGAAAATTTGAGAGCGCAACCCGATACTTCGAGCACAACTTGAATTCAGCTACGCAACCCGACTTCGGGCCCTCCCTCTTTCGCCCTGCCCTCCCGATACTAACAACAAAGAAAATTAAAATTAAATCTTCAAATTGGTATCAGAGCCACTGATCCCTTGACGCGAAGACCGAAGCAGAATGGCTTCCAGTAGCAACAACTTGCAGTTGCAGATCTCGTGCTTCAATGGGAAGAATTACGATTACTGGAGCATCCAGATGAAGATCCTATTTAGATCTCAAGAGTTGTGGGAGTTAGTCGAGAATGGCTACCCAGAACCGGTAGATGCAGCAACACTAGTCGCCCTCTCTCAAGCAGACAAGGACCTGTTGAAAGAGAACACGAAGAAGGACCAGAAGGCCCTCTTCTACATCATGCAAGCGGTCGAGGAGTCCATCTTCCCATGGATCGCATCAGCCACCAAGGCGAAGCAGGCCTGGGAGATTCTAGCCAGCTCGTACCAGGGCACCAATAAGGTAAAGTTGGTGAAGCTGCAGATGCTCAGGAGGGAGTTTGAAAATCTACGAGATGAGTGAGTCCGAGTCCATGAGTGATTTCTTCACCCGGACGATGGACATTATCAACCAGATGCGGTTGAACGGAGAAATTATGCAGAGCCAGAGAATCATGGAGAAAATTCTCAGAAGTCTGCCTGCCAAGTTTGACTCGGTTGTGATAGCAATCGAAGAGTCGAGGGATCTGACAACCCTCTCGACAGATGAGCTCATGGGTTCATTGCAGACACATGAACAGAGGCTGAGCCATTCATCTCAGACCTCTCTAGAGCAAGCATTCAAGGCTCAGGTCTCATTTCGAGACAACGATAGACAAGATTCCCACCATGGCGCCTCTAGTTCTCACGGAGCAAGAGGTAGAGGCAGGCGTGGGAAAGGCAACAAGCAAGGAGGAAGGTCAAACCCTAGCGAAGGAGAGACCAACTATAATTTCCATCAGCAAGGTGGAAGAGGCAGCTCAAAAAATCAGCAAGCTGGATCTGGTCAGAAGAAGGACATGTCAAAGGTCCAGTGCTATTTTTGCAAGAAGTTCGGCCATTACATCTCATAGTGCAGAAAATGGATGGCCAAGGAGAACCAATAGCAAGCCCATTACACGGATGAAACCAGAAATGCGGCAGGAGGAAACGTGTTGTTGACTTGCAACATTGAGGAGGAGTGCCAGAAGAATGTCTGGTATTTAGACAGTGGGTGCAGCAACCACATGACGGGGAACAAGGAGATGTTCTCCCAACTGGATGAAACAGTCCAGTCTGAGGTGAATATGGGGAACAACAACAAGGTTCCCATAATGGGGAAAGGAAAGATCCTCATCCGCACTAGGCACGATGAACGAAAGTAGATCTGTGATGTCTACTATGTGCCTGGCCTGAAGCACAACCTGCTGAGCGTTGGACAACTCATGCAGAAGGGACATACGATCCAGTTCAAAGACGGAGCTTGCACCATCAGAGACAAGTCGCATGGGCAGATTGCTACCATGTCCATGACGAAGAATAAAATGTTTTCATTGTAGATTCAGAATGAATCATTGATGTCTCTGAGTGTAGTTGTGAAAGATGCTACCTGGTTGTGGCATCTCAGATTTGGTCACCTGAACTTCAGTGGCCTGAATCAACTGCACAAGAAGTAGATGGTGAAGGGTTTACCCCTGATAGAGCAGCAAAATCAAGTTTGTGAGGGCTGCTTAGTCGGCAAACAACATAGGGATTCATTCCCTTTCGGTCAGTCTTGGAGAGCATCACAACCACTAGAGCTGGTGCACTCAGACATTTGCGGTCCGATGCAGACCAACACGTTTGTCGGTAACAAATACTTCTTAACGTTCATAGATGACTTCAATCGAAAGACTTGGATCTATGCCATCAAGTTGAAGTCAGAAGCATTTGCCAGATTCAAGGAGTTCAAGGCTCTGGTGGAGAAATAGAGCGGATATCAGATCAAGACTCTCAGGACAGATGGCGGAGGTGAATACATCTCCAATGAATTCCATAACTACTGCAAGCAACATGGAATTCGAAGGCAGTTCACTGCCAGATACACGCCATAGCAGAACGACGTAGCTGAGAGGAAGAACCGGACCATCATGGAGATGGCACGAAGCATGATGAAGGCGAAGGGATTGCCGCATGAATTTTGGGCAGAGGCTGTAACATGTGCAGTCTACTTGCTGAACAGATGTCCCACCAAAAGCGTGAAGGACAAAATCCCTCAGGAGGCCTGGAGCGGTGTGAAGCCAAGTGTGGCTCACTTGCGTGTGTTCGGGTGCATTGCATATGCACATGTTCCAGAAGAGAAGCGACAGAAGTTGGATGATAGAGCTGAGAAGTGCATTTTCATAGGGTACAGTGAGCAGGCGAAGGCATATAGGTTGTACAACCCTATGACGAAGAAGCTCATCATCAGCCGTGATGTGAAGTTTCTTGAAGATGAAGCCTGGAACTGGAAGTCGGAGACTGGCCGATCAGAGCCAGCAGTAGTAGAGTCTGTTGACTTGGAAGAAGGAAGTGTGCAGCCACCTGCAACCTCCAGCAGCAGCAACGGTGCCAGCAGTAGCACAACCACTCCATCTCGGTCGCCTCCATGTGCAAGTAGAATCTAGAACCTGGTGACACCAACGAAGACAAGGAGCTTGCAAGAAATCTACGAGGCAACCCAAACCCATGTAGATGAAGAGTACTCGAACTTTGCATTCTTTACTGAAGTTGATCCAGTAGAGTTCGAAGATGCAAGTCAGAATCAGAAGTGGGTGCAGGCGATGGACGAGGAGATTGAAGCCATTGAAAAGAATGATACATGGCAACTGACAGATCTTCCAGTAGGGAAGAAGACCATTGGGGTCAAGTGGGTGTATAAGACAAAGTTCAACGCCCAAGGAGACGTTGACAAGCATAAGGCCAGACTGGTGGCAAAGGGCTACAAGCAAAAGTCAGGCATCGATTACCATGAGGTTTATGCGCCTGTAGCCCGACTTGACACAATCAGGATGATCCTGGCATTGGCAGCCCAACAGGGTTGGAAGATGTACCAGATGGATGTCAAGTCAGCCTTCCTCAACGGAGTGTTGGAGGAAGAGGTCTACATAGACCAGCCACCAGGTTACGAAATTGAAGGCCAGGAGGGCAAAGTCCTAAAGCTGAAGAAGGCCCTGTACGGTTTGAAGCAGGCGCCCGAGCTTGGTACAGCCGGATTGATAGTTATTTTCAGGAAAATGGGTTTGTAAAATGCCCATATGAGCACACCCTGTACATGAAGACAAATGATGTAGGTGAGCTCATAATCGTCTGCCTGTATGTGGACGATTTAATTTACACTGGCAACAACACAACACTGTTTTCCCAGTTCAGAACAGCCATGAAGAAGGAGTTCGAGATGACGGACTTAGGGTTGATGAAGTATTTTCTCGGCATTGAAGTTGACCAATCGGCAGATGGCATCTTCATTTCTCAGGGCAAGTATGCGAAGGATGTCCTGAAGCGGTTCAAGATGGAGGACAACAAACCTGCCATCACACCTGTAGCCACAGGTTTGAAGCTGAGCAAGCTGGATTCAGGGAGGAATGTAGATCCAACGTTGTTCAAGAGGCTAGTTGGCAGTATGATGTATTTGACTGCAACTCGACCAGATCTGATGTTCGGAGTCAGTCTGATCAGCCATTTTATGGAGACTCCGAAGGACACGCACTGGCAAGCAGGCAAGAGGATCTTGCGCTATGTCAATGGGACGCGGAACAATGGCCTATTTTACGCCAGACAGGACCGGTTGGAACTGGTGGGCTTCACAGACATGGTGACTGGGTTGGCAGCACCGACGATCGAAAGAGCACCTCCGGGTATGCTTTCCATCTCGGATCAGGGGCAGTCTCATGGGCGTCCAAGAAGCAACCCATCGTTGCGTTGTCCACAACTGAAGCAGAATATGTCGCCGCCACGTCAGCCGCATGCCAGGCAGTTTGGCTGCGAAGAGTTCTGAGTGAACTGAACTATCCTCCGGAAGGCGCGACAACAATTTTTTGTGATAACAATTCGGCCATTGCACTATCAAAGGATCCCGTGTTCCATGGCCGGACGAAGCACATCGATATTCGTTATCACTTCATCAGAGAGTTGGTGAAGTCCGGAGAAATTCAACTGCAGTTTTGCAGATCCAAGGAGCAGTTGGCAGATATTTTCATGAAGCCTTTGAAGGAGGAAGACTTCAGCAGATTGCGAGAGCAGCTTGGAGTCAAAGCGCTCGTGAAATCAGGCTTAAAGGAGGGTGTTAGAAATATTAATCCAGATTTCACGCCTCCGCCAAACTGTGCTCCGAACTTGGGCGAAGTCGGACTGTGCTCGCGAAGTCGGGGATCCCGACAAATTTTTGACTTGACGTCGCACGTGCCTTCTGACAGATGTGACGTCTGATAGATCCGATCGCCGCATAAGTTAATGCCAGTTCGAAGATTTAATGTCAGTTCGACGATTGGTCAGAAACCCTAGTTCAGGGTCTGTCAGAACCTGTCAGAGGATAACCTCTATCTTCCTCTCCCGCAGGCTATATAAGGCAGTTCGGGTCTTCAGAAACAAAGGTGGAGAGTGGGGGAAATTTTGGAGAAATAACGAGAGAAAAACAGTCATTCGCAGAGTAGCAGATGAGACTATTTTTCAATGAGCAGTGTAGCTCATCTGTTTAATGTCCGAGCAGCAGACTCGACATTTGTTTTCCCTCTCAGTTTATCCTGCAACTTTAGTCTACAGATGTTAGTTTTTCCTCAGTTGAGGACTTTTGTAACCCTCGTCTTATAAGAATAAAATTTGTTGTTGTTTAAGGCATCTGTAGGGTTTGCGGTTATCTTTGTCGGCACAAAATCTGTTGTTGTCTGTACAATCGCCTCAGAGCATTTTCTTTCGTGTTCTATAAGTTTGAGCTCAGATCTGAAACATTGCATTCAGATTCGGTGTTTCTCTCCTCCCATACAGTTCTTGCCAAGCCAAGCAAACCATCGTTGTAGCCGCGCAAGCCTCCGGACAACAAAAGTTCGCAAGGCAAAAATTTGCCTAAGTTTGGAGCTGTCCACCCGACTACGCAGCGAAGTCGGACTTCGCTGCCTTTGACCAGCGTAGTCGGGCGTTGACCAGCCGCTCTCCGACTTGCGCAACCCGACTGCGCACATTTTTCGTGTGCAACCCGATTGCGCACATTACTCCGTGCACAACCTGACTGTGCAAGTTTTACTTGCGCAACCCGATTGCACAAATTTTGGGAGCGCAACCTGATTGCGCAAATTTCGGAAGCGCAACCCGGCTGCGCAGCCAACTTCTGACCCTCCCTCTTTCGCCCTGCGCTCCCGATCCTGACGGCAAAGCAAATTAAAATTAAATCTTCACATCCTAGCCCGCTGTTTCCAAATTTGCTATGGCATGGCATCCGTTAACCGCATTGCTTGTCTCTGGCGCTTCTTCAAAGGACAAAAGTTAACTCTTCTAGTCCCTATGGAAATCAAAATAAATATTCACGTGTTTCTCTTGTTTACGGTCCATCCTTTAACTTCGTCATCAATATAATAATCGACTCTAGATGGGTAACAGAGGTAATTTTTTCAGGATCAGTCAACAATATTAAGTTATTAAAAATAATGATTATGAGTAACGCTTGAAAAATATAATACTCGACTCTTGGATTATCAATACAGTATCGATGCCTTCAACGGGTGCCTTCAACGGGTGGGAAAGACTAGGACTACATCCCCATTTAGAAACAGGTACATCCCCTTTTTGAATTCGGGAAAACCGTAAGAAGCTGAATCCGTCGCCCACTGAATGCTTTGAAAATACTTGTCAAATGCTTTGGGCATCAGAAGTTTTGAGTTGCTGGATAACTTCCCTTTCAAGAAAAGACGGCAGAGATTTTTATATTCAAGCATGTCGCACGGGTTACGCATAAATTAAGCTCGAAAACTAAAAGTCATTAACTGCTTGCTAACATTATTATTTTTTTCAAGATTTAAATTATAAGGACTACTCCTGATAAATTTATCTATTTTGTTTTTGTTGAACTAAGGTAAGATAAAACTAAATGTTCGTACGTCGTTGTTGTTGAGCCGTCCCGACGTAAGATAAGGACAACCGATTGCAGGATGTTCGTACGGTCATTGAACAGACTAATGCCTTTGCTAAATAATATCACTTTGAAACTAAGTTTCTTGATAAATATCCAACCACACTAACAATAACCAATTCAACGTAACTTTTAAAATAAAAAAAATGAAACTCTACCCAACAGTGCTTCGAACTTCTTGTATGCCAACCAGGAGTAGAAACTTGCTTTGGTTATGGCACCCTCCAATATAAATGGCTGGAAGTTACATTTTTTTAAAAGGATTTGGAAGACGCTATGGAAGTAGTGGCCAACCCCACTTTCGATGGACCCCACGGTCATCTTTTTCTTTTTAGACGATAAAGTCTAACTTTAGCGACTACCAGAAAAAGTTATAAATGGTTGAAAAATCTCACCATTGTCCGTTAAATACTAGGTTTTTATAGTATAAAAGGCATCTTATAAATTATTCAAATGTTTCAATATTCTCAAGATAATATAAAGACGAACAAATCATGCAAAGGGGTTAAGGTGTGAATATAAGTTGAAAATCTCTATTTAATAATTTTAAATTGGAATTTGTGCATTTTCGATAGAAAACCCAAAGGAAATGACTTATTTTTATTTAGGGTTATGTTGACTTGTCACTTTTGCCATTCCCAATGGAATGAGTATTGAGAAATATCTTGAATTAAGATGTTTCTAAACGAAGAGTGGTGGGAAAATGGATTTTTTCCTTCAAGTATTTTTTTTTATCAAAAACTTATTTAATTAATAGTTAAAAGACTTAAAAAAAAAAAAAGTGTGGTGAAAAAATTATATCTTTGAGGAAACCACACAAATTTTAATAGCAGATTAGGAAAGACAAAGCTGAAAAAAACTGGTCCCACTATCAACACATGAAAACTGAGAACTAATTACAACTAGAAAGATATTATGGAATGGAGCCTTTTGCTGACATCTCCTTATCCATCAGAGTGGACGACTACCCCAACCCATCAAAGTGATCATCACCCCATCCTGAAGCACGATTAATGGGAGATGGGGGACATGACCAAGCAGAGATATTTTTGTTGTTGTTTGGGGCACCCCACTTGTCACTGGCCGCTTGCGTTGGTTGTTACACATTCCATGTGCCACACTACTGCAAATTACCCCTAGTATCAATGTATTTGTTCCTAGGTGATTGGTGTCTAACACGATCTAGGTTCTGGTGAGAACGGGAGTGAGCTTGGTTAGGAGGTGTGCAATCTGGGGCACCCTACTCATAGCACATGGGGCACCACCCCAATAACTCAAAAATACCTGCAAGTGGTCCACCTCCATAGCTACCTTCTTAGCCTGGTCACAAATCTGAAACCACACATCATGGAATGCTTCCAACTTGTAAGCCAAAGAAAATTTTAGATACGGATCAACATGTTTGAAAATAATTTTATTTCTACATTTTCAAATGTGAAACATAATGCTGACTCTGAAAAAATTGCCACACTTCCTTTAGAGGGAGGAAGAATTGGATGGGCTCACCTAGTAAGACATGCTACCATGAAAGTGGTAGGGACATGTACGAAGTAAAGAAAGAAGCAACCCAATTCTAGGCCAGACTGGCACATTTACACAACAAAAAAATATGTAAACAAGATTCAGGTTCTTAACAAAACGAGCATCTAGGGTCAAAAAACCCCACATAAAAAAGTCGATTACCAAGAGGCAGTCCTTGACACAACAAGCTCCAGGTAAAAAAGGCTTTCTTTGTCTCCAAGTAAGAATCCCAAGCTGAGTGGAATTTGGCTTTCCATCTAGTGTGAGTAGAAATGAGATCTCATTTGATATTGAGCTTGGGCATTGTGGAGGAAGCTAGCGTAAGCTATTCATAACCTTGTTTGTCTTTATAATTAAGAAAATGAGTGCTTTTGTACCATGCCCAATCTTTCCACCAAGATTTTTGGGATTTGACTCCTATTTTCTACCAAATGGAAAAGGGGTGTGGTCAATCACTACATTATAGGTCACTCTGTCCACACTGGTCAAGCGAAAGGTGTGTTTAAAAGTATCATAGGGGATCCAATCCCTAGTTTTCTTAGAATAAAAATTTGCAATTGTGACAGTTATGCGCTTAAAGAACTTCTAAGAATGAACCCAGAGGATTTGTGCTAACGACATGTCCTGTAACTTGAAAATAGGGGACCACCAAACATACAGATGATTGATGGAGAGACATATATGTAACATGACCCCCTTCCATATAATCCATGATTTGATTTTCTGGCAAGCCTTCCATATGCTCTTGATAACAAAGGAGCAAGGTATTTTAATGAATACTAGGGCAAGCACTAGAGATGGAAGATCCATCCATGCCCATGCTCTATGGTTGAGGGGTAGTCCAACCGAGATACAATGTCTAATAAGCACTTTTTAAGCTTTAGGGTCTTTAAGAGCTTGAATAATTCATTTAGCATAGAGGGCTAAACCTTGTCTTTTGCAGTCTTGCATACCCATACCGCCATCATTCCTTGGGAGATAGAAGGCATCCCAAGACACTCTATGGAAACCCTTCCGCTCAGAACCGTTGGACCATAGAAAGTCCCACAATAATTTTTCAAGATTTTTGTAACATGCCTGGGAAGATACCCAACAGGATGAGTAGTAAACGTGCATAGAGGCCAACACTTTTGAGCAAAATTGGAATTTTACAGCAAGAGATAGTTTCTTAGCTTTCCAATACTCCAATTTACTTTCAACTTTGTTGATGAGAGAGGACCATAATTTTTATGGAGAGCCTTGAAAGGCAAAGGTAATTCAAAGAAATTTGAAAATTTACCCAACCTAAATCCAACTCCATTGAACGTGTTGAAGCCAATGAGGAAAAGGTTGGGGGGATTGTCGATAACAAGAAGTTTTCCTCCATTGAATATTGGAACCTAAAGCTTTGTAAAAAGTGTTGAGGCATGAAGGAGCTTTAGAGAGGGATTGTTCATCCTCCTGCAAGGTGAGGAAGGAATCATAAATAAAGTGGTCATTAATAAGCTGCGTATTCCCAGGAAGAGAAATATCCCAAAGCAACCCATGAGAGGTACGGTTGACCAAAAGATAACCAAAATATTCTACTGCTAAAATAAAGAGTGAAGGAGCCAGAGGATACCCCTACCTTACTGACCTATGCATCCCAATAGCTTCGGTTTGATATTTATTGAGAGAAAGCATGGCTGAAGCATCCTAAAAAAGCATCTTGATAGTGGAAATGAATTGAGGGCCAAAGCCAAAAGCTTCTAGTATGGAAAGTATGAAGATGCATTCAATTCTATCATAGGCCTTTTCAAAATCAAGTTTGAGTAAGAAGACCTATTGATTAGATCTACGATCCCACTTCATACCTTCTCATACTGCCAAGATATTGTCCAAAATGTAGCAATTTTAAATAAAACCAGTTTTCTCAAGCCTTACAATAGTGGAAAGCAAAGGCCAAATTCATAGAGAAAGCACTTTGGCAAAATTTTGCAACTGACATTTAACAAGGTAATATTCCTCCAGTTTGTGATTATCTTTGATCCCCTGACTTGAGGATAAATTTGACATTTCCATTATTGATTAGAGCACCTAGGTAGTCAGTCCTCAAGGCTTCCAAGTATACTTTGTTTACGTTAGGGCCAACAAAATACCAATAAATTTTATAAAATTTGCAAGGGAAGCCATCTAGCCTAGGTGCCTTAGTGTCTACCATTTGAAAAGAGCATCAGCTAGGTCCTACATCAAAAATAAGCACTCACAATCATTTCTTTTTGCAGGGGAGAGGCAAGTAGGGACAACTTCTTTGCAACATCGAATAGCTTGTTCTCTTTTTGGAGTGTACTACTAGGTAGCAAAAACGTGAGTATAATTCTTGGTAAACATTGTTTTTATCTCAGAAAAATAAGTGATTCGAACCCTGTTAACAACAAGGGCTTTGAATTGAGTAGAATGCTAGGGAGGCCTGAGTATTTGAAAAAATATTTAGAAAATCTATCACCCACTTTAAGCCAATGGAGCCTGGCTTTGATCTGAGCCCCTTTAGCTTCATATAGCTCAGCCACTTTGAGCTCTTGTCAGATTTGATCAATATGAGCTTAGATGATGGATTCAAAGGGACAAGCCTCCAGTCTAATGGAAGCCTTTACAATCTCATTTCTCAAAGCAGTATTAGAGCGTCAGTGCAGCTGCACCACTTTTTTCCCCAAGCTTTTGAGTAGAGCAGTGGTGCGGAATATGGCATTGTTCCACCATTCATTCCATCCAGAATCTCCATTGGATCTAGTAACAAGATTCCAGATCCTTTAGATATGACAAATAATGGTTTCATGCTAAAGGAAGGATATGTTAAGAAAAAATTAGGATTTAAATGGCCACAAAGGAGTGGAAGAAACATTAATTGTAAACATTATAGGAAAATGATCAGACGAGACCATTCTAGGAATAATTTCAACAAAATGAATAGAAGGAAGTCAATGGAAAAACGAGAACTCTCACTGGTCTAACAACATAGCTCTATCAAGTCTTTTTAAAACTCTTGCAAGGCTGGATTGAAAATTGGACCATGTGAATCAAAGATGCTCAGAAAAGTGCCCTACAAAAAAAACATGCATCGGGATCGGAGACCCCCAGTTTATTTTTTATAAAGTACAAAGCTTGTTGCTCTCTTGTGGCCCACCTATTAGGAAGATGGTCCACTTTATTAGAGGTTTTTTCTAACATATTGAAGTCACAACACATAAGCCAAACTGTGACTAATAGGGAAAAGGCACACCATATCCAGAGGGCACATCTATCCTGGACTTCGTTAGAGGTGTAAATGTTAATAATCCCAAAGGAAAACCCTCCCACTTAAATAAAAATCTAGACTGCATGATGGGAGGGATTGGAATCCCAAGTGATAAAATTACTTCTCCACCTATCATTTAACAAAATGATAGTGCCTCCGCTACCTTTAGAGTGGTTGGTAGTAGATATCTGACTTCCAAGCCATAACATAGAGCAAGCAAATTGCAAGGTGAATTTTATCACTTTGACTTCTTGGAGATAAACAAAATTTAGGTGACCATATAGGTGTTGAGCTCATCCCTAACCATGTAATATCGATTTGGGTCTATCAAACCACATACATTACATGAAAGAAACAACATTAGAATGAGTCGAGTTGCATACCACTACTAGCTTCACTCGCATTGTCCGATAAGATGTGAAAGGAATTATTCATGAAGACCTTCAAGTTCATGGTGGGGAAGCTAGTAAGCAGTTATTTGTCTAAATTGGTATGATTCTCACCTCATGGTGGGATACGGGACCGTCGACCAAAACTCTAGGAGAAACTTCCTTTAGCCATCACCACTTTTTGGGATACCAAGGGCATAGAGGAATGAAACCCCTCTTCCTGCACCTTAGAATCAACGACTAGTGAAGGAGAAGGGGCAAGAGTCAAATCGATAACTGGGGTATACATGGGAGGCTTGAGAGCAAGGACCTAAACATAGGTCACCATAGTATTCCCTACGATAAAATTTTTATCATATTTTCCCTTTTTACGAAAAACTTCAATCCATTCACCACCTTTAGGGGTGGTTTAGGGTGGTGGGGGTTGACACAACCTGGAACTGAAACCTTGACCTTGAATTTTTCTACCATCAAGGGGTAATCCTTAATGTGGTGGGATTCTGATTGATATTTATTGCATGTATTAGGGGTACTTATGTACACCACCCATTGGTGAATACGGGTGGTACCTATCTGAATATCGATGTGCTCCTTCAAAATTTTGGCTAGGTCAACCTTGACGCACATTCTCTTAGTTGGGCGGATTGACATGAACTGGGTGGGCCCATCACACACAAACTCACCAAGGGTGGACACCAAGTTCTTCAAGAAGGGCCAACATGTAGTGGGAAGGTCTAAGAATTCAACCCATACGGGCATGACCAAGGAAACAACATTAGAAACTATGAAATCCTAGCTCCAGGGCTGGAAAATGAGCAGAGAGTTGTTAATGTAGCTAGGGCCCTTGTTCAAAACTTTTTGGGCTTGTTCATGGCTACCAAAGTGGAAATGGAAGAATCCCTTGGAGAGATTTTGTACATGGTCAACTTGGATACCATATCGAGCACCAATAATGCTCAATCCAATTCTTAAGAACATGCTTAGGGGGAATTCGACCAAGAAAATACCCAATAAGAGTATTACTTTCAAACCATGCATAGGCCTGATTAAACTCATGTAATGAAATCACAAAATTAGGTTCAAAATTACCTCATGGTACACCTTGAGGACAAACTTCTTAGGCCATTTGGTCACTTTTGGAGCCATTTCTCTTGACTCCAGCTTCAAATGAAGCCGTGGAAGGAAGCGATGACATACAAAAACCTACAGAGAAAACATCGCATAGATTTCAAAAAATGCTTCCAGAGAATGTTTGGAGACTTCTAGAAACCCTAAGACAATCCATAGTTCAAAATTTAGTGGATGATTATGCTTCTTCCACCTATGAGTATACTTGATCCTGCACATCTTAGTAATATGTCAACAATATCATGTTTTTTTAAATCAACTAAATATATCATAGTTGGTTCAATTGCTCTAATTAGGTATTAAAACATCATAGAATAAGACATTGTTTCTTTGTGCCAAAAATTCTACCAAGGAGGGTCATGACAGCAGCTGCTAAACCTTTCAAAGACTATAGAATTATAAGCCTTTGTAAATACATTATACAATATTATTATAAAAGTAATTACTAATAGACTCAAGTATGTGCTACCCTTTATAATTGATATGTAACAAGGGGGTTTTGTGATGGGTAGATAGGTCTTGGAAGGTATTATAAGCAGTCATGAAGTCATTCATTCTATTGAATGGAGTAAAGAAATAGAGATGTTGTTGAAGCTAGATATAAATGAAGCATATGATAGAGTGTCATGGGTTTTTTTAGTCAATTTGTTTTTATATTTTGGTTGTCATGCTAACTGGATTGTTTTGATTAAGGAGTGTATCACAACAACAATGTTCTCAGTAATTATTAATGGGGCTACAGTTGGTTATTTTAAGAGTATGAGTGGGTTTAGACAAGCAGACCCAATATCTCTTTATTTGTTTATATTATGGTTGAAGCCTTGCAAAGAGTAATTTCAGCTACTATTAGAGAAGCTAAGTTGGATGGAATTAAGCTAGCTTCAACTTTAAATCTGATTTCACATTAAAATTTCATAGATGATAATATTATTGTCACAAAATCCTCCATTCCCAAAGAAAAGGTAATAAGGAACATATTGGGTATGTAAGATAATGTTGTTGGACAAAGGGTGAATTTTCTCAAAAGTAAGGGTTTCTTTATCAATACTTCCATTTTAGGATAGAAGAGTATTGCAAGAATATTTAGTTGTGAGATTGAAAATTTTCATACTACCTACCTTAGAATACCTCTTTTTAGTGGAAGAATCAAAGGCGAAATGTGGAATCTGATAGTTGAAATATTTGCTAAAATACTTACAAGTTGAAAGGGTAAACTTCTTAACCAAACAAGTAATCTACTCTTCAAAGCATTCTTATATACTCTATATCTATTTTAAAATGCCTAGTAAAATTTGGAAAAGAATCGAAAAAATTCAAAGGAACTTCCTATGGACTAGAATGGAGGAGAATGAAAGAATAGCTCTTGTTGCATGAGACAAAGTTTATTCTAGAAAGGAGGTGGGAGGCCTAGGCTTTAGGAAATTGAATCAAATGAAAAAAGCTCTCATGAGAAACCAAGGGTGAAAAATAGTTATTGATGAAAAATTAGGAAGGATTCAGATCTTGAAAGCAAATTATATGAGAAATAAAAATAATTTTTTGGTACAAGAGAATATAATAAAAGGATCTTTCTGGAATAATCTTAAAAAAATTAAACCTCTTCTTCAAGAGGGGTTAAAATGGTAGATTGGAAATGGAAGGAAAGTAAAATATTGGAGAGATAGATGGATGAAAAATATCCCTTTGTGTGAATATCCTGAATTTGTGAAACTAGAATAGGAAAATTCTCATCGGTATGGACAATGGGTTCACAATTTTATCATTGTAGATAATAATACAAAAATATGGAAACATATATGTTGAGGGTATGAATAATAGGAAAAGACAAGTGGTAAAGAAATTGAAGAACATGTTGCAAGTATATTTTCTAAATCAAGATAGACTAGAAGATTCTCCAATTTGGAAATGGAGGAAATATTGGAAGTACCCTGTAAAAATAGGGTAATTTCTCTTAAAATATTTAGGATTAGGATGACTACCAATAAGCAAGATCTAGTTGAAATATCTAACTTCAAAAATGACCTTCTTCTCTTGGCTTGAATTTCAAAACAAAGTTCTCACAATGGATAATTTTCTTAAGAGAGGTCTACATATCCCTAACAAATTCCCATTATGTGAAAGGGATTGGGAGGAGGTATGGCATTTGTTTTTTGGACACTCATTTTAAAATGAGGTGTTTAAAAATATCCTTGAAAATTTTTGTAACATAGGTCTTGCCAAATTCTATTGTTGATTTATACTTAAGTTGGAAATAACCTTTTAGGAGCAAAAGACTAAGTTATTTATGGAATTTTTGTTTACGTCACTTTATGTGAGGTATTTGGAAAGAACGAAGCAATAGTTTTTTTAAAATATGCAAGAAAGATGTGATGTCTAAAGTGATCAGGATACAGAATGTCGTGAAGGATAACGTTATGATAATCAATTTCAAGGACTCATCAAAATATGATGGTGAAAATGTTATTGTAAATAGTTGGGGTAGGATTCTTGCAATAATTAGCCATTAATTTATTTCAAGCATAAAAGACAACAAAAAATAGGAACCTCCATCGTAGGGTTGGTTAAAATTGAATTTTGATGGTGCTTAAAAATGGAATCTGAATATAAAAGTGTTGGTGGTATTTTTAGATTGAAAGATAAATGATATTATTGTATGCTGAGAATCTTGAAATTCAATTTAATCATTTTATTGAAACTAGATCTTTGTTTCTAGGAATTAGGCTAATTGATAGAGTTGGAGTTAAAAATCTCATTATAGAAGGAGATTCATTATATATTATTGACCTGATCAAGGGTAATTAGGATTCAAGTTGGAATAAAAATGATAAGATTTAGAAGGTTAGACTACAAATTAGATTACAAATGTGTAAATTGTACGTATCTACCGAGAAGGCAAGAGGGTTGTAGATTGGGTAGTCAATTGGGGAATTCATAATGAAAGATATGTAATCTTGAAAGATTATTTTCCACAAGAAATTATAGAAATTAGTAATAATGAATTTCAAAATGTAGTTATTTGATATAAGGATTAGGAAAAGGGATTCACAAATATTAGATAATAAAGAATGTAAAATAAACTATTGTTAAGTATTTGTCTTAGTGTTGTGTTTCAGTTGTTAAGTTTTTGACTAAGTTAATTTTTTATAGTATAAGTTGATACATGTTATGCGGACTATATTTTCAAATTGGTCACTCACTTTATATTATATTTGATACAAAAATCCCTTCCTTTAACATAATAAGAAAAGATTAAACAATTTTTTTTTTATATATACTAAACTATTAAACAAACTTTTGGAATGGTATATTTTTATAACTCCTGTATTCTTCGATATAATAAGAAAATTAAAATATATCCTCTAAGTATTGAACTTTTCTAAATGATGAAATTTAAGTTTTATTTTCTCTATAATATAAGAAAGTACAACAAAGATAAAAGTTCAGAAAAGGCTTTCTAATGCTAACATTTTCTTCTAACATATTCGTTCTGTATAATCAAAATGTTAAAAACATGGGGAAAAGATAAGAATATGTAGACGCATACCTGAGAATGACAATTTGATTTTGCTTAAACAAAAAAATCTAAAACATATTTCTTTCTCAAAAGTACCTGTAACTTCACTCCATTCGTTTACTGAATATTTATGACAATTTGTTTTTTTCTTAGACAAAGAAATCTTAAACATATTTTCTTCTCAAAAGTACCAGCAACCTCACTCCATTCGTTAAGTGAATATTTAGTCAACCTCTGGCTGAAAAAGAGCCAACTTGCGCGAAACTTATAAAAAAAACATCTACATCAAGAAGTTTATAACCTGGTGAGTTGTGTAATAATAAAATTCCCTCTAACGCACTCCAACTTAGTGTTTAGAAACTCGTACCTCGGCAAAAACTTGGAGAGTTCTCGATAACTCGGGAAAAACTCGGGAAAAAAGATTGAAGGAATCTTAATATAATTCTAATCACTTATATTATCGGTTATATTATCGGTAAGTGACCTGGGTTCAATCCATAGTGAATGTGTATAAAAATTATTCCTGCAATAAGTTCACTAGATGCATTCCTCCTGAAATAGCTAGTCTTTCTAATCTACAGTTTTATTTTATTTCAATTTCTCAGGAAATTCATTGCAAGAATCCCTGCCTCTAGAGATTGGAAATATGATACACGTCCAAGCTATAGATATTTTTGACAATTTTTTGGAAGTAAGATTCCTGCCGCACTGGGAAGCTGTTACTCCCAGCCGCCTTCGCCATGTTAGCTTTAAAACAGGGATGCAAAATTCTGTAAGCCTCCTCAAATTACAAAAATTGACTTGTTTTTCAATAATATTCAGGCCAGGGAGAGAGACTATGTTGCATCCCAATTCTAAATGATGCCATAGAGAGTCGTTAACAAACACGAATAACAAATGCCTGAATACTGAAGTAAAGCCGTAAAACATACAACAAATACACTTATAAACAAAATTCTAACCAAAGGCCTCTGTTTATAAGAGGATTCTATCGAAAATAATCAAAGAAATTTTATATGATAATATATTGTCTGGCAGAAAGCACATAAACCTGCCATTGATAAAAATCAAACAAATGGCAAGACAACACTATCAAAAGATTTCCTAGTGTGGACGGATGAAACTTGGCACTGATGAAAAGGACATTCTCCCTCAATCAAATCTAAAATTGGCCCCATTGTATATTTTAAGGCTATATTAACCTTACAGCAACACCAAGGCCAAGTGGAATAGTATATGAAAGAAACTTATGGTGTTAAGTTAACTCTAATTCTAAAGTTTTTAAATAGATAAATTTAGACAAATTTACTGTATAAAATTTCTAAACAGTTAATCCTTATCAGCACATGTTTCGGAAAATAAATTTACTATATATATATATAGGATATTGTATAATAAAATTTCCTGCATTGCGCATTAATTGGCTTAATAGTCAACTTCAGAATTCAAATACCATGGCACGCAATGGTTATGGACATGATCAAATCAAAAATATAGAAATCTAAATTTATAAAACAACTATAATTTCATTTGAAATTCAACAAGAATGTTTAACACTTTAAATATGTATATTTAAAAAAAAAAAAACATATTATGTCTATGATGTGTGTCAACAAAAATTTACAAAAAAAAGTGAAATTTAAAAGAATTTTTAAATTGCTTTATGTTTTCCCTTTCTTCCCCTTGTAGTTGATGTTGATGGTTGGCTTTGGTTCTAAACTAGTGGGTGAATTGGAGGTTGCTCAAGTGTAATATCATCATGATATATCTCCTCCAATCCTCTTAAATGTCCTGCTTCCTCCTCAAATGCCTCAAGATCCTTTGTAGTAAACTCTGCATCTAATGAACCCTCAATAATCCAATCAAAAAGTGGATCTACCTCATCCAATTGAATTGCCTCATAGGATTCACTACCCTCCACTTGTCTTGTGCAAAGCCTTAGATTGTATTGCACAAATACAAGGTCATTGAGGCGCTTTTGGCTTAATCTATTGTGTTTCTTGGTGTGTATGGTCTCAAATAAATACCAATTGCGTTCACACCCAGAAGAGCTACAAGGCTGACTCAGTATGCGAACAACCATCTTTTGCATGTTAGGTGTTTTTCCACCATAGTCCTCCCACCATAAATCTATAAAAAAAATTAAAAGTATTAATTTATGATGCTATACTATAAAAATGTTAACTAGATATATATTTTTTAAATGTTAAAATTTGAAAGTTTAAATTCATTACCCGAATGTAAGGTTGACCTTGTTTCTCTAACAAATGGGGATGTGCACAAGCTCCCTCCTGCATTCTTATACATTTGCAACTCATTAGGAATAAGGTGATGTTTCTCGATATTTTATATCATCTTCTCTACACAAGTATAAAATGCTTCTTGGACCTCATCATTATCACATAAACTATTATTGTAAAATAATTTGGGGTTCAAGAAGCATCCTACAACATGAATCGATTGATATAGTTGCATTGTCCATCTCTTCTAAAAAATATGTCTAATTGCTTCATATTTATGCATATTACCACTACAATAATGGTGAATGGCCTCTTTGGCTCTATCCATTGCCTCATATAGATAGCCCATGGCCAATTGTTCACCATCTACAAGGCGAAGAACCCTTACCAAGGGTTCAATCACCTACAATTAAAAGTAAATATTAAAAATTTAGAAAAAATAATATTTTAGTATAAAATAAAATTTTAAAATTTAAATTTGAACTCAACAAGCAAATTATAATTACCTTGAAAATTTCTTGAACAGTTTTCCAAAATGAATTATTATACACTTGGCTTGATATGTTTTGCCCCTCTTCTTTAGCATGAAATGGTGAGGCATCCCATTCCTTAGACACAAACATCCGCTTCAAAGCGGAGGATGTTGTAAGAAGGCTCTACAAGGTAATGAAATTAGTGGCAAATTGAGTGGTCCCTGGGCGAAGAATATCCTTTCTGTCATTGTGTTCCCTCATCAAGTTAAGCATCCATGTGTGGTTATAGATAAATCATGTTATGTTCTTTACCTGTTCTACAACTGTATTCACCCATGACATTTTGCCAATGTCCTCCAACATAAGGTCAATGCAATGGGCAGCACATGGGCTCCAAAAAATAGAGGGGTACTTCTCATGAAGAAGTCTACCTGTAGATACATATGTTGTTGCATTGTCCGTCACTACTTGGACAACGTTCTCCACACCTACTTCAACCACAACCTCCTCCAACAAACTAAATAATAGTTGTGCATTATTTACCTCTCATGAGGCATCAACTGACTTGAGGAAGACCATGGATCCACCTGAAGCCACCAAAAATTTTAGGAGTGCGTGATTTCTCCCATCTATCCACCCATCTGAAAGAATGCTAAAAACTTTTTCTTCCATATCATCCTTTGTTCTTCCATGAGAGCACATGTGTTAGTCACACACTCCTCCAATAGTGGTCCACTTAAGTCATGTGTAGAAGTTGTCTTTACTCATTTTCCTGACTCACTTAATGCCTTCACTAGGGCTACCCAATAAGGGTTGTTCACAGTATGAAAGGGAATGTTGCAATAATACCAAAAATTTGTCATGGTTATCTTGACTTCCTTTGCCTTGTCCCTTCCCATTGTAGTTTCAAATATGGTGGTTTTTTTAGTGTTGGAGTCTTGTCCCACACTTCTCCCTCTCCCACTAGAAACACTTCGATGAATGTGAGGGCTAATAATAGATTCTTTAGCCATGGAATGGACATCCTGTAGTTCAGCCTCATCTTCATAAAAGGAGCTTTGTGGCCCCACTCCTTGTCCAACTATAATTCTTGCTCTTTTATGCTCTATTTCTTTAGCCTTTTTTTTGCACATAAAAGCCTTCACCTCATTTTTAACCATGTCATCTACGGTAGGGCAAGGGTCCACATCTTTCCTTGCTTGACCAATCAAATGAAATTTGAGGCAATTAATGCCTCCTCGCATGTCCTTGCCACAAAATTTACAAATCACTTGATTCGGCAAGCTTCCCTTAATTTCATACTTCCACATGACATCTCTTCTTAGGGCTTCTGTTGATGGAGTCATTTGGGTTTCAGCTATAGAAGGATCATTGTGCTCTATAGTGCCAATGGTTCTAGTGGTATTGATAGAAACCTCACCTGAAGAAGCCATATGTATTTCCTAATAAAAAAGGAATAAAAAATAAAATATTAATAATTTTCCAAAAAAAATCTAAATAAATAAGGTAAGAGTTATATTTTAATAGTTACATAATGAGGAAAACAAAAATCATAAGAATCACTTGACTCATTCTATTTTTAGAATAGACAATTCACCAACCTATTTTTGAAATAGTATATGATTTTAAACTTGGAGTAGATGCAATATAGTGTTCTCTCACATGACCTATATTTGTTAAATATTTTACTAAAAATTATCAAATAAAGTGGCAGTTTATCATATTTGACTTTTTGTCTTTAGTGTTCAAATGTTGAATTTTTGACTGTATGAAAACATATTCGTGTACATATGGTTTTATATATATTCGCGACATAGGGTTATGAAATATGCATCTAAATATAATGTGACGAGGTACCCGATTTATATTCTGCAGGAATTAAATTCCTTCCCACCGACGGAGGCATTTGGTCGATACGTTTTGACCAGACAACTGCCACGCTTTATCTTCCCACACTAAAGTTGGACCACAATACGGAGGTGATCTTGAGAAATCTGGTGGCTTATGAAGCGACGGCGGCGCCCGGTGCGTTCATCCTCGCGCGCTACATAGACTTCATGAACGGCATTGTCGATGAAAAAGAAGATGTTTGTGTGCTGAGAAAGAGTGGGATCATTTACAATCACCTTGAGAGCGACGGCAAGGCTGCAAGTCTCTGGAACGGCATGGGCAAATGCGTTAAGTTGACGAAAGTTCAACATTTGGATCAAGTTATAGCGGACATCAATAAGTATTACAACAAGAGATGGAGCGTAGCTATGAAGAAGTACGTGAACAAATACATTTTTGAGTTATGGCAGTTCCTGTCTCTATTGGCTGCAGCCATACTTTTACTTGTTACATGTTTGCAGGCCTTCTGCTCTGTCTACGAGTGCAAGCGGTGGTTCAGCGATAGAGGGAGAGAGAAGAAGTTAGCAAAGACACATCTAGCATACAATATTTTGTGCATAGCATAGCTCGCAATTTCACATTTTATAGACGGAAACGCTTAAACTCTAGATATTCATTTGTTTTGGCATGCCAGGATTGCGCTTTGACAATACTTGAAATTTGTTTGAAAAAAAATATTTTTTTTTGAAAAAACAACTACTTCTATACAAAACTTTAGCACATTCTGTTTAGATGCCTATTTCGTAACCCCATGTCACGCCATAAGCCTTTACTGTGTAGGTAAGTTGATTAGGACCTGTAACCCCATGTCACATTACATATATGGTTATATATATATGGTTTTAATCTAAAAATTATTTTGATATTATTTTTTTAATGCTTTTTATAGGTGCCATACGAGCTTTTATCAGAGGTTCAGAGTCTTTTGCAAGAGACGACAACGAGATGCTGTTGAATGATGTTGTAAGAGGAAGAGAAATAAGATGTTGATGAATGATGTTGTAAGAAGAAAGGAAAATAATAATAAAGATAAAAGTTATTTGTGTGAAATATATGAAAAATTCAAAGAAAAAATACTTGGATATCTGTTGCAGTATGGTGTCTGTTTTGCTCTATTTTCTCTGTTTTGAAGTCTCTCCTGGTCTCTGTTTTTAAGTCTCTGCTGCAAATGTTGAGGTGTTTATTCTCGGGTTTCAAAACTGTAAGACATCCATGTCCTGCCTTTAATGATTCACCTACCCTAAACATTTATTTATTTATTTATTCATTTCCCTGCAGGCCTATCGTACTCCTGCACCTCTGCCACCTACTCCCCAGTCGGCGCTTCATAAATTTTTGACTGCTAAATACTTTTGGTGATTTCTTCTAATTAAAATTTAATTTTTATCCCTGAAATTGTATGGATGATCTGCGGGTTTTTACGAGTAATCACCAATTACTCGACGGATATTGGCCCGATAACTCGTCGCAGGTCGACGAGTTACCCGTCCCTAGTTTTAGCATTAAAAAACTCGTCCCTAGTTTTAGCATTAAAAAACTCGCAGACCCTGCTGACCCGCGAATTTCGCTGATACTCGTGAGAAACCTGTGAGTTTCGAAACACTACTCCAACTTTATATGCTTTTGTTACAAGCACCAACATGCCAAATAAAATTTGTTGCTAGACATCCTACTTCTATCATTTTTTATTTTTTTATAAATATTAATAAAATAATAGCTTTAAGCGTGTTAATTAGAAATCAGGGGTTGAACAGTCAAGGCTGCACCCCTCACAATATTGTTATTTATTAATTTATTTTTTTTTGCTTAAGGTCGAGGATTGTACTCTTTTAATATTGTGATTTTTATTGTTATAAGGAAAAATTTTAGTTTGTTGGGTTAAGATAACAACAAAATTTTAGGAATTTTGATTATAAATTTAGTTTTATGGGTTAGATTGTTCAGGAATACCAACTGAATTAACCTATCAGCAAGTATTAGACAGTTACCAACCAACTTACAATCCAATTTGATCCAACTAAAAGTAAACAGTATACTACTACCAAATAACCTCTCTCTTTTAAAAATGATTTTAAAAGTTCAAAGTTGAGTTTTAAACCCGACAGCGATATTGGGAATTATAAGCGGACATGCCCCACATAATAATTTCTTTAAAACTGTGAACCACGTCACACTTCCTATACCAGAGTGGGAAGTGTACGACCATGTTTCTCGTATTCGATTCGTTGGAACGTTACTAGATTTAGTCTTAGATTTACCAAATACCCTCCTCCTTTGACGCAAACACCCTCGAATTGCTAGTTTTTAGAAACTTTTGTTTGTGGGCTTTTCGATATTACATATCGACAAAGTCCTGGAATATGAATGTTCATTATGTAATCTTTCCATTCAATAACGTTAAAGTCGAATCCGAACAATTTCTTCTGTTGTAAGAGCAATTGTGTCTTTGAGTTGTCAAATCTGAAATTCAATCAGTAACAAAATAAACATTTGAGTGAATAAAGAGGACGGTAGCAAACAGGTTTATGTTACATGTTACCTCCCACGGTAAGGGAAATGTAGCTATGTACGACCGATTTTCTTAGTAATGCGTTCTCTTAATCTCAATGCAATGTGTTCTTGCTCTCCGATTTGGACCGAAGAAAGCCCATTTCTCACCTTCATCAAAATACAAGATTCATCAATATGTAAGTCTACAGATGCATATCAGAATTTCAGTGCTCCTATGCTTATGCTTTTACTTACATTGTTCTCCACATGGAAACTCAGTTCTTCCATGTTGCGAAAGAAGTCGATTTTATCATTAACTGGTATGGATTTTCCTGTGGCATCCACAAAAGGATGGGATTTAAAATGTTCTGAAAACATTTCAAAAAGGTCTCCCAGTGTTATTGGATTTGCAACGGAAGAAGCCACGTGATAAACCTCAAGCCCAGGCTTGCCAGCATGCTTTGCCATAGCCGCTATTATTGCGTTTGCAACCATGTCCACTGGCACCTGAAAATTATCAAAAATTAGATAGGGATATTATGGCCTGTGCTGGTCATGGGGCATTTCACAAAGACAACAAGAAGAGTTATAGATTTGATATTTACAATATCAAGATGCACTTGTGGATCACCAACCATAGCAGATAATTGACCCTTTCCATAGTAGGCAATTAAAGGATCCGCTATCCTGCAAAATCAGATTAATAGGAATGCTTTTTCTAGATAAAAACATGTATGAATGTTAAGAAGAGTATTGTTGCTACCTAAGGCCCTGCATCCATCCTCCTTCCATAGTAGGCAATTAGTCTTAGATTTACCGAACACCGTCCTTCGTTGGAACGTTCCATGCTCAATATTATATAAGAAGCTAAAATACAAAACTTATTTAAGGTAGTTTCAATAATCATCTAATCTGAAATTTTTATTGAATTTAAATTCAAAACTTTATTACAAAGCATTCACTATGAGAGAGTCACAGCATATACAAAGCCTTTACTTGATGTAAAATAAGTATACGAGATCATTTAATCTAAAATTTTTATTGAATTCAAATTTTAAAACATTATTACAAAACATTCACTATGCGAGAGTCACAACTTATACAAAGCCTTTATTTGATGTAAAATAAGTATAAGAGTGGTATGATATTAGAGATGAAAAATGAATAATGGGCTTCTTTTGCTAAAATTTAAACTAGGTGGAAACGAAGAATGAGATAGGGAATTCTAAGAAGATTGTGAAATTAGAAATAAAATTGACCATCTCCTTGGTCTTAGATGAGATGCAAATAATACAAGGACCAACACACCATGCAAAGGTTCAACCTGTGGATATAAATTGACAATCTCTATTTTAATTTTAAATTTGAATTTGTCCACTTTTGATAAGAAACCTAAAGGAAATCGCTTAATATTACTTACGTTTATGTTGACTTGTCACTTTTCCTAAAGAGTATTAAGAAATATGCTAAATTGAGATGTCTTTACATGAATCAATGATTGTAAAGGGAATTCCATGTGTAGTACTTAGATTCTCCGTTATTGTCACCCTTTCTAAGACAATGATCATATTATAATAATTTTTTTTAACACAATTAAGACTTGACATCTAGATAAATTTTTTGAATTCCATGTGTAGTAGTACTTAGATTATCTGTTATGTCGCCCTTTC
This sequence comes from Wollemia nobilis, assembly GCA_028583015.1. Lineage (NCBI taxonomy): Eukaryota > Viridiplantae > Streptophyta > Pinopsida > Araucariales > Araucariaceae > Wollemia > Wollemia nobilis. The sequence goes on from JAQPPZ010002297.1 coordinate 1,450,707, forward strand.
TAAGACAATGACCATATTATAATAGTACTTAGATTCTCTGTTAAGTCGCCCTTTCTAAGACAATGATCATATTATAATAATGTTTTTTTAAACACAATTAAGACTTGACATCTAGTTAACCACACTAATCTTAATAACGGATAAGGAAAGACAAAGCTAAAAAAAACTATTCCATTGCCAACACATCAAAACTGAGAACTAATTACAATAAAAAAGGTATTATAGAATGGAGCCTTTTGTTGACATGTCCTTATCTATCCGAGTGGGAGTCTACCCCACCCATCAAAGTGATCATCACCCCATCCTAAAGAACGACTAATGACTAATGAGAGATGGGGACGTGATCAAGCTGAGATATTTTCATTGTTGTGCAGGGCATCCCACTTGTCACTGGCCATCTACATCGGTTGTTGAATGTTCCATGTACCACATTGCTGCAAATTATCCCCTATCAATATCTTTGTTCCTAGGTGACTAGTGTCTGGCACGATCTAGGCACCGGTGATAACGGGAGTGAGATTGGTTAGGAGGTGTGCAATTTGGGGCCACCCTACTCACAGCACATGAGTTACCACCCCAATAACTCAGCAAGGCCTGCAAATGATCCACCTCCATAGCCACCTTCTTAGTTTGGTCACAAATCTGAAACCACACATCATAGAATGCTTCCAACTTGTAAGCCAAATAAAATTCCAGAGACGGATCAACATGTTTGAAAATAATTTTTTTTCTACATTTCTAAATGTGAAACATAATGTTGACTCTAAAAATTTGCCACACTTCTTTGAGAGTGAGGAATAATTGGATGGGATCACCTAGTAAGACATGCTACCGTGAAAGTGGTAGGGACATGTACACAGAAAATAAAGAAGCAACCCAATTCCAGGCTAGACTGATACATTTGCACAACCAAAAAAAAATATGTAAACAAGATTCAAGTTCTTGACAGAACAAGCATCCAGGATCAGGAACCCCATATAAGAAAGTCAATTACCAAAGGGTAGTCCCTGTGTAGCTCCAGGAAAAAAAGGCTGTCTTTCCGAATATCCTTTGACGCCCATATATAAGCTAAAAACAGCATGGCATCCGTTAACGGTATTGCTTCTCTCTGGCGCTTCTTCAACGGAAAAAACTTAAACTCTTCTGGTAGCCATGGAAATCAAAATAAATATCGACGTGTTTATCTGGTTTTAAGGGAAAAAGCTGATTATAACCCTACTTTGCCGTCGCGTAGTTTCGGGTCCAAAGTGTACGAGTCCCGACTGTTGAAAAACTTGTACTTCCCAAATAAATAACTTCCACGTAGATTTCCGTCGTACCAATTTAGGCAACTAGGGGCGCTTGACTCTCCCAGCCTCGCGACACGATCCATCTTTGAAAACTTCGTAATCAATATAATACTCCACTTTTAACTGGATTATCAATACAATATCGATGCCTTCAACGGGTGGGAAACACTAGAGTTTATTGCCATTTCGAATTCGGCAAAACCGTAAGAAGCTGAATCCGTCGCCCAGTAAATGCTTTGAAAATACTTGTCAAAGAAAAGACGGCAGAGATTTTGAGTTGTGGGATTACTGCCCTTTCACGAAAAGAAGGCAGAGATTTTGAGTTGTGGGATTACTTCCCTTTTAAGAAAAGACGGCAGAGATTTTTATATTCAAGTATGTAGCACGAGTTACGCATAAATTAAGCGCGAAAACCAAAAGTCATTAACTGCCCAACTCCATGCGAACTGATATAAAACACCAACTTTTTGAGTTCCGCCCGCGTGGCATAGAGGGTAGTTGAACCACAAAAAAAAAAAAAAAATATGAAACTCTACCCAGGTTGAGGGGTGAAGGGACCAACAATCTAACCGTAGTGCTTTGAGCTTCTTGTATGCCTCGTATGCCAACCAGGAGTAGAAACTTGTTTTGTTGGTGGACTCCACCTATAGCACCCTCCAATATGAATGGGTGCAAGTTACATTTTTTTATGGCAGTAGTGGCCAACCCCACTTTCGATGGGTCCCACACTCATATTTTTTCTCTTTAGGCGGTAAAGTCTAACTTTAGCGTTTGGTTATCACTACCATAAAAAATTATAAATGGTTGAAAACATCTCACCATTGTTCGTTAAATACTAGTTTTTTTTAATTGAACATTTGATACTTATATTATAAATAAAAAACCAGAAACATAATACAATAAGTCACATATAAAAGAACATTATAAGGTTGGAATACCAACAAAAATTCCAGCACCTACTAAAAAGACTCGCCATCATGACTAAAATTGTTTTTAATATGCAAGTCATTACATATAGTGATAAAATTACAAAACCAAAGGAAGAAATCAGACTCCTTAATGTCTGAAATAAAGAACTAGCAGTCTAAATATTATCTTTTGTCTGAATCAGATTTTCATGCATCTTCTTAGGCTTTAACCGATCTTCAAGTCCACATATCAACCTGTTAACCTGCAAAATTATTTTAAATCATATGAGTTTTAAATAAGAATCAGTTAGGAATTTGTGATGCTGCTGAAAGAGTTCATCATTACGAGCTTTCAAAATCGTCTATAAAATCTCAGTGGAAAGAAATAACCAGAACATATTATAAGACTTATGCAACTGTTGAATATGACCACATAATATTTGCATTTTATCCCAAATCAGAAACTGCAATCCAAACCACGAATATTGGAAAAAAAAATAAGCCAAATCTCCTTAGCATAAACACATTCAAAGAAAATATGAGAAATGGTATCCGAAACACGGCATAAAGAACATATAACAACCATACTAGGATCAACCACAATGGGCAACCTGTGAAGTAACAATAGCCATATGAAAAAACACTTTTTAGGCTCAAGATGTCTGGACCAAATGCACTGAAGGGTATGATCATAATAATTAGGAGATAAATCCATACCCCATTATGATTAATATGGTTAAAAATAATATTCATAGTAGTAAGCATAATATAAATCTATTTAGGTTTGCACTGTATAAATTTTGAGCCATCTTTCTAGCAAATATAATCAATAACATGTTGTTCATTATCAACAAAAATAGGATTAACCAGCCTTCTAAAACTATTCTAGATGATGGAATAAGTCTTGTATTGAGAGTCCGAAATACTAAATTCCTTCTTCAAATAATCTCAAGACTTTAACCCAACAACACACAAAATATGGTTAAAAAAAAGAATTCCCTTTTGAGCCCAGCTACGAGCTAAACAACCCTGTACACGGGCTAGGACCTTATTGTTATGCTTAAGATTCCACCATATAGATCAATTATTAAAAATTCTCATTTGAGAACCAATAGGCTGAAACCAACCCTCAACTTTAGATCTGACCTGTAAAAGCCTTTCAAAGGCTTCTAAAAACATCTGAACCTGAAGGCCTACTATCAAAAGTGCCAAAAAATATATCAAACAAATACAACCCACACCAAAACTTAGATCTTTTAGGAACAACATTACAAATATAATGCCTACCTAAAGTTTTCCATGGCTCTTATCCATTAATACTGTTCAAAATCCATTTGACATCTAGTGTCATTCCTTGTTTACACAAATCAATTAACCTCAACCCACCTTTAGACTTATTCAAAGCAACCCAATCCCATTTAACCATATGTTTTTCTTTATACCAAAATTACCTACCCATAAAAACTGTTTGACATCCTTATGAATCTTAGAAATTTGATTAGCATTAAAAGACCAAACAGAAGCATAGTAAACAGTATAAGAAGATAGAATTTTCTGACAAATCTAAAATCTACCAGCCAAAAAAAGTTCTCTTTCTCCATTTTTCAAGTTTTAAAACAACTTTTCCTTGATCTAACTCCACATATTTCTTAGATTAGGCTGAACAGCAAAAGGAATCCCAAGATATCTAACTTGAGTATTGGGCCCACACCATTGCAATTCAAATTTATTAATCCAAGTAGGAGGATTATCATCTCAGCTCAAGATTTTAGATTTGGCTTTAGAAATTTTTGCTCCAGAAGCACTATAGAATAAGTCAATTTTATAAACAAGTTTATAAAATTACCCTCAACTAGTTCAAAAAAAATAGTAGTATCATCTGCAAATTGCATATTAATGAAATCCTGAGTTGAAGGTAAATTAACACCACAGACAGCAGGGCCAAGAGAGTTATCTCTCAACAGATAATAAATAAGATCATTTAGCAATTACAAACAATGCCAGAGCAAGGGGACAACCATGCTTGATAGACCTTTGCAGAGCTATGGTATCAGATAAAATCTCATTTACTTCAATCATTGTCAGTGCATTAGACATAATAGTTTTAACCATCTGATAGAAGTTGCTTAGAAATCCAAAAGCAGACAACACGGCCAAAATATATCCCTATTCTATTCTGTCATAAGATTTTTCAAAGTCAAGAATGATCATTCCAATCCTCTGTCTCGACTTATGAGTCCAATCCATGACCTCCCACCTTGTTATCAAATTTTCCAAAATATACCTGCCTTTAATAAATCCTGTTTGAGTGAAATTAATGAATTTAGGCAGAATATCAGCTAGTCTGAGAGCCAACACCTTAACCAAAATCTTATATGAAACGTTTAAAAGAGTTATAGGCCTCCAATTTTTGATAAGAGTCTTATCCCCATCTATAGGAATAAGTCTGATAACACCCGAATTGATAACATTACCAAGAGAACCTGACTCAAAGGCCTCCTCATAAACCTTTTTTAAGTTCTCACAAATCCACGAACTATATTTCTTATAAAATTCAATAGACAAGCCATCAGGTTCGGATGCCTTATTACTGTTAATAACTTTTATAGCTTGATTAATTTCTTCACAAGTGATCTCTTTGTCCAAAAACTCAGCTGCCTGCTCATTAATCCTTTTAGGAATAAGAGAACAACAATTTTCTCTATCTTTCCTCTAAGAAGGATTGTCTTCCGAAGAGAACAAGTGAGAGTAAAATTGATGAAATAATTTTTTTATTCTCTCAACATCACAAACCAGTTCATTCCCATCAGAGATACTGTTGATATATTCTTTAGGGAACCTTTCTTTCAGATAGTTAAAATAGAACTTAGTGTCTTTATCGTCCATCTTCAACCAATTCATCCTAACTTGAATTCTTTGGCCTTGAATTCACTTAACCTGCACTTTTCTAAGCTTCTCCTTGATCTTGACTAACTCTAATTGCCAATCCAAATTATTAAATACTAGGTTTTAATAATCGTGACATGTATAAAAGCCATTATAAATTATTCAAATATTTCACTATTCTCCCGTCTTAAATGATGATGCAAGATAATATAAGGACGAACAAATCATGCAAAGCGTCATGTTGTGGATATATATATATATATATAATTAAAAATTAATAAAAATTAAACGTTAAAAAAGTAATAAAATAAAAATTATTTATTGGCTGCGTATTCGTTTTCTTTTGATCGATTGCTTTCAGAGAGCATTGCGGAAGCTTGGTAACCAGCTAGTAATCGTCATCCTCACGAAACAATGTTAGCTTTAACTTGCTGTACGGTCTTTTGTTTGGTGTGTTGTATGGTATAAACCTTGGAACGATTATTATATGCGCTACTTTGTTAATATGTGAATGTGAACAATTGGGTTTGTGCATCTTGCTTAATTAATCTCTGGTATTCCATGGTTGGCTCAGAATAATCCATGAGGATGATAATCTCTGGTAAATATTAATATGTAATTGCAAATTTGTATGCATACTTATTTAAAATCCCCAACGTTTTCTGAGTGATGATAGCAGTGGTTAGTTAGAGTCCAGAAATGTTGTAAATTAAATGTTAAGATGATGCATATCATCTGCCTGTTGCATTAATGTTTTCATGTAAGTAGCTGCATTCATCCGAGGCCATGCTTTTCATGTAAGTAGCTGCATTCATTCGAGGCCATGCTAACCCAATAAGCTTGCGACCATATGTCTCTCCGCCATGACAAGAAAAGAAAAAAAAATTACTAGCTGGACTATAGCCGCTTTGGTTTTGTAGAGCTCATTCGACGATGGTTAAGGTTCTTTCTTTCAAAAATGTGGATGAGCTATGTCTACCTGGAGAGCTGTGGGAAGCTGTTGCCATACTCAGGAATAGGGAATTTTGTTTTTAATAATACAAAATGTCCATAGCTCTTAATGACTTATTTATATCTTAAGGGATGGTAGTATTTGATTCTTTGAATGTGTAACCATCGCATACGTACTACAGCATTATGCTGGCGGCAGTATGATTATGGAAATTTGTAACTCTGGAATTGTTATATGGTATTCTTGTTTAAAGTTTCAGTTGGTCAGTGTATGCGTGAGTGTTATCATGTTGTAGTTCCTTGTCGTTTTGATATTACCTTTATAAAATTCCAATTCTGAAAGGTTTTCATATGTTTATAACTTGGTGAGTTTCACGTTTATAATGTTTAATAGATCTGATCCTGTAAACGAGTTATATTTTCTCTATTTTTGTGTTCGTAGTTTCTTCGTTTGTTAAAGGAAAACTATGTATTAAAAACAGTTGATGTCTTACTTAAGTTTGGAAACACGAGCTATAGTGGAAGTAGGGCAATTTTACCAGTTTTCTTTTAAGTAGTGGTCACCGTAGATTGCGGATGATTGTGCCATCCGTAATGATGCCCTAAACTAAAACATACATTTGAAAACTTTTCTTGAAGGAAATTATTATTTTGAGTTCGTAACGAGAAAACGAAATAAATCATAATGCTAGCTATCTTGTAAAAGGAAAAGTGTAATAGTATGTTCGCTCGCCCTTGTGGAAATGAATCTACAACGCACTCTTAAAACCCTTTTTCAGAGACCAGAACAAAAGTTTAATGAATGAAATACATTGGTTCTATGTTGTTTACTGTGTTCCTGTTAAAATTTAAATTTCGTATATAAAATATATATATAAAAAAATAGAACTTACCTTGTATGCGCACACTTTTTTTATTAAGTTGTAGATATGCTTGTTTTATTATATAACGTCTGTAGAAACCAAAACAGCACCAATTCGATTATGTGACTGCAAACACTGATCGCTTTGACAAACACAGCCCCCAGGGCAGCCCTCAGAGGTCAAACAGTGGTCTTAACCACTTTCATAGCAATTTTGTGAGGTCAAGAAGCAATTTGGCACACTTAGACACTTTGCCTAGTAATCGTCTCACCCAGGGATGATTGCTAACTTGAAATCGTCTCACCCAGGGACGATTTCTGAAATCGTCTCCAATGAAGGGACGATTTCCAAGTTTAACGGGCAAAAAGACAAATGAGGCCAAGTGGCAGCCCAGAACGGTCGCTTGATGACTCTCGCCTCGCACACGTGTGTGAGTGGACAAATAGGCCATTTGAGGACCGTCACAAGGGCGATTATGAAAGCCCAAGTCAATGGAGGACTCCCCTCCCTCATGGGAAGACAAGAGTGCCACATGGCGCCTATGACCAACACATGGCATTTGTGCTTCCCTCCCAAAAGAGACCCCTTGGGTCTATAAAGGGTGAGACTTTTCTCACCCAAGATATACAGGTTGAAGGAGTTTTCAAGCAACGAAGTGCTACCGAGTTGAAGACCCACTTGCATCCCTTTTGGTTCACCTTCCCACATCCACCAATCTCTTTTGCAAGGGAGGTTGTTGGGTGGCTTTTGGAAGCTTGAATCGGACCTAAATCCAACACATGGACACCTGAATCAACCAATTCGCCGACCCCCCCAATCCTAAGAGGTTTTGGGCCCATCCCTAGTGGATTGGCGTCGGAATCAAGTGCCAACGGTGGGAGGCCCACTTGGGCACCCCCGCACTTTTATTAAGTTTTATTTTAGAAGCATTCTAGTTTATTTTCTCATGCTGCATATTGTGTTTTCTGTTTGGTGAATTCATAGCTGCAATTTCGTAACCTTTGATCAGATTCTAGTATGTTTTGTGTCGTTTTGTAGTTTCACTAACTTGCAGGAGGTGATATCAAATTCCCAAGGGTAGAGGCCAAATTGGGAGAATCCGACCATCTGGGTCGTCCCAAAATGGCCCCAATCACATAACCCTCTGTCTGTAGGTGTTTTGGAGACCTCGGGAGTCGACATTGGAGCGTGTCAGTTCGGCTTCCCCAACACAGAAGAAATCGTCCCACCCAGGGACGATTTACAGTCAAAAATTGTCCTACCCAAGGACGATTTCCAGTTGAAAGCAGATTGGCCGACTGTCTCGGTGGCAATGGCCTCGTTGGTAACATTTTCAGTCTTCTGGCAAGTTTTTAGGTCGTTTAGAATCATTTTGTTTATTGTTTTAGATAAATGTTTGCATGCATCTTTTGATGATTTTAGAAGAACGAACACTTTTCACTTGCAGCAGGTGCTACTGACATATTGGTTGTTTCTTGGTTCGTAGGAGAAGCAGCGGAGGTGAAGAACTCATCGACATCAGCGGCGACATCATCTTGGCCCGCCCATTTCAATCGTGGGCACACGAAAAGAGGAACATTGAGTGATTGTAATCGAATTCTTTTAACGCTCCTAGCCCCCGAAAAGGGAGGAGATGTCATTGTAATAGAGATCAAGGGATATTAATGAAAGGGCTGTGTTTTCTCCATTTTCTTATGTCTCTTCCAATGCGTTTCTTTTCCATTTCATGCACTTTACGTTTCTAGGACTTAAGCGCATTTGATTTTGGTTGCATCACAATTAGTGTTTCCTTTGCCCGGAATCTCGTGCTTTCAACGTCAACATAGAAAACCTGAACGCTTACTTTGTAAAGTGATATATTTTTTAAAGAAATCTTAATATACCGAAACGTGGATATCACGAAATCAAGATTTAAGTGGAAAAAAACCATTTCATGTTAGCATCGGGTGAAGTCTATTTAATAAGTAGCTCAGATTCGATATGATAAGTGGTTAAAATATAAAAAAGTATTATAAAATAAAACATTTAGATTTTGAAATTTTCTTCTATAGGGCAAACTCGTAATAGTGGAATGTAGCTGTCAAAAGAGAGTCTAAAACCATATTTCCTTGGTAGATATTAAAGTTGGATATGTGGAATTTTCTTGCAATGTATTATGTACACATAGTGTTTTTAAATTGGATGGAAAGTTTGAAAGGTTTGGAAAAGTAGTTGGTTCGAATAAAATAGATTTATCTCTCTTCTTCATATTTAAGGTTAGTAGATTTTTTTATAATATATTTATTAGGTTCTTGACCATTAGAGTAGGAAAGAAGTCTATAGAGATGTCTATAGGTTGTTGGTTAATACTTTATTGGAGTACATTTGTAAATCTTTATATTCGACTTTATTATGTTTGTTTTGAAAGCAAAATTTTTTATATGGATTAAAAATACTATATGGATTTCTAGATTAGAGTATAAATCCTATTTAGATAAAATCAAAAAAGTTATTTTAGAATTGAAACCCTAAAATGTAGTTTTTTTTGTTGATAGTTTGAAACATTAATGTAGTTCTTTGTTGATTTGAAAAACTATCAACATAAACTATATCTAATATAACTTGGCCATAGAGAAGGATAGTACAAAAATATATTGAAGCCATCCAGAAGGATGGTATACTAAGATTTTGATGCCATCGAGAAAGATGTCATCTACCCAACTTCGACAGCTAGCATATGGTGGTTGTTGTGAATTCGATGATAGCTATATCCTGGTAGGTTTAATAGGGTGAGAGGCTCTCTGTTAGTCCGAATAACGAATAGTGGAATGGGACATCGTTCCAGGCTATCTTACGAAGTAGTACCGTGAGGATTCTCATGTACACAATTCAGTTGTGGAATGGCTAACGGTAACTCGTGACTAGAGAAATTAGTATTTGGGGTTTGAAAGTCTAAAAATTGATGGAATGGGACATCTCATCATCAATTGCAATGTGACTTGGTACATATAGACCCAAAAGCCAGAGGATTGGTGGGCCTTGGTTGTGATCATGAGTAGATGATCTACAACCAAGCACTAGGTATATCAATGCTAACTATAGCATAGGCTATAAAACAAACATGAAACAGGACTAAGTATAGGTCAAATAAACCTATGTCCTCCATGCTATGAGATGGGGAATTACGTGTTCACCCTTCTAGGTATTATGGGTCTCGAAAGGACAACCCTTGTCGTGAACCCAAAACATGAGAATGAGAAGGTGGGATCCACTAAAAGACACTTTTATTGCAATATTTGGCCAATATTGAGCACTCGAGATACCATCTGCAGTGGTCATTGATCTTAGAGTGTGTAATTTATGCCTACGTACTAATAACAAGTTGGGTGAAAATAGTCTATATGTGACTTTGATTACTTTTATGTTAAAATTTTGACTTTATGTTTTTGGACAACCAAGAGAGTTAGACCTGGGTTGTTACATTTGGAAATGAAGGAAATATTGGAAGTACTTTGTAAAAATAGGGTGTTTGTTGGGACTAAAAATAGAAGAAATTATTGATACAAGAATGATTACAATATATAAGCATGAGGTCTATATGAGAACATGACAAGTGTCAAGGACACATGTCATAACATGCACAAATAAAGTACACATTAATATTCTAACATCCCCCCTTAATGTGTACTTTTATAAAAATAGAACCCTAACATCCTCCTTTATTACATGATTTGGTCTAGGCTCGTGCTCTTTGTACTTGGATCTGCAATTGTGAATAATTCTAGATCAATGGTGTATACATATCGATCTATTGCCTCAAGGTCAGCCACTTTCTTAGGTTTTTTGCCTATGGATCAACCATCTAAGTGCCTCAAGGTCATTCTGGGTGCCTTAGGGTCAGCTTCTTCTGCTGGGTCTCTTACCTTTGTAGGTCATCCTCTAGGTATGTTGCCTATCATAGGTCATTGACTAGGTTCAACATGAATATCATCCCCCTCATGGTAAAACTCAATCTAGAAGGTGTCGATATCTATCAAAAATGTACCTTAATACAAAGAATATGTGAGCTAAATAAGAGTGTCGTTCTCTATCAAAAATGCACTCAAAAATGATAATAAAATAAGCCATAGAATCCAAATGTGGAGGAGAAGAAGGAGAAAGAAGAGAATCTTCTGAAGTGTCTTCATCTATAGTCTTCAGAAGTTGATCTAAAAAAATATTTGGATAGAGTGTAGGGTGTCTATGTTTATAGTCCCTAGAGTAGGTTTCCTTATGGTGACCATCTCATCCTATCGAAATGCATAGGTAACCAGCCACTCCATCCGCTGGGTGTTATAGAGAAGGTGACTAGGTACTAGGATCACATAAAATTTGCTTTGGGAGTGTCGGGTTCAACCAAAAGTGCACTCTAGAATATAATAATTGTTTAGGCTAAAAAATACATTTAGGATTACCTCAAAAAGAAAATTATACACCACCAATATGTCTATCTCGAAAAAACCTTTTTGACGACTATAAAAACCCATATATTCCATTATCAATGGGGCCTTCATATGTGAGAAAAACAACATACCTCTTTATGCAACAAATAAACATCTAGAATATTCTTGGAATCGCACTCAGGTGGAATCAAAGCAAAATTACAATGTAAAACTTTTGCATAACTTCGAATTTCCCTCCCACGGGAAGATTACATGGGCCTTTATCTTTGATATTTTGAAAAATACAATAAATGACCATGAATGAAACAATTTTAATAAATGCACACAATAAAAATATCACGCCATTTTCATCTGCTTCAAAGAAAAATGTTAGGGAACTCTTTCGACCACTTGCTACACTCCCCCCCTAAGTCTTTTGAAAATAAGAAAAGTATTGCATGGGCCATGTGAAAATTTTAAACAAACACATTTTTTAAAAAAAAATGGGAATTTCTAACTGTGAAATCCTTCCAAATACTTTTTTGCTACTGGAAAAATAATAAGGGGCTATGAGCAATATTTTATTGCCATCCATAAAGTTCACGTATTGGAGAGCCTTGAGGCTAGCATGCATTGCAAATAGTCAGCTTGATTTCATGATGGTGCAAACACGAGGATTTTGAACATTCAAGTTATGGCACCCATCTTGAAAAAATTTCATCAGCCACCTAAAAAAAGTTGTATTTGCCATAGAAATGGTAGGGGTTGCTAAAAAATCTAATTATCTAAACAAAACTCACTTCAACAATGCAAACTGGTTTTGTAGTGCAAATAGGTGGTTCTTATTCTACACATGGCAATTAGGAATATGATATCACAAGCTCAAATTTGTTGCAAGTGTGAATGCCACTTCATCCTAAGTGGCCAAGAAAAAACCTTACTCTCATCCTAAGTGTGAACATGCTTTGTTTTGTGTCAACAATTCTTTATCCTTTTTATCTCCCCTTATTTCTCCACTTCTTCCTCCTCTTCTCCCTCCTATATTCCCGCTACTTATCTCTCCGTTTCTTCCCTTATCCCTCCTATATTTTCTTCCCCTTATTCCTCCAACTTCTTGTCACATTCCCTATATATTTATGTGAAGCGTTTGCTATGATTTTAAAGAATAAAAAATTGGTTTTATTCCCACAGTTTGGTATCAGAGCTACCAAGGAGCAAGGCGCTAGGTACGGTAGCTGAAGCCAAGGAGCTGGGCATGGAAGCTGAGAAGCTGAGGTGGAACACGTAGGTCAAAGATGAGCTGAGGTGGTGCACGTAGGTCGAGGAGCACACACAAGTCGATGAGGAAGAGCTAAGGTGGCGCATGTGGCACGTGTAGAGGAGAGGACATAGACACAACGATAACCCGAAGGTAATAAACTATTTATGTGTCGATTAAGGGTTTTCAACCCTTTCGATATCCCCATCCTGCTCGATGTGGGATAATCAAATTGTTTTTTTTTTAAACTTAACCGCCACCTCAATAGAAAAGGGCGGTGCTCGAACTTCATCTCAGCCAAACCGTGCAGCACAGTTGGCAAAGCCTGCTTGCTAACAGACTGGAGGTCTTGGGTTCGAAACCTGTTGAGGAGAAAGAACCGAGTTTTTTATTTTTATTTTTTATAACCATTGACGAACTGTAATAAAAAGGTGGGGTGCCTTTTTTGCTTCCAGCGGAGGTCTTGGTGTAGCGGTTGAGACGCCCACCCATAAAGGTCGAGGTCACAGGTTCGAACTGCGGAGATAAAAAAAAAAATTAGTTATAAATTTTTTAAAGAGTTTATATATTTTTTTTATTAAAGTTTTTTTCTTGATATTAATTTAATAATTTTATAACTGCTTTTTTAATTATTTAAAAAAGGTTTTTTTTATATAATTTAAAAAGGCATATTTTATTATTGAATTAAAAATTAGGAAAAACTTTATAAAATTTATTGTAAACTCTTATAAGAGAAAGTTTGTGCCAAATAGTAAATCACCCAAGAGGCTTAAAAAACTTGATTTTTTGGAAAACTTTGAAAGGGCCATATTTGTAAAAAGAGGGAGCATAAAAGTGTCGGGAAGCCTTCCGGAGTGCCCATTTAGCACTTCCAAAAAAATTTGTTTTGTAATAGCCTCAACGACTGTAAAAAGGTGAAAATTTTAACCTTAGAGGCTCTAATGAAGTTGTTTTTTGCATTGATGAGTATATGATCAGATCAACGGGATGCTATCATGAACTTTGTTCTCTTTTACGAAGAGAGAACATCGAATGGTTTGACAAAAAATTTCAGAGATATGGTTTGCATACAGTTTTTAATCAATTAGAAAATGCGATCATAGCCCACCAAAGGAATCCAGATTTGGGATACAAAGCTGACTCAGAAGAAAATATATTCGAACAACGAGTGGAGGAGTCTGATTCAGTTGAAGTCGTACCTGAGGAAAAATCCAACGATAGTTATACACCTGTAGTGCCTGAAATAGAATCGAGTGAGAGCTATACACCTTGCTCTCCTGATTCAGAACCAAAAGAAATAGAAGAAGAAGAAGAAGAAGAAGAAGAAGAAGAAGAGGAAGAAGAACCAGTGGAGGTGAAACCTGCAATTGAAGAACGAAATATTCTCAAACAAAGTTATGAACCAGTAGCATCACCTGAAGTCATTATAATTAGTGATGACGAAGCAGACAATTTCACCTTTCCAATTTTGGGTGATCCTCGAGAAGAAGAATGCCAAATCAATGAGCATATTAAGAAAGCTAGATTTGATTTAAATTAGTAAATCAATGATCTATTTTGTACTTCTTTGTACTACTTGTTTGAAGTTGCAATAAATTTTGCTTTCTAATATGACTTCCAATACTAGTCTACCAATCCCTGAGTTCAATGGTGGTGATTACGAGTATTGGTCAATTAAAATGAAAACTCTTTTGATAGGCAAAGGTCTTTGGGATGTGATTGAAGAGGGATATACTAAACCTATTGTTGCTGAATGGGCAGCTTTGAATGTGGCTGATAAAAGGGCTAGAAAGGAAGCACAAAAGAATAATTCTTCCGCCCTTTATCATATCCAAGCTGTCCTTGATAGAAGTATTTTTCCTAGAATAACTTCTTTTATAACTGTTGAATCTTCTTGGAATGCTTTAAAAGAAAGTTATAGGGGTAGTGACCAAGTCAAACAAGTTAAACGACAAACCTTGAAACGAGAGTTTGATATTATTAAAATGCAAGAGAGTGAAAATGTTGGTGATTACTGCGTGCGTGTGAAAGCCATAGTAGATAAGATGGTCACTTTAGGAGAATATGTAAAGCCTAAATTTATAGTGAAGAAAGTGTTGAGGACACTTCTTCCTAAGTGGAATTTTGTTGCCATAATTATAGAAGAATCCAAAGACATAACTTCTCTGTATTTTGAATCCCTAATTGGCTTACTTCTCTCACATGAAGAGAGATTACAGCAAACTCCTTCCACAAGTTACGGAGGAGATGATAAAGCCTTTGCTTCACAAGAAGGCAGAGGTAGAGGCCATGGCAGAGGACAGAATAAAGGTAGAGGTAGAAATAATTAGAGAGGTGGAACTCCTAACAGAGGAGGAAATTCAGAATAGAGGAGGATTCTCAAATAGAGGTGAACAACAGAATAGAGGAGGACAACAAAATAGAGGAAAACAATCAGACAAAGGCAAATGAGGAGATAAGTCAAAACAATATTGCTACAACTGTTGCAAACTTGGCCATTATGCTCATGAATGTTGGACAAAGACTTCACAAGGAACTAGTAGCATCCAGAGCAGTCAATTTGGAAATTTTGGAGAAGATGAAGAGGCCACAAATATCTTTCTCTTATGGTTAGGCAAATCAGAACATGAATGATACATGGATCTTGGACACTGGGTGTTCAAACCATATGAGTGGCAAAGAAGGGCTCTTTGCTACTCTAAACTCTTCATAAAAATCCAGCATCAAATTGGGATATGATAAATCATTGGCAGTTGAAGGCATTGGAGCAATGGTAGTTCCAACTAAAGAAGGCGTCAAACATGTAAGTGATATCTATTACACACCCCATCTTCAACACAATATTTTAAGTTTTGGTCAAATGTTAGAAAAGAACTACAAGTTACTTTTTGATGAGGGTAAATGCACTATTTTTGATAAAAATAATAGTAATAGAATCATTACACAAGTGTTAATGTCAAAGAATAGATTGTTTCCTTTAAATTTTGGCCAGCCAAGGGGAGATAAGTTAGCAAATATTGCTATTTCCAATCCAAGTGTCCTATGGCACTTGAGATATGGTCATTTGAATTCAGCTAGTTTGAAAATGCTAACTTCACAAGCGATGGTAACCGGACTTCCTAATGTTCAGGATAGTAAGGAAGTCTATGAAGGGTGTGCTCTTGGGAAGCATGCCGGATCAAAATTTCCTCATGGACAAGCATGGCGGGCCAGCTATCCACTCCGACTAGTGCATACAGACATCTATGGTCCGATGCAGACCAAGAGTCTTGGTAACAACTCATACTTCCTACTCTTCATTGATGATTTTACTAGAATGTGCTGGATATATTTTTTGAAATATAAGGATGAAGCATTTGAATGCTTTGTCGATTTCAAAACAAGAGTTGAAAGTGAGAGTAGATATTTTGTAAAATGTCTTAGATCAGATAAGGGAGGAGAATACTCCTCTAATGAGTTCTTGAATTTCTGTAAGCAACATGGCATTAAGAGGTAGTTCACAGCTGCCTACACTCCACAACAAAATGGTGTCGTAGAGAGGAAGAATCGCACCATTATGGAGATGGCAAGGTCTATGCTTCAGATGAAGCATTTGACTAATTCATATTGGGCAGATGCAGCCAGGACCAGCGTACATATCTTGAACAGAAGTCCTACTGCAAGTTTGGAAGGACAAACACCTTACCAAGCTTGGTATGGTAAAAATCCAAATGTTAAGTATTTTAGAGTGTTTGGCTTGTTGGCATATTCTCACATTCCTGATGAGCTTAGAAAGAAGCTCTATCCAAAGAGTCAGGCATGCATATTTGTAGGATATTATGAGAATACAAAATCTTACAGACTCTACAATCCTAGGACTAGAAAGTTTATGCTTTCCAGGGATGTGATTTTTGATGAAGGGGGAGAATGGGGTAAGCGTCATAGTTTTAGTGATGATGAATCTAGTGATGTAGGTTCTAAGAAGGTGCAACAACAGACACCACAGAAAAGTAAGTAGTCTCCTCCCAGAGATCCAGGTTCATCTTATGATTCAACTTCTTCACCAAGTCCTTCGCAGATATCAGTAAGTTCCTCACCAATGGACATCGATTCTCCATCCAAAGGTAAGAGAACTCTACAGAATCATCCATCATATCAGATGTTGGATAAGAATTTTTCAAAAAGATACACTAAAAGTCAAGCTAGTGAAATGAATTTTGTTCTACAAAGATTAGAAAATATGCACTTGTATGGTGATGATGTTTTCCAGTAGGAAGCTAGGGGAGATTTAGTTAACTATGCTTTGTTAACTAATACACAGCTTGAACCTTCTAGTTATGAGAAGGCTTGTACTCAAAATATTTGGCAAGATGCCATGAAAGAGGAGATCACCTCTATAAAAAATAATGACACTTGGGAGCTGGTGAAGCTTCCCAAAGGAAAGAAACATGTTGGATGTAAGTGGATATACAAGACCAAGTTCAATGCTGATGGTAGCATTGAGAGGCACAAGGTGAGATTAGTTACAAAGGGATTTACTCAGAAATATGGAATTGATTATGAAGAGACTTTTTCTCCTGTAGCCAGATAGGAGACTATCAGAACAGTTCTTGCCTTAGCTGCACACAAGGGATGGACAGTCCAACACATGGATGTAAAGAGTGCATTTCTAAATGGTTACTTGACAGAAGAAGTGTATGTTGAACAACCATAGGCATTTGAAGAGAAAGACAAGGAACATCTTGTTTACAAAAAAATGGCATTCTCCATCAGTGACTATCGCAGTGCAAAAAAATGGTATTTCAAAAGCTCTTCTATATTCTTTGGGGTAGTGGTTGTGCCAATCCTCATTGAGTAGTCACGAACACAGATAGCTGAGAGGTTGTGTGCTACAACCATGATGGTGGAGACAAGCAGAAGAAAACACCATACTTATCACAGTATGCGATAACAAATAGGTCTAGAAATCACCAAGAATTTCATCACCAGTAATAAAAATCCTTAAAGCTTTTGGAAATACTGCCATTCATGAAACATATCCCTCGTACTTATTTAAAAATATGGGCAACAACAAAAATATTAAATATTTCTCCCAAATATTTAATATTAAATGCACGATCATCGTGGGCATCATCAATACCCCCATATCTCTGGTGGTTCCACCTTTATCTTGAATGTTGACAATGAGAAATCATTGTAAAAAAATCAATAAATATCAAACTCCATAGCTGCCCTCCTCAACACGTAGACTGAATATAACAGTGTTCTGGCATATAGGAGGAATGAACTAATGATGATTCAATAGGTGATTACGATATTTCAATAAGCATGTTATCATAAACACACCATTCGATGGGATCGAGTCTATCATGTGCAAGAACACTGACTTACGAAAAAATAATGACATCTTCCAAGAGTGCACAAGGAGCATTATCCACTTTTCTTGGGAAAAGTTAAAATATGCGATGCCTAATTTGTGCAACAAAGAGTTGTCGTTGTTGTCAATCACATTGGTGGTGACCTTACCCATGTGGAACCTAATGGAGCTGACAAAGCATTACTATTGTTTAGTGAAACTACCGCATCATGGGATCGAGTCATATCAGAGAAAATAACAAAAATTAATAGAAACCCTCAGGATCGAATCACATGAGTCAATGTCACACAGGATTTGTGTTGAACCACGAACAAATATAGGATCTAATTCTACTATTCAACATTATGATTTGTGATGTCCCCAAGTCGCTCAAGTGTGACAAGGATGAGAGATTGCACTTCAGGTCTTCATCGAGGGCATAATAAAACCCAAAACTCGAACAATAATGACGATGCCATCTCCTTCTTGGAATGGATCTTTATTTTTAGTTAAAAAATACCCATGCTGTGCACGTTATATTTGGTCTACAAATTATGGATTTATTTGATATAAAAAGCTCATCATCCACATCATAGTATATCTCGTAACAACATCTCCAGGGAATTTGTAGTTCATTTTGGTCGAATGGGAACTGGCTGTAGTATATCAAACTTAGTGTAAAAAAAAAACATGCTCCGATCAACTAAAAACCTGGTCACCTCTGGTTACTAGTGAACACCATTAAAAAACATCAAGATTTTGACTATTTTTCAAAATATAATCTTGCCAAGATCTAGCGCATCCTTCCCATATTTACTTTATAATCACACCTTCTAGTGATGTGTTCGATTCATCACCTATATGGCCTCCCATTGCACGTCATTGATCGCCTTATGCAACGTTACCCATGGCTCTACATTGAGATATCAAAAAAAAACTTGATGTCATGAAGCTACCCTAATCTACTTATGGAAGCTACAAGTACATGTTGTGGGGATTTTGATTCATCCACTCCATATCGAGTCCTTTGATGGTGGAGATGCCATGGAATGAGAAATCCAACTGAATTCACCTCACGCACAACAACCCCCATGCACTTGAAAGCTACAATGATTTGAAAAATGCAATATTGACTGCGAGTTCATTACCACCAAACAGATCCATCACAATCTCGTGTGCCACTTTGATAGTTCCTACAAGTTCCTACGATTACAGTTTGATTTTTTTTCACCACTCACCTTTGGATCTCCCTACCATGGAGGAGATTGTATCTGCCAACAATGACAAGCACTAGCAAAAGCTGTCATGTAGCTTAGATGTTAAAGTCTCCATAAAAAATGAAGCAGTGATGATCCACACTTGTTCCTCGAGATCTAACTCTATTAATTTGCTGCAACTTAATTTTGAAATGGTAGCCATAGTTAAGGTTATGCATAAGGGGTTGGAATCAAAATGCACTTATAAAAAATGATGAATCCTAATCGAAATCAAGACAAATCCTAAGTAAATCAAATAAATCATCTTCACATAAAATTTTGGGTGATTTGAAGCCCTAAAAATTAAGGACATCTTTAGGGCACATTTTGACCTATTAAATCACCTTATAACTTCATAAAATCTCTACCATTAGATCATGATTGAAAATAACTTTCCAACGAGTACAAATATGTCTATGTTTGGATACATTTATGGTGAATTGACCCTAAGAAAAAATTAGTCCTAAAAATTATAGGCGAATGGGCCGACGCCGATGGTCCTAATATTCACTAATTTTCAATTTTGGAAATCCTAATATTTACCAAATTTGTGAATATTCGCCACTGTGCAAAACCCTAGCCACAATTTCAAATGTAGCAAAACTGTCGAACTTAACCCCAAACTTCTCGCGATTGGAAAATCACATAGAACAGAGGCCGCTACTTTTCATCAAAGTGTGCATTGGGTGCTCGCAAAATAGGCACATATCATGGCTTTGGATTGGGCAGTCCATTCCTCCAGAGAACCTCCATCAATAATTCCCAAGAGAGTAGGCTTAAACACACTCTGCTCAAAACTAAAATCTAGATTCCAAATCTGATCACATCAGAAAGATGAAATCAAAAAACAACATGGCTTTATACTTTTATGTTTTAGGAGGATTATGAGAAACCTATAACACTCAAACTAACCATAAAAAATAGCCTCATAAATGACCCTAAAAGAAATCTTAAATTTGGTAGCCATGAATGTTTTCTTAAACTTCTGGTTTCTGATCCATTGTATACAATGGAGAGCATACTCCCTCAGCATGAGAAAAATGGAGAAATCAATAAGGAGAAAAAATGAAGGAGGATTTCCATGAGGGAAATCCTCCCTCAAGGGTTTACATAGGGCAGAAGAGCGATTGGGCTCTGATACCAAATGTTGGGACTGAAAATAGATGAGATATATTGATACAAGAATGATTACAATATATAGGCATGAGACCTATATGAGAACATGACAAGTGTCAAGGACACATATCATAACATGCATAAACAAAGTACACATCAATATTCTAATAGTACTTTCTCTTAGAAGATGTAGGATTAGGATGGCTACTAGTAAACAAGATCTAGTTGAAACATCTAACTTCAAAAGTGGTCTTCTTCTCTTGGCTTGCATTTCAAAACAAAGTTCTCACAATGGATAATTTGCTTAAGAGATGTCTACATATCCCTAACAAATACCCATTATGTGAAAGGGATTGGGAGGAGGTATGGCATTTGTTTTTTGGATGTTCATTTTCAAATGAGGTGTTTAACAATATCCTTGATAAATTTTGTACAACATAGGTCTTGCCAAATTATATTATTGATTTATACTTAAGTTGGGAATCACCTTTTAGTATCAAAAGACTGAGTGCTTTATGAAATTTTTGTTTACCTCACTTTATGTGGGGTATTTGGAAAGAATAAAATAATAGATTTTTTAAAAGATGCAAGAAAAATGTGATGTCTACAGTGATCATGATCTGGAATTTCATGAAAGATAACATTATGATAATGAATTTCAAGGAGTCATGGGAAGATGATGGTGAAAAAATTATTGCAAATAGTTGGGGGTTGGATTCTTGCAATAATTAGTTGTTAATTTCTTTCAAGCTTAAAAGACTTCAAAAAAATAGGAGCATCCATTTCAAGGTTGGTTAAAATTGAGTTTTGATGGTGCTTCAAAAGGTAATCCGGGTATAGCAAGTGTTGGTGGTATTTTCAGATTGAAAGATAAATGGTATTAGTATGCTGAGAATCTTGAATTTCGATCGAATCATTTTGTTGAAACTAGAGCTCTGTTTCTAGGCATTAGGCTAATTGATAGAGTTGGAGTTAAAAATATCATCATAGAAGGAGATTCATTATACATTATCGACGTGATCAAGGGTGATTAGGATTCAAGTTGGGATATAAATGATATGATTCAGAAGGTTAGACTACAAAGTAAGAATTTGGAAAATGTGCAAATTGTACATATCTACCGAGAAGGCAATAGGACTACAAGTTGAGTAGTCAATTGGAAAATTCATAATGAAGGATATGTAATCTTGGAAGATAAATTTCCACAAGAAATTATAGAAATTAGCAATAATGAATTTCAAAATGTAGTTATTTGATATAAGGATTAGGAAAAGGGATTCACAAAGGTAAGATAATAGAAAATGTAAAAGAAACTATTTTTAAGTATCTGTCTTAGTATTGTGTTTTAATTGTTAAGTTTTTGACTAAGTTGATTTTCTATAGTATAAGTTGATACAAGTTATATGGACTGTATTTTCAAATTGGTAACTCACTTTATGTCACATTTTGGGCTTTGTATTATAATATTATATTTTTATTAATGACAATGTAAAAGAATTGAAACCCTTTCAAAAACCGTTTCCTCCAACATAATAAAAAAAATTAAACTATTTCCTTTTATACTAAACTATTAATCAAAATTTTAAATGGTATATTTTTATAAAACGAAAATATATCTTTTATGTATTGAACTTTTCTAAATGGTCAAACTATAATGATGATGAAATTTAACTGAAAGTTTTATTTCCTCTAATATTAGAAAGTAAAACAGAAATAAAAGTTAAGAAAGGTTTTCTAATGCTTATATTTTCTTCTAGCATATTCGTTCTGTATATCAAAAAGTTTTAACATTAGTGAAAATCATGGGGAAAAGATAAGAATACGTATACGCATACCTGAGAACGACAATACTTTTGCTTAGACAAAGAAATCTAAAAAGTACCTGCGACCTCACTCCATTCGTTTAGGGAGTATTTAGTCAACCTCTGACTGGAAAAGAGCCAACTTGATCGAGACTTATAAAAATGACATCTACATCAAGAAGATCATAACTTGGTGAGTTGTGTAATTATAAAATTCCCTTTAACGCACTCCAACTTGATATGCTTTTGTTACAAGCACCAGCATGTCAAATGAATTTATTGCTAGCCATCATACTTCTATCATTTTTAAATCTATATAAATATTAATAAACTAATAGCGCTGTGCGCGTTAGTAGAAATCAGGGATTGAACGGTCATTTTTTTTTTTTTTTTGTTGCGTGGGGTCAAGTGCTGCATCCTTCACGGTATTTGATTTTATATTTTTTCATAGGGATAAACCTTATCTGTTTCGGATATTACATGTCCACGTCGACTGATTCTTCGCCTCCGCATCACGTCACTTTGCATCACGTTGCGTAAGTATGGACCGCCTCGCAATATCCTTCTCTCTTCAACGGTTTATCAGAAGTTTTGAGTTGTGGGATAACTTCCCTGTCAAGAAAACACGGCAGAGATTTTTATATTGAAGCATGTCGCACGGGATACGCATAAATTAATCACGAAAACCAAAAGTCGTTAACCGCCCAACTCCATGCGAACTGACATAAAACACCAACATTTTGAGTTTCGCCCGCGTGGCATAGAGGGTAGCTGAAAACAAAAAAAAGGAAGGGAAACTCTACCCAGGCTGAGGGGTGAAGGGACCAACCATCTATAACCGTAGTGCTTTGAGCTTCTTGGATGCCAACCAGGGGTAGAAAACTTGCTTTGTGGGTGGACTCCACCTATGGCAACTTCCAATATAAATGGCTGCAAATTACATTTTTGTTCAAGGATATGGAACGCGCTATGGGAGTAGTGGCCAACCCCACTTTCGATGGATCCCACACTCATATTTTTCTTTTGGGAACCCTCTTAACTTTAGCGTTTGGTTATCACTACCATAAAAAAATTATGAGAAATCTCACCATTGTCCATTAAATAGTAGGATTTTTTTAGTCGTGACATGTATGGAAGCTTCTTATAAATTATTCAAATATTTCAATATTCTCTCATATGGAAGCTTCTTATAAATTATTCAAATATTTCAATATTCTCTCATGAATAGTAGGTATTTTCAGTTGTGCAATGCATAGAAGGCACTTTATAAATGGTTGAAATACGTAGATGTTGTCTCATAAATAGCATTTCTTGTAGTTGCCAAATGCATTTCTTATAAATATTAGTTGTTTTTAGTTGAAAAATGTATAAAGAATGATTGAAATATGTTAATATTATTTATGAATAGGTTATATGGAATTGAAATTGGTTTTATTTTTATAACATTAAGTTAGTTATACATGTATCAATTTTATTCTTAGTATGCTTTCTTGGCTCAGTTTCGGTCCAAAATTTTGTAATCAAATTGGTATGCTTTTTGGTGATGCTTCAACATGTATTCAGGTTAATGGAGTTCTTTCCCCTTCCTTACCTCTTCAATGATTTATCAGACAGGGTTATCTCTTTGCTCCTTTTTTTGTATGTTTTGATTGTCGATCCTCTTGGTTATCTTCTTCATAAGGCTCATTTTGATGGCCTCATTCAAGGTATTAAGCTTCTTGGGAATAAGCATGCTCTTAACTCACATTTTTTTGATAATTTTCTTATTTTTCTTCAAAGTACCCAACAAGAGTTGAAAACGGTTAAATAGATTATTCAATTATTTTGTGATGTCTCTAGCTCTCGTATCAACGACTCTAAAACTGAAGTCTTCTATACCTCTTCCTCTCCTCGTGGATGCAACTCCTTGACTAAGTGGAAGATCATCCCTCATTCTATGATTATGCGATATTTGAGAATTTCCTTTGGGATTGATATCTCTCCTAAGGTTATGTGGAATTGGGTTATGGAAATACTTAAAAAAAAATTAATGCTTGGCCAACATGGTTCTTTCCTTAGCGGGAAGAATTCAAGTTGCGAATAAAATTATGGTAACCTCTCATGTTTATTACTCCTCTTGTTGGATGGCCCCCAAGGTAGCCTATAACAAATTAACTCAGGTTATTCATAATTTTTTATGGATCAAATAGGATGGGGAGGTGGGAATGACACCCATATATTGGAAATTTTATACTCAACCTAAGGCTTTAGGAGGTCTAGTCATCATTGATTCTCTTACCTAGAGAAAAAGTTTTGTTGCAAAATAGAGCTATTATTGGATATGAAAACTAAAAACACCTATTTCGTTATAGAATCTCTCTAGCTACTCACAAAGGTAAATGGAAAGAAACCTCTTGGGAGGATAAGATCCTCAATGTGCCTTAATTTATGGTTAAAATATCTATTCTAGTTACCCAAAATTGGAAATCTTAGCAACCAATTTATCATTTATTTGAAGAAATTATATCCACACTTATTTCAAAATAATAATGCATAAATTAAATAACTCATAATAAAATAACAACTCACAAAATACATGCACATAGAACACACGAGATTTATCCTGGTTCACCCAATATGGGCTACGTCCAACAAAAAATAGCCACACCTCCTCTTCTATTATTTATTCACATTACCCATAATGGGACATTACAATCAATATAAAGGAAACTCTTACAACCCTAAACCATAATGTGGTATTAGAATACCATGGACAAAATACCATGGGCTAAAATTTCCCACACCCATAAACCATCAAAATCCCAAAAACCACTTTGTAAATCTCTCTGGAAAAAGGGGAAAATTTTTAGGGGGGCTACGCCCCCTTCTCGAGGGGGTTCACCCCCCCTCCTTGGACCCTGTATCACTCATCTACAAGCAGGAATGCCTATACGTGCACCTAATGTACAATACTTCCTCTGCAAAGGATGAGACACATCCAACATTCTCCCACTTGTTGAATACTTTGCATAAAGACTGTAATCAATGTTAGTTCCAACACTTAGTCTTGTCAGACCCATTTCAACTATACAAAACATGAACTTTTCTGTGCTAACTACCTTGGTTAAAGCATCTACAACATTTTCCTTAGTGTCCACCTTTTCCAGCAACACTTTATTCTGTTCAATCATATCCCTATTGAAGTGGTACTTTGTATCAATGTGCTTAGTTCTTGAATGGTAAGAATGGTTATTTACCAAAAATATAGCACTTTGACTATCATAATTTATCTTCACAGCTCCTTGAAAGAATCCAATATCAGCACATAGTCTTTGTAGCCATACTACTTCCTTACTTGCATGAGTGGCTGCCATATACTTAGCTTTAGTGGTTGAAAGAGCAACAATAGTTTAATTTTTTCTCATCCAACTAATAGCCCCTTCAAACAAGTTGAATACATATGCACTAGTAGATATTCTATTGTCAAGATCTCTAGCCCAATCTGCATCAGAAAAACCTTCTATATCCAAGGATTTATTTTCTTTACCTGCACCTTCAAAATAGATTGAAAAATCAGATGTACCACACAAATATCTAAAAACCTTTTTTTACAACAATTCAATGCTCTTTACCAGGTTTAGACATATATCTGCTTAAAACTCCCACTGCATGGGCAATATCTAGTCTAGTACACACCATGGCATACATCAAACTCCCTACAATATTAGCA
This sequence comes from Wollemia nobilis, assembly GCA_028583015.1. Taxonomy (NCBI): domain Eukaryota; kingdom Viridiplantae; phylum Streptophyta; class Pinopsida; order Araucariales; family Araucariaceae; genus Wollemia; species Wollemia nobilis. The sequence goes on from JAQPPZ010002297.1 coordinate 1,476,480, forward strand.
TAATGAAATTAGAACATTTCTTCTACCCCTTCTTCTTTTTTAGGATATTGTTCTATAGACAATTTTTGACCCAGAGGAATAGGTACCTTCACTGGTTTGCAATCTTGCATACTGAATCTCTTCAAAACTGTCTCAACATACTTTTTTTGATCTAGCCACAAATTTCTATTTGAACGATCCCTGTTTATTTTCATACTCAAAATAAAATTTGTAGGGCTAAGATATCTCATGTCAAATTGTGATGTTAACTGAGAATTCGCTTCCCTAATCATTTCCTTACTGTTTCCAATTATTAACATATCATCAACATACAAAACAATAATTACAAGTACATTACCAATTTGCTTTGAGTATACACAATGATCAACATTGCTACAAATAAAATTAATTCCTAAGATATAAGTATCAAATTTCTAATACCACATTCTAGGTGACTGTTTTAGTTCGTACAAATATTTCTTTAACTTACATACAAAATCCTCCTTTCCTTTATAAATGAGTCCTTCAAGTTGTCTCATATAGATTTATTCCCCCAAATCCCCATGAATAAATGTAGTTTTTACATCCATTTTCTCTATTTCAATATCTTACTGAGGTTAGCTTTGCAACAGGATAAAATACTTCACCATAATGAATTCCCTCTACCTGAGAATAGCCTTTAGCAACCAGGAAAGCTTTATATTTATCCATTTTTCCTTCAACATTTTTCTTCTTCTTGAATATCCATTTACAACCTATTGTTTTTCTCCCACCAGGTAATTTTACTAGATACCATGTCCTATTCTTTTTAGGGCCATAATTTCCTCATTCATGGCTTCTTCCCAAAGGTTTACCTCTTCAGAATTAATAGCTTCTCTAATTGTTTTAGGATCTTCATCAGTAATAGATAAAACAAAGGAAGAAGAAAAAGTAGATGGACTATACCTATCAGGTTGCCTTATTTCTCATGTTGATCTCCTTACCACAGGTGTATGAACCTCTAATTAGGTGTATGAACCAAAGTGTTGGAACTAACATTGATTACAGTCTTTATGAACCTCTAAGCAGGAAAATTTTGAGTAGGATTCTTCTTCCACAGGTGAACCAGGATCTCCTTTCCACAGGTGAACCAGGATCTCCTTACCACAGGTGTATGAACCTCTAAGCAGGAAAATTTTGAGTAGGATTCTTCTTCCATGAGATCAAATTGCACATTTTTAGGTTCTTCTTCCATTACTTCATTCCTGTGATCACTTTTCATTTCTCTAAACACCACATCTCTACTGTAAATACTTTTAGTTTTTGAATTCCAAATTTTATATCCTTTAACACAATATTTATAACCAACAAATATACATTTAACAACCTTGTTATCAAGCTTACTTATTTTCTCCTTTGGAATATGCATGTATGCATCACAGCCAAAAACTCTAAGATGTGAAAGAGAGGGTTTTTTACCAAACCATGCTTTAAATGGAGTTTTATCTGGCAATGTTGATGTAGGAGATTGATTTTACAAGTAACATATCGCATTCACTACCTCTGCCCAAAATTCTTGTGCCATACCAGCACCACTGAGCATACTTCTAGCCTTTTCCATTAGTGATATGTTCAATCTCTCAGCAACTCCATTTTGTTGGGGTGTGTATGGAGTAGCCTTTTGTCTTGCAATACCACATTGCTTACAAAAATCCTCAAATTTATTTGAACAATACTCCCCTCGATTATCAGACCTCAACACCTTAAAATTTTTCTCATTTTGATTTTTGACAAGTGCTTTAAATTCTCTAAACTTATCAAACACTTCATATTTACTTTTAAGAAAATAACTCTATGCATATCTTGAAAATTCATCAATGAAAGAAGCATAGTACCATGATTTTCCAAGATATGGAATAGCAATAGGACCAAAAATGAATCATATATAATACCCCTTTTGATCTTGTAGCACCATATGGGAAACTCACACAATTCTGCTTGCCATTATTACAATGTTCATAAAATAAAAACACATTGAGAAATTAGGGATACCTTGAACCACACCTTTCGTGTACAGGGTACGCAATCTCTTTTCTCCAATATGTCTCATTCTTTGATGCTAGAGTGTTAAACTTTTGTCTGATTAAACCTCAGGAATGGTTGAACTATTGCACTCATTTTTTATAGTGCCTCCCAATAACTTATACAAGGTTCCAATCCAAACTCCTTTTGCTAACACCATAGATCCACGAACCATTTTGCATGAATCCTTACTAAAACTTACGTTTAATGCTGCATCAACCATTTTGCTTATAGAAATTAAATTTCTAGCAAGGTTAGGAATATGCATCACACCTGGGAGGGTTTTAATCCTACCATCCTACAACAATATTTTCACCCTTCCATGACCAATTATTCTAAGTGGTGAATCATTTCCCAATAGTACATCCCCTCCATCATATCTTTTATATTCACTGAACCACTTCCTATGAGGAGTCATAAAAAGAGGCACCAGTATTGATCAACCAATCATCTATATCTACAAGTGTGGAGAAAGATGCTAGATATACATCCCCTCCTTCATCAGTGGATTTATTTATCTCTGTGGAAGTGGATTTGTCAGATCTCTTTCCAGAATCAACATTCTTTGATCTACAATCCTTCTTCATGTGTCCAGGCTTACCACATTTCCAACATTTTTTCTCAAACTTTCCTTAAGACTTGGATCTACCTCTAGACTTAGATCTATCACAAAATATCATTTTATATTTTTCCTTGACACGCCCTATTACTGTTAGGGCATCCTTTGACGTGCCTTCCATGGATTTTCTCCTCATATCCTCTGATAATAGAGATGCCATAATATATTTAAACTTTAATGTGGATGAAGTTGTACTACCAATTGCTACAACCAGGTTATCTCATAAATCTGGTAAAGAGCATAGCAAAGTAATACATTTATCTTCCTCACTCAACTTAATTTCAATAGATGTAAGTTATCTTACCACTATATTGAATGCATTTAGATGATCTGCTACTGAGTCCACTTTGTTCATCCTGAGATTATATAGTTTCTTTTAAAGGAATAATTTGTTCACCAGGGACTTAGATTGATATAGAGCCCCTAACTTATCCTAGAGATCCTTTGTAGTAACTTCTCCAAAAATATTGATTACAACAGAATCTGCGAGACATAGTATAATTAGACTCCTCGCTTTCTGATTCAAAATTTTCCAATCTTCATCGAATGTACTGGCATATTTTGTTTTAGAGATAACAACCCACTAATCTCTATCCATGAGCAGATACTCCATATTTAACTTTCATAGCTCAATTCCATCAAATTTATCGATCTCTATCCTTGATTGATTTCTAGTCATTTTTCTTCACAATCATTCTACGTAAAACTCCCACTCCATAATAGGTTTTCTATAACTCCTAGAAACCTTAGATCCTCTTCAGATGAACTAAAATCCTAGCAATAAAGGCATCCCTCTATGGCTAACAACTTGGATCTGATACCAAATGAAGATATTATATCCAAATTTATTTCAGAATAATAATGCAGAAATTAAATAACTTGGAAGAAAATAACAACTCATAAAATACATGCACATAGAACACACGAGATTTATCCTGGTTCACCCAATATGGGCTACGTCCAACAAACAAGAGCCACACCTCCTCTTCTATTATTTGTTCACCTTATCCGTAATGGGATATTACAATAAATATAAAAGAAACTCTTACAACCCTAAACAACAATGTGGTATTAGAATACCGTGGACACAATACCTTGGGCTAAAACTGCCCATACCCACCAACCATAAAATTCTCAAAAACTACTCCACAAATCGCTCTGGAAAAAGGGGAAATTTTTTGGGGCAGGGCTACACCTCCTCGAACCAACCCTAGGGGATTTTCCCCCCTCCTTGGGCCCTAGGATGCTCATCTATGAGCAGGACTGCCTGCTATATAGTACTTCCTCTACAAAGTATGAGACACATCCAACATTATTGGCTTGGAAGTCTAACTCGTTCAGATATGGTCTAAGCATTGGTATAAATTGTCTTTGGTGGAATAAAATTTTCCTCCATAATGATAAACCTTTAGGCTTATGCAATGTTATTCATGGTCTAGTGTTTTTGAAGAAATGAATTAATAGAATTAGAGATATATGGGATTCAGGTAGCTACTCAATTCTTACCTATAACTAGATCTACAATTATTTTTCTCTTCCCTCTAGGTTCAAAGAGTCTTATGGCTTAGTTATGGCTTCCATCCCTTGTGAGGTCCTTATAAATTTGGGAAAAAATTCCCATAATATATGGAATTTTTGGAGATGGCTTAATGGTCATAGAATCTCTTTCATTACATCTAGTTGGATATAAAAAAAAAAAATGTGTCCTCATTCGTTAGACTCTAACTTCAATGTTAAGTTGCAAGTGAATTTTACCAATACCCAATGGTAGTCTCTTGCTACTCAAATTTGGAAAGTTCTGTTGAACCCAAAACTCAACTTTTTGGATGGTAGATTTTGCATCAAAAGCTTCCAACTTCTAAAATTTTGGCTTTGATTTTACACATTTCCCTTCAATGCAATTTTTATAATTATTGAGAGACTCTTATTCACTTGTTTTGGTTTTATGATATGGCTAAATAATTTTGGGATGGCTTATACACCTTTCTTTTTCCCTCTTTCACTAGATCTTAGAATATTTCTCTGGTTGTTTTTTCTCAGTTGGATTAGTACCCCAAACTCCAGGATGTTTGTAGACTCATCCTTCTCAAGCACATTTGGAAGTTAAAATGCAAAAAGGTGTTTACTGGATCTGCTCCTCCATGGGATATAGTTTTAGTAGACTTGACCTTTGATATTTTGTTACATGTGGGATGCATTCATTCCCAAGTCTATGGGACTTCCAGCACATCTCGAGATGTTATTGATAAACTTTATAAACTTTCTCATATGGTTTTGAATCTTTAGAATGTCCAACAAGAAACTAAAAAAAATGCAGTTTACAATGATGAACAAGTTTAGGTTTTGATTACCTCTATTTATTCTTTGAAGACTTCAGAATATATCCCAGAATATTGCAGCAAGATATAGCTATAGTCTTTTTGTTGCTATTAGCTTGTATTCTTATGTATATTCAATTATGGATGCTTTACTCCTTATCCACCTCATTTTGTTTTTAGTTGGTAGATAGTATTAGCTCCATAATATTGTATTCTTATTGTCAATGAATTAATATAATCTAATTTTTTCTATTTAAAAAAAAAATTGATGAATTGAATTGAATGACATTCTTAAAATTGAGTTTCTCCTAGATTCTTCGAGTAGGATGGTGTGAAGGTTAAAAGTCAAGGTGATTGATGCTCAAAATTGAGCTTCTCCTAGCACCAATGCCATCATGATGTTACCCAGTCTTGGAAGCACATAAAAGCTCATTGCATGAGACCATGAATCCCCAAGACTGAGATTTCAATACCATTTTTAGTCAAAGCATGAAGGACTAGGATTTGCTCAAATCCATGACTACTCCAACAAAGGAAAGTGCTAGTAAGAAGAATCCAATACTATACAAATAAACATTTTAAGTCAAAGGCACAAAATTAAACCATCCAATCCAATGACATCATTACTTCTAGGCTAGAGCCTAGGATTATGCAAATAAAGAATGCAATATAAAAAGATGAGGGCACAAGGCAAAAATGAATCAAAACAGTGGCTTCACTCCAAAAGAGCTCTACGGGTAGAATGAAGAGCCTAGTTTTGAGGAACTTTCCAATTAAATATGAATTTCAAACTTGCAATTGCCATGGTGCTTGCTAGATGGTTCCACTTCATGACATCAAAGCATGAAAATGATAGTTCTAATAATACAACCACTTTGTAGAAATCAATTTTAGATCAATGGGTCAAATTCAAATTTATGTGGAGAATAAGACCTAGGCCAACCATGTCCACTTCTAAAACATTCTACCAAGTTGTCTATAATAATTTCCTACCTAAATGTAAATATTACACTACAAGATTCAATAAATAGCCTATAAATATGAAGAGAAACCTCATTATAAGGGTTAACTCTATAGTCCTTGCCTAGTATTACTTTGTAATATTGTTTCTAATCAATAAAGTGATAGTTATTTGGCCTCCATTACTATGCAATTGCAAGTTTTATATGTATATTTTGCTTTAAGTAAATTCTTTTACATTCATTTGTTAGTGTATTATGTTCAAGTAATTCTGCTATTTGGATTACCTATTGGATTTCTAACAATTGAAGTCCTTAGAATGATTAAAGCATTTATATATTATTTAAGTCATTTTTGTTACAATTAGCACATAGTCTATTCTATTAAAGTGAGCTTCGATCACCTATTGGATTGCTAATTGTTTGAATCCTTGGAGTGATTAAAGTGAATGATATAAGCTGAATGAACTTGTAATTATGGTTGATAATGGATGGTTTTTTTAATATCATGTAATTGTTTTGATAGTGTATTATCTAGTGAGATCCAATGTTTTTACACTATATTCCATCCATTTTTTAACCTTTTTCTCTAACCCTTATTATTTTTTCTATCCCTTTTCCCAAATTTGAACGAGATACTTTTGATTTTCAGGTTCCAGATGTTAGTGCTGCTTTGGAAGATTTTATAGTTTTGGATCTTGGTTTCCCTTGAGGTGTGTTGGACCCATCCACTAGATGGTGTGTTGGGTAGGAAGCTAGGGCTTCCTAGGTGAGTAGTATTTTAATTTTTTAACTTCCTTTTCAATATTTTTCACTCATTTGTAAGTTCATTTTGTCATTCGTCGGTTTGCTTCGGCTGGAGCTGTTGTTAAGATATTGTTTGGCCTAGATTGAAGTTCTTCACAAGTTTGTTTTCTTTTCTCTAGGTCGATTTGCGTGTTCGATCCGTGTTACAGGAAACCTGGTAAGGGTTTATTCTTTGGCACTATAGGGTCTCAATTCTTGTTCTTCGAACCTCCAATTTTCTTTGGGTGTTTTTCAGACCTAAAGCAGTGATTAATTTTGAATCTCTTCTCGGGCTAGATTGCTTCAAATCGGCATGTGGGTATTAATTTCACCAATGCATTTTTCCTTTATTGTCTATCTGGAGCCACTCGTTTGAAGCCTGGTTGGTGCATTTCATTTATTGATGGATAGTTGGCCCATCTATAAAGCCTTAGTTATTGCTCACTTTTAGCATTGGGTGTGTAGTTCTCTTCCATTATCTCTTTGTACTCAATGGAATTTTTATAATCTGAGTTTTGGATTTTGGTTAAGTTTCTTTGCTAATTCCAGTTTAGTGCATCTTTGGGCGCAGATGTAGTCCTAGGTGTTGATTACCCTTTGATATGCTCCTCTTGGGATGGTTGTAATGTTGCTTTTTTTTTTTATGAGCTCCTTTGGAAGTTATTGTAAAAGGTTGTGGGACCCTTCAAAACCCTCTATTTTATTAATAGTAAAAAAAAAATTAATTAGTTTTCACTTTCTATAAAAATCCCATCACTTATTCCTTATTGTAATATAGTATATTATATTTTTTAAAAGTACATTGATTAATTTTTATAGATTATTTTTAAAATGAAAATGTAGTAATTATATTATTTTAGAAAATAAATATAATATAATAATTAAAAATTATAGGCATTCCTTTATTGTAGTATAGTATACTATAATTTTGTAAAGTATAATGCTCATAAAAGACAAGAAATCACAAACATTGATTAATTTTATTATATAGATGATTTTTAAAAAATGAAAGTATAATAATTATATTTTTTTGATTGATAGTGAAAGGGGCTTTAAAGGGTCCCCAAATTTATTATAAGTAGGGTTTTGAAAGACACCCCAAACCTTAGATCTAGCAATAAGATATCAAGAAAGACTAAGCTAGATTCTACTAATCAAACCCTAAAATCCAATGAAGCAACCTCCTAGCAATAAGTCACATATTTTTATCAAGCAAATAGAAGATATTACCCCATTGTGAAACCACTGTGTGCTCAAGAATCTAAAGCACTGGAAAAAAACAACAAAATAATAGCAAACTAATGAAAATAATATCAAACCCTAAAATCCAATGAAGCAACCTCTCCTCTAGAGAGGAGCCGGTCCCATAGTCTCAAAATCATGCTTTGCAAGCTCCCCGTCTCTCCACCTCGTAACTCTCAGCCCTATCATTGGGATCCTACCATCTCGTTCCTCTCAGTCCTGTGATTGGGAGCCTTCCACCTCGTCCTCTCAGTCCTCAGAGCCAAGCACAACAGCGACAAGATTCAATTTCTCAGTCTCCCCAGGAGGGATGTAAAAAACAACCAGACAGATGACAGCTTGGAATGGGATTCTCTATAGATTTTAAAAATGAGGGACAACTCAAAAACTAGAAAGCTACCCATCACGCTGAGACTTGACAGTAAAAAAAAAAAGATAACGATCTTGCTGATTTTAAGGTCATGATTTAAAATTATGGTTGTTTCCATCACAAAGATTCTCCCGTTGTTCATTAAATCAAATAAAAGGCTTCTCTTGTTATGTAAATAACATGAAGCAAATTTGACCTTCAAAATGCTAGTTCTGAACTTTTGAACTCATCGAACCCTATGTATAATGTTAGATACAAATAATATTGACTGTTCTGATTCTTGAAGAATCATTAAAGTTCACTTCTGACAGTTAGTTCTTATTTTTCCTGTAGCCTGTCATTGGAATACAAGGTATCAGGTGCGGCCAAAACATGTGCGGTGCAGCCCTTTCCCAGTTCAATATCGAATACTCCAGGAAGAATAATATCATGGCTGTCTTATACAAACAAAACAAAAAGCAAAAAAATCCATAAATCTATAACTGTCGTTTTCTTTTGGTGCTTTGGTATTTTTGTTCCTGTAGATAGCCATCTCTTGGTATTTTGGTTCCTACTAATATCAACAATTTGAACAATAATAGCCATCTCTTGACGTCATCTAATCTTCGTGGATCCATCGAATGCCTAAATAGACGTCCTTTCCTCGTAAATGAACGTTTTCCTCATCCCGTCAAATTTTCGTAGGTAAAAGTCGTTCTATGTCACGATTTTTTAATTTAGATAAGTTACAAACGGATATATATTTATTATGTATTCTAAAGATTCTACGGTTAAAATTATTAGATTTATTTTTGTTCTTTGATTTTTAGTGGGACTTTGAACGTTATTATAATCTTTTGAACAATTAAGGTTCTAAAAGTAGTAAGTAACAAGGTTAAGTAAAGATTTAAAACATGTTAATTAAAATTGTGTCTTTCCTTACAATTTTTTTTTAAATGAGTACTAAAATATTTGAATTGTCGCTATAAAAATGGTTTTTCTATGCGACTCTTGTCATTTTAAGAAAGTAATGTAATATTATTACAATGTTGCCTTTAAAAATGCTGCCCTTTCCCAGATATATAAGGTATGAAGATTTAAATTTGTTTGTGATGTTCATTGACATAAATAAAATAAATAGTTACATAAATTTAATAAAAAAATAACATGTTTTTTTTAATATAATTTTATAATAATTTATTATTATTTTTATTATAATTTGAAAATATTTTACAATAATTTTGAATACAGTTTTTATGTTAGCTGTTTTCAAAAGTCCACTCTCCTTATGTTATAATATTGATTATTACGATTATAAGATTTATGCAAATTTATGCAAAATGTTTTTCCAAAACGGACACGCCATAGTAGACTAACCTTACATGAACTTAAAAGAAAAATTAAAATTAATAATCACGAACATTCCTAGTAGAAGAAACGTGAATTAACAAGAGCACGCTTTTTTATGCTGTAAGCCTACAGTCACTCCAAAATTTTGACTGGAACCGGATTTGGATTTTGATTTGATAGGCAGAGTAACATGGAAATTCCATTGGTATAGATAGAATAGTTTTGCCCGTATCAACTATCCCACCGCTTCACACGTCGGCATCTCCACAGCTTCACACGCCATGGCCAACCTACGGCTACAGGTGACACTTAGAGTCGTTGGTGTGTATGATTAGATAATCTGTATGTTATAAAGGATTTTTACAGGTAAGGATAAAAAAATAAAAATATATGGTTCCACTGCTCGAAAACGCCGGGGCAGATAATGATCACTAAAATCTATCAATAGCCGCAACAAGAACATTCAACGAAATCTCTCTGCTTTTATACTTTTGCTCAAAGAATATGCAGGCAAACTACTCTGTGAACAAGTGATGGGCAGTGGGCACTCCGAAGATTTTACAATCCTGCATTTCAAAAAATATTGAATAATTTTCTTGTGAAGAGCTTTTGGTGGCCATGTCCATTTTCACATTAAATATCTTGAACAAGGGAAAATATATAAACATTTTTTGTGTGTCAACCTTCTATCTATTTAAAAATGTTTTCTTTAGGATATTTTTTATTTCTTACATTTCAGGATTTTCAGTATATATATATATATATATTAATGTTTGATATTAATTTGTTTGAGATATTCTAATGTTTATTTATTACTAATAAATAGGAGGATCAAATAAAGATATTTCTTAGCAGTTCCTTGACTTGAATAGCTACATATCAAGCTCTCAAGAAGACTGATTTTGGATCTCACTTGGAGTCTTTGAAGATTCTTTGATTCTACTCCCATCAAATACTCTAAAATAAGTGAACGAGCAGGAAAAACTAAAATTTTATCTGGTGAGGAGACTTAAAGGGTGATGATGACTACAAACAAACATCCTCAATAGAGAGTAGCAAAACTGAACACCTAGGGAAAGAAATACATGGTCCAACATCGTAGAAGTGAAAAGGTATTGAAATAAAATATGTAAACAAGACTCCTTAGAAGCTTTGCATAAATAACACCTATTAGGGAAAATCATTTCCCTCTTGTAGAGGTTCTCAAGGGTATGATATTTGTTCTGAATGACCAACCAATAAAAATGTTAACTTTAGGAGTAAGATTCTTCATCTAAACTTTTTCAAGAAGATTCCATAGGAAAGGATTATAGTCGATGAGCAAGTAATATGATTTAATAGAGAAAGAACCATCACTTTCACCTTTCTAGATTAAGGGGTCCTCTCATTCATGCACCTTCAAAGCCTACAACTTAAGCAACATAGAGATGGCATTCTAGGTAGCCTCTTCCTCCCTGCTATAGTTAGAGGTGGGAATTAATTTCCATGATCTCTTATTCACCCATTTGAGATAAAGTCTACTATCTTAGACCAACCCATCCTCCAAGCTATAGGTTTTACTGGTGTGAGGTTTACCTCTAGAAGTAGAGGATGATCAATCAACCATGTATCCTACCAAAATTCAATGGATTTACCATTGTCCACAATGGAATGACAACCAATCACTAACTTAGCTCTTAATTTGTATATACTTTATTAAAATATGGGCCCCTCTTAGAAAAGGAAATCTACTAGCAAACCCTCTAAATGACTCATGTATTTGGTTGAAATGATTTTAACCCAATCCAAATTCTCGTTCTTTAGAATTTTCTAACCTTGATTTAAAATAAGGGCTTCGTTTATCAGCTAGAGATACTGAAGGCCTAAACCTCCATTATTCTTCCTTGAATAGGATTGGTTCCAAGATACCAAATTAAACTTCTTGTGATCTTAAGATCCGGCCTAAAGAAAAGCCTTTGGAATCTTCTCTAGCTTAGTCAAAGCTTTTAGGAGTAATTTAAAAACTAATATAAGATATATTGGGATGCTTTGTAAAATTAACTTAACTAATAAAATTTTACATACTTGACTAAGAAAATCACATTTCCAACTAGCTAACCACCTATGCATCCTCTTGATCATCAGGTTCCACAAACACTCCATTCTCATAATAAAAAGTGAAAGGGCCAAATAAGAGGTAGGAAAATCTACAACTTTGTATCCAAAGATATCTATGATCTTATTTTTTCGAGCTTGGGGAGTATTTTATAAGAACAAAATACTTCTAGATAAATTGATCCTTTGACCTACAAAGGTCGACATAGTTTTCACCACTATGGCTTGCACAACTGAGACAAGGAGAGACAACAGTGTGTTATCTACAAACTAATGATGGGAGGAGTAAGAGGAGAGCATAGTTTTAAGGTCTTTTATATATTGATCCCAAAAAAATTTCTTCCCAAAGCCTCAACCATGAAGATGAATAGGTAAGGAGATAACGAGTCTCCTTAATGTAGAACCCTAAGGCTTTGAAAGTAGACAACTAGAGACCCATTTACAAGCACTAAAAAATTCATTGAAGTAACAAAAATCTTAATCAACTTGACCCAATTCTGGCTAAAATCGAATTTACCCAACACCTTGAATAGAAAGTCCGAAGACACCCATTTTCTTAATTCATATCTAACTTAAGAAAAATCCCTAGCCTTCCATTTTTATAAGTCGAGTGAAGGATCTCATGAACCGCTAAGACCCCATCAAGATTTATCTCCCAAAAATGAATCCACTTTGGGATTTATCAATCAGTAGGAGAATAAATGACTTCAATCTATTAGCCATCATTTTTGATAGAATATTGTAAATGGTGTTGCACTAGAACACTCTCAAATTATTTGATTTTGCAAATTTTTGAATAAGAGCAAAAAAATTATAGCTCCCATAGCAAAATTAGCCTCCCTTATTTCTTCATATTTTAAAGGTTCCTCCAGGACCAAATTCATATCATGCGAACAACCCTAGGGATAGTAAGGAGTAGAGAGTTTTCAGATTCTTGGTCTCTTCCTTCTCTAAAATCCACCAAGGAGCTAAAAAAATAAAATGCCTTAGTCCTAATGTCTTGAATATTCACAACATTGGAGCCATCCTCCCATAAAATTTCATGGAGTTTAGATCTCCTATACCATAAAGTTGACATATGAAAGAACTTTGCATTTCTATCACCTTATTTTAACCAGAGTGCTTAGGATTTTTTCTTCTATAGGTTATCCTCCTTGACTAGAGTGTTATGAAGCTCTGAAAGCATAATCTTCTTTTTGGATCTCATTTTGCTCGATAGAACACTAACTTCTACCTTCACATCCAAATATAGGAATTATATTTTTAGTTTGTTCTTATTTTTAAAAATATCTCCAAAGACTTGTATATTCTAGACTTTTAATCTTTCTTTAATCAAATTTAGTTTTTTCACTATCCTTAAAATCCCTACACCCAAAACAATTTCTAACCACCATTCCTTGATATTAGATTTTAAATATAGATGAGAGCACCACATAGCTTCAAAATAGAAAGGCCTAGGGAAGAATTTCCCATGTTGGAAAGATTTCAACCATAGAGGATTATGGTGAGACCTCACTTTCAGCAAAACATGCAACAAGGCATCACCGAAAAATGGAAGACACTGCTTGGATAAAAAAACTCTATCTAGTCTAGAGAGAATCAGCTGGTCCCCAAACCACCTATTACTCCAAGTGAAATATGAACCTTTAAAATCTAGGTCCATCAGTTCATCTTGGCTAAAAAATTCAATAAAACCCTCCATACTCCTTTCACATGAGTAATTACCTCCTTTTTATCAAAGGGGTATAGCGGTGAATTTAAATCACCAGGTAGGACTTAAGATTCCTCCTTGAAATTCTCTCTCATATGTAGAAGGGAGGATCAAAAACATCTTTTGCTTGGGCTAGAATTAGGAGCATATACATTGGACATGACTTATCTAAGTTTGGAGGATTTACAAAAAGATAACAAATTTATAACTCTTTCTAAATATGATATAGGATACCCATCCACCTTGGATAAGTTCCAAAAATAGAACAAACCTCCAAATGAGCCATTAGTAGATCTTGCAGCAAAACTTTTATTTTTTCAAATGCAATTTTTGACATTCTCAATATTATTGATTTTAATCTTTGATTCATGGAGAAAAATAATATCTGAAGAGTAGTCCTTGTTGAGAGAATAAATTAACCACATTTTATAGGATACATTCAATCCTTGGATATTCCAACAAAGGAATTTCATTTATGGGTTTTGGAGCCATATTTATTTTTAGCATCCAATGGTTAGGAAGGACATCTGAAGGCTTCTAAATTTAATTGTTTTTTCTCCCAAATAAATACTATTATCCACCTTCATTTGGGTTTGATAGTCATTAGCAATATTTTAACATGCTTTCATCTTTCTCATGGATTTGTTTGAGGTTTTGCCCACCAATTTCTTGACCCTTACATCAACTCTACTTTTATGGTGGTTGTTAAGTTTGGGATCAGGAGAACCACTATCCATGATGGATTCTAGAGAAAGGGATTTCTTCAACTAAGAGGGTAAATTTTTTTTGTAATGTTGGCTCCTCCAATGTAGATCTTCAAAGGAATTGAAGAGAACCAGGTCTTTATGCCTTAACTCTTCAATAGAAGGGCTAGCATAATAACTAGTTATTGGATCTAGGGTCCTTGGGTCCTCCTTTTTCTTTGAATTCTAAGCCAATATTTTTTTATCTACCATGGAGTTACTCTCTATCTCAATAGAAATCTCCACTAGAAGGAGGAATCGATCTCTTCACCCTCCATAGGGTCCAAATATGACTAAGGATCAACTCAAAGTGAGTAAAAGTTCTCCATTCTTGGGTCCTAGGTACTGCTCCTCCCATTTGGATCTTGGGAGAACATCCCTCCATTTGAGACTAGGGAAGGGTCTTATTTGATTAGGGAATTTGCTTCCTTTTTTAGAGTGGCATTTTTATTTAAGACCAATATTTTCTTATACCCCCTTTTAGATTTTTGTGGTACTAGGGCCTTCTAATATGGGTATAGATCTTGTATATGATCTTGGTCACCATAAAGTTGGCATAGTGCAAGCTTATTCTCATATTCCATAGGTTCAATCTAGGTTCCCATATCTAAAATTACCTCTATATTATTTGTATGTTCTACCTCGAATTTGGTCATAATGCACAACCTAGAATACGTCATTCGAATTTTAGCTAGAGTTATCGCATCAATGGATACCAGTTTCTCTATATCTCTTGTTATCCCTCTTAGGACATTCTAGAACCAAAAGTGCATTGGAATCCCTAGAAATATGATCTAGAGGTGAAGAAAATTAACTTTTTGAGTGTAGGGGTTGAAATAAATTTTCCATTTACAAAGTAAAAATCACTTTTTACCAAAAAATCAAGGTTCCCCTTGCAATATTCACTTGGAATCCTCCTCACAATTGCATCTAATGAGAAATAAATCTTTGAGAACTACCAAAATGTCTAAGGAACCAAGCAGATTCTATTTGTCTAGAGACCATATTTTAATGAAATCCATGTCTGGCCTACTACCTTGGAATTTCTTGATTAGGTCACACGAGCTCTCCATTCTCGCCATGCTGAGAATATCTCTTGGAATCCGTAACTTATGATCTTTAGGAAATAAATCATATTGGACCTATTTCCTTATGATGTAGCAATACGTTATTATCGCCTTGGCATATGAGCTAATCAGATTTACAAGATTCCCTTTACTCTTATGACCCTTCAAATAGGTCTCTCTCTAGGCCCTAGTATTTTGGAAATTTTGTTCCATCATAGGATGGGTTACCTATTTAAAATTTTTGGAGTCCCAATCCTAGCATTCCATGGGGACCAAAAGACCCTTAAGTTCAAAATTTTCCCGTTCAACAACCACTAGCATTCTTAGAATTAGATCCCCACTGACCATGCTAAGATCCACCACCTCCTTCTCCCTGCAATCTACCTTTGCCAGGTTCCTACTCTCGTAGATGTTCAAATCCATCTATCTGCTACAATGATTTAAATTATTTATTTAGTATTAAAAAACTTAATTTTACATCACTAAAAGGTGATTTTAATTCATAAAAACCATTTTATAATTTTTCAATAGTTATATTTAAATATAACATTTTCTTTTGCTTTAGGACAAATGGTTAGAATAAAGTGTTTCATATCTTAGATCAAGGTTTCAATCACATTGGTGAATCTTAACATTTAAAATAAAAAAGAGATTAGTTCCATAAGTTATATTCTTCACCTAGGTTTGAATTAGTTCAACAAGTTATATTCCTCAATTTCTAAAGAGGAAACTCAAGTTTAAATCTTGCTCAACAATACATGTATAATTTTCAAACTATTATAATAGCACTACATGATCATAATGTAATATGAATATGGCCTATTTCAATGTGATCATAATGTAATATGAATATGACCTATTTTAATCTCATATAAACAATTGACAAAAAAACAAACATAACCTTCGCTTAAAAAAATAAATGTTATTGTTACAACAAAATTTGAGCTCTAAAACACACATAGAATAATGTAAAAGAAGGGTATTATAACAACACATTCAATAGTATTAAATATTAGAATAACAATTGTAGAGCAAAAGCAAGGACAAATATTATTAACCATGTCTAATTTTAAAATATAATATATTTAAGGTCATTATTTTATGTATTTTATAGATTAAATAGTGATTGTACATCATACTATGATATAAAAACTAAACATAAACACTTTAATAATCACATTGTTCCATATGGCCTTTGCCCTTCCAATGTTAATAGCCATTTTTTTTAATACAAATGAATACCTAATATAAAAACATGAACTATAATCTCTATTAGGACACCCTAGTGGTATGTTGTGGGATTCTTATCCAATATAATTAAGTTTGAATCATGAAAATGAGACCCCGTTGTATCCAAGAAAGTATGACTTAATTGTGTTACCTAACATGAGCTACAATTACATTATGATTAAAAAATTTTATAATTACTTTAAATAATAATTATTATATTTTATTAAAATTAAAATTATAAATTATAGTTGTTAGACTTTAAACCTTATTTAAAAAGTTAATTTAAGTTTTTATCAAAATAAAATAAATAGCACTATATGATAGCATGTTGGGATTATTCAATTAGTGTGTATAGCATGTTCTCATTATGCAAATGGGTGGATGAAATGTATCATTATGAATTTGAATGCAATGAGTTTATCTTATTATGTAGTGCTATTATAAAATTTAATACTATCCGACGAATATGCGCAACATATTTCATAAGAGTTCAAGTATACATAATCAAAATAAAAATAAAATATAGTATGGACTTCACTTATTTTTTTATTAATGGTGAAAAACAAGGTTTTGAAAGGTTCTTGAACCTTTTACATTAGAGGAGGCAGAGAAAGATGAGGCTAATTAAGCACAGGCCAACCTCTAAGGCCAAAAGAAATATAAATTAAACTAAAACAACCATCCAAAAGCAAAGACCAACCCACCATTCAGTAGGGCATAAAGGAGAATATCAAGATACAGATAACAAAACTCTAAACTCAGAGAGCAAGGATGAAGGTAAAATACCAAACATATTCCTTGATAATGGTAACCACTAGGGAGCAAAAGGTCCATCCCCCCAAAAAACACTCCCAAAGAGAGGATCACTAGAACACAATTGAGATCTCATCAAAGCAAAAAGACAATAAAAATACCTACTGGATAGGTGGACCCAATGCTTCTAAAGCAATAATTTTTAGTAACCGCAAAGGAACATTGTCTTCCCAAATTCTAAACTGGCCACTATCTACCCCAAATTGGCCATAACATCAACAAATTGGTTACCTTCCCTATAAATATACTTAATTTTAATGTCTAGCATACCTTCCTAAATCTTTGATGTATCCTTACTAATATTTAGGATAAAATAATTGTCAGTTTTTCCAAACTACAGATCATAAATGATGTTCAAGGAGTCACCTTGAATGATAAGTCTTCTGAAACCCCTCTCAAAAACCTATTTAACACCTAAGAAAAGAGCCTTAACTTCAGCTAGGTGGTTGGTTTGAATACCATAATCTTCAACTTAAGCCTTAATGACCTCAACATTATCATTTATGACAACACTCCCTCCACCAATTCTCTCGAGATTACCTTTGGAAGACCCATAAAATTCTAGAATGACCCATCCTTTAGGTGGTTTATGTCATCTAGTATTCAATATTTTTTGAATAGTGGATGCAGAAACATAATTCTCTAGATTCATATTCCAACTAACAACAATCTCTTTCTGCATAAATTCCTTTGTACCATTTCCAACATCAAAGACAGTCAGGTTATTCTTAATAACAAATTTAATCCTTCTAATTACAAAGGATTCATCCCTAGTAATATCCTTGAAAATTCTTTTGTTCCTCTCCCACCAGATACCACACCCTAGTGAGGTTGTGACTGATGAAGGGGGATTTCCACTGAGTGAAAAATTCCTTGAAAGTTAGAGGTAAAGTCCATTTGATGGAAAAAGAATCCAATAAAGTATTGATCACCTTATTTGACAAATCACAATGGATGAAAATATGATCCACTAATTCAACATCCTTAGAACACAAGAGAGAAATATTGAGAAGATGGAATCATTTCTTACATAAGTTATCAAAAGTCAAAATTTTATTTTGTAAACATAGGCATCAAAAATGCAATCTTGGGGATAAAATGAGGATATCAAACCCTTTCTACTGGAAAATATCCTCCCCTGGATAATTATTAGGCCTCATATGCAGTCATTAAAAAAAAATTCCTTTGGGAGAATGAAGTCCTTGTAATTCTATTGAGGAAGAAAGTATTGTTGCAACAACATGTTCAACCTTGCTAAAATTTGAAGGATCTTAATATCAGTTGTATATAAATTTAGATGTTTCCAAGTCCTCTTACCATTAGTGTTGATTATGTAATCAATTAATTTTTCTCCATATTTCAATGATAAAGGAACCTTAAACTCAAAAAAATCGGTACAAAGAAAGAGTGATTCAGGGACAATCCAAGTATCCTCCCAAAAGAACACATTATTACCATTTCCAATCTACTACTGCATACCCTTTGTAACTAAACTTCTGACCCATAGAAAACCATTCCAGATGATAGAGCTCCTAGGAGGATCAACACTTCTATAAAAATGAATGTGATTTTCTAGATACTTACCTCTCATAATATATTTCCACAAATGGTCCTCCTCAACACATAATCTCTAGGCTATTTTTACAATCAACACCTTATTGAACAACAACAAATTTCTAATCCCAAGACCACCTTCTTTCCTAGAAGAGAAAACCCTATCCCAAGAGACAAGGGACACCCTCTATTTATCCTCCACCCCAACCCATAGAAATATCCTAAATATCTGGTCAATCCTCCTAACTTTGAAGGGCATTCTAAAAAGAGACATGTAATAGATGGGAATGTTTTGGAGGGTAGCTTGAAGCAATTGTAACTTACCTACTTGTATCAGGAGATTAACTTTTGACCTAGCTAACTTATGTTGAATCCTATCCAATATAGGATACCACAACTCCTCCTTCATCCTTCCAGTAAACAATGACATACCTAGATATAAATAAGGAAGGTTAGCAATGCCACAATGAAAAATCACTACAATTCTATGTTGAAGCTACCCCTTAGTATTCACAAAAAAAATTTGACCTTTATGGAAGTTAATTTTTTGGTTGGAAGCTTTCTCATACAACTACAAAATATTTAGGAATTCCTTAGCCTCTCTCAAAGTAGCCTCCCTAAGAAGTATAGTGTCATCTACAAACTATTGATAAGAAAATTCCACTACAATACCAGCAGGTGTAATGTCCTTAATCTTAGAGGATAAGGTAGTAGCAAGAATTGATCATCCTAAGGCTTCATCCATTAAAATGAAAGATATGAAGATAAGTATCAACTTGCCTAATACCTCTTTGACCCCCAAAAAAACCACTCAGTGTCCCATTGATAATGATAGAAAATTTTGTAGAGGAAATACAAACTCTAATCCACTTCCTCCATATATTCCCAAAGCCAAATTTTTGCAACACCTTGTCAAGGAACTCCCAGGAGACCATGTCGTAAGCCTTTTGCATATCATGTTTAAGAAGCATTCTAGCCAACTTACTTTTGGATATAAAATGTAAAGTCTCATGAACTTTAATGACCCCATCCACAATATGCCTACCATAAACAAAACCACCTTGAAGAGGAGAAATCAATATGTGGGGAATCCTTTTCAACCTATTAGCAAGTGTCTTAGTAAGAAACTTATATAGGGTATTCCATAAGCTTATAGGTTTAAAATACTTTAGAGAAGAGGAACCATGTTTCATCGAAACCAAAACAATAAAGGTAGTATTCCATACCTGCAATAAGGAGGAAGAAGATTGGAATTCTCTTAAGGATTCTGAAATATTTGAACCAAGAATGTACCAAAAACTCTAAAAAACACCAGCAGGGAACCCATCCAACCTAGGTGATTTATCCTTATTCATTTTAAATAGGTTGTTCTTGATCTCATTATTAGAAAACAGGGCATTAAAAGCATTATTCATATCAACTATCACCACTTGGAGAATTTTCTTGAGAAGTTCATCTAAAGCATCCCCATATTCCTCCTTGTTTTTGGAAAATAAATCTTGAAAGAGGATATCATGGTAGTAGTATTTTCTTTCTTATATTAAGGTATTCACCATATTCCAATGTAGTTTCTCTTATTTTGTTAGCACTCCTATGTTTCAAGGTCGAGAGGTTGAAAAACTTGGTATTCCTATCCCCCTCCTTAAGCCATGTAGCTCGATATTTTTATCTCCAAAAAGACTCCTCACTAGAAAGAATATTATGGATTTCTACAAGAGTAATTTTCACTTTGCTAGGCAAATCCTCTGATCAACCTTCACTTTGACATTTTTCCTCAATTTCTTGCAAATATTGAAATATTTTTTGCTTCCTATGGAAGAGGTTCCTAAAAATGATTCCACCTCTTCAAGTTAGCTTTTATGATTTTTATCTTCTTGGCCACTTGGAATGTCTTAGTGCCATAGACATTCATATTCCACCAAGCCTTAATCAATCCTTCAATATCCGTATGAGAAACCCACATTATCTCAACTATGAAAGGATAACCTTTTGAGTGTTTCTCCTCTGTGAATTCTAATAGTAATGGGTTGTTGTTAGAAGTAATTCTCGATAAATTCCTCAAAGAGAAATCTTGAAGCGTTGTAATCCAACTTACTGAAGCAAGGTTTCTATCAATCCTAGATTGAATCAAACACCACCACTTATTTGAAGAACACAAGCTTATACTGAGGGAGGGTGAACAATATAAGACCCCTTTTTACTTTTCTTTCTCAATCAATATTATGCAATGTATCAATAGCAATATCATTAGCAGTAATAAAAGCAATACATAAATCACCACACACAATAGAGATACCAATTTAACGTGGTTCACCCAATGTGGGCTACTCCACGTAGAAAATATTTCACTAAAATTTTCTCAACAAATATCTTAGGAATCCTTTCCCTATTACAATGTTTATGGACCTCTATCCAAAGGAGACATCAGTCCCCTAATAAATTTTGTGGATCTTTATCCACAAGAGAACTCTTTCTCATTTTCTTTATCTAGTGATCTTCTAGAAAAACTATTGCCTTCTCTACATTGGATTATGGATCTCTATCCATTGAATACTCTTTCCCTCACATTCAATACTACCCTGGCTAATGGAAATATATCCACTAGAGACTGTTGTCCTCTATACTCTATCACCTCCAAAGCTTACTCTCAGTTCTATCTCAAATTTGCACTAAAAATGGTCCTTCGGTCTAGCACAAATCTGCTCAATCTCTATCCTCAAATATGCAATAAACATAGTCCTTTCGTCTAGCAAAAATATGATCAATATTTATCCTCAAATATGCACTAAAAATAGTCATTCAGTATAGCACAAATTTTCTCATTCTCTATCGTCAAATATGCACTAAACACAATCCTTCGATCTAGCACAAATCTACTTAATCTCTATCCTCAAGCCTTAACACAAATCTTGAATCAATCATAAATCAACTCTACTATATCTATGCCAAACCTTAACCCAAGGTTTGAAAAAATCAAATAATCAACTTTGCTCACAAGTCTTCTCAAAGACTTATCTCAAATCTGCCTTGTAAGCTTCCACAAAATATCATACTAATATGTCCACAAGTCCTCTCTAGAACTTTTCCAATCTACTCAAAAATTCTTCACCAATACTTACCTCAAATTTGTATTGTAAGCTTCCACAAAGCTTACTCACCTTAACTAAATCTAATATAAAATCCTCTTCAATCACACAAACAAGATTCACACAAAATATTGTTCAATCTCACAGAAACATATAGAGAATTGTTAGAGACTCAATATGCTTCATACTCCCAAAAATGCTTAACCACTTTCAATATCTTTCTCCAATCAAATTAGAATATAGAACAATTTGTTTCTGATAACTTGAACTAACATTTCAACACTTCCACTTGACTAGGCTCAATCAACTCTACTCAATCAATCACTCAATGAAACATTCCTTGCTTACAAACCCTAGTTCAAGAATATGAATCCTCACTCAATTATTTCCAATAATGGTTATAAAACAATCTCACATAATAATGATACTCATGATCTTGCACAAACCCTAGTTCAAGATAGTTCTCAACTTCACATAACAATTATACTCATGTTCTTTCATAAATCCTAATCATGCATATGAAGGTTCATTCCATATAACAATGCTTATCAAACAAGATTTTTGTCATCAGTTTTCACTCAGAAAAACATTTAACATTCAAACTCAACAATGCTTATCAAACAACATTTTTCACTCCAACTTAGCATTCACAACATCCAACAATCACTCACAAGGAAGATGTGCCCATAATTTTTTTTTTTAATGAAATGCCCTTAAAAAAAACCTATATCAATCGCAGTTACTGTCTTTGTCAATTTTTAGGGTTAGGTAGTAAAAACCTTCTTAGAATTTTAATCAATAATTCCCTCACAAATTATTTTCACCATACACAACATGAGAACTTAATTAACCTTATTACTCCTTTCAAATATTAAACAAAATAAAATTTTATTTTGAAATAACATTCAAAATCATCAAATGCCTTATCAGTCCATTCAATAGTCTAATCACCAAAAAACACAACATAAAATCAAATTTCACAACCCTTATATCTCCCTTAGAACCTTATGTCAAACAATCTTAGGACATAAATTAAATTTAAAAAATTTAAATACCTTTTACCCTTGGTGAGAATCAAACCCACACTGCTCTTCCACTAGTGCCCTAGCCTCGGCTCCAACCACTGTGTGAGCTAGGTTCTCACCTTGGAAGAAAAGAGCACCACGTGCTCTATATACTTTCCTTTGGCGCCTAAACAAAAAATGAATGCGTTGCTTCCTTTGGTGCCCAAACAAAACCTTCACAACAACTACCACTAAGATTCGATCACGGGTCCTTCCGCTTGCTAAAGTCTAAAGTCACAGTCGCTTGCCACTAGGCCAATCTGTTGGATGGATATGAGGCTTAGAGCCTCACCAACCATATTCCTTTCACTGGTGCACACAAGAAAAAATTTATCTTATTCTTCGCACAAAGATCACATAAATCGTAGGCTTAGAATGATTTTAATGAAGGTAAGGTTTTTTCCACTAAGGCATATGGTATTTATACCATTATGCCACCACAATATTTAGACGTCGATGGGGGAATTATTCATGACGTTGACACATTTCTTTTTGCCTTGCAATCCTAGCTTTAGGGTTAATTAAATTAAATTATAATTTAATTAATAATAAAATCATTTTAATTAACTTATAATTAATTCAATAACCATTGGATTGATTAAATTAAATTACAAATTAATTTATAATGATAATTATTATAATTAATTTAATTAATTTAGGTCTTTCCATTAGACCTTTAATATTATAATGAAATATTATAATATTATTTTTCTGGGGCCTTATACATTCTCCTATAGACCTTATATGATCACCTTCTTATTTTTAAATTCTTGTACTGCTCACCAAAACTATATTTTGACATCAATGAAAAAAATCTTGCTCATATTTCCAACATTCTCTTGTTGGACCAAGTGAATTTAGAACCTTATAAATCAATATCTACTAGTCCCATGGAGGTCAAGAACTCTCCAAACTCCTCCATACTATCTAAAAAAATAGTTGAACCTCCAGATAGAAAAATGGAATTAAAATCACCAACAAGCATCCATGGTAGGTCAAATGAAGAACCAAGGGATTTTAAGTCAACCCAAACTTTCCTTCTATCCATAGAAACATTTGGAGCATACACATTGGTAGAAATCCAAGAAAATTTAGTTTTTTTAGAACAAAATAAAAAGGAAGAAAATCTATCAACTTGATGAATGATCTTGCCCTCCACAGAATCAAGATTCTAGAGCATTCATAAACCTCCAGAAGAACCATGAGCAACCCTACTCACACCTTCACATCCCTTCCAAACAAACCTTCGTAATCTATCAAAATACTCATCACCCATCTTAGTTTCTTGTAAGCAAATAATATCAGACTTGAAACTTTTTCTTAAAAAATTTAGTACTCTTTGTTTAGTTAGGGCATGCAGATCTTGAATGTTCCATGAGATAATCTTCATTACTTCAAGGATTATGGAGCCTTCCCTCCGCTCAAAGGTAATGTAGGTTGGGAGCCATTATCTACATATTGAGCTATTTTATGTAAGAGCACCTCAATTTTTTTTTGTCTTCCTAGCCCCTTCCCACTAATTAGATTCATTGTTTTTCAGGTATTTTTTATGGGTTGCATAGATCCAATTATTCCCTTCTTGCTTTCTTCTACTGATTGAGGAAGAAGTTGTTGTTGCTGAGATATATTATTTAGTTTTAGATTTTTCTTGTTTATAACTTCTTGAAAGCCATCTTCCTCTGAGGAAGACAATACCTCCTTTGATTCTCTAACAACTTTAGAGCATTCTTCTTTTTTCTCTAAGAAATTTTCATGAATTTCATCTATGACAAGGCCTTCAACTGCACCAGAAACCAAGATTTATGTGGGAATAAACTCCTTAGGAGAACCATGAACCCAATTTCTATCTACCCCTAATTTGGATGTCGTAAAACTTGGATTTGGGGTATGCTTCCTTTCCCAAGCTTTTTTTCCTTTATAAACTTTTTGAAATAGAGTGTAAGTGAAGTTAAGATGACCAAAACTCTTGCATACCAAGCATTTCCCAACTATATTCTCATATTCCAAAGGTTGGATCCATACCCCAAACTTAAACTTGATATCAATTGACTTTGGAAGGTCCTTATAAAGTATAACATTAACATAGAATCTAGCATACAAAAACCTAGATCTAGCAATGGTAACAAAATCTATTACCACTATCTCTCCTACTCCACTTGTGATTCCAGCTAGAATCTCCTCATGCCAAAGATATAAGGGAAGGCCAGGAAGGTGAACACACATAGGAGCTTGGTCAATGCATTAGAAATTAGTATTAAAATTAGGTGCCCACTTCCTTAGGAATAAACCTCTACGCCTAAAGAATCTTGGACCACCTTGAAAAATCCTATCACGATCCTCCAAACCACTAGGCCTAACTAGGAAAAAAGTCTTAGGTAATGTAAAAATCTCCAAAGAACCCTTAGGATACCATTTTAACTGAGCCCACTTTTAAATAGCATCTAGATCTGGATGAACCCCAACAAATTTTCCAACAAGAGAAAAATCCCCATTGGAAGCAGCCATATATACAAGAGGGTGTGGAACCACAAGTTTTCCTTAACAAGAAAGGATATTTAACCCCAGGCTCATTGATTTTTGCTTCCCCTTAAGAAGACTAACCCAATATCAAGCTCCTGAGACAAAATATTTACAACTCTCCTCACCATCCCCACCACCAATATCCACACCTTGACCTCCACTGCTCCCCACATCTTGACCTACACTACTTCCACCTTGCCCACCAATCAATCCCTACATGCCACCCTTGCCTTCTTGACACGAGTTCTCCATCACGTAACTCAACTATGGATTATAAACTCTCTACAACTACCATCACCTGATTTAATTATGGATTGAAAACCCTCTAGAGATGTTACTTCCTAACTTCAATACCTCTATAATATCCTTTATAGGGCAACACATATCACATATATTTAGTTGCCTCCGTATATCATATATATATTCCTCCACATATCACATATATCCATAGATCATATATATTTAGCTACCTTCACAAATCACAGATATTGCTCCACAGATCATAGATATTTAGATGTCTCAATAGATCATAGATATTTCTCCATAGATCACAAATATCCATATATCACAGATATTCAGTTGCCTTCACAAATCACATATATTCCTTAACGGATCATAGATGTTCAACTACCTCCATAGATCACAAATATTCCTATATATATCACAGATATCCACATAATACAAATATTCAATTGCCTTCTCAAATCACAAATATTCCTCCACAGATCACAGATATTCATCTGGCTCCACTCCCCTCTCCCTCTTGCATCATATGGATTATACAAAAATTGATGTCCCAAAACAACACTAGAAGATAAAAAATACCTCCATTACCTTCTCTTATGGTATTCTCAGCTTCTTCAGCTTTGGCTGATAAACTTCCTTAGACTTGGTTTCCATGGACTTCACATTTTTTAATTAATATATAAAATAATATAATTTACATCCTCATTGCATTTAGATTCTCATGACCTATGATACATGCAAGGCCTTATCTTATTTAATGATTATGAATCGATATAAAATCACAAATATAAATTCTTAATACAATAGAAATTAGTTTTCAATTGTTAAATTAAAAAATTAAAAATATTATTCAAGGCCACATTTAAACTATTGAAGACAAATATAACATATATTACTTGGTCCAACTAGCCAAAACATTTGATTTTTATTATTGACAAATATGTTAAGTTTTACATAAAGATAAGTCTTGAGTGATCAATAAAAATACTTTTAAATTTTATTTAAAGTTATAAAATAACAAGATTAATGCTATTTGAATTATTTAAACATGGTATTTATAATCTAAACATGGTTAGAAGAGCTCAAATGCATCAAATAATGTGATGCTTGCATGAAGTCATGTTGAAAGGCACACGGTCTTTTATATTCACTTTAATAAATACTAAGTTTACATTTAATTTATAAATAATTAAAAGTTTTAAATTATTTATTTATTTATTTTTAAATAGAAAAATAGATATTTATAGATATTAATTTTACGACAATAATTTTTATTATTTAATATATAAATGTTTTAAAATTAAAAAATGATATATAAAATTGTTAATATAATTATAAAATATTATCAATTTTATAATGTATATATTGGAAATATAAGGTTTATAAAATTTGAGTTTATATAATTTTAGTTTATAATGTTTATCTAGTTTTCTTATCATGAGCTATCTTAACTTCACTATGCATTGTTTTACCTATAGGTTATGGAGTACATGCACTATTGCACCTTATCAATACATAGTATTATGAATTGTTTTAGTGGAGTATGTGAACTATTGTGCTTTATCAATGCATATCATCAAAAATATTATCATATGGAATTGATAGCATTGAAGCCAAAATAAAATAATTTAAAACGGGTTAGCATTTTTATATAAAATTTAAAAGTGTGATATATGTAAAAATTTGTAATATATTAGGAATGAGTAAACTTGATGAAGAATAAATTTTTATATATAAGAAAAATACAAATATAAAAGGTGACTTTTTTGAGTCAAATATTTAAGAATTATGAATAAAGATACAATTTTATCAAAAATCAAGTTTATGCGGTCATGAAGTCTCTAAAAAAATTTAGGCATTTTATCTATCAAAGCAAGACTCTAGTGTATGTAGTACACTCAGATGTCCGAAATTTTGTGATTCAAGGAGAACTTGGTGACAAGAGGGTCAAATGGGTCATAAAAATATAGGAGTATAATGTGGATATCATACCAACAAAACTTATAAGAGGTAGAGCTATATGTCAAAATTTATCAAAATCTACCTCTCATAATGCTAATATGTCAAATCAAGCTGAAGTTAATCAATACATAGTACTATGAATTATTTTAGTGGAGTATATGCACTATTGTATCTTATCAATGCATAGCATCAAAAATATTATCATATGGAATAGATAGTTTCATTTACATCGAAGCTAAAATAAAATAATTTAAATAGGTTAGCATCAATTACTTTATAAGTATTGTATATAAATATGTAAAATTTAAAAGTGTGATATATGTAAAAATTTGTAATATATTAGGAATGAGTAAACTCGATGAAGAATAACTTCTTATTTAGAAGAAAAATACAAATATAAAAAGTGATATTTTTGAGTAAGATATTTCAAGACTATGAAGAAAGATACAATTTTATCGAAAAGTAATGAAGTCTAGTATCTAGAAAAATTTAGGTATTTTATCTCTCAAAGCAGGACCCTAGTGTATGTAGTACACCCAAATGTCCAAAATTTTGTGAGTTGAGGAGAACTTGGTGACAAGAGGGTCAACTGGGTCATAATAATTTAGGAGTATGATGTGGAGATAAGGACAAAAAAACTTATAAGAGGTAGAGCTATATGTTAGAATTTAGTAAAATCTACCTCTTAGAATGCTAATATGTCAAATCAAGCTAAAGTTAATATTGACCCTCAAGTGGAAATAAGGCAACTGAAAAATTGGATCAAACAGTTACATCATTATTTTACGTTAGGAAAATTTCTAGATGATTTGAATTCATCTCAAATATGAATATTCAAAATGCAAGCCTAAAAATATACATTGATTGGGAATATCCTCTATCAAAAAAACTTTGATGGAGTGCTATTGAGATGCCTTCCATCGAAGAAAACTAAATAAGTGCTATAACAATTCCACAAGGGTTTTCCAAGGGGCCATTACTCCGAACAAACCACCGTAACAAAAAATTTGAGGACCGAAAATTAATAGCAAACTATTTTTGCTGATGCATTCAAATGGGCTAGAGCTTGTATTATCAAATATTTGTAGGTAGAGGTAAAAATCTGACATTGTTGTTATTGTCGATAATTATGGAAGAACCTTTTCAACAATGGAGATTATATTTTATTGGTGTAATCAATCGAAATCCATACATTGGATATAAATACATCCTAATTTCAATAGATTACTTCACAAAATAGACTAAGGTGGAAGCTATATAATATATCAATCAAGATACTGTGATTGAATTCATGGAAAGATTGATGCCCATATTTGAGGTTCCAATGACAATTGTATCATACAATATTAGGTCTTTCATAGGGGATAAAACCATTTATTTTCCAAGGAATTATAGGATTTATTAAAATACCTCATCAAATTACTACCTTAAAGGGAATGGTCTAATAGAATCTATCAATAAGAATATGTTCAAAATCATCAAGAGGAGCATTTAGGATAATCCTAGAATCTGGAACTTATTGCTAGATCAAGTGCTTTAGACTGAATGAATAATAATAAAGAAATCCCTAAAAACTTCTCCATATGCCCTAGTGTATGACAAAGAGGTTGTGTTACCAATAAAACTAGAGATTTTTGACACTACGATTCATTAAAGAAAACCATCCTGATGATACACAATAATTAGAAAAAAGGATGGCCGAGCTGGTCTAGTTAGAAGATCAACATGAATAGGCATATAGTATTTTTTATTGCCATAAAATAGCGGTCAAACACTGGTTCGATAGAAAATCCATGTCAAGAACATTCGAGGAGGGTGACCTTGTGCTTAAATGGGATGTAAAAAGATAAAAATCTAAAGTGCATGAAAATTTCAATTCTATGTAGTTGGCATCATACATCATCAACTAGAAGAAGTATTTAAATGACTTTGAATTGAGAGACCTGGATGATCGTATACTATAAATTCTAATAAATGACCATCATCTGAAGTTGTATTCTTAGAAAAATGGTACACATTTTGTACATTATTAAATATCACACATGTACTTTCCTATAAATAAATTTTTTTTCTTGAAGATGAAGTTGAAGCAAAAAATAACCCTTCTTGCAGTTCACCCACTAATACAAGCTCCTACCTTCTTCACTCCACCAAAGCCAAAAGAAGGTAAGCTTTACAAGGAAGTTCCCATTTGTAAGGTCTATACTATCCTATCCTCTCACCCCATTACCTACCTTCTTAGTCACTCTGGTTCTCCTAATATCTACCTAGGAACCATTACCAAAGATCTTTTCTACTATTTAGCTAGCAGAGGAGAACCAATAGAGCAAGAGGATGAGTTAAAGATTATACAAGAAGAAAATAATCATCAGGAACAGCTGCATAGAAGGAGCCTCCATAGGAAAAGGAATCACAAAAATATGCATCAATAATATTTTAAGGATAATGACTCTAAAGTCCAATGGAACAAGCATAAAAGTAAGATTAAGGGGTCAGTATAGATCTGTGCTTGACAAAGAAAACAAGAATATAGCAGTAATAAATTATCATCAGATCATAAATACTAGATACGAGATACACATCAATGTTTGTACTACCCTATGGTAAATCAATGAAACTTATAGGATGTATCTAAATTATAAGCAATAATGAGGTGACAATTTGCACAAATTAGTTCTAAAACGTACACCTATTTTAGACCACCATTGACATATATCCTTCAAGCATTAGATAGAGCACAATGAGGAATATTTTAAAGAATTAGAGGATGGTCCATGATATGATAAAAGCATTCCTACTAGTTCTAGTCAAAAAAGCAAAAGAACACGAAGCACAACAAACAAAAGAATGGTGATTTCCTAAGGTGTCCATCTTGGTTTTAAAACAATACATAGTTGTAACTAGGTTTACTGATGAAGATCCCTTTTTTTGGTACATCTCTTATTTTGGGTATTCCCCATTTTGTATTTTCTTCCCTTTCTCCACTTCTATACATACTTTCATTTGAAATTTTGCTTTCATAATTTATCCCGCAGACCCTAGCCTTAGTCTCCTAAAAAATTCCCATTCTCTAGAGGTCCCCATGTATAATTTTGATTTCATTACCTCCATCCCACTATCACTTACTACCTATGAAGTTAAAAATGGAGTCCATTATCCAATCCATCATCATAGTTTTGATCACTATTCTCGACGTAGCCATAAAAGTCTCAATAGTGTGTCTCTCGCCTTAGCCTTGTTTTACCAATTGCCTACAATATATGAACAATGAAGTTTGACTTCTCTTTTTATGAGATAAAAAAACCCTTGGGAGCTACGAAGAATGTGGGTGTATTTTTCCATCATTCACATGCACTTTGACAAGAAAGTACTAAAATTAAGTGAACTATGCAACATGAAAGTATCTAGTGTAAAATTGGCTAAGTCTATATGATCAAGAGTTTTACACCTAACTGATGCTCGTATTGGTTTCAAAGACCCAATCATCCAAAGAGTTTGAATATAACAAGTCAAGGAAGGGATGAAATTTTTATCCTTCATTGGGACTGAGAAAAATCTTGAAGATACGACCAACTAAGGAGCTTGTAATTGCACACGATAAGAGCCTAACAAATTCTTGGATGTTTGGCCTAGCCACAGGAGACTGAAAGTTTTATAGCCAACTAACACTAGGGGTGGTATGAAAGTTTTGGCACAAAAAATATGAGGAAATTGCCAGGTCCTAGAAGCACCAAAGGAATCACTCCTAGCCTAATCTCGAATAGGTACCAAATACTCATCTCTAGAGTTTTGCACATAATTAGAACCTATGTTGGTCCCAAAGACTTAGCCCATGGTGAAAACATATCGTATTATAGAAAGAAACTAAGTGGCAATGCCACCAGAGGATTTGGACAAAAAAAGACTTGAAGAATTGCCAATATTCCATTCAAATATCAAAATAAAATGAAAATAGAATCTATAGGGCACCAAATTATATGAACGTGACCAAAGCTTGGGTAGGAAGAAACTCCTCGATCTGCTATTGAAGTCCAATACTAGAAACCCAAAGGGTTTTGATCTGGTTGACACTAAAGAGGTATCAAAATACTGACCTAATACTAGATAGCTTGAGATCATAAAAAAGGCAAGTATTGATACTAACGAAGATTTTATATCTGTCCAGGATGCACTAAGGTTTTAAATGCTCGATATAGCCAACTCAATTAGGTTTAACACTAGATCACCTACACAATGAATACCATTATCCTAGGATACCTATTCGACGTATGTTTCCTGTTAATGGAATCTCAAAAGCATGATTGTGTTCATGGCCATCACATAGGATACATGGTAGGTCAACTAAAAATAATCAACAAAGATAAAAAAAACTAGATGCAAGTAGTAAACTCAATACTAACTAGTATAACACATATTTTGGCCAAGTCAGCAGGCCATGATGAGGTAGTTGGGGCAGCCATACTTCCCAATGGTCGATTTAGCTGACACCCCCTCTAATACAACAACATTCTATTTCTAGAATAATGATGTCTTTTGATAATTATGTGATTGTAAAATATCTATATATACAAGGATGTAGAATGAATACTAGTCGGCTCTTAGGTATTTACAATTCATGTGTAAGGATGAACATTGTGTCTTAATATAAATGGAATATTTTCTAGCCTCTTGTTCGATTCATTTGTAGAGTATAAATAAATGTATTTATGACTACATATTTCTAATTTAAGCATGTTAAATGTTTATGGTGATAATTTTGAATCCTATATTTCCACTATACTCATTTACTTGTCTAGAATTTATGGTTTGATTAAGATACAATAGATTAATATTAAATACTCTATGATTGTTTGTGCAATTAGCTAGTCTATTAGGTAGTTGGTTGTTTAGTTGCATGATCCTTGTTATTGCATATGTCTTGATGTTGCTTAATTTGTACCACTTTAAGTTTTGGATCTAGTTTAGTTTATTTCTTTCAGCACCCTTTTCCTCCCACTTTTAGAAATAGTTAGCCAAGACTTTAAGTAACTAGCCTCCTCTGGAGATTGACCATTGTAGTTCTCATGAGCTACTTGATATTTCAATGTTGGTCAAGCTTTGTGGATGCACAAACCTTTCCATTAGATAGATTTTTTGACCAACAATTATTTCAAAGCTAAATCATTATGCATTTTATAGACTATGTCCTACCATTATTTGTTAAAATTTATAGCTATAAATAATTAATAGAAATATTAAAAATAAATTTAATAATCATGTCAACGTTTAAAATTATATTATTATCTATTTTATAGGATATTTAAAGGAATTGTGTTCATCACGGGAAAGGTCAAGCATGGAAAAAATGATGCTTTCTTTTTTGTTACTAAAATCAATGATACATCTAAGGGTCATCTATGACATTGGAATTAACACAAAGGATTTACATTAATGAATGCTATAATGGAGTTGTGCATGAAATAATTTACATGCTTTGACAATTGTGAGATAATTTGTATGTTTATATAGTGTTTGATATAATAGGAATTTAATTATCAAAGCCTTCAATCCTAACAATCTTAGTCTAGGTTTTAGCACTACAAATAAGCAATGCTTTCTTGTAAGATTTTATTAACAAAAATTGTCATTTCTTGATGTTATCTAATCTTCATAGAACCATCTAATGCCTAAATAAACCTCCTTCATCACATCTCCTCTCAACCATTCATCTATTAGTAAATGAAAAATATTTTTATATAGATGGAGTCACTTTTGTCAAAATAATAAAATATTATATTTATTATTTTTCCAAATAAATTATATTTAGCTTATTCTTTTATTATAATTTTTTTATTTTTTTAAATATTTATTATTCTTATTTCATATATTTCTCAAGTTATTCTACCCTCAAAATTAACATTTTGAAATATCTTTTATTAAAAGAAATATTAAATTTTTCCAAGACCAAAAACAACAACTCCAAAAACAGTTGAAAAACATTTATATATTTTTACTCAATCCATGCATCCAATTTCACCAATATCATTAAAAATAAATTGTAAATTCCTTGAACCTTTTACAATAACAAATTTGGTCTATGTAAAAACTATTGTTTGTATAATTGTTAATTGAAATGCCTTGATCGTGATATAATTGTAGAAGTGTTCTAGACCTTGTACAACTTAATATAATTTTGAGTAAGGAGAATTTTCTTTTGATTATCTAAATAAAACTTACCTTAAATTTGCTCTCAATTTTTTTTTAAACACTATCAAAATTAATTTTTATAAAATTAATATGTCAATATTTGTATTTTTTATTTTATTACTTTTATATATTATTTTTAACTAAGGGAAAAACATTTTTTACCTCTACACTTAAAACTTCTTAAAATGAGTCTATATCTAGCATGTTTATAAACATTATATAAGAAATATAATAATGTGGTTTCAAATTAAAACATACCTTTAAAATTTATTTATAAAAATTTAAATATTTCTTTCAAATCATAAATTTTAACTGAACAACATTCCACAAAATACATAAGATTGTTAGGACAAAATAATCAATCCAACATTCGCACATGAAACAAATTAATTTTATTTATATATTTTAATAAATATTTTAAAATAATATAAACAAAAGAACAATTAAAAATTAAATAATCCTATAGTTTTAGATCTTTCATGCAAGATAGCGAAAGGTCTAACATATCTTTGTTTTTCTCCCTCACAAAGATCTTGCTTTAGACTCAACATGTGAAATGAAATTTTATATTTGAAATTTGTTTAGATTTTTCTAAAGTCTCTCGCAACTAATTGCATTACATTCATAGAAATAAACAAAAATCGTATCGCTAAAATTATTTCGTTTGATTAAAAAGATATATGCAGATATATGCCGTAGTTGGTATAGATCCGGTAGGTTAGACTGTATGCATTGACTTATTAAAAAATCAGTTTGGATGTATCGCAACTACCCCAACTATTCACCCGTCGGTATCTCCCACCGTTCTTTTTTCAACTGTAACCTACGATTTTTTTTCTCCCTAATATTAGGGACAGGAATTCAAACCAGAGTAGGCGTAGGCAATAAATTTTCTCTTTTGTTTGTTCTAACCGACAAGGATTATTTTCAACTAAAATATTTTTTCCGCTGGGATTCTCTCCATGCAAAAAGGCTTCTGATCAGCTTGACAGCTGGTCCGGCATTATCAAATGGCATTCAACAAGTTTGATTTTGTATATAGTTTAAAATAGGATTCTTTGTGATGTGATAATTGTAGCGTTGAGTTCTGCAGCAGCGGACAAGACTTTGACGGGATGGCTTTGTTTTTTGGAAGCTAAGTAATTTCGAAGGACGGCACACTGTATGAAAGTGAAGAGTGCGTAGTGGCGATGTGCTATATCCAGTGCGAAAACAACATTCCATTTTGGGTTATTTAAATTTTGAAATATTTTACTTTTAATGGTTCAGATCACAATTTTGATTTCTTTAAATAAAAACTATATAATAAAAATGTAATTTAAATTTTGAAATATTTTATTTTTAATGGTTCAGATTACAATTTTGATCTTTTTGAATAAAATATTTAATTTAAATTTATTGTTTTTTTCTAAAATTCTAATCATAGAATATGCTACTAATTTTTTTTTAAGTTTAATTATTATATTATTTTAGAAAGGAAATATAGCACACTAATTAAAAATAACCTAGGTGGATAGAAAATCACACACCAAAGTCTATGTTAGGCAGCGCCATTAAACAATACTTATCAAACAATATTAGACATAGAGTGATGGAGCCAAAAGATAGATCTTGAGTGTTTGATGGAGGATTTTAGCTTGAGTTGGCACCTTCTCCAGTTTTTTTATCCATCGAGTTGTCTTTGCATCCCTCCGTGGGGCGATGAAACTTTTTTTTTTTGGTCATCCCTAGGCTTTCCAATCATAGGGTTGAGAGGAAAGATGTGGTGAGTAGTTCTAGTTCCAAACCCTTTGTTGAGGACTTCGATAAGGAGCTTGTGAAGATTGACTATGGTGATACATGTGCCCTAGGGACTATGCAGAGGTTGAAAATATGCAAGTCAATGTGCATGGGGTGCATTAACCCACTGGTTCATAAAAGCATAAATGAACTATGACAAATGAATGCCAACAAATGCTCCAAAAAAAAAAAATTAATTTTATCTTTTTAGATATTAAATAAAATCTTCATTTTGAAATTATTCCATGGTTAGGTGTATTTGTCTTGCATGTTGGACCAGTCACCCAAAAGAATCAAGCCACATGAGAAAGACTTATATTTGGAAGACCTCAAGAAATCATTGAAGCATGTCCATGCAATTTGATTTTTGGAATAAAACCAAAAGAGGTGTTTTATTTTTTTGCTTCATCCATTGAATGGAAATTGTGGGTTGGTGACCCCTAAATAAGTCATTCTACTATCAATGGAGAGATCTTGATAGAAGATACACCAAGAAAAATGGGTAAGCTTGGGTTCCATGATGGTGGACTAGATAATTTAAAATCTACATTACCAAATTTTGTTCGTAGACTACAACCTTCATCCATCATTGAGTAATTATACCATCGATAGATGAGCCCAAAGCCATTCATATCATTTTTTGGGCTTGTACTTGCAAAATAGAGTATCTAGAAACCATTTCTAGTTTGTCTGCTAGGGCTAAGAGGCTTTGATCCTAATTCTATGAAGCATTTTTTGAGAGATAGAGTCCAAAACCACCTAGAAGGATTTCATATCTTGATTACAATGGATTTCATATCTTGATTACAATTACTTTTTATATTTTAAATTATTTTTTAAAAATTGCCCTATTTAGGGGTGATGTTTACTTTGTAATTAACCAATTCTACAAACTTGCATATTAGTTCATTTTATCCAATTTACTATCAACACAATGGTGGTATATTGAACTTACCTCTTTATCTACCTATGTGAACACACATTTCCTATCAAGAAAGTGAGAAATAGTTTGATAATATTAATGAACATGACTCTTGTAGGATGCATACTTATATACTATACCTTTTATCTTATATTGCTCAAACTTGAATATTAATATGTACTAAAACTCTTATAGTAATATTATATACTAAAAATTTATTACCAATATATAATATGTAATGTTTTGGTAAAATAGTAAGTAGACACTTGTCATTAAAAAGATTAAAATTTCAGCACTAAACTCTTATTAGTATCAAATATAACTAATAAAATAATTCTACACACTACTAGAATTTCTTTTCTTTTGTATCTTTTACATACAAGATCTTAGACCAAAATGAGTACTCCTCAATATCCAATGTCTAGAAGATTTGAATCCTCAACTTCTTTATAGTCAGTGCCCACATATACAATTTAATCCAAAACCTATGTAAGACAAGGGGCCCATGTCCCGTGTCAAAGGAATTTGATATTGGAACACTACCTAATATCAAGGGGCATTGAACCTTTATTGGGACACTACCCAATGTAATAGGATTTGAACATTTCTTGAAGCACACATAATGTCAAGGTGATTTGATCTTAAGATAAAACCCCTAATAAAGGGGATTTTGTCTTGGAGTACTACCCAATGTCAAGGGGATTTGAACCCTCCTTAGAGCACTACCTATTGTTAAGATTATTTGAACCCTTTGTAGAGCATTTCGCAATGTTGAGTGGATTTGAATCCTTGAATTATTTATATTTAATTCCTCTATTTACTATTTAACCAACATTATTATGATTTATTTGAATCGTCTCTAGGGCTGCCTAATAGATTTTTTCTCCTCGGGACTGAATGCTTCTACCAATACCTAGATGCTACCCTAAGAATTCAAGGGATGGTCCTATCTATGGATGTCTTTTTGGCTGGTGTTGGGTTGTTTTCCTGACCTATTGTTTGTTATAGTGTGTAGGCTTTATTATGGTCAAGCTGGCTAGCGATCTACCAAGATTTTTGCTCCTTTTTCATCTCCTACGGGAGTGGCTGTATTTGGTTGTGGGTCCCTCTCAAAATCCTTACTGCTTAATAATAATAAAAAATGTTGTGAATTTTAAAAAATTTAATACTATCCACTATAATTAATTAAAAAATAATACACACTAAAAAATACTCTAATCACTCTAAATATAATTAGTTTTATAAATTTATAAATATTTTTTTATAAAAAGTAAACATTACAAGTATTTAAGGAATTTGACAATTTCTTTCACTAAAAAGACATCTCAATATATATTTTCATTAGGGCCCTAAAAATTTGTTTAAAAACCTAAAAGTACTCCCTTTGACCATCAATTCTTAGTTGTGGGCTTCTACCCCAACAAAATGTTTTTATTGCACCTTCACAATATGTAGCACAATGCATATTATTGAATTTTTTATCTTCTATCCAATGTCAGTCTAATTATTTTCATATTTTTAAATGCCTCCTACATTCTAATTCAAAATTGAAGTTGTAATGTATAGTTATTTGTTATGGGATCCCTTATACAATGATTAATCAATATGAAATTTTGGATAGCCATATTGAATACTATAGGAGTTGTAAAAGTAGAGGATAATAGTTTTTAATGTTTATAACATAATTTATATGGGAATATCTAGTTATCAAATTATTTTTTCTATATATACTTAAGCATGGTGTTCAACGTTACATCCTTTAGAAATAAAATCTGAGGTCTTCAATTTGGAGTTCCAAAGTCTTAGGATTTTATGGAAAGGGATAAACCATATGGCCAATCTTCTCACCTATAGGTTGGTCATGGTTTTTGTGGGTTACATAGAGGAGGAAGATATTATAAAGGATTTGCAATCATTGTATGAGGAATTTTAATGGATTTGTAGTACCTCAATATTACAAATGCAATTGATTCACTTGCTAATTGGAGCAAATTGCTTGAAAGGTCATAGAGGTGAATTTGGGATTAAATCCTAAGCTGAATCTTTTGAAAAGCATATTTTAGGATGTAGTTGTGCACTAAGTCATTTTGAAAGCCTTATAATCCTGTTAGAGTCATAATTAGATGCATATAACATTTGGTATCATCATTTTGCTAAATACACCCCCAAATATTTACTTTTACTAGCAGTAATTTTTTTTTCACCCTAGGTAACTTAGGGATAAAATGTTCCTTTAAATGGAAGCCTAGGGATCCATTGTATTCATAATTTGGCCATGATAATTTAAAACTACATTTTATGAAATCCACATTGTGCTTTGACCTCATGAGGTTGTAATAAATTGATAAGTACTTATGCATTCCATCAGTGGCATCACTCTCTTGGTTTGCTATGTGCATAGTAATTATGGTATAACCATTTTAGCCCATATTGTCTTTTTCTTATCAATTTTATAAAATGGGTGGATATTGATGTTATTGAACTTCTCACATGTTGATTGATCACATACTTTATTCA
The DNA here is from genome assembly GCA_028583015.1 of Wollemia nobilis. Classification (NCBI taxonomy): domain Eukaryota; kingdom Viridiplantae; phylum Streptophyta; class Pinopsida; order Araucariales; family Araucariaceae; genus Wollemia; species Wollemia nobilis. Next base: position 1,515,637 of record JAQPPZ010002297.1, read on the forward strand.
CTATAGTTTAAACCCTTATTTGCTTTGAATCATTTGCACCCTTAAAACTTTCAAGCATTTTTAATTCTATATTTTACTTTTTGTAATTTATTTTCCACACCTTACATTTAATAAAATTTAGTGTAAGTTAGCATAGGATTATTTTTCGAGGATATTGGAGAGCTAACCTAAATCTAGAGGTTGGGAGAAGCCATTAGCAATCCCTTCTATTTTTTTGAAACTAAAATTGGAATACAAATATTAATTAAGATATCAAGAAAAATCCTCAATTCAACATAGTTTTTGGGATGCCCAATGAGACTAACCCTCATTATCCTAAAATTGCACATGATTTTGTGATTTTCATGCCAAATTTACATTTATAATAGATGAAGTGATTGGATCAAAAAAGAATTTTTTTTTTTGTAATTTTAATTATAGAAAGTGATTCATTCCAAAATTAGAGTGGTTCACTCTAATTTGAGCAAAGAACTTCAAATTTCCAAGTGAAAGTTATGAGTGATTCACTACAAATTGTAAGCAATTCACTCTATTTTGGGAGTTGCTCATTCAAAAAAATTACAGTTTCATATGTCAAATCTAGAGCAACTTATGGATGCTAGGGAATCTACTTTTTTATTTTCAATCTCGAATTGACTTTTAAGATTCATCAATTTCATTTTTTGTACTCAATTTTTGTAGGTCTTTGTAAATGGTGACTCCAATATGAACTCTATTTTTTTTTAATTTTAGAAAATATAATGACTCTAATAGCATTCAAGCATCATAAAAAATAAAATCAAACCTTGTATATGCATCTGAGCATCAAACTCAAGTGAAACCTTACAAGTAAGTGATTCATTCAACTCAATAAGTAATTGCTTCTAAAATTAGTAAAATCACTTCAAGCCATATCTAACGAGTGTTTTGATCTAAATATTATAAGCAATTTGGTATGAAAGACAAAATTCTTCCTTCCTCCATCATAGGAAAGAAATTTTCTTGGATTTTTCCTTTTTAATTTTTTTATGTTTATAATTTATGAATGAACGAGTGCAAATTTGAAGCAAATTTTGCAATTTATAAGCAAATAACTTTGAAGGTAAATTTTTTCTATCTTTTTCTACTAGAAATTTGCTCTAAATTGTAAGTGAATAATTTACTTTTCCAATAAAATTGTTTCCTCGGCCAATTTTTAATTTTTTATATTTTTCTACTCTAACACTCTATCTGTGTATGTCTATATGTGTATGGTTATGAATATGCAATAAAAGACTCAAAAAATGGGGAATAAATATCAATTAATGATCATTTTTATGGACCATCAAAGAAACATAAAGGAGAAATGAAAAGAATAAATCAATACATTGATGCATCTAAAAGATAACTTTCAAGAGTTTCTAGTGGTTAATACTACTTCAACAAACTATAAAATAACCATATCCAACCCTATTAGTCAAGGTTTTGCATCCTCATAGATTAATTACTTAGACAAAAAAATAAATTACTTATATGCTTTAGCAAATCAAACATGTTCTAACATAGGTTTGACCATAACACATAAAAACACCCTTGTATTATATACATGCCGACATGAATAATATCACAAAAATCCTACTCTTTGCAAACCAATACTATGTTGATAATACACCATCAATATTAAATGCCCAAAACATCCCTCCCACAAGTGCTTCCTTAACACAATGTCCACTTAGATCTAGTTTTTCAAATACATATAACATTCCACTATGTCAATCTATGATTCCTAGTGTATAATATTTAGAGCTAAACCTAACCAAAACCTTGCTCAAAATACCCAAATAATAGGTAGAAAAATGGGTTGATAAGTGTCCTAGGGAAAAATCCTAGGGCTAACATTACCTTCATCTAGTAAAGCACAATAAAACATGCAAAGTCCACCTCCTCAAAATCAATAAGTTCCATATCTAGGTCTCCTTTACCCTCCTCTATAATAGAACATGCAATTGCATCAAAATCAAGAGCGAGTTTGCTAAAATATTCCACCTCAATATCCTCTACCTTATTATCCTATATACACATATCCTTAATAACTTTCATACTCACATCATGGTTATATGGTGTATCCTTATCTACCATTATATTAACAATATGGTTGTCCTATCCCTCAATAAAACAACCTAGGAGTGCATCATAGGACATAGGATCAACTTATTGATTAGACCTACCATGGACCAATGAATTTAATGGTCTACTCTCCCATTCCCCCCAAAACTATGAAAACAATACCTATCTTTGACTGCAAATGTTACCACTTGATCACCTTAGTGAATTATTGACACTCAAATTGATTCATTACATCAAATATGATGGCATAATGGTACACTTGCTAATTTACTCTATTTACAATAAGGCTACTTTATGGTATAGATATTACTAGATAATTTAGATATAAGTTAGGAATCAATCATAATATTTTCCATGTGTAGATTTTGTAGCATAGTAAATGGTTACTCTATTTTTTTTCAATTTAAAAAATGAAAAAATTCTCAAGAAAACATACATGATTTAAATGCTAGATTCTTGAGAACCTTGAATTTAATCCCCAAAATTTTAGGCCAAATAAAGAACAAGAATTTCTTCAAAGGATTACAATTTGACTTGCATTAATGGTATGTAATACTAACCATCATATGCTAGCTATAATTTTTGCATAGGTGCCAAAGGGATAACATGTTTTTGTTTGAATAAGGAAACAACCACCTTCTCCACCAATGGCCTTCATAGCCATATCACCCATAACACATCCAATCTCATTTCGATTCTCAATATTTTACTCAACCCTAATCTTCATCTAAATCCTACTACTAATCCTTCATTTCTATGTTTCATTACACTTCCTGGATAGAGGACACCATAAACTATAGCCTTTCAACAACAACTTCCAGCCCTTCCTATTATATCCAACTCAAATTATAAGTGGAACAATACTTTTATAATGAACGAGATGGTGGAATTAATACAATATTTGATAAATCAAAATAATATTGTAAGGAAATAATGGAAAAAACCATTGAACTAACAATATTAGAAGACTCCATATATCACAAAAGATTAAGTACCTTGAGATGGTGCTAAAAAAGGAGCATATTAAACTCTCAACCATATGGTTAATAATAATTATAAAGTAGATTCAACTTATTTTGTGTAACAATAGGCATGGTCCCATACAAAGTGCCAAAGAAACTAGGTATTCTTTGATTGTCCAATATAACCAACACTGCTAATCTCAATCGATCACCATATTGGGTAAAATAGTCTCTACAACTAATAAGCCTATGTACCAACAACCCCAAACTCAACAATCAGTACTTGACTTATCCAATCCCAAAAATATTATCCTGGTTAATTTTACATGTATAGAGATAGATGAAGAGTCAACATTTAAAGACATTGCCATATGCATTAATCAACAAGGCATAAGACAAAAGCCTTCAAACAAAAACAAACTAGAAATAGACTAAAAAATATAAGGTATTATGGTTCTTAGGATAGGGAGGTCACCTTCTCATTAAAAATATAAAGGGACTATACCACCAAAACAAGAGAAACATAAGGAGAAAGAGAGTATAAAAAGAGAGGCCAAAACTGCATCTTACAAGGTAAGAGGAGAAGCACAAACCAATAATGACATATGGGTAGATAAGGGAAAAGACCCAAAAATAGATAAATAATATGGATATGGAAAAAATAATCCTATATAAACGAATATTAATAAAGAGAAAGGTTATGTGATTGTTCAAATACACCTTCCTCATAAGCAAAGGACGTGCAATAGCTACAATACAATATCAAAAGTTTACCATGTAAAGTGAGAGTACCTCTATGTAATTCAAATTTAATATTGTAGAGGAAAATAAAAGAACACCCACCAAAGTTAGTATGTTAGAGTCATTACCTCTACTCATGTAGTGGAACCTACTCTAGGAGGTTTTGAAAGAACAATAAGTTAGGTTAGGGGTGAATAGGTAGAACTTTTCCTGACCAATGTAGTTGATCAACAAAATTTGATAGTGAAGAATCTAGAAGAAATCTAAGTTAATGTGGGTGATATTTGAAATATTTCTAATCCTAATATGATAAACCCATGCTCTTTTGAACATTTCCCCCTTGGCTACCCCCTTTTACACTCGCCCCCTTGGGCTATGCACTTTTCACTAACCTTCTTAGGCTACACACTTTTTTTACTTTATACATTTTTATGCAGTGTAATTGTTGTTTCTTCTTCTTGGGTCTACTCTTTTTCCATGGTTGCATTATTCCCCTTTTTTCACTCACCATACTCCTATACTACCATCTACTACCCTCTTTTCCTAGGAGTCTGGATCTCATTATCTTATTGCCTAAAAAAATCCCCCTACCCCCACCCCCTCCTTATTACCTCCTACCTTTTTCCTTTTCTTAGGCCATGCTACCCTAACTACTCATCCTACCTTATCACCACCCCTCCCATTACCATTGTTCAATTTCGTTAAGTGGCTCATCCTTGCCTTCCCTTACTAGATGCACCATCACATCTTTTTAGACCTGATTCTATCTCCCCATCATATTGTTTTACATATTTACTCGCCTCCTTGGGTGTTGCCTTTGTTGCATTACCCCTTTCGGTACCCTTTATCACATTGCCTCCTTAGGCATTTTATTTTTCATATTACCCCCTTGGACATCCTTTTTCACACTACCTCCTTAGGAACCTCTTTTACACTCGTCTCCTTGGGTATTACCTTTTCACTTTGTCCTCTTGGGCACCCTTTTACACTTCCCCCCTTAGGCTCTACACACCTCTTCACTTATTTTACATTTTTTTTCACCATACATGACCTCTACCTACCTCTCATTTCCTTATACCCCCTATCTCACCCCTCCTTTTATTTCCCTCTCATTATCCCCTTTTTTCAAGTGGCTTGTCCTTGGCCTTGTAACCCCACATACACACTCACCACTTGAGGGGGTTGCCAAATATACTCCCATGGGGATAATCATTTCACTAGGGCAATAAAACACCAAAATTTTGATAAACATTTTTGCACTATGTTGTTTTTATAAACAACACATTGCAAAAAGGGGCATATGTAGACATTGAAAATTAGCATTTTTTATAACATAATAAATTATAAATTAATATACCTAAATACTCCTTTTGTCACCTTACAAAATTATAATTAATATCTAAATTCCCCCTAATTTCCCTAATTTCTTCCAAATTTCTCTAGCTCTCCTAATTCTATTCTATTTTCCTTTAATTTTCACTAGGTTCTTCTAAGGTTCCCTAAAATCTTTATTTTCTTCTAAATTTTCCTTTTCCCCCTAAAATCCTTAATTCTTCAATTTCCTTAATCTTCCCCTAATTTTCTCCTACCTTGCTTATCTACTTAATCCCCTCACCTAACCCTTAATTAATCCCTAATCTCCTATTTTCCACATAACTTCCATTATTTAATTCTTAAATTCTCCTACACCCTCCCACACATTCCTATGCATTTTTTTTTATGAATTTAAAATTTACTCCCAAGTCCCCTATTCAACCTACCTATTTAATTTACATGAACAAAACCATCCAAGGAGCCAAATCACAATAGAAAAGAATTATTTTATTAATGCCAACCAAAAGGGGTAGAAATTACAATTCCAGATCGTACAATCTTGGAGACCAAACGAAGCCCTTTTTTTAGATCGAAAATCCTTTTTAAATCCTATTTTTCCACCTTTTACATGATTTTTAAGTTTCCCACCTTTCATTTTACCACCAGGAAAATATTCATTTGAAATTTTCATTTTCATTTTCCCGCCTAGGAAAATATTCACTTGAAACTTGAATTTCCAACATATGGGTCTAAACATATATGTCTAAACATATATATATATATATATATATATATATATATATATATATATATATATATATATATTTATATTTATATTTAAATATATATATATATATATATATATATAATTTATTTTATTTTATTTTTATTTTTTGGTGATGCAAGATTGCCCTTACACCATTGGATGCTCCTACATCAGACACCCAGGGTAAGTTTGAGAAGTGACCTCACTTCTTTGTTGTTGGAGGAAAACCAAGATGGTCAACCTTTGCCTTAGACAACCATGATGAATCTTCAATAGGTCTTCCTTTCCACTTAACCATATATTCTTCATACTGCTTGTTTCTTGTACTTTTATCCATACTCTTTTCTCCTTTGTCCATATTCCTCAATTCATAGGCATTCCTTGGGCTGCTCCCATATACAATATGGAATGGAGATTTACCAGTACTCCTTTTGATAGAATTATTGTAAGCAAATTTTTCCTATGGTAAAATCAAATCCCATCCCTTGGGCTTATCTCCTACTAAGCATCTCAACAGGTTTCCCAAACTCCTATTCACCACCTCTATTTTTCCATAAATTTGTGGATGATGTACAAAATTGAACTTCAAATCTATCTTCAACTTCAATAGCTCTTGAACTTGTCTATTCAACTCCTCATTCTCACCAGGAATCATTTTTTTTGGTAAATTGGCTCCTGTCATAAAATCCATCTGGTGACTAATCTCCCTCACTGGTGGTAAACCTTTAGGTACATTATCTAATACAATATCTTGGAATTCTCCCAATAGATCTAAGGCTTTTACTAGTATATATTCACATTTTTCCTCATTAACTCTAGGAATCAATACATAGCACATATGTTCGTGCTTCATACCATTCAAAAAAATTCTACCATCATCCACCTCCTTCAAGGGCTTCAGCTTATGGTGAACTTCATCCTTTGTTAGGGAAAAAGTGTTGGCATATCCATCATGTATTGCACATCGATAAAATTTCCATGGCCTCCCCAATAGCATATGATAAGCATCCATAGGTATGATGTCACACAGTACCTCATCATTGTAACCTCCAATATTGAACTTCACTAAACATTGTTAATTGACCAATGTTTTATGATCCTTCTGCAACCATGCAATCTAATATGGATGTGGGTGTCTCCTCCTCTCTAGTTGTAACTTAGCAACCATTTCTTCAGAGACCAAGTTATCAGTACTACCATTATCTATAATAAAATTACATACCTTACCTAAACATTTGCACCTTGTGCATAATAGGCTCTTCCTCTGGTCTGGTTCCTTCTTCTCATTCAACATGGATTTCCTTGTGACCATAACTTCTCCTCTCTCTGCCTCCTCTAAGTGCTCTGATTCAGATCCTTCATCTATAATAACAGCTCTAAAATTACCCACTGGCCTCCTATTTGGCTTCTCTTGGTGTTGTGGACACTCATATGCTCGATGTCCTTCTTCTCCATAGTTGAATTAGGTTCCATGAAACCCTCTTTCTCCATTTCCTTGGCCAGATCTACCTCTTCCTCTTGGGTAGTTGTTGTTATGACCACGAGATCTGTAAGCATTATCTCCCTTTTGGTTCTAACTACTGGTAACTTCTTCTTTCTTCTCACCTCATCATACATATGTTCTTCCACCAGTTATTTCTCCATGACCTCTTCCTTTCTACTTACCCTCAAACCTTCTCTTCAACTTCTCTTCAACTTTTAGAGCAAATTGGTAAGCATCGTCAATGGTGCTCATCCTAACCAGACTCAACTCTTCTTGAATACTGGTTATCAACCCATAGATGTACTAGGGTGCCTTCTCCTTGTTAGCCTTAGAATGGCCAGTTCAGATCAAGATCTTGTAGAACTCCTCGGTGTATTCTTTTACAAAATTTACTGATTATATCAAACTTTGTATTTTCTTCTACATATCCAACTCATAGAATACCAAAATAAACTACCTCTTTATATTTTCCACCATTCATTCCCATCTGGTGATCCTCTCTTTTCTCTTTCTATTTTTGTCAAGTTGTACTCCTTTCTACAAAATTCTAGCATGACCCTTCAGTTTGGTCTTTTAGCAAACTTGACCCGATCAGGATCTTCAACCTTTTCATATTCAAAATATTCTTCCAGGTCATTGATCCAGTCAATCAACTCCTCCGGGTTAAGATTTCCCAAGTATGTGGAAACCTCCATCTTTGACCTCTTTTCGATCTGATATGTGGCTTTATACAACCTCGCTTGGGTATGATATATTGCCTCTTCTTCTTCCTCAAACTGGTCTTCCTCTTCTTTAGCTTCATATTCATTATTTTCCCTTCTTCTTTGGTCAAACCCTCTATGCAAATCTTCTTGTAATGCCTGGACTTGCCTCTACAAAGCTCAAAAATCCTTTGTTGGTACTATGACATTACTGGAAAAACCTCGATTCCTTCATGGGGGCATCTTGCTCTGACTTCTCCAAACCTGAACCACAGATCCTGGTGTAAATTACCTCACGTTTGATGATCTGCTTACAGACTCAGGAACTCTCGCTCTGATACCACCTCATGAGGATGAACAAACACGAACAAAACCATCCAAGGAGCCAAATCACAATAGAAAATAATTATTTTATTAATGCTAGACAAAAGGGATAAAAATTACAATGTCAAATCATACAATCTTGGATCCCAAATGAAGCCCTTTTCTCATATCCAAAATACCTTTTTAAATCAGATTTACCCCCTCCTTTTACATGATTTTAAGTTTCCCACCTTTCATTTTCCCACCGGGAAAATATTCATTTGAAATTTTCATTTTCATTTTCCCGCTCACGAAAGTATTCACTTGAAACTTGAATTTCCAACATATGGGTCTAAACACATAGGTCTATATATATGTTTGTTATTTATTTTATTTTTTCTTAGTGATGCAAGATTTCCCTTAAACCATTGGATGCTTCTGCATCATTAATTTATTTGTCCTCTACACCCTCCACCTTACATTTTTAGCAATTTAAAATTACGCATGCCCCTATGTACATCCTCCCTTGTGCCTCTTTTTAAAATATTTAAAATATCCCACATTAATATCCCATCCTCCATGCACTTTATCCAAGCTACAAAAATCATTTTTAATTTTTAAAAATGATAATTCAAGAGCAAGCATTTACTCCACCTAACCATAGGACAACCACATCATCATTTTAGCAATTTTAAATATTCACCACACTCCCCCATGTGCCTTGGGAAACTAGTTTTAAATTAGTTTTCCTCCCCCTAGGATTACCTCTTCCCAAGGCAATTTAATATGCCAACTCCCTACCCTTACACCTCATCATTTTGGAAATTAAAAATTACTTGTCACAATCCCCATGCCCTTGGGAAACTAATTAAATTAGTTTCCCATCCCCCTAGGATTTTTCCTCCTAAGGAAACTAAATAACCCCCTCCACCTCATCATTATCTAGATTCTTCCACACCTACCATGCATATGTGGAGCCTAAGTGGACCCTATGTGGCATCCCACTTACTTAGCCTTAAAATACCTATAAATATCCTTGGACATGGCCAAGGAAAAGGAGCCCATTTTGAGCTAGGGTTATGTTGCTAAAATATCCACTCACCTTGCCTTAGCCTACTTGACCCTTGTTCATATCCAAAAACACTATCCAAAAACTTTCCACAATCCCAATAACACTTTTTCAAGCTCTCAGGTCTATTATTTTTCATTTACTAGTTTTAGTCTCGAGATCACCTCCCTTGAGACAGTATCACACCTCCTTACCACTTCTCTAGATATGGTATTGAATTTTACCTATTTTCCTACTAAACCATCACCATTCCTCCACAAATATATACCATTGGATAGGTCTCAAAAAGAGCTTTCCAACAATATATTATATATCTAATTCTGACAATGTTTGACCCCTTAAAGTGCCAAAAATTTGCACATTCCAAAGACAATCTTGTCCTACTGCATTCCTTGATATGGTTTTACACCTCCATACCACATCCCCTGAGATGGTCTTACCTCCAGCATAAAATAGCACCTCCAACAGAGTTTTAGTGAAAGTTTTCGCATGACAACAGGTATATTTTAGTGTTTTCTTTCATTTCCTTTCATATAGTATTAATTATCTTTTATTTTATTATGGTTCCATTTCATCTTGGATAAGGCCCAACTTAGGTGGACCTGTTTAACTATTAATCTCTTTCTTTTTGGTTGTGTGTAGGTTTATCAATCATCTATATCAACCCTTGGAAGATCCTACCAACACATATGCACCCTCACAATATTATCTTGATCACAAATTGTTGTAGGATAGAAGCATCTACACCATTGTTTATTGTAAAAGCCCTCTTAGGCTAATTTGTAATTTGAAAAGATAAAGAGTTTATTTTGCATTGTAAAAGCCCATAAATTATAATAAAATCCATTGCATACATTGTGCTCTTTATCTTGTAATCACATTTGTTAATGGTGGCTTCTCATCCCTACAATATGTATGGTAAATCCTCCATACTCTTTAAATAATAACACATTACATCAATATCATTAGGGAAATATCCCCACATAGTTAATCTATTTGAGCATAAGTAAATAAATAAAAGTAAGATCAATATGCTATAGTGGTTCCAACTGCACCTTAAATTTTCCTTTTCTTTCCTTTGATAATTTGAGGATAGTACGTGACCAGGGCACTCATGGATCCATGATAGACATGCTTCTAAATGCATTTACTTATTTCTTACCCAAATTGTAACTATACAATTAAATGAAACATAATTCATTTACTTTCACTAATTAAAGTCACACATCTTTAATTAATAAAACATCTTCCTTTATTTTCACTAAATAGAGCCCCATACCTCTATATAACAAAAATAAACCATTTCCTTTTTATTTTCACTAAATAGAGTCCCATACCTCTACATAACAAAAATAAACCATTTCCTTTTTATTTTCACTAAATAGAGTCTCATACCTCTACATAACAAAAATAAACCATTTCCTTTTTATTTTCACTAAATAGAGTCCCATGCCTCTACATAAAAAAAATAAATCATTTCCTTTTTATTTTCACTAAATAGAGTCCCATACCTCTACATAACAAAAATAAACGATTTGTTTTTTATTTTCACTAAATAAAGTCCCTACATAACAAAAATAAACCGTTTCCTTTTTATTTTCAATAAATAGAGTCGCATACCTCTACATAACAAAAATAAAACCATTTTTTTATTTATTTAATAAAACAAATAACATAATGTTTAATTATTTAAATAAACTGAAGTTCCTTTTCTCTTTAAACGAATAGCATAATATTTGGTTATAAAAATCCAAAGTTCCATTATTTTCATTAATAAAAATTTAATATTTATTATTAACTAATAGAACCAATGCTCCTAAAAAGGTTTAAAATTATTGTGGCATGGTGGTTATAGGGGCAGATTACACGAAGAACAATGTGGCAACTTTCAGGACGAACAATACAAAATATTGTGGCAACCATAAAAACTAGATAACCTCCTCGGATTCATGGTGGCTACCAATTCCACCATGTAAATTCCAAAAAAAAAAACCAATGCTCCTAAATTTGAAGAATTAAACTTAGATATTTGGACTTTAATTAAACATTTAAGGGAACTACAAAAGAACATAGGGGCATTCGTGACTAACTACAACCACCTATGAACTTAAGGTGAAACTATTGTAGAAAATGCTATGCCACCATAGTAATAACTTGGTAGGGAGGTTTAAAGGAAGGCACTAGAATTACAAGACTAGAAACCACCATCTATCACAACTGAACTCTCTCTCAAAATGCTTGAGTTCCCTATGATGGAGTCTCATGCATAGTGTTTAACATAGTCAAGGATGCATAGTAGGGATTCACTACTTAGGCGAACGATATTTAAGCAATGTCTCAACAAGAGTGACACTAAAGCCACATTGCCTGATCAACTCGATGGGGAGAATTTAACCAAAATATCTCAACGCTGATGCAAATACAACCTACCATTGTAAGGTTGACAAAAAGAGAGTGCACAACACACAAAAGTACTCCTCAAGGTTTGTGGTACCTCATGCCAAAATGTTGCCTGACTAGGCAGATTAACATAGTGTCCAACTAGCGTAGCACTGACCACGATGCTAACTCTATCTAAACTATGATAGCCAAGATGATAGTGGAATGGTAGAAAACTAGAGACCATGGCTAACTATCCATAAAATAATTCTAGCCGAAAAGGGTGCAACAAATAATAGTGGGGAATAAACAAGAAAGATATAGAAGCCTATGAAGCTTTGATGAAACACCCATTAAAATAAAAGCATTCAAAGGTTAACCTAGCGAAGTATAAGTATACTCTCATACCAACCTGGATGTCCTTTTGAACTATGATATGCCATTCCAGAGTTTCTTCTTTCATCAAGTGATCTTCCCTTTGGTTTTTGTGTCAACTTCTATAATTATTGCATCTACTTCTTCTCTATTTCTTCTTTTGTTTGAGTCCCAATAATATTCAACCCTCCCTCTATCTTACCTTTTACCTTACAAGGATGGAGACTTGATGCCATGTCCTTCGATGCGCTCTCCCATTCACCATACCTCTTGTCATTAGTCAATTTAACCCATCTTCATCCAAGCAAGATATTTTTGTATTTTAAAATTATTGTATTCTTATTACAAATTTTACCATTAATAGGTTCCCCTACTTTAGACGGTGATAAGAAGCTTCCACTGCAAGTGTTCGCAACCACCATATCTTGGTAGGATTTTCATTAATTTCTTAGTGGTGACTATTCTCATAGTCTGATATTAAATCCATGTAGCCCTCCCTTAGGTTAATTTTTTTATTAAAAAACTTATAAATCAAATATTACTTTTTAAGTAATGAAAGTATAAAATTACTTAGAATAAAAAACTATGCAACTTTGTTGCTTAATTGAGTATGATTGAATTTACATTTAGGTAAAACTCTTTTCATAAGACAATGTAGGTTTTACCATCTATTAAAATAAGGTTCTATAAAAAAAAAATTTAACATAGATCTTTATTATCTAATTAAACAAAGCTCAGTTATTACTTAGTGTATATTTTATTATCTAATTAAATAAAACTCAATTATTATTTAATGTAGATTTTATTATCTAATTAAATAAAGCTCAATTATTATTTAATGTAGATTTTATTCTCCATCACAAACAATTTTTTCTTAGCATAGCTAGTAATTTACTTTGCTAACAATAGTTTAGGGTTAGAAGGCAATAAAATTCATGCACTCTTTTCTAAAGAAGACCAAAATATTTTCAAGTGATTAAGTAAAATATAAAAAAGTAGATGCAAGAAGAAAAAAGGAAATTTTTCCATCAAACTAGTCACCTATCTCAACCTTGATAATTTATGATAGCTACTAGGATATCAATTTGGGGCTCATGGTGGCTAGATTTGATGATTATCCCTAGCCGAATTCATGTCTATATGAAGGTATCCATCAATGTTACCTTCGATTTTCCTTAATCATCATTTCCACAACCTCAAGTACCCCCAAATCTAGTGGATAATTCTACCTCTTCCACCCATGAGTGTACATGATCCTGCATTTTTAGTAATATGTCAGCAATACCATGCTCTTATAAATCAACTAAACATCGTATAGTTGGTTCAATTGCTAAAATTAGGTATTAAAACTTTATAGATTAATACATTGCTTTATTTGTGCCAAAATATCCACCAAGGAGGGTAATGACATCCTACTCCCCTTGGACTAAACACCATCCAGGTTGTTTCCATTTTTTACAAAATAAAAGTAAAAATTATTACATTATATATTTTTAAAAAATAAGGGAGAATATTTTTGCATATCATCCACTTTTCCCAAGTGGTATTTCTTGAATAAAACTAGTCCCACTGAACCTTACATTCCTCAAGAATCTGATTTTGCATAGACTTATAACATAATTCAAGGATCTTTATTGACATCACTTCAATAACCTCCGAATTTTCCATTTGCAAATTAAAAACATCACACACATATTCAGGGTCAGCAACACATTTCCTAAGCAAGGATATGTGGAAGGTATCATGGATATTTGAAAAATTAGGTGGTAAGGCAAGTCTCTATGCAACCAGACTAATATTTTCAGTGATTTCGAAGGGTCCCACAAATCGTGGATCCAACTGTATCTATTTAATAGCACTTTTACTTGGATTTAACCTTAAAAATACTCTATCTCCAACTGAGTACTATTTTGGAGTCCTCTTTAGATTAGCATATATTTTCTACCTTTCAGTAGCTTCTTTAAGTCTTTTCTTAATTACTTTCAACCAATATTCCATTTCTCTGACCATGGTTGACCCAATCACATCTCTATCTTCTTGGTTATCCCATGATAATGGTATTCTACACTTTTGCCCATACAAGGTATAGAAAGGATCCATTCCTAGAGAGGAGTGATGTCCATTATTGTAGGTAAATTCCATAAGATGCAAGTAGACTTCCCAATGATACTTGTGATCCATTAATTACAGGTGAAGCATGTCCTCTAGTACTTGGTTTACCCATTAAGTTTGACCATCTATTTCAAGGTCGTATGCTGAGCTCATATTTAGTTTCATGTCTACTACACAATTTTTGGACTTCAAAAATTTAGAATTGAACTTGGAATCTCTATCTGAAATGATCACCCCAGTAAATCCTAGTAAATAGAATACCTTTTTGTAAAATATATTAGCCACTACCTAAACATAATCCTTGATATATCATGGTATAAAATGTTCAACTTTAGTCAATCTATCGACTATCACCAAGATTACATCATATTGATATCTGATCTTGGGTAATCCTACTATAAAATTCATAGATATAACCTGTCATTTTTGCATAGGTATATCGTGTAGATATAATTTTCCTACAGGATGCTTGAATTCTACCTTAACTTTTTGATATTCAAGGCACCAAGCTACAAAATTGGCGATATCATTATTCATTCCTGTAGAGAGGGAAAATTGCCCTACCACATATAATTATCAAGGTTTGATCTGCAAGAGAGATCCTTGGGGTGAACCACGGGGGTATGTTGTTCTCTACACTTGGTGCTAGGGAGAAATAATTCACAAAGAATGGCTTTAAGGAATTGCTCCAAGTCCACAAGAATTTTAGGAATGTTTGATGTATTTGATTCAAGATAATCACCTAGGTTTTGGTCTTTCTATATCTATGCTATGAAAGATAAAGGACAATGTAGAAATACATAATGCAATAATACAAGAGCTAACCCTAGTATGATATTTTTCTTTGAATGCTTTCCTATCCCTAGGGTTTCAAGATAGAAAACATTTTAGCAAGGACTCAAGAGAATATGCACAAACAATATTAACCCTAAGTGCACACTACATGTTTCTTATCCTTCAATACCTAGAAATTAATTAAATATATTTCTATTAAATCATATCTAGGCTTTTACAATAGAAGTGGAAGGCACTCAATAAACAACCTAAATATTAATTGGAACACTTAGCTTATCTAGTGATTGATCCTAAATAATACAAGCTTCTACTGAGAGGGGGGTGAACAGTATAAGACCACTTTTTACTTTTCTTTCCCAATCAATATTATGCAATGTATCAATAGCAATATCAACAACAAATCACCACACACAATAGAGACACCAATTTAACGTGGTTCACCCAATGTGGGCTACTCCACGGAGAAAATATTTCACTAAAATTTTCTCAATCAATCTCTTGGGAATCCTTTCCCTATTACAATGTTTATGGACCTCTGTCCAAAGGAGACACCAATCCCCTAATCAAGTTCGTGGATCTCTATCCATAGGAGAACTCCTTTCTCCTTAGCTCTGGTTGGTGATCTTCTAGAAGAACTGTTGCCTCCACTACACTGGCTAATGGATCTCTATCCATTGAAGACTCATGTCCCCACTCAGAAGACCTATCCTCACTGCCCTAGCTAATGGATCTCTATCCACTAGAGACTATCATCCTCTATACTCTATCACCTCCAAATCTTGCTCTTAGCTCTATCTCAAATCTGTACTAAACATAGTCCTTCGGTCTAGCACAAATATGCTCAATCTCTATTTTTGATCTGGCACAAACCTGTCCTCAAATATGCACCAAACTATGTCCTCAAATATATACTAAACATAGTCCTTCGGTCTAGCACAAATCTATCCTCAATATCTATCCTTAAGCCTTAACACAAATCTTGATTCAATCACAAATCAACTCTGCTAGATCTGCCCCAAACCTTAACCCAAGGTTTGAACAAATCAATCAATCAACTCTGCTCACAAGTCTTCTCAAAGACTTATCTCAAATCTACCTTGTAAGCTTCCACAAAAGCTCACACTAATATGTCCACAAGTCCTCTCTAGAACTTGTCCAATCCTCAAAAGTCCTCACTAGAACTTGTCCAATATGCTCAATAATCTCTATCCTCAATTCTGTATTGTAAGCTTCCACAAAATCTCACACAAATCTATTCACAAGTCTTCTCAAAGACTTACCTCAAATCTGCTCAACAAGTCCTCACTAGAACTTGTCCAATCTCATAGAAACATATAGAGAATTGTTAGAGACTCAATATGCTTCATACCACAATGCTCAATCACTTTCAACCTCTCTTTTTACCACAGAAACATATAGAGAATTGTTAGAGACTCAATATGTTTCACACTCACAAACACTCAACCTCTTTCTCAAATCAATTTAGAATATAGAATAATTTGTTTCACAGAACTTGAATCAACACATCCACTTGACTAGGCTCAACCAACTCTACTCAACCAATCACTCAATGAAATAATCCTTGCTCACAAACCCTAGTCCAAACTTATGAACACTCACTCAAATATTTCCAACAATGCTTATCAACCAATCTCACATAACAATGATACTCATGATCTTTGCAAACCCTAGTTCAAGTTCTTCACTCAATCAATCACTTCAACAACAATGCTTATCAAGTAATCTCACATAAAATGATACTCATGATCTTCACAACTTCACATAACAATGATACTCATGTTCTTTGCAAACCCTAGTTCAATTTTTTACTCAATCAATCACTTCAACAACAATGCTTATCAAACAATCCTTTTCACTCCAACTTAGCATTCACAACATTCAACAATCACTCACTAGGAAGATGTGCCCATACCTTTTTGTTTGATGTAGAAGTGACCTCAAAACCTATTTTAAACACAATTTTCTTCTTTGCCAATTTCAATGGTTAGATGACAAAAATATCTCACTAACTCTTTTCAAAAATATTTCTCAAACACAAAAATAATCAAACTTGATTACACCTTATTACTCCAACTTTATAACTCAAACCTTCCAAAATTAAAATAAAATATTTAATTTTTAAAAACCCTTATATCTCCCTCAAAGACCTTAGCCAATATTTATTTATCACAAACCAAACACCTCCGAAATCTCAAACCTTCCACAAACACCACGGTGCATACCACATACAACCTTAGAAAAAATTATGGTGCATACCTTGCAATCAAAATATCATGGTGGGTTTCGAATGCGTGACTACTCCTTCACCAAGTGCCTTACCAAGGTGCTAGCCCACCACGTGGGCTACTAGCTCCCACGTGAAGGGGAAGGCAAAAGCCTTCCTCTTATTTATCTTCGATCGGTACGACATCCAAAGACTAACACTCCACCTTGCAAAAATGAAGTCGGTGGGCTTCGAACCTTGCACCTCGAGCCTATCAACCTTAGTGCCTCCCATGAATTCCAGATGTGCTACATAGCATTGTGCAATGAAAATGGAGCACCGCTCCCCTTTGTCCTTTCCTTTGCAGCCAATAACTTTGAAACGTGAAATCTTCCTTCCTCCTTGCACGATAGTCAAAGTCTTTTGCACTTTACATGAATTGCATTTGGATGATTTATTAACAATGTTATGCCCCCTTCTTATATGCTTTAGACCATGCTTTTATTGACGTCGATGGATGAATTCAATTTTTGAATTCGAATTCGAATAGTCTTTATAACCCATCCTTAGGGTTAATAAATTAATTTTATTATATCCCAACCTTAGGATTAATAAATTAATTTTATTATAACCCAACCTTAGGATTATAAATTAATTTAATAATTAAATTATAATTAATCTATAATTAACTTAATAACTTTTAAATTTAATTAAATTAATTAATAAATTAATTTATAATGAAATTATTTAAATTAATTTAAATCTTCCCTTTTAATATTATAATAAAATATTATAATATTATTTTCTTGGGTCTCTTCTTTGCACTTTGGACCACATCTGACTACCTGGAACCGGATCTGACCAACTAGAAGCAGACTCTCCTTTTTGCACTGATTGCGGAACTGCTTCTCCTCACACTGCTCACTAAAATTGACTTTTGACATCAATGACCACTCACTCTTGACATCAATGACAACACATCTACTCAAAATGTCCAACAATCTCCCCCTTTGTCATTGATGGCAACCCAATTATCTTTTCAAATTTCCTTAACCTATTTTTGTTCCTACGAACTCTCCCCCTGACTCAATGCTCTCTTCTTAAATCAAATCTCTCTCCCTTACTCAAATCTCTCCCCCTTTGACATCAATGGCAAAGGGTCACCTTTGGGGCTCAGGGCTAAGAATGAGTCTCTTAGCTTAGCCCCTCCCCCACCTCCTCTTGAGGTGGTTAATTCTGGGGTGGGAGTATTTCTACTCCTAGCATACACTGATATTTACCTTTGTCCACTTTCCTTCTCATATGATCCTTTTGATTCCTCTGACTATTCCTGTTCTTGCTTGTCTCTAGAATTTTTTCTCTACACCACTTTGTTGTGTGTCCATAATTATTGCACTTGTAGCACTTAATATTGTTATTCCTTGTAGGTGCAAATATCTTGGGATTTCTTCTAGTGAAGCCATATCTATTCCTGTCATGGACCCTGCAATTCATTGCCTTGTGACCAAACTGATTACATGAGTAACAATACCCATGAAAAAGTTACCTGTTTTTGAAGTTCCCATTTTCCTATATTTCAT
Organism: Wollemia nobilis; assembly: GCA_028583015.1. Taxonomy (NCBI): domain Eukaryota; kingdom Viridiplantae; phylum Streptophyta; class Pinopsida; order Araucariales; family Araucariaceae; genus Wollemia; species Wollemia nobilis. The sequence goes on from JAQPPZ010002297.1 coordinate 1,534,526, forward strand.
GTGTCCTACACTATGAAGCTTTGTGCCCAAATATGTGACATGAGAAACATCATCCATTGAAATTTCCTTGCCTTGACCTCATTGGTCTCTTAGTCTCTTTTACCCTGTGTTGGTTCCTGTTCCATCTATTTCTCCTTTGTGCATTGTTTCTTTCCTTGTTGAACTTTCTATTGTCCAACTCATCCTCATAAGTCTCACTTTCTCTTACATTGTCTTCTTCTGAAGTTTCTTCTTCTTCAGAACTTGAGGTTGACTCCTCTTCCTGTTTCTTTTGTACTTGTTCAAAACCAAGACCTGTCTTGCTTGATGTAGGCTTTTGTGTCTTGATAATATTATCCAAATTCTTTGAGCTTCTTCCAAACTTGTGTAGCTTCTCCTTAGACTTTTCTACTTCTTCCCTTAGTAGAGCTACTTCTTGTTCTAACCTTTCACATTCTAAGACCTTTGCTTCTAACTTATCCTTGAACTTCTTTGTCTTAGCCATTGACTTGTTTAGATCCTCTATAAGCTTTCCTCTCTCTTCATCACATTCTTGAAACTGAAGCTTAAGTTGGGAATTTTGCTTTCTTACCTTCTTCAATGTGTTAAGAGCATAAATAAGCTCTCCCTCAAGATCAACTTCTCCTTTTTCTGATTCTTCCTCTATTTGTTTACCTTTGAAAACATCTTCATTCTCTTCTGACTTGTCTTCTATAGGATCACCTCCTTCTTCTTCTAGTGCCATTAGAATATTCTCTTCTGGTCCTTCAAGTGTATCTTCATATTCATCATCACTAAAACTGAAACCATTCTTTGTACAACTATCTTCAAGATGTCCAAAATTACCACATCTAAAACACTTGAGAATTATTGGTGACCTTTTCTTAACTTCATCATTTTCTTCTATCAGAAATAGAACTTCATCTTTATCATTATCTAAGAAACTATTATCACTATCACTTGAGTACTTACTTGCCTTGTCTGCATAGTAGCTCCTCTTTTGTCTTTGAAAGAACTTCTTTCCTTGTTTTCCTTGTCCATCCTTGCCTTTCTTTTGGTACCTATATTTTTTTGATTCCCTATTCTTATGATCCTATTTTTCTTCATCATTGCTATTTTTGGCTTCTTGACAATCAGTTGCATAGTGACCATACTTTCCACAATTGAAACATCTAACAGATTTTGCATCTTTAAATCTTCTTGGATCCTTATTCCTTCTGCCATAATTTGCTTCTTCATCACTGGATGACTCATTGCTTGAATATGACTTCTTGCCCTTTGTCTTCTTAGTAGCTTTGAAGGTTGCTTCCTTCTAGAGATTAGGTTCCTCTTTTGTTCTCATCTCAAAATTTGTAAGAATACCAAGTAACACATCTCTTGTCAAAATATCACCATATTTTGATTCCTCTATAGCAAAGATATTTTCACTAAACCTTTTTGGAAGAGATCTTAAGATCTTATCACAAACATCAAATTCTTCAATCTCAAGTCCAAGTCCTTGCATGGCATTAACAACCTCATCTACACGAAGTAGATAAGTACTAATATTTTCCTCATCCTTCATTTTTAAGTCTTCAAATTATCCTTTGATATTTTATATCTTTACCTTTTTGACACTTTTATCTCCTTCATATATGCTTTGCAACTTATCCCAAATTGCCTTTGCTGATTTGCAATGCATAACCTTTATGAACTTTGTTCTATGCAAACCTCTCAAAATTGCATTCATTGCTTTTGAATTGTAATGATGTAGAAGCTTACCATATTTATCTGTAGGTGGAGTAGTTGGTGGTGTGTATCCATTTTCAACTGCTTCCCATATTTCATTGCCAAGTGCCATCAGGTGAATCTTCATTCTCATACTCCAAAATATATAATCGCTTCCATCAAATACTGGTGTTGAATTATCTGAGGACCCATTCTTAGAATCCATTGTGTTCTTGAAAGCTTTTCCTTCAAATTGTTAAACTCTTTCGAAGGAACCCACTTTGATACCAATTGAAGAACACAAGATTATACTGAGAGGGGGGTGAACAATATAAGACCACTTTTTACTTTTCTTTCCCAATCAATATTATGCAATGTATCAATAGCAATATCAAAAAAGTAATTAAAGCAATGCACAAATCACCACACACAATAGAGACACCAATTTAACGTGGTTCACCCAATGTGGGCTACTCCACGGAGAAAATATTTCACTAAAATTTTCTCAATCAATCTCTTGGGAATCCTTTCCCTATTACAATGTTTATGGACCTCTATCCAAAGGAGACACCAATCCCCTAATCAATTTCATGGATCTCTATCCATAGGAGAACTCCTTTCTCCTTAGCTCTGGCTGGTGATCTTCTAGAAGAACTGCTACCTCCACTACACTGGCTAATGGATCTCTATCCACTAAAGACTCATGTCCCCACTCAGAATACCTATCCTCACTACCCTGGCTAATGGATCTCTATCCACTAGAGACTATCATCCTCTATACTCTATCACCTCCAAAGCTTGCTCTTAGCTCTATCTCAAATCTATACTAAACACAGTCCTTCAGTCTAGCACAAATCTTCTCAATCTCTATTTCTGATCTAGCACAAACCTATCCTCAAATATACACCAAAATCTATCCTCAAATATATACTAAACACAGTCCTTCGATCTAGCACAAATCTATCCTCAATATCTATCCTCAAGCCTTAACACAAAGCTTGACTCAATCACAAATCAACTCTACTAGATCTGCCCCAAACCTTAACTCAAGGTTTTGAACAAATCAATCAATCAACTCTACTCACAAGTCTTCTCAAAGACTTATCTCAAATCTACCTTGTAAGCTTCCACAAAAGCTCACACTAATCTATCCACAAGTCCTCTCTAGAACTTGTCCAATCTGCTCAACAAGTCCTCACTAGAACTTGTCCAATCTACTCAATAATCTCTATCCTCAAATCTATATTGTAAGCTTCCACAAAATCTCACACAAATCTATTCACAAGTCTTCTCAAAGACTTACCTCAAATATGCTCAACAAGTCCTCACTAGAACTTGTCCAATCTCATAGAAACATATAGAGAATTGTTAGAGACTCAATATGCTTCACACCACAATGCTCAATCACTTTCAACCTCTCTTTTTACCACAGAAACATATAGAGAATTGTTAGAGACTCAATATGTTTCACACTCACAAATACTCAACCTCTTTCTCAAATCAATTTAGAATATAGAACAATTTGTTTCACAGAACTTGAATTCAACACATCCACTTGACTAGGCTCAACCAACTCTACTCAACCAATCACTCAATGAAATAATCCTTGCTCACAAACCCTAGTCCAAACATATGAACACTCACTCAAATATTTCCAACAATGCTTATCAACCAATCTCACATAACAATGATACTCATGATCTTTGCAAATCCTAGTTCAAGTTCTTCACTCAATCAATCACTTCAACAACAATGCTTATCAAGTGATACTCACATAACAATGATACTCATGATCTTCCACAACTTCACATAACAATGATACTCATGTTATTTGCACAAACCCTAGTTCAAGTTTTTTACTTAATCAATCACTTCAACAACAATGCTTATCAAACAATCCTTTTCACTCCAACTTAGCATTCACAACATTCAACAATCACTCACTAGGAAGATGTGCCCATACCTTTTTATTTGATGTAGAAGTGACCTCAAAACCTATTTTAAACACAATTTTCTTCTTTGCCAATTTCAATGGTTAGATGACAAAAATATCTCACTAACTCTTTTCAGAAATATTTCTCAAACACAAAAATAATCAAACTTGATTACACCTTATTACTCCAACTTTATAACTCAAACCTTCCAAAATTAAAATAAAATATTTAATTTTTAAAAACCCTTATATCTCCCTCAAAGACCTTAGCCAATATTTATTTATCACAAACCAAACACCTCCAAAATCTCAAACCTTCCACAAACACCACGACGCATACCACATACAACCTTAGCAAAAATTATGGCGCATACCTTGCAATAAAAACGTCATGATGGGTTTCGAATGTGTGACTACTCCTTTGCCAAGTGCCTTACCAAGGCGCTAGCCCACCACGTGGGCTACTAGCTCCCACGTGAAGGGGAAGGCAAAATCCTTCCTCTTATTTATCTCCGATCGGTGTGACATCCAAAGACTAACACTCCGCCTTGCAAAAATGAAGTCGATGGGCTTCGAACCTTGCACCTCGAGCCTATCAACCTTAGCGCCTCCCATGAATGCCAGCTGCGCTATGCAACATTGTGCAATGAAAATGGAGCACCGCTCCCCTTTGTCCTTTCCTCTGTAGCCAATAACTTTGAAATGCAAAATCTTCCTTCCTCCTTGCACGATAGTCGAAGTCTTTTGCACTTTATGCAAATTGCATTCGGATGATTTATTAACAATGTTATGCCCCCTTCTTATATGCTTTAGACCATGCTTTTATTGACATCGGTGGATGAATTCGATTTTCGAATTCGAATTCGAATAGTCTTTATAACCCATCCTTAGGGTTAATAAATTAATTTTATTATATCCCAACCTTAGGATTAATAAATTAATTTTATTATAACCCAACCTTAGGGTTATAAATTAATTTAATAATTAAATTATAATTAATCTATAATTAACTTAATAACTTTTAAAGTTAATTAAATTAATTAATAAATTAATTTATAATGAAATTATTTAAATTAATTTAAATCTTCCCTTTAATATTATAATAAAATATTATAATATTATTTGCTTGGGTCTCTTCTTTGCACTTTGGACCACATCTGACTACCTGGAACCGGATCTGACCAACTAGAAGTAGAAACTTCTTTTTGCACTGATTGTGAAACTGCTTCTCCTCATACTGCTCACTGAAACTGACTTTTGACATCAATGACCACTCACTCTTGACATCAATGACAACACATCTACTCAAAATGTCCAACAAATGCTTGCTTTTATCATTTTTCTAATGCTATCAAAATTTTTTGTTCTTGTAAGATAACTTAGCAAACACTTAAAAATATGATTAGCGTTAGGGGCCATGCTTAGGCCACTATACATCAATGCTTGGAGATGTGGCAGTCAAGTCCCCTAGGTCCTTTTAGCTAACCTTTGAAAATAGAAGTAAAAATTGGCCTTTGAAAGAATACAAACATATGAAAGCATAGTAGAATAATATGATAGAAACATAGAACAAAATATGATACTATGCTCTAGATACAGCCTAGAATGCAAGTATGGAGTCTGGAATAGTAGATTGTCCCCATATGACATTTGGGTGAAATTGTACCCCGTAATAGGTGACTATGATTTTGATCAAATAAAATCACGCCCCTAGGGAGCCAAGCATGATTTTGCAAAAACTATGCAAAAAATAAAAGAAATATGTGAAGTATCAATTACGTCAATTATAAAATCTAAACACGCATGCATAAGAACAAATTAACCTAGAAAAAAGTACAAAATTGAATAGAAGGGTTGAGATATTCAAAATAGTTTCTCTCTCCTTAGTTCTCCCACACAAGTCCACCAAAGTGAGCAACATAAATAAATAATCCAATGTAACGAATCAAACTTCACACTTCATAATTAACTTGCTTGTGAGAGAAGAAGTATGTAGATCAAGTAGCGAGCACTTCTAAAATTACTATTCACTTTTATTGTCATTTATTGTCAATTGTCATCATGCTCTAGAAATGAACTCAAACCCTCCTTATATAGTGGATTTGAAGGCAAAAATGGGTGAGAAAATTAAGGAGGGCTGACACAAAATATGCCAACCCAAAAAAATTAGGGTTTCCATAGATAAAACCCTAAAAATTAAAATTGTGCCCTATCTAAGATGACTGTGATTTTGCCTATGCGAAATCATACCTCATAAAGGGTGAGCACGACTATGTATAGAGAGGGAAAAAAGGCAAAAGAGGGGGTAGAGGCCTAACCCTTTCCCTAGGTAAGTCTAAGGGGTCTCCCAGAGGGCTCTAGGAATATTGCCCACTAAAGTAGGTCATTTTTCCATTTCTACAGTTTGCCCCCTATTTGATGCATTTAAGGCCAAGTAAATGCATCAAAGAAATATGTATACCTCTATGAGAAATAAGGCAATAAACATAGAAAATTGATGGCTAGGTTTGGGCAAAGGGGTGGTGCAAAAGGGGTATCATAAAGGACACATTTTACTTTTGCACACTAGATGAGACATTACTTATCTTAATGCCTCTATGGCTAGGGTGACCCCTCGAGTTTTTAAAGGAATGAAAATTCCTTAAGAAAAAAATAAAAATGAAAAGAAAAAGCAAAATATATGAACATGTAAAACAAAGCAAGCAAACAAATAACATAGCAAAGAGTAATGGGTACAACATGAATCTAATGCAACTAACATAAAATGCATGGATGAATAGAAGAACGAAAAATAAAGAAGAAGGGAGGAGAAGAGAAGAAGAATATGATGAAGAAGAAAGAGATCCAAATTTCAACCATACAAAGTGAGAGAAGTTGATCAAGAACCCTGAATGAAGGGTGTTATACCCAAAATAAGGTCTAGGTGTGGAGTGAAAACCCACTATGGGTGTAGTACTCACTAATATGGATATATGGTCAAAAAATATGGAGCGCAACCCACTATGGATGATTGCTTAAATAAAATGATGGAGCATAACCCGATATGAATGATTGCTTCATAGTGACTATTACGGGGAAATTACCTACTAGGATATATGTTAGGACCTACTGAAATGGTCAAGGAGCTTATCCTATAATGGGGTGTTGAGCCCGTTGATTCAAAAGAAGCATAACCCAATACTTAACTCAAGGTTTGAACAAATCAATCAATCAACTTTTCTCATAGGTCTTCATAAAGACTTATCTTAAATATGTCTTGTAAGATTCCATAAAAGCTCACTGTAATCTGTCCACAAGTCCTCTCTAGAACTTATCTTAAATCTACTCAAAAAGTCCTCACTAGAACTTGTCCAATCTCATATAACCATATAGAGAATTGTTAGATACTCAATATGCTTCACATTCACAACAATATTCAATCACTTTAAATATCTCTTTTTACCACAGAAACATATAGAGAATTGTTAGAGACTCAATATATTTCACATTCCCTAACACTCAACCTCTTTCTCAAATCAATTTAGAATATGGAACAATTTGCTTCACAGAACTTGAACAATTACTTCAACACATCCACTTGATTAGACTCAACCAACTATACTCAACCAATCACTTCAACAACAATGCTTATCAAGTAACCCTCACATAACAATGCTACTCATGATATTTGCAAATCCTAGTTCAATTTCATCACTCAACCAATCACTTCAAAAACAATGCTTATGAAGTAATCCTCACATAACAATAATACTCATGATCTTTGCAAACCCTAGTTCAAGATAGCTCACCACTTCACATAACAATGATACTCATGTTCTTTCACAACTTCACATAACAATGATACTCATGTTATTTGCACAAACCCTAGCTCAAGCATATGAAATATTTACTCAATATTTCTAACAATGCTTATAAAACAAGGTTTTTATCATCAACTTTCACTCAAAAAAAACAAACTCAACAATTCTTATCAAACAACCCTTTTCACTCCAACTTAACATTCACAATATTCAACAATAACTCACTAGGAAGATGTGCCCATACCTTTTTGTTTGATGAATAAAATGACATCAAAATATGTCGTAAACACAATTTTCTTCTTTGCCAATTTCAATTGTTAGATGATAAAATATCACATTATCTCTCTTCAGAAATATTTCTCAAACACAAAAATAATCAAGCTCAAACACACCTTATTATTCTTTATTTGAAATTAGCAATCATCAAAACACCCAAAAATTAATTACTCAATAACTCCTTATAATATCCAATATTTAATTAACAACCTCCAAAATCAAACCCTTAAAAATAATGCTTACTATCCTTTTATCTCCCTCAAATTGTCAATAATCAAACTTAAAAAAATAAACTTTATAATCCTAAAAAATATTTATTTTATTCAACCTTGAGCAAATCCGAAACATCAATTAACCTTGGTAAATCTTGAGCACACACCTCTCTCTATGCAAAAAGGGCCTCAATGGGTTTCTAACACGGAACCTCTCCAGCCGAACGCCTTAGCAAGGTTTTAGCCCACCACGTGGGCTATGTGCCTTACAACAAATAGGAAAGCTAGCACTTTTCCTTTGTGTCTTCCCGAATGGTCCAACGCTCAATTAAATAATCACTCTCACTTTGCAAAAATCGATGTCGATGAGTTTCAAATCTTGCACCACGAGCCTACCACACTTAGCGCCTCCCACGATTGCGAGTTGTGCTACACTGTGTTGTATGATGGAGAAGGAGCTCCTCTCATCTTTGTCCTTTTGTCTACTATTGAAGACTTTGAAACATGAATTATATTTTCCTTTGTGCACAATAGTCAAGAGTATAGCACACACAAATGATGGATAGGGTTTGGACAAAATCCCCTTTTTATATGCATAAACCAAGCTTTGAAAATGTCGACGGATAATTTGAATTTTTGAATTCGAATTATAAAATAAATTTTATAATCCTAAATTTAGGATTATTTTAACTAACATAAATTTACTCTATAATTAAATTATAATTAACCTATAATTAACTTAATAACTTTAGAAGTTAATTAAATTAATTTATAATTAATTTAAATCTCCCCTTTTAATATTATAATATTATTTTTCTTGGGCCTATTTATTTCTAATTGAACCTCATCTGACCACTTGAAACTGGACTGGACATGGACTTTCCTTTGCACTAATTTCGAAACCACTTCTTCTTGCGTTGCTCACTAAAACTAACTCTTGACATCAATGAAAACTCACTTACTCAAAATGTCCAACAATCTCCCCCTTTGTCATTGATGGCAAGCCAATTACCTTTTACCATTTGCTTGAACTTTTTTTTTCTACTCTCCCTGGGAAACTGTTCCCCCTGACTCATTGCTCTCCTTAAATCAATTCACTTACACTTACTCAAATATATCCCCATTTGACATCAATGGCAAAGGGTCAAATTTGGGGATCAGGGCTAAGAATGAGACTCTTAGCTTAGCCCCTCCCCCACCTCCTCTTGAGGTGGTTAATTTTGGGGTGGGAGTGTTTCTACTCCCATTATGCACTGATATTTACCTTTGTCCACTTCCCTTCTCATCTGATCCTTCTGATTCCTCTAATTATTCATGTTCATGCTTGTCTCTAAAATTTTTTCTCTATACCACTTTGTTGTATGTCCATCATTATTGCACTTGTAACACTTAATATTTTTATTCCTTGAAGGTGCAAATATCTTATGATTCCTTTTGGTGAAACCATATCTATTCCTATCATGGACCCTGCAATTCATTGCCTTGTGACCAAACTTATTACATGAGTAGCAATACCCATGAAAAGGTTGTATGTTTATGAAGTTCCCATTTTCTTGTATTTCATGTGTCCTACACTGTGAAGCCTTGTGCCCAAATCTGTGACATGAGAAACATTTTCCATTGATATTTCCTTACCTTGAGCTCATTGGTCTCTTAGTCTCTTTTACCCTGTGTTGGTTCCCGTTCCATTTGTTCCTCTTTTGTGCATTGTTCATTTCCTTGTTGAACTTTCTATTGTACAACTCATCCTCAAAAATCTCACTTTCTCTCACATTGTCTTCTTCTAAATTTTCTTCTTCTTCAAAGCTTGAGATTGACTCCTCTTGTTTTTTTTACTTGTTCAAAACTAAGACATGTTTTTTTTTTTTACTGTCTTTGTACCTTGATCATATTATCTATGATATTTGAGCTTTTTCTAAACTTGTGTAGTTTATCCTTATACTTTTCTACTTTTTCCCTTAGTAGAGCTACTTCTTGTTCTAATATTTCATATTCTAAGACCTTTGCTTCTAACTTTTCCTTGGACTTATTTGTCTTAGACATTGACTTATTTATATCCTCTATAAGATTTCCTCTCTCTTCATAACACTCTTGAAGGGAGCTTAAGTTGGGAGTTTTGCTTTCTTACCTTCTTTAATGTGTTAAAAGCATAAATAAGCTCTCCCTCAAGATCAACTTCTCCTTTCTCTGATTCTTCCTCTATTTGTTTTCTTTTGAAAACATCTTCATTCTCTTTTGACTTGTCTTGTATAGGATCAACTCCTTCTTCTTCTAGTGCCATTAGAATATTCTCTTCTAGTCATTTAAGTGTATCTTCATATTCATCATAACTAAAACCATTATTTGTATAACTATCTTCAATATGTCCAAAATTACCACATCTAAAACACGACAATTATTGGTGACCTTTTCTTAACTTCTTCATTTTCCTCTATCAAAAATAGAACTTCATCTTTATCATTACATGAGAAACTATTTTCACTATCACCTGAGTACTTACTTGCCTTATCTGCATAGTAACTCCTCTTCTATCTTTGAAAGAACTTCTTTCCTTGTTTGCCTTATCCATCATTTTCTTTCTTTTGGTGCATGTATATTTCTGATTCCTTGTTCTTATGATCTTGTTTTTCTTCATAATTACTATTTCTAGCTTCTTGACAATCAATTTCATAGTGACCATACTTTCCACAGTTGAAACATATAATAAATTTTATATCTTTAAATATTCTTGGATTCTTATTTATTTTGCCATATTTTGCTTCTTCATAACTGGATGACTCATTGCTTGAATCTGACTTCTTACCCATTTTCTTCTTAGTATCTTTGAAGGCTATTTCCTTCTAGAGATTAGGTTCCTCTTATATTATCATGTCAAAATTTGTAATAATACCAAGTAATAATACATCTCTTGTCAAAATATAACCATATTTTGATTTCTCTATAGGAGATATCTTTTCACTAAACCTTTTTTGGAGAGATCTTAAGATCTTATTACAAACATCAGATTATTAAATTTTAATTCCAAGTCCTTGCACGACGTTAACAACCTCGTCTACATGAAGTAGATAAGCACTAATTTTTTCCTCATATTTCATAATTAATTCTTCAAATTGTCCTTTCAAATTGCATATATTTACATTTTTGACACTTTTATCTCCTTCATATATGTTTTGCAACTTATCCCAAATTCCTTTTGCTTTCAATGCATAACCTTTATGAACTATTTTCTATATAAACCTCTCAAAAATGCATTCATTGCTTTTGAAATGCAATGATGTAGAAGCTTACCATCTTTATCTATAGGTGGAGTAGTTGGTGGTGTGTATCCATTTTCAACTATTTCCCATATTTCATTGCCAAGTACCGTCAGGTGAATCTTCATTCTCATACTCCAAAATATATAATCTCTTCCATCAAATACTAGTATTGAATTATCTGAGGATCTATTCTTAGAATACATTGTGTTATTGTAAGCTTTTCCTTCAAGCTATTAAACTCTTTCGAAGGAACCCACTCTAATACCAATTGAAGAACATAAACTTATACTGAGAGGGAGGGTGAACAATATAAGACCACTTTTTACTTTTCTTTTCCAATCAATATTATGCAATGTATCAATAGGAATATCAATAACAATAATCAAAGCAATGCACAAATCACCACACACAATAGAGACACCAATTTAATATGGTTCATCCAATATGGGCTACTCCACGAAGAAAATATTTCACTAATATTTTATAAATCAATCTCTTAAGAATCATTTCCCTATTACAATATGTATGGACCTCTATCCAAAGGATATACCAATCTGTTGATCAAGTTTGTGGATCTCTATCCATAGGAGAACTTTTTCTCCTTAGCTTTAGTCGATGATCTTCTAGAACGGTTGCCTCTACTACACTGGCTAAAGGATCTCTATCCAGTGAAGACTCTTGTCCTCACTCAGAAGACCTATCCTCACTACTCGGGCTAATGGATATCTATCCACTAGAGACTATTTTCCTCTATACTCTATCACCTAAAATGCTTAATCTTATCTCTATCTCAAATATGCACTACACATAGTCATTTGGTCTAGCACAAATATTCTTAATCTCTATCTCTGGTCTAGCACAAACGTATCCTCAAATTTGCATCAAACTCTATCCTCAAATATTCACTAAACACTATCTTTTGGTCTAGTACAAATATGTCCTCAATATTTATCCTCTGATATGCACTAAATACAGTCCTTCGATCTAGCACAAATTTGCCCTCAATCTATGTCCTCAAGTGTTAACAAAAATCTTGAATTAATTACAAATCAACTCTGCTAGATATGTCCCAAACCTTAACTCAAATTTTGAAAAAATCAATCAATCAACTCTTCTCACAGGTCTTATCAAATATTTGTCTGAAATCTATCTTTTAAGCTTCCAAAAAAGCTCACTTTAATTTGTCCACAAGTCCTCTTTAGAACTTGTCTCAAATCTACTCAACAAGTCCTCACTAGAACTTGTCCAATCTCATAGAAACATATAGAGAATTATTAGAGACTTAATATGCTTCACATTTATAGTAATGTTCAATCACTTTTAATCTCTCTTTTTACCACATAAACATATAGATAATTATTAGAGACTCAATATGTTTCACATTGACTAACACTCAACCTCTTTCTCAAATTAATTTAGAATATGGAACAATTTGTTTCATAGATGTTGAACTATTACTTCAACACATCCACTTGATTAGACTCAACCAACTCTATTGAAACAATCACTTAAACAACAATGCTTATCAAGTAATACTCACATAACAATGACACTCATGATATTTGCAAATCCTAGTTAAAGTTCTTCACTCAACCAATCACTTCAACAACAATGCTTATCAAGTAATCCTCACATAACAATGATACTCATGATATTTGCAAACCCTAGTTCAAGATAGTTCACCACTTCACATAACAATGATACTCATGTTCTTTCACAACTTCACATAACAATGATACTCATGTTCTTTGCACAAACCCTAGCTCAAGCATATGAAATATTTACTCAATATTTCTAACAATGCTTATAAAACAAGGTTTTTATCATCAACTCTCACTCAAAAAAATCAAACTCAACAATTCTTATCAAACAACCCTTTTCACTCCAACTTAACATTCTCAATATTCAACAATAATAACTATGAAGATGTTCCCATACCTTTTTATTTGATGAAGAAAATGACCTCAAAATCTATCTTAAACACAATTTTCTTCTTTGCTAATTTCAATTGTTAGATGACAAAATATCACATTAACTCTCTTCAAAAATATTTCTCAAACACAAAAATAATAAAACTCAAACACACCTTATTACTCCTTTGAAATTAGGAATAATAAAAACATACAAAAATTAATTACTCAATTACTCCTTATAATATCCAATCTTTAATTAACAACCTCCAAAATCAAACCCTCAAAAATAATGCTTCATTTCCTTTTATCTCCCTCAAATTATCAATAATCAAGATTTAAAAAATAAACTTTATAATCCTCAAAAATATTTATTTTATTCAACCTTTAGAAAATCCAAAATAGCGATTAGCCTTGGTAAATCATGATGGCATACCTCTCTCTATGCAAAAATGGCCTCGATGGGTTTCAAATATGAAACCTCTCCAGCCGAGTGCCTTAACAAGGCGCTAGCCCACCACATGGGCTATGTGCCTTCCCACAAATAGGAAAACTAGCACTTTACCTTTCTATATTTCCTGATGGCACATCACTCAACAAAATAATCAGCCCCACTTTGCAAAAACCAAAACCAACGAGTTTCAATCCTTGCACCATGAGCCTACCACACTTAACGCCTCCCATGATTGCGATTTGTGCTACACTGTGTTGTACAATGGAGAAGGAGGTCCACTCCTCCTTGTCCTTTTGTCTGCCACCAAATACTTTGAAACAAAAAATTATATTTTCCTTTGCACACGATAGTCGAGAGCATAGCACACACGAATGATGGATAGGGTTTGGATAAAGTCTTTGCCCCCTTTTATATGCATAGACCAATCTTTGAAAATATCGACAAATAATTTGAATTTTCGAATTTGAATTATAAGATAAATTTTATAATCCTAACTTTAGGATTATTTTAATTAACATAAATTAACTCTATAATTAAATTATAATTAATCTATAATTAACTTAATAACTTTAAAAGTTAATTAAATTAATTAATAAATTAATTTATAATAAAATTATTTAAAATAACTTATAATTAATTGAAATCTCCCCTATTAATATTATAATAAGATATTATAATATTATTTTTCTTGGGCCTCTTTATTGCTCTTTGAACCTCATCTGACCACCTGGAACTGGATCTGACCAACTGGACGTGGACTTTTCTTTGCACTGATTTTGGAACCGCTTCTTGTTGCATTGCTCATTGAAACTGACTCTTGACATCAATGACAACTCAATTACTCAAAATATCCAACAATATCGCTCTTTGTCATTGATGGCAACCAATTACCTTTTACCATTGGCTTGACCTTTTTTGTTCTACTCTCCCTAGGAAACTGCTCCCCCTGACTCAATTCTCTCCTTAAATTAATTCTCTTTTGCTTACTCAAATATCTCCCCCTTTGACATCAATGGAAAAGGGTCAACTTTGGGTATCGGGACTAGGAATGAGACTCTTAGCTTAGCCCCTCCCCAACCTCCTCTTGAGGTGGTTAATTTTGGGGTGGGAGTGTTTCTACTCCCATTATACATTGATGTTTACCTTTGTCCACTTCCCTTCTCATCTGATCCTTCTGATTCCTCTAACTATTCCTGTTCATGCTTGTCTCTAGAATTTTTTCTCTACACCACTTTGTTGTATGTCCATCATTATTGCACTTGTAACACTTAATATTGTTATTCCTTGAAGATGCAAATGTCTTGGAATTTTTTCTAGTGAAGCCATATCTATTCATGTCATGGACCCTGCAATTCATTGCCTTGTGACCAAAATCATTACATGAGTAGCAATACCCATGAAAAATTTGTTTATTTCTGAAGTTCCCATATTCTTATCTTTCATGTGTCCTACACTATGAAGCCTTGTGTCCAATTTTGTGACATGAGAAACATAGTCCATTGAAATTTCCTTTTATTGGCCTCATTGGTCTCTTAGTCTCTTTTACCCTGTGTTGGTTCCTATTTCATATGTTCCTCTTTTGTGCATTTTTCATTTCCTTGTTTAAATTTCTATTATCCAACTCATCCTCAAAAGTCTAACTTTATCTCACACTGTCTTCTTCTAAAGATTCTTCTTCTTCAGAGCTTGATATTGACTCCTCTTCTCATGTCTTTTGTACTTGTTCAAAACCAATACTTGTTTTGTTTTTTGACCATATTTGTACCTTGATCATCTTATCTATGATATTTGAGCTTTTTCCAAACATGTGTAGCTTATCCTTATAATTTTCTACTTCTTCCCTTAGTAGAGCTACTTTTTTTTCTAATATTTCACATTCTAATACCTTTGCTTATAACTTATCCTTGAACTTATTTGTCTTAGCCATTGGCTTATTTAGATCCTCTATAAGCTATCCTCTCTCTTCATCACATTCTTTAAACTGGAGCTTAAGTTAGGAGTTTTGCTTTCTTACCTTCTTTAATGTGTTAAGAGCATAAATAAGCTCTCCCTCAAGATCAACTTCTTCTTTCATTGATTCTTCCTCTATTTGTTTGCTTTTTAAAACATATTCATTATATTTTGAATTGTGTTTTATAGGGTCACCTCCTTCTTCTTCTAGTTCCATTAGAATATTCTCTGCTAGTCCTTCAATTGTATCTTCATATTCATCATCACTGAAATTGAAACCATTCTTTGTACAACTATATTCAAGATGTCCAAAATTACCACATCTAAAATACTTGAGAATTATTGGTGACCTTTTCTTAACTTCTTCCTTTTCCTCTGTTAGAAATAGAACTTCATCTTAATCATTATCTGAGAAACTATTTTCACTATCACTTGAGTACTTACTTGCCTTATCTGCATAGTAACTCCTCTTCTATATTTGAAAGAACTTCTTTCCTTGTTTGCCTTGTCCATCATTACCTTTCTTTTGGTTCCTGTATCTTTTTGATTCCCTATTATTATGATCATATTTTTCTCCATCATTAATATTTTTAGCTTCTTGACAATTAGTTGCATAGTGACCATAATTTCCATAGTTGAAACATCTAACAGATTTTACATCTTTAAATCTTCTTGTATCCTTATTTATTCTACCATAATTTGCTTCTTCATCACTAGATCACTCATTGCTTGAATCTAATTTCTTGCCCATTGTTTTCTTAGTAGATTTTAAGGCTACTTCCTTCTAGATATTAGGTTCCTCTTTTGTTCTCATCTCAAAAGCTATAATAATACCAAGTAATACATCTCTTGTCAAAAGATCACCATATTTTGATTTCTCTATAGCAGAGATATTTTCACTAAACCTTTATGAGAGAGATCTTAATATCTTATCACAAACATCAAATTCTTCAATCTCAAGTCCAAGTACTTGCATGGCATTAACAACCTCGTCTACATGAAGTAGATAAGCACTAATATTTTCCTCATCCTTCATTATTAATTCTTCAAATTGTCCTTTCAAATTTTGTATCTTTACCTTTTTGACACTTTTATCTCCTTCATATATGCTTTGCAACTTATCCCAAATTCCTTTTGCTGATTTGCAATGCATAACCTTTATGAACTCTATTCTATGCAAACCTCTCAAATTGCATTCATTTCTTTTGAATTGTAATGATGTAGAAGCTTACCATATTTATCTGTAGGTGGAGTAGCTGGTGGTGTGTCTCCCTTTTTAACTGCTTCCCATATTTCATTGTCAATTTACATTAGGTGAATCTTCATTATCATACTCCAAAATACATAATCACATCCATGAAATACATGTGTTGAATTATTTGAGGATCGATTCTTAGAATCCATTGTGTTATTTTAAGATTTTCCTTCAAGCTATTAAACTCTTTTGAAGGAACCCGCTTTGATACTAATTGAAGAACACAAGCTTATACTAATAGGGGGTGAACAGTATAAGATAACTTTTTACTTTTCTTCTCAATCAATATTTTACAATGTATCAATAGCAATATCAACAACAGTAATAAAAGTAATGCATAAATCACCACACACAATAGAGACACCAATTTAACTTGGTTCACCCAATGTGGGCTACTCCACGAATAAAATGTTTCATTAATATTTTCTCAATCAATATCTTGGGAATCCTTTCCCTATTACAATGTTTATGGACCTCTTTCCAAAGGAGACACCAATCCCCTGATAAAGTTCATGGATATTTATCCACCGGAGAACTCTTTTATCCTTAGCTCTGATTGGTGATCTAGAATAACTAATGCCTCCACTGCACTGGCTAATGGATCTCTATCCACTTAAGACTCATTTCCTCACTCATAAGACATGTCCTCACTGCCCTGGCTAATGTATCTCTATCCACTAGATACGATTGTCCTCTATACTCTGTCATATCCAAATATTGCTCTTGGATCTATCTCAAATCTACACTAAACACAATCCTTTGGTCTAGAAAAAATCTTCTCAATATCTATCTATGGTTTGGCACAAACCTATCCTTAAATCTACACCAAACTTTGTCCTCAAATATACACTAAACATAGTTCTTTGGTCTAGCACAAATCTATAGTCAATATTTATCCTCTAATTTGCACTAAAAATAGTCCTTCGATCTAACACAAATCTATCCTCAATCTCTATCCTCAATCCTTAACACAAAGCTTGAATTAATCATAAATCTGCTCCGCTATATCTACCCCAAACCTTAACTCAAGGTTTGAACAAATCAATCAATCAACTCTACTCATGAGTATTCTCAAAGACTTGTCTCAAATCTGTCTTGTAAGATTCCATAAAATCTCACTCTAATCTATCCACAAGTCCTCTCTAGAACTTGTCTCAAATATTCTCAACAAGTCGTCACTAGAACTTGTCCAATATCATAGAAACATATAGAGAATTGTTAGAGACTCAATATGCTTCACATTCAAAGCAATGTTCAATAACTTTCAATATTTCTTTTTACCATAGAAACATATAGAGAATTGTTAGAGACTCAATATGTTTCACATTCACTAACACTAAACCTCTTTCTCAAATCAATTTAGAATATGGAACAATTTGTTTCATAGAACTTTAACTATTACCTCAACACATCCACTTGATTAGACTCAACCAACTCTACTTAACAAATCACTTCAAAAACAATGCTTATCAAGTAATACTCACATAACAATGATACTCATGATATTCAAAAATCCTATTTCTAGTTCTTAACTCAACCAATCACTTCAACAACAATGTTTATCAAGTAATCCTCACATAACAATGATACTCATGATCTTTGCAAACCCTAGTTCAAGATAGTTCACCACTTTACATAACAATGATACTCATGTTCTTTCTCAACTTCACATAACAATAATACTCATGTTATTTCACAACTTCACATAACAATGATACTCACGTTCTTTGCACAAACCCTAGATCAAGCATTTGAAAGCTTTACTCAATATTTCCAATAATGCTTATAAAATAAGGCTTTTATCATCAACTCTCACTCAGAAAAAATAAACTCAACAATGCTTATCAAATAAACCTTTTCACTCCAACTTAGCACTCACAATATTCAACAATCACTCACTAGGAATATGTGCCCATACATTTTTATTTGATGAATAAAATGACCTCAAAACCTGTCCTAAACACAATTTTCTTATTTTCCAATTTCAATGGTTAGATGGTAAAATATCACACTAACTCTCTTCAGAAATATTTCTCAAACACAAAAATAATCAAACTCAAATACACCTTATTACTCCTTCTTTGAAATTAACAATCATCAAAATACACAAAAAATAATTACTCAATTACTCCTTATAAAATCCAATATTTAATTAACAACCTCCAAAATCAAACCATCAAAAATAATGCTTACTATCCTTTTATCTCCCTCAAATTCTCAATAATCAAACTTTAAAATAAAATTTATAATCCTCAAAAAAAAAAATTGTTCAACCTTTAGCAAATCCAAAATAGCAATTAACCTTGGTAAATCATGAGTTCATAGCTCTCTCTATGCAAAAAGGGCCTTAGAAGGTTTCGAAAACGGAACCTCTCTAGTAGAGAGCCTTAGCAAGGTGCTAGCCCACCACATGGGCTACGTGCCTTCCCAAAAAGAGGAAATCTATAACTTACCCTTTGTGTCTTCCCTGATGGTGCAACACTCAACAAAATAATCACCCCCACTTTGCAAAAACTAAATTCGACGGGTTTCAAACCTTGCACCATGAGCCTACTACACTTAGCGCCTCCCATGATTGCCAGATGTGCTACACCACGTTGTGCGATAGAGAAGGAGCTCCACTCCTCTTTGTCCTTTTGTCTACCACTGAAGACTTTGAAACATGAATTATATTTTTCTTTGTGCATGATAGTCGAGAGCATAGCACACACGAATGATGCATAGGGTTTGGAAAAAATCTTTGTCCCCTTTTTATATGCATAGACCAAGCTTTGAAAATATCTGCGGATAATTTGAATTTTCAAATTCAAATTATAAAATAAATTTTATAATCCTAACTTTAGAATAATTTTAATTAACATAAATTAGCTCTATAATTAAGTTATAATTAATCTATAATTAACTTAATAACTTTAGAAGTTAATTAAATTAATTAATAAATTAATTTATAATTAATTTAAAACTCCCATTTTAATATTATAATAAAATATTATAATATTATATTTCTTGGGCCTCTTTGTCACTCTTTGAACCTCATTTGACCACCTGGAATAGGATCTAACCAACTAGACGTGGACTTTACTTTACACTAATTTTGTAACTGCTTCTTCTTGCATTGCTCACTGAAACTGACTCTTGACATCAATGACAAATCAATTACTCAAAATCTCCAACATCAATGCTTGTGAGCTATGACTTGACTAGATATCATCATATACCATTATCATGAATCCCTAGAAGCTATATGAACAAGCAGTCATGTGCAAGTAGCGATGTAGTTAAGAAAAGTAAAATGCAAGAGAAATAAAATGTTAGGAAATCATGCAAAGTATGATAGGTAGTTATGCAATATGAGAAGGCATGCAAATGCAATGTGATCTAAGCTAAAACTAAAAAATACAATACATATGATGGATCAAGCATAGTATATTTGTGAATGCATTATATTCATAGGTTATTTAAGTTCTTTACCATCTAAATAAGTCGAACTTGGCCATTATGACAAAGGTCCCTAATGAATTGGGCTGAAATTTGCCTCAAATATCAGTATGAGCATTAGTGTTCTTTTGGTTTTCCTTGAGGACAAGGTCCCCAACATAAAAAGAATGAATACAAAATTTATTAGAATAATATCACTGGAGCCTATCTTGATAGGATTGTAAATGCTCTAATACATTAATGCACTTTTCATCTAGTATCTCCAATTGGTGCAAACGATCTGCACAATACTCATCACCAACCTTAAAATCTTGCAACAAGATGCACAATGAAGGAACCTCAAGCTCAAATGGGAACACCACCTCAGACCCATAAACAAAGACATATGGTGAGGCCCCTATGGAAGTACGTACACTAGTATGGTAGGCCCACAAAGTGTGATAAAGTTGGATATACCAATAACGACTGGTATTACTAACCAAATTCTTTAAGATTTTGATCAAGGACTTGTTGGATGCTTCAACTTATCCATTATCCTGAGGGTAGTAAGGAGTTGACCACATGTGTTGAATCTTGTATTTTACACAAATATTATGAACATCCTTATTCTTGAAAGGAGTTCCATTGTTAGAAATACCAAAATCTATAAATAATTTGATTGAAGATGAAATTAGAAACTTGAGTTACAATCACCATGGCCAGGGGGTATTGCTTCAATCCATTTAGTGAAATACTCAGTCATAGCAATGATAAACTTGTGACCATAATATAATATTGGGTTAACTTTCTTGGTAATATCCAATCCCCACATAGAGAATGACCAAGGGGAAGAGAAGGAGCATGAACAAGATGATCATGGAATTGGGACTTTTCATAGCATCACACATAGTCACATGCATATTTCTCCATGGAAGTCCAATAACACCCATCTGAAGGAGCTTCTTGGTAATATAATTACCTTTGAAATGGCCTCTACATGAACCTTTGT
The DNA here is from genome assembly GCA_028583015.1 of Wollemia nobilis. Lineage (NCBI taxonomy): Eukaryota > Viridiplantae > Streptophyta > Pinopsida > Araucariales > Araucariaceae > Wollemia > Wollemia nobilis. The sequence continues at coordinate 1,555,685 of JAQPPZ010002297.1, forward strand.
GAGCATCACTAAGAGAAATTTGTATTTCATCATATTCAAGACATCGCAAGAGGATACCTTTAGAAGAGCATTCATACAAAGTATTGCTGATTTTGACAAATCGACATGCTATTTTGTGCAAAATATTATGTTGGTTGTGATATAAACCATCAGGTATTGAACCATCCTGAAGGAAATTAAATATTTTTGTATACCTTAGCTCATATTGAGAGTCTTTGATGGTTAAACAATCTAATGAAAAAATACAAGAACCAAGCGATATAGGTTTCCAAATTTTTCTAACTATAATCAATTCTTGATCATATTCTAACTCTAGAGGGAACAAGGATGTAGTAGTAGCCATGGCATCTGCATGGTAGTTTGAGGATCTAGGTATAGACTCTATGGTTACTCAATCAAACAAGGACAACAACCTAGTGACAATCTCCTTGTAAGGTTTAATTTTATCATCTTGAGTCTTATAAATATCGTTAATTTGAATAACCACAAGTTGAGAGTCACCAAATACCAAAAGGATTCTAAACTACAAGGCTAAATATGCTCTAAGACCAAGTATCAAAGCATCATACTCTGCAAAATTATTTGTGCAAGCAAAACAAAGCATGAAGGATAAGGGGATGAGTTGCTTTTGTGGGGTGACTAGAATGACTCTAGCACCAACGGCCTTCATGCATTGGGCTCCATCAAAAAATAAAGTCCAAGACTCAAACTCTTCAATTTCAACATTAAAGAACTCATCAAGAAACTCAACAACTATAGGATGAGCAACTTCTAAGGGAGTGAGACTAAATGATCAACAATCACCTAACCCTTAATAGTCTTCTGACCTATGAAATTCAAGTTAAACTCATTAAGGGCCAACACCCATTTAGAAGCTCAACTAGAAATGTGGGGTTTAGACATCAAATAGTGCAAAGTAGAAACCTTCGTAATTACTAATGTCTTGTGGCTAAGCATGTAGTGTCTTAACTTATGGGAAGAAAACACTATTGTAAGGCAAAGCTTCTCTAAGGTAGTGTACCTAGTTTCATAGTTAACCAAGGTTCTATTGATATAGTAGATAGATCATTCTTTATTTTGATCATCATGTTGGTCTATCATGGCTTCCAAAGCATGAGTAGTGGCTACTATATAAAGCATAAAATGCCTACTAAGAACAAGAGGAACTAAAATAGGTGGATAAGTGAGATACTGTTTGAGATCATCAAAAGCTTTCTAACACTCAAAATCCCATTGAAATACTACATCTTTCTTAGAATATTCATAAATGGTTGACACTTATCAACTAATTAGACAATGAACCAATGGATGGACTGAATTTTACCTTTAATAATACGTAGTTCAATTAGGGTGCAAGGAGGAGGTATGTCAGTGATAGTCGTTATCTTAGTGGGATCCACTTCAATACCTTACCTAGAAACTATGAAAGCCTAAAAACCTACTAGATGTGACTCTACACACACACTTAGTGGGTTTAATATGAAACTTATATTACTAAAATATTTCAAAAATTCATCTTAATTCATAAACATGATCCTTTTCTTCTATGGAGTGAGATAAAATATCATCCATATAGTCCTAGAGAATATCATGCATTATTTCATATAAAATATAAGTCATGGCCCACTGATAGGTAGCTCATGCATTCTTCAAGCCAAAAGGTATGACTTTCCAACATAAGGTACACCATGGATTAGTAAATATTTTCTTGGTGTGGTCCTTAGGGGTAATAATAATCTGATTGTAATATGAGAAACCATCCATGAGCGAAAGCATCCCACACTTAGTAGTGAAATCTATAATCTGATCTATGTTGGGCAAGGGAAAATTATCCTTTAGATATTATAAATTAATGTCTCAAAAGTCAATACATATTTTGATTGTTCCTTCCTTCTTAGCTACAGGAATGATATTAGAGATCCAATCAAAATAGTCAATAGCTTTTATAAAACAGATGTTAAGGTGTTTTTGGAGCTCCTCCTTGAATGATAGGCAACTTTAGGATGCATCTTTATAATTTTTTTCTTAACAAGTTTATAACTAGGCTTAGCTACCAAATTATGCATAATATGAGAGGGATCAAACCTCGACATGTCGGCATAGGACCAAGAAAAAATATATTGATATTCCTTTAATAAATTGGTCAATTTATCTTGCTCATCCATGGACAAAGCTTTACCTAACTTAGGTATTTTAGGGGCTTCCTTAGAATCTATATTCACACCTATGGTCTCCTCAATAAATATGGACAAATAATCCTCAAGAGAAGGTGGGGTAGGAATCACTCCTAATTGTTCAAGGTCCTCAGGAGACATAGAACCAAAGGCCACTTGAGAACTAGAAGACTCAACTTGTGTAGTTCAAGGGATAGATCCATAAAAGTAGATGTCATTCTGAAGTGTATCCTCATCTTTGGCATATTTCTTAAGGGTTAGTGTAGACACAAAAATTGACCCACTAAGGTGAGCAATTTTCCCTAGATCCCTTGTTTTCTCCTTGGAAAATGAGGGTTATATTTGAGCCTATTTTTCCTCTTTCAAGTATTATTTATTCCACCTAAATCCTATACCATTGGATTGGGTTCGAAAAGAGGTTTCCAACGGTATATTATATGACCCTTGTTTACTCCATTTGACCCTTAAAAATACATTAACACCACATAGGTGTCTAGCTGGTGCGATGTCGCGGCCTGTCTTTTATGGAGTGCAATTTTACATTTTAGGGTTTTCTCTTAAGAAAATCCTAATTTTCAAAGTTGATATTTTTAGGGTCGATTGTGCTTAGTTTTTCCTACCCATTCTTTTTTCAAATACACTATATAAAGAGGGTTTAAAATTCATTTTCTCCCCAAATATCAAGTGATCCCATCAAGTTTTTATAAAGAAAGTTCATTTCTCACCAAGAATTATTGATTGAACTCTTCTACTTCTTCTTCCGCAAGCAATCTAACTTATAAGTTTGAAGTGTGATCAATTGAAGTTTTTATTTCTACTACATTGGATTGTGTGTTGCTACTCTTGGTGGACAAGTGTTGAAGCCCTAAGGAGGAATCTACTACTTGAAGGTCTCCATCCTTTTTTTTTGCTTCTTCACTATCGCCAGGTTGTTTTTGCTCTTATGTACTTTACATATTAATTAGATTTTTTATTACATATCTATTTAATTCATATTTTCTAATTTTTCTCTTAGCTTCTATGAAATCATGCCTAGGTTTTGTAGGGCACAATTTCACTGAGCGATATCACGATCACTCCATAAGGGGCATGATTTTACATAGACCATGTTTGGGGATAATATGCTACCCCCAAACCCTAGATTTGTGTTATAGACTGAATTTAGGCCATATTAGGGTATTATGTACTCTATTTTATTATTCTTTTTTGCTATATTTTGTTATGCTTGTTCATCTTCCAAAGGTCAATTTTTTCTCCTATTTTCAAAGTTCAGCTAAAAGGACCTAGGAGGCTTGACTACTGCACCTCCAAGAACTGCTATATAGTGGCCTAAGCAAGCCCCCTAATACTAATCACATTTTTAAAGTATTTTTTAATTTATCTTGCAAGAATAGGGATTATTGATAAAATTGGATCAAAGGATAAAATCAAGGATAAACCACCAGATAAGCTGAGTGTTATGATTAATATTTAGGATGTTTGCTAAGTGCTTTATATTTCTATTGTAAATCTAGATCTTATTTAAAAGGAAATATATTTAATTAATTTATATGTATTTAAAAGATAACAACATATAGTGTGCACTTAGGGTTAAGTTTTTTTGTGCATTCTCTCTTGAACCCTTGCTTAAAATATTATTTATGTAAAAACCTAGGTTAGAAGAGTAGCCAAAGGAAGAATAATTCTAAGGCTTGTCTCTTGTATTTTTGCACTATCCTTTATCTTTTATAGCATAGATCTAGAAAAACCAAATCTAGGTGTTTGTCTTGAAAATAAATACATCAAAATATCTTGAAACTCCTAAGGACTTGGAGTGAGTCCTAAAACCATTCCTGGTGAATCCTTCTCCCTTAGCATCAAGTGTAGTGAACATCATATCCCCATGATTCACCCTAAAAGGCTTCTCTCTTACAAATTCAGCTTTTTAGAATTGTACACAGTAGGGCAGTTTTTCCACTCTACATATTTGGTGAACCTAATGTGAACACCTCATTTATTTTAAAAATTTAATCAAGATCATTAATTCTATGTGTTAAATAAAAAAACATTAAAAATATAATTTCTTGGGCTTTGTCTTCCTTGGTTTTAATTTCTCTCTTTTTTCGCTAGTCCTTTTCTCCTTCTCGTAATGGCTTCTAGCCTTGGAAGTGAATGAAGGCCTCTAAGGTTTGATGAAATTTCTCTATAAAATGATCAAATTGATAGATAAAATCATAATATTGAAGAATATAATGTTTATAATATTCTTGATCCCCTTGAAGACCCCAATGGTCGATATATTTTTGAATCATTTGATCATGTTTGGGGTTTCATCGAACGTCATAAGGCAGATTTACTTAAGGATATGGAGTGGGAAGCTCAAATAAAAAGAGGTGAGACTCCTCCTCCTCCAAAAGTCTCTCCTAGGTAGGTTCATGATAACTCCTTGATTGAATCTTTGAATCATGTTCATAATCCAACATATGCCACTACTGTAACCATTAATGTTGGAAGAAGTCCACAAGTTCATCCAACCAGTAGTGTCACTCAAAATTATTTTCAATTTCCTCCTCAATCTACTAATCTCAAAAAAAATTCCTCTATTCCACCTAATGTTAGTTATCCTCTCCAACAAGGTATCACATATCTGATGAGGCCTGGAAATGCCTCAATCATAACATGTTTTGAACACTAAAAATGCCTATAAACTCTTATGTTTTATTTGATATGTTAGTTAAGTTGATTCAATATGTTGTATATTAACCATTTTGCATGATCAATGTATTTGAAATATTATATGCTGATTTTACAACTTTTTGCATAGTTTTGTGTTCTTTTTGCTATGATTTGCTACAATGGGATATGCTTAGAATAATAGCAGCATTTCACTAATTATGTTTTGATTTGTCTCAAGCATTTATTTCACCTAAATCTGGCAACAGTACAAGCAAACTGTTGTTGTGCAGCAAAAACTGGTCTTTCCCATGTAAATTCCAGCCAGCTGTCCATAAATAGCAAGGCATGGAATTCACATGAGAAAAGGGATGAAGACCATTGGAATTTGATCTTAGGAGATAACCCACCTGAAAGATGCATAAGGAATCACGAAAAAGCATGCATTTGTTCATTTTGAAGTATCTTTGGAATGAAAATATATCTTTGAAATGAAAGAACACAGCATCTTCAGAATGAGCGGATCTTCGAAATGAAGAATGCAGTGTCTTCGAAAGGAGCGGATCTTCAGAATGAAGCATGCAGTATCTTCGAAATGAGCGATCTTCGAAATGAGAATGCATTATCTTCGAAATGAGCGATCTTCGGAATGAGAATTGCATTGTCTTTAGAATGAAACCACTTATCTTCTGAATGAAGAATAGAATGTGTTTTTGACCTGTTGACCGATTTCTAAAGCCAGAAAAATGGAAATAAAGGTTGCAGCATTGTAGGATTAGATATTTTGAGATATTCTTTGTTTGTAATCAGATCATAGGATAGTTATAAATATTGCTCCCGTTCAGGTTGAGCCTAGTAGGTAGTAAAGGAGATATAAAATAGTGAAAAGAGTAAGGAAGCTAGCAAAAAATACAGAGTATAGGTAGAAATTGACTGTTATAGTCCTGTAACAGTTTTTTAGCAAAATTCTTGTAATCATGTTTTTTGATCAATAAAGTGCACTAGTTCTATTTCATATTGCTTGTAAATGAGTGTAATTAAGATTTAGAGAGAGAGAGAGACTTACACCTTCTTCTGGACAAAGAGGCTGGCCACTTCCAGACCTAGGAGGAGGACTAATAAAGCAGGTTTTTATTCTTATTTTGATGCAACAGAATGAGTTGTAGAACTTATTATTTCAATTGCTTGTAATCAGTTGACCATATTTGCAGTCTTAGTTTATTTATGCTTAAATTAACCTTGTGCTTAAATTTTTTAGTTGCAATCTTACTTTCAGCAAAGCTTCCACTTTATTTTAGATTGTTATTTTCAAAATTTACTATTTTTTAGCAATTTCCTACATTTTATGTTTTGCTGTTAAAACCTCGAACGGAAGATTGACAACCTTATGTTGCAGAACTTTGACTGATTTTTATTTCCACATTAGATCTATACTTTCATTACTGCAAAAGTAATTAGATTTCCTTTCTGCAATTAGGATTAGACTTTCAATTTTGCAACTGTTATTTCTACAATATAATTAGGTCTTATTCTGCAATTGTAATTAGGACTTCATTTCTGTAGTTAATGATTAGTTTCCAATTCTGCAACTTAGATTAAGGTTTATTTCATGTAATTTAGAGGTAGTAATGTCCTAAAACCCCCCACACAATCGGTTTCACCAATAAGACCTATTGCTCTAAATTGACCTAAGTTATAGCTGTTTCACTTCTTCTTCCATAGATAGCCTTGTACACTGCCCTGGATTGATAGATTCATTGAGAATTAATGATGGTATAATGACTACGCATCATTTTGGCACCGTTTTTGAGGAATAGTTTTGTTAGAAGAAAACAAATCATCCAATAGCTGTAATCAGACTAAGCTGTGAGAATTTAGGTTAAAATCTGAATAACAACAGTTGAGGAAGATAACAACTATTGAATTAATTTATGTCATTTAGGAGTAGACATGAATGAATAATTCTAGGGATGAAAAAGGTAGAACTACCCCAAAGGATCCTTGGCTTGTTCCATTAAGAATATCTTCATGCTTAAGGGGTGAATCACCTGTGTTTGAATTACCTGAAAGATTGATAGAAAAATCACCAGTATCACCATCATTAGAACATTCTGAGATAGGAAAATCACCAATTTTATCATCATCAGAATATCCTAAGAAAGACAATTCATTAGACTCATCATCAACAAAGAGGCTTAGACCTCTTGAGAGAACAATTTGGGAAGCTTTAACTTCTCCCAACAAACATAAAACTATGGCAAAAGGAGGCAATATAGATGGCCAACATGGCTATGTTCATAATGAAGGAGATGATGAGGATATACTCCAACCGTCCAGAACATTTGAATATCCTATTCTTTTGAATCCAACACAAAACTCTCCCATGAAGACCATTTCACCTTCAGTACTCCCAACCTTTCGAGGTGTTGTATCTGAAGATCCTAACCAATTTTTGTTTGAATTCAAGGTAGTGTGTTAGAAATATGATTATATAAATGACAATTAGAAACTTAAGGTTTTCCCCTCAACTCTCAAGGATTCAGCATTGCATTGGTTCATGAGTTTAGATCCAAATTCCATAAGAACCTGGGATCAAATGGAGACTGTCTTTTTAGACAAATATCTGGAATATTATCGTGTAAGGAATAAAAAAGATGAGTTATTCAGAATCAAGCAGGAAGATGATGAGACATTGGAATATTATCTTGATAGGTTCTCCTTTGTTCAAAGGAGATGTGGACTTGTAGAACCAGAATTATGTAAAACCATATTTTTGAGAGGATTGCAAGATGAATCCAGAGAAGTTCTAGATTTGATGGGAAAAGGGGATGTAACCACTCTCAGTAATGAGGAAATTATGGATCTCTATAGGAATTACTCTCGCACTAAGCAGAGAAAAAGAAAAATCCGCACAAATGGCACTGATGTAAAGGACCTGATAGAGGAACTTACAAATTTCAAAACTGATATCCTAGTGCATCTAAACACTGCTTTGGGAGAAATGTCTGCAAAAGCAAAAAACACAGAACCTTTGGCAATTTATTGCCCAAGATGTAGAAATAAACATGCTTTGTAGGAATGTCCTTTGAATAAAACATCTATCTCAGCCATTTGTAGTATCTATTCAAAAATGCATTCAACTGATCAATGCCACCTGCTACCACAACTCAAAACTATGTTAGAAAACTAGACTAAGGAACTCAACTATATTGGACCAAAACAAGGGGGAAATTTCTCTCAATATCAAAATTCTCCTCGTTTTCCTATAAATTGGGGGCATAATCCTAGTACTATGCCTTGGGGACAATCAGAACCACCCCAACATCCTTGGAATTATCCTCAATGGACAAATTCCTAAGAATGGCCACAATCAAATTAGAGTAACCCAACCTGGAATCAGAATCAAAAAAACCCCTCATGGAATCAAAACAACCCATATTGGAATCAAAACAATCTAGCTTGGAATCAAAATCAGGCTAATCCACATTGGATGCAAAACCAACCACAGTGGAATCAACAATACCAGTCCTATCCAAGGCAACAAAGGAATCAAGGTCAAAATTAGCATTTGTTGCCTGCACCTAATCAAAATTTTCAAAAAAAACAATAGCAAACACAGCAAGTGAAACAACCTCAATTGCCAGCTCAGCCAATCACTAATCCAAACAATGTGAGATAGACACCTCCTGTCTATGTGGCTGAAGCTAAAGAAAATGTTGAAATTAATGTTCTTGATTGTAGTGACATCCAAATTCGTTCAGGAAAAATTGTACCTAAACCAATTTCAATTGAAATCAAAGAAAATGAAGAGCAAGAATCATCAGAACCAGAGAGAATCCAACCAACAATAGAAACAAAAAAATTGGAACCAACAATAGAGAAAGAGACACAAGCGGAACAATTACCAAGGATAATTCCATATCCTGAAAGACTTAATGCAATACCAAAAAATTCCGAGTCAGAATTGGTCAAAGAACTCAAAAAGTTGACTATCTCATTGCCCTTATTGCAAGCTATTAAGGAAATACCAGAGATTAACAGTACTGTCTAAAATTTGTGCATTAAAAGAGTAGGAAGAAAGAAGAAAGCATTTCCCAAGACTGTGCAGGTTGAAGGAAAATTAGCTGATCTCTTATCTAGAAAACTACTACCTCCAAAGTATAGTGATTCAGGAAGCCCAGTTATCATAGTCACCATAGGTTCAGTACCAATATCAAATGTTTTAGTGGATCTAGGAGCTACAATAAATGTCATGACCAAGGATACAATGGAACAATTATAGCTCAAACATCTCAACCCCACATTTACAGTTTTAGAAATGGTTGATAGGTCAGTTGCAAAACCTGAAGGAATCATTGAAGATGTCCCTATAGAAGTTTCTTCTTGGGAATTCCTTGCAGATTTTTTGGTTTTACAGCCAAGAAATTTAGCACATGGATATCCCATTATTTTGGGAAGACCTTGGATTGCAACTGCAGCAGCCTTCATAAAATGCAGATCTAGAAATATGACTATTTCAAATGGTATTGATCTAAAAAATATTTCTTTATATCCTCCTGCAAAACCATCTACCAAATTTTTAGGTTAGTTATGGTTTTTTGACTCAGAGGAAGAGCTAGAAGAGGTCATTTCTACACTAGCTACCTTAGTAGTAAGATAACACACAGAAGACCTCAATGACATAGAAAACTTGGAAAATGAAACAATCCTGATGAATGTTCTGCATGAACAAGGTTTAGAAGGGGAAACAACAAATATCCAACAGTTGATAAGTAATGAGGAGAATAAAAAATTTGAAGATGAACCATCTGTGCTATCATAGGGAAACTCTGTTTCACTACCACATGGATGGCACCATCATCTAATTTTTCCTTCTCACTGTTCCATACAAGATATGCTTCCCTCAAGCAGCAATAAAACAGAAACTGCTTATTTTCTCCCATCTCAGCAATGTCCTCTTAATCCCTTAATTACCAAGTATGAAGGAGTGAATTCAGTCCTTCTAAATGCAAAACAAATAGAAGTCCAGCCAGGCAAATTTTTGAACATCTACAACCAGCTTACAAGGGAAGAGGAAGAAAAACTGATAGTTGTCTTGCATAAGCATGTTCATGCTTTTGCTTGGAACTACAAAGATATGTCAGGAGTTCATCCTAATATATGTACCCACAAAATCTATACTGAAGAAGTCAAGCCAGTCAGACAACCTCAAAGAATATTGAATCCTGCCTTAAGAGATATTGTGAAAGAAGAAATTGAAAAACTCCTAGAAGTAGGATTCATTTACCCAATTTTTGATAGCCAATGGGTTTCTCCATTGGTAATAGTTCCTAAGAAAAATGGAAAAATGAGAGTATGTGTAGACTATAGAGAGTTGAATAAGGTGACATACAAAGACCATTTTCCATTACCTTTCATAGATCAAGTGTTAGATACTCTTCTTTGGAAAAAGATACTTTTGTTTTCTTGATGGATTTAGTGGATATAATCAAATTCAGATTGCACTCGAAGATCAAGAAAAAATAACTTTTACATGTCCATGGGGAACATTTGCCTATAGGGTTTTACCTTTTGGTTTGTGTAATTCCCCAAAAACTTTTGAGCAAGCAGTCCTAGCAATTTTTGTTGATCTGACCACCAAAAGCGTTGAAATTTACATGGATGATTTCACAGTATGTGGACAAACTTTTGATTTTACATTGGAAAATCTTGATAAAGTCTTAACTCACTGTGAAACATACCACTTATCCTTAAATCCAGATAAATGCTTCATGATGATGAAGGAAGGGATAGTTCTTGGTCATCACATCTCTCCTAAAGGGATCCAAGTTGACCTAAAGAAGGTTGAAATCATCAAGAATCTCCTTCCTCCTAAAACTCAAACTAATGTCAGAAGCTTCCTAGGACACATTGGTTTTTACCACAGGTTTATTCCCAACTTTAGTAAAATATCCAGTCCTATGTTTGCCCTATTGACTAAAGATTCTGAATTCTCCCTGGACTGCAAAGTGTCAGGAAGCATTTGAAGCTCTGAAAGAGAAATTGATAACTCCACCTATGCTTAGAGGACCTAATTGGACATTACCATTTCACATACAAACTGATGCCTCCACTACAGCAATTGGAGCAGCATTAGGACAAATTGATAATGGTGAAAATTATACCATATACAACATTAGCAAGAACTTGACAGGAGCCGAGAAAAATTATACAACTGAGAAGGAATTCCTAGCAGTAATTTATGCCATCAACAAATTCAGGCATTATATCATAGGTTATCAAATATTTATTCACACAGATCATACAACCATTAAGTATTTGATGAATAAACCTATGGTAAGTGCAAGAATTATTCGTTGGTTCGTTGTTGTCTGCAAGAATTTGATATCACTATAATCAACAAACTAGGAAAAGCTAATGTTGTGGCAGATTTCTTGTCCAGGTTGCAGAACACAGATGAAAGGGAATTAGTTGATGACACTTTTCCTTATGAAAAACTATTTGCTATATTAGTTCAATCACCTTGGTTTGTAGATATAGCCAATTATTTGGTCACAGGGAAAGTTCCTCCACATTTCACCTCAAAACCAAAAAAACAATTGATCAAACAGAGTTCTTTTGAATGGATTAAGGGTATGCTTTTTAAGTGCAGTCCTGACCATGTGTTACGTAGGTGCATCCGAAAGGATGAAGTGTATGATATCATTAGAGCTTATCATGATGAACCCTCAGGTAGACACTATTCTATAAAAAGCACAGTTAGGAAAATATTAGGGACAGGATATTATTGGCCATCTCTTCACAAGGATGTGAAAAAGTACATCAGGCATTGTGATGCATGCCAAATAATGGGGAAACCCACTCATACAAATGATATGCCACTGCAGCCTCAAATGGTTTTAGAACCATTTGAGAGGTGGGGGATTGATTTTGTAGGACCTATTGATCCACCTTCTCAAGGAAAGGTGCATATTCTAGTATTCACTGATTACCTGACAAAGTGGGTAGAGGTGCATGCCTTTAAATATGCTCATGAAGAGAAGGTTGCTGATTTCTTGTATACTCAAATATTTTAGAGATTTGGAGCTCCACGGTCTATCATCACAGACCAAGGACCCCAATTTGCATCCAAAGTCATAAAAGCATTTACAGAATTGTATGAAATCAAACATAGGAAATCATCACCTTACCACCCACAAGCAAATGGCCAGGTTGAAGTAACAAACAGGGAAATACAACGCATCTTGACAAAAATAGTAGCTTTTCATAGGAAAAATTGGCTAGATAAATTACCTGAAGCAGTTTGGGCCTATAATACTACTTGGAAGTCCACTACTAGATTCACACCTTATGAACTAGTATTTGGTAAAAAGCCTCTCTTACCTATTAAATTTGAGCTACTAACATTGTGCACAGCACTAGAAATTGGAATTGACTTGTCGCAGGCACAGACAGATAGGATTATGCAGCTGAATGCATTGGATGAACTTAGATTGGATGCTCTGCACCAAACTAAGGTAATTCAGGAGCAGAGGAATCTGTGGCATGACGAGTAACATTCGATGAGAGGAAACTTCGACAAGGATATTGGGCTTTACTTGTTTGATTCTCAATATGAAGACTTCCTTGGAAAACTAAGAACTAGATGGTTGGGACCTTACTGGATTGAGGAGGTATTTAACAACGGAGCGACTCATTTATCCCCTATTGATGGGTCATGAAGAAAGTTGGTAGTGAATGGACATTGCCTCGGGGTATACCATACACCTCTGACTAAAGAAGAATTCTTACAGCAACTTGATAGTTTGGATACACAGTAGGTGGAAGAGATTCCCTCTTCCACTTCAAAACAATCAACATGATCAGTGGATTTCAAGAAAAAACAAAAAATACAAAAAAATTAGAAAACAAAAAACAAAAAGATAAATAAATTCTAAGTATGAATTCCTTCATGGGCATGGTTTCAGGGGAAATCATGAAATTCCTTCATGGGCATAGTCAGGATAAAGAAAAAATAAAAAGAAGAAGAAGAAAAAAGAGAGAAAAGGAGAGGTAAAAAAAAATAATAATAAAAAAAAAGGGGAAAATAAAGAAAAAAGAAGAGAGAAAAATGAATAACTCGACAGTGAAAACCTTTTCTTAAGGCACTACTGAGTTGGTGTGCATGAAAACCAGTTTTCTGGCATGCATAACCTTGAGAAATTTTTGAACCATCATTGTACAAATTCACTAAGTGCACTTGTTTTGAAATGTTGTAGAAAATCTCAGTAGAATATCAACAAAGGTAGTCATTCTTCAAAACTGGCATTAACTGTTTTTATCAGGTATATATTTCTTACATTTCTTCATTGTAAAATGATTAGTATATAGTATGTGACAATTGACCATTAGCATAAAATGTATTCATAAGAGTTGGCATACTTAAAAACATGTTTTGAGAATGAAAATATTGATTTCTGCCTAATCTTCGAAACAAGAATGCCAAAAACAGTGCCTGCTATATTATCTTCAGATTGAAACTTTGTCTTCAGAATGACGACTTGCTACATCATCTTCAGAATGAAGATCTATCTTCAGAATGAAGATCTGTCTTCGAAATGAAGATCTATCTTCGAAATGAAGATCTGTCTTCGAAATGAGGATCTATCTTCAGAATGAAGATCTGTCTTCGGAATGAGGATCTATCTTCGAAATGAGGGTCTGTCTTCGGAATGACGATTTACCTTCGCAATACAGCTTGATCTTCGAAATGAGGATTGATCTTCGAAATGAGGATTAATCTTCGGAATAAAAATTTTGCAAAGAAGATTTGTCTTCGGAATAAGGTCATAATCTTCGAAATAAAATTTTGTCTGCGCAATTAGTTATAATCTTCAAAAAGAGCATTTCCACGTGGCATCCAAGAATACAAGGTACGACAAAATCAAATTTTTTAGTTGCATGCGAGGAAGGAACACGTGTCAGTCAACACATGGTTTGTTTTTGCACTCATTGGAAATACAGAGAACGTGACCAACCATATGCCACCAGTTTTTAATGCCAATTAACATGCACATGAGAATCTACAAAAATAATGAGGTCGATCTGACGACAAGGACATCCATGCAATTATCAACAAATAGGTGTATAGTGCAAAAGTAGAAATGTGTGCCATATTTCTTTTTGAAGATGTGTTGCGAAGTACAGTGCACAGGTTATAGTTCATTCCAAAGAAGCAGACGATAAATAGGGCAACGAAGGTTTCAAACTAAAACTCTACAAATCTACAACAAAAAATGGCCAGAGATCCAGCAGAAGAACAGCAGCCACAGTGTACGATTTTTTTAAACAAAAAAAAAATGGGGTGAAAGATCAAAACAGAGCCTACAGATACCACTTACCTCCGAGAAAATTCGACAGTTGTGCAGATTTTTGAAGACATAGGTTTTATGCCATTTCTGGATAAATTCAATAGGTCTTCTGAATATTTGGCTGGCATGTTTGCCCATACGTTCAGAAACAACCGAGCACATGTTAACGGCATGTCTATTGAGGTAAGCCCTAAAATTTTAAGTCAGATTACAGAGCTACCATTAGAATGGATTTCAATTTTTAGATCTAGCAAGAATACATTGGCAAATGTAGTTAATCAGTTTGTAGAAGAAAATGATAGAGAACTAGAGTACTTAACCCATAACAACACATGCAAAGGGTTAAAAAGGGCCAGCCTGCAGGAACCCTGGGATGAAGTAGCCACCTGGGTAATTAAATTCCTAACTTGTGAAGGGCAGTATGTGCTGTTATCAGGGCATCATTTGCAAATTTTGAACCATCTCAGACATGGTGGGCAACAACCAGAAGTTAGGGTAAATCTTCCCCTATATCTATATCAAGAGTTAAAGAACATGGCAAAGAGATATCAGGAGGGTAAAGGAAGCCTTCGCCATCATGGCCTCATCAAATTATTTTGCCAACACCATTTCAGAGGAAACCCTTGGAGTTTTTATAGGTTTTACTCTACCCTAAATGATGTCATTTTTGGGGATGAAAGTGAGGAAGAAGAAGAACCAAATGCTACTGATGTTGCTATAGAAGAGGAAACAGTTGCTGCACAAAATGTTGTAGAAGATGCTGCAAAAGAAACTATAGAAGGTGCCCCTGAAGCTATTACAGAAATACACCCCACAGTAGCAGCAGAAAACCTTGCTCCTGAACCCTCAACTTCATGAGCTAAGAAACAAAAGAGAAGAGGATCTGGACCTGGAAGCAGAATAGAAAAATAAAAGAAGGTTCATTTTTCTGAAGCTGCAACTGATTTGTCAGAACAAAGAAGTGAAGCACTCAACCAAACAGAGGCAAAAACAACAAGGAGGTCTACAAGAATCCATTTAAAAGAAACTACAAAACAGGTCATGGAGGAAGAAGATAGACCAAGCAGCCCAGATGTCACAGAGATACAACCAGCATCTAAAAACTTTCCATAATTCCTTGAACAGATAGCTGAGGCAAAAATTGAGTAGGATGGTTTGGAGGAGGCTACAGTTCAAAAGGCTATAGATATGGTAGATACCCTTATAGAAAGTCTCACAGAGCCTCCTGAACAAGAACAAACTATTGCAGAAGAAGAGGAAAATTTGGTTGAACAGCCAACTACAACTAATTTGTCTGCATCAGCTTTTGAAGCAGAAATAGAAGTAGAAGACATCACAGAGCAGCTGAGGGCAGCAAGGAGTGTTGTCAAAACACAGACCAGGTGGATTTCAGAGAGAAAAAAGCATCATTGATATGCAAGAAAGAAAAATTGCAGAGCTTTAGCAGGAAGTGGCAGAACTAAGAAAATTGTTGTCACAATCTGAAAAATAGCCAGCCATATCCCATGATGAAGATAATTTGGCTCAATTGCTTTTGGGTCTATCAAGGACAGATGACTCTGTTGAGGTAGACATAGGAGTCCATCCTGAAACAGCACTCCTTCATTCTGAAGAAGTGCCTATTCATTCTGAAGAAGCACCATCTTATTCTGAAGCATTACCTTCTTGTCTGAAGATGCTTCAAAAATGATAAAGAATATTGCAGAGGATGTTGCAAATGAGCCACCAACACAGGAACAGTCCCAATAGCAAGAAAATGTTCAAGTAAGTACTCCTATTGAGGTCCCTACATTTCAACTTGTTACACTTTCAATAGAAATAGCAGATAAGGGGGTACAAGTAGAAATACTATCTGATGACAATCCCATAGAAATAGCAAATAAGGGGGTGCAAGTAGAGTTATTGATAGATGAACAACCAGTGGAAGTGGTAGAAAAAGGAGTTCAAATAAATTTGTTGCCTAGGATCCCTCCTATAGTCAGACCACCTAATACTATATCTCTAGAGCAGTACAATGCAGACATAGCTAGCTGGATGATTAGATATGAGCAGTTTGCCACTAAAACTGAAAAGTTCAAATTGGAAGCAAAACAACTAGAAGCCAAGGACACATAAATTCAAGCATTGAAAGAAAATGTGTCTGAATTATGCCAAATTGTTGATTTTTTTGTCCAATTTAGACGACCAGCCATATTTTATAGCCTTATTTTGAAGGAAAAATACCTCAGATGGCAGGTCATGAGGATTACTTCAAACCTTCCATATAAATTGGACACTATTGAAGATTTTCTGGAGGCATATTTTGACAGTCCTTTTGAGTAGAAAAATCTCCTGTGTGAACTATTTTTACACAGTTTCTTCATTCCAGAGGAAGTTGACTCTCATCCTCAAATCTACATTGGAGATGTTCAGTTGAGAGCTTTTATGTCTACTTTGCAGAATCAGATTTACTAGGATCAAGAGAAAAGGCAGAATAAAGTGATTGAAACAAGGGCTGAGTTGTTAGTTAGAGCAATCTAGCCAAATCACCTAGTTATCACCAAACAAAACTTCTCAATGATGAATAGGGATGATATTAAGAGAATGTAATTGAACAATTTGAGAGACTGTGTGGCCAGATTTAACAATTTTTGTGATCATAATTTCTTCCTAGCATTGTCAGTATGCAGAGACAGATGGAATGAACTTTCCATGTCTTTGAGGAAAAGAGAACCTATCTCCCCCATCAAATTAGAATGGTCCAGAAGAAGAGCAGAAGGTGTAGTCCAGCTGATTCAGATCATGCAACATAACTGGATAGGTCTCAGGTTTAGGCCTCCGACCATCATTACTCCAGTTCCATTCTACTTTGAGGAAGATGCCCAGCCTAATGAACAATTTGAATATTGGCTCAAAAACATTCAGGAAAACAGGGGGTATTACATAGGCAAGAAATTATTCTACAGGTCATGGAATCTAAACATGGACATATGTGATTCCATAGCCCAACAGAATGCATGAGGGCATGCATTAATATAAGTTGGGGGGAAAATGATGAGGCCTAAAAATGCCTCAATCATAACATGTTTTGAACACTAAAAATGCCTATAAACTCTTATGTTTTATCTGATATGTTAGTTAAGTTGATTCAATATGTTGTATATTAACCATTTTGTATGATCAATGTATTTGAAATATTATATGCTAATTTTACAGCTTTTTGCATAGTTTTGTGTTCTTTTTGCTATGATTTGCTACAATGGGATATGCTTAGAATAATAGCAGCATTTCACTAATTATGTTTTGATTTGTCTCAAGCATTTATTTCATCTAAATCTGGCAACAGTACAAGCAAACTATTGCTGTGCAGCAAAAACTGGTCTTTCCCATGTAAATTCTAGCCAGTTGTCCATAAATAGCAAGGCATGGAATTCACATGAGGAAAGGGATGAAGATCATTGGAATTTCATCTTAGGAGATAACACACCTGAGAGATGCAGAAGGAATCATGAAAAAGCATACATTTGTTCATTTCGAAGTATCTTTGGAATGAAAAGATATCTTCGGAATGAAAGAACACATCTTCGAAATGAGCGAATCTTCGGAATGAAAAATGCAGCATCTTCAAAATGAGCGGATCTTTGAAATGAAGCATGCAGTATCTTCGGAATGAGCGATCTTCGGAATGAGAATGCAATATCTTTGGAATGAGTGATCTTCGAAATGAGAATTGCATTGTCTTCGAAATGAAGCCACTTATCTTTGGAATGAAGAACAGAATGTGTTTTTGACCTGTTGACCGATTTTTGAAGTCAAAAAAGGGAAATAAAGGTTGGAAAAGGTAAAGGGAAAGATCTTCCATCTATCTTTGTCATCATTGCTGACCAAAGTCATCATTAATGGAAAGATCAAGTTTTAATCCTCTTCTAGGATAAAACCAAAATTTGTTGAAGCATTGTAGGATTAGATCTTTTGAGATATTCTTTGTTTGTAATCAGATCATAGGATAGCTATAAATATTGCTCTTGTTTAGGTTGAGCCTAGTAGGTAGTAAAGGAGATAGAAAATAGTGAAAAGAGTAAGGAAGCTAGCAAAAAATACAGAGTATAGGTAGAAATTGACTGTTACAGTCATGTAACAGTTTTTCAGCAGAATTCTTGTAATCATGTCTTTTGATCAATAAAGTGCACCAGTTCTATTTCATATTGTTTGTAAATGAGTGTAATTAATATTTAGAGAGAGAGAGAGACTTACACCTTCTTCTGGACAAAGAGGCTGGCCACTTCTAGACCTAGGAGGAGGACTAATAAAGTAGGTTTTTATTCTGATTTTGCTGCAATAGAATGAGTTGTAGAACTTGTTATTTCAATTGCTTGTAAATAGTTGACAATATTTGCAGTCTTAGTTTATTTATGCTTAAATTAACCTTGTGCTTAAATGTTTTAGTTGCAATCTTACTTTTAGCAAAGCTTCCACTTTATTTCAGATTGTTATTTTTAGAATTTACTATTTTTTAGCAATTTCCTGCATTTTATGTTTTGCTGTTAAAACTTGAACAGAAGATTGACAACCTTCTGTTGCAGAAATTTGATAGTTTTTATTTCCACATTAGATCTATACTTTCATTACTACAAAATTAATTAGATTTCCTTTCTGCAATTAGGATTAGACTTTCAATTCTGCAACTGTTATTTCTGTAATATAATTAGGTCTTATTCTGCAATTGTAATTAGGACTTCATTTTTGTAGTTAATGATTAGTTTCCAATTATGCAACTTAGATTAAGGTTTATTTCATGCAATTTAGAGATAGGAATGTCCTAAAACCCCCCACACAACCGGTTTCACCAATAAGACTTGTTGCTCTAAATTGACCTAAGTTATAGTTGTTTCACTTCTTTCGCAGATAGCCTTGTACATTGCCCTGGATTGATAGATTCATTGAGAATTAATGATGGTATAATGACTATGCATCAATATCACAATAGTATCAATACCTCCTGATTAATCCAAGTGCATTTTCAACAACCTGTCTACACCCCTCCCTTAGGGAATCTAGGGGCATTACACAATAGTGATATAGAAGTATAAAAATTGATAAATGCGGTAAAATAGTTGGCTTCAAAAATGGATATGATCCAGCCTTCAGGTTTCACTTATAGTTATAAGGAAATTTGTAATCAACCATTGGATATTATTGTTGCTATTAGGCCTTATCCTAAGCATTTTTCCGGTTTTTCCTACATATAAGGGAATAGAAGATCCGATTTAGCATATAAGAAAATTTATA
Source organism: Wollemia nobilis (assembly GCA_028583015.1). Classification (NCBI taxonomy): domain Eukaryota; kingdom Viridiplantae; phylum Streptophyta; class Pinopsida; order Araucariales; family Araucariaceae; genus Wollemia; species Wollemia nobilis. The sequence goes on from JAQPPZ010002297.1 coordinate 1,575,129, forward strand.
AAAGCTTGTAATGATCTCATCTATGATGATATGTTATTACTAAATATGTTTCCTAAGAGTCTTGCTAGCATGGCATTAGAATCGTATTATCGATTACCTAATTAATTTTTGAATAATTTTGGAGATACTGCATAATTATTTGTTCATTAGTTTAGTGCATATATTGAAAAATAAGTGTCAATAAAAGATATTTTTAATTTAAAGTAGAATAAAGAAGAAATTTTTTCAAAAAATTTAGCTTGTTGGAGAAGTTTAGTGGGTTGGTTAAGATATTTTGTACCTCAAATATATATGCTTGAGATATTTATTAGCAATTTACAAGAACAAGTATCTTATGAATTAGAAACTACAATCATCACATATTTTGATCAAGCAATTGAGTTAGCAATAAAAGTAGAACAAGCTCTTATCATAAGAGGACAACTCAAAGTGAAAGAAGATAAAACCATTCAGTCATTGTATAAGGATAAGGATGTGGTAGGTGATGGTGTAGCAAATAGTAGACCTATTAATAATGTTGTTAACAACCTAAAAAATATAATACTTTAAAAAATTCCATAAAGGAATTCCACAATACTTGACATACCTATGGAAGAAGTCCTAAAGAAAATTTTGGAAGCCAACACAATTGAGTTACCTCCTATAAGGCAACCAGATACTACAACTATTTGGTACAAGGTAGGACAACATTGTGCATATCATAGAGTAGAAGGACATTGGATAAATTCTTGTAAGAAGTTGAAACATGTGGTTCAATATTTAATTGATGTAGGACGTCTTGATGTAAGAAATTCTCAATCTTCAAATAGTCAATAAAATTCCACTACTAATCAGAATATACCCAAGCAAGGATACCAAGCAGTTAATCAAGTATCTTATAAAAATATAACACATCATTATGATAATAAAACTATTGGTATGGTAATAGATACTTTAGAACAATAGGTGCAAAATTGATAAATCCAGAGGTCTCAATAGGAGACGAGTTTTTCAGTAAATATTTATCTCTTAGAACTTTTGCAAAATTATCCTACTCATGGAGAAGCCTTAATAACTGTTCTAAAGTAACAATATGTCTTTCCAGATATTTCCCCTAGTGATATGGCCAATGTTGTAAGCTTTCTTGGGGCACATCACATCACATTCTCAGATGATTATATTTCTTCCTAAAACCTATGTAGGTATTCTTCTCTCTACATTACTGCATTTATTTGGGAAACCTTTATCAAAATGGTTATGGTTGATAATGGTTCTTCCCTCAATTTATGCACATATCAATTTATCCAAAAGTTTAGATTAAAAGAGAAAGATTTAACTAAATTTTATGCAATCATCAAAACATTCAACAACGAGTACCAGGAAGCTTGTGGCACCATATCACTTCCCCTCAAAGTTGGACCTAAAATTTAGATATATTGTTCTATGTGGTACCTTGCCTTACATATTTTAATCTGCTTCTTGGATGTCCTTGGATCCATGCAATGAAGGGCATCCCTTCTACTCTTCATCAATATTTAAAATTCAAATTTAGAGAAAAATTAATTACCATTCCAGGTGAACATCATCTATTCAAATATTGTTCAATGGTTGAACAAGCTCAGTTTGGTCTCAATGATTGTCCTTCAGTTTCATCATATTTTTCTCCAAGTTTCTCATCTCAAAAATTTGATCAATTTAACAATATAAAAGTGAGTGAGGAACTTCTAATCAATTCATCATGGGATCAAGATAATCAGTTTCTTCAAGAACCTCTTCTGGATATATCTCATCAGGGTTTTTAACAGAGTAATGAGGATAAGTATCCCCTTTATCCCTTTGACATATTATTTTGTAATATTATAAATTTTGTGTGTTCTAAAGGTAAATCTTCTGCTTCTCATACAAATATTGCAAAATTAGGGATTTCTCCTCATATTAAAAATGATGGTTTAGTTCAAGAATGTATAGATTATCATGTTATGGTTGCAAAATAAAGAGCCATGAAGGAGTCTCTCCGTGATTATAATCATAGAGAAAACTTGCCTTCTAGATTTTTATTTTATGAAGTAGTCCCTTGAATTCATGTTATTTTTTTTTAATATAGGAGGCACAATTAAAATGTGTGTTGACTATCATTCTGATTACTTGTTTAATAAAACATAAAATAAAATAAAATCCATCATTAATTAGGTATGCATTTGCATTATCATTCCATCATACCTATTTGCTCGCTCATACTACATGATTTCCTATCATACTTTTCATGGTTGCTTGACATTTTATTTTCTTGCACTACTACTTATCATAATTGCATTGTTGCTTGCTCATGATTTCTTGTTCATATAGCTTTTAGGGGATTTGAAACAATGGCATGTGATGATACCTAGTTAGGTCATAGCTCACATGCATTGTGCTTTCTCTAGTATTTTGGATACCTAACAAAGCCCAAAACTAGGGCCCATGCATTCTCATACCTTATTCTCTTCTTGTATTTATTTGTTCTTTTCTTCTATTATCTCTTATTCTTGTATTCCTTGACTTTGAAAGTTTTTACAATGATCATATTTTCTTTCCAAAGTCAAGTAATGTAATCCTCTTTTGGTGTGTCCTTGTCTTTTAGCATTATTCTTATTTCTCCTATATTTTCTTTGTTCGGATAAGGATATACATTCTTCTCTTCTTTGATTGCACGTTTCCTTCCTCTTGATTTTTTAATAGCTAAAACTTCAAGGTGGGGGCACACACGCACAATTCATTACTTCTCATTTTATTCCTGTCTTTTCTTCTAGCACATGCACACACTCACATTGTGTTATGCTCATATGACTTAGTCTATACATATTCTTACACACCATTATCAGGTAGTACTTGCTAATACATCATTCACATAAGTAATAATATATTCACCCTATCGGGTTACACTCCTTTTGACTCAGCAGGCTCAACACCCCATTACAAGATAAGCTCCTTGGCCATTTCAATAGGCCTCGACATACATCCTAGTGGGTAATTTCACCACAAAAATTACTAGCAAGCAATTATATATAGTGGATTACGCTCCATAATTTTATCATTTTATCAATCACCCATAGTGAATTACACTCCATATTTTTCCTATCTATCCATCTTAGTGAGTACTACACCTATAACGAGTTTTTACTCCACATATAGACCTTCTCTTTGGGTATAACACCCTTATTTAGGGTTCTTTATTAGCTTCTTTCAATTTCTATGGTTGACCTTTGGATTCTTTTTCTTCTTCTTCTCTTCTCTTCGCTTATTCTTTATTTCCATTTCTTCTATTCATCCATGCATTTCATAGTAGTTGTAGTAGATTCATGATGTACCCAATGCTCTTTGCTTTGTTGTTTGTTTACTTATATTTTTCTCCATTTTTATGTGTTTTTATTTTCTTTCTTTGTTTTTTTCAAGTTTCTTAAGGAATTTTCATTCCTTTCGAAACTTGAGGGGTACCCTAGCCATAGAGACGTTAATGATAGTAATATCTCACCCTTTTGCCCAAAATTTGCCATCCCTTTTTTGTGTGTTTTGCCTTCTTGTCCATACAATTTTACATATTACTTCAATGCATTTACTTGACCTTAAATACATAAAAGAGGGGGTAAAATTTAGACATATAAAATTGACCCACTAAGGTGAGCAATTTTCCCTAGATCTCTTGTTTTCTCCTTGGAAAAGTAGGGTCAACTTTTAGCATATTTTCCCCATCCAAATGTTATCCATTCCTCCTAAATCCTATACCATTGGATTTTTCTCAAAATTATATTTCCAACGGTATATGATATGACCTATTTTGACTCTATTTGACCCTCCAAAAAGCATTAAAACCACACGGGGGTCTAGCTAGTGCGATGTTGCGGCCTATCTTTTATCGAGCGTGATTTTGCATTTTAGGATTTTATCTTAAGAAAATTCTAATTTTAGAAGTTGATATTTTTAGGTTCGACTATGCTTAGTTTTTCCCACCCATTCTTGTTTCAAATCCACTATATAAGGAGGGTTTGAAATTCATTTTCTCCCCAAGTATCAATGCAATCAAGCCATCAAGTTTTCATCAAGCAAGTTCATTTCTCACCAAGCATTATTGATTGAAGTCTTCTTCTTCTTCTTCCGCAAGCAAGCTAACTTACAAGTGTGAAGTGTGATCTATTGAAGCTTTATTTTCTACTGCATTGGATTGTGTGTTGCTACTCTTGGTGGACAAGTTTTGAAGCCCTAAGGAGGAATTTACTACTTGGAGGTCTCCATCCCTTTTGCTTGCTTTTTCACTACCACCAGATTGTTTTTGCTCTTATGTATTTTACATATTAATTAGATTTTTTATTACACATCTATTTAATTTGCATTTTTTGTATTTTCTCTTAGCTTCTACGAAATCATGTCCAGGTTCTACAGGGCACTATTTCATTATGCGATATCATAGTCTCTCCATACGAGGTGTGATTTCACATAGACCACATTTGGGGTAATATGCTACCCCCAAAACCTAGATCTATGTTATAGAATAAGTTTAGGCTAAATTAGGGTATTCTATACTCTATTTTATTATTCTGTTATGCTATATTTTGTTATGCTTGTTCATCTTCCAAAGGTCAATTTTTGCTTCTATTTTCAAAGGTCAGCTAAAAGGACCTAGGGGGCTTGACTGCTACACCTCAAAACACTATTGTACAATGGCCTTAGTAGGAATCCTAATGCTAATTATATTTTTCAAGTGTTTGTTAAAATATCTTGTAGGAACAGGGATTATTGATAACATTGGATCAAAGGATAAAATTAAGGATCAACCACTGGATAAGCTAAGTGTTTTGATTAATATTTAGGATGTTTATTGAGTGCTTTATATTTTTATTGTAAACCCTAGATCTTATTTAAAAGGAAATATATTTAATTAATTTATAGGCATTTAAAATATAACAACATATAGTGTGCACTTAGGGTTAATAATGTTTGTGCATTCTCTCTTGAGCCCTTGCTTAAAATATTGTTTATTTAAAACTCTAGGTTATAAGAGCATTCAAAGGAAGAATCATTCTAGGGCTTAACTTTTGTATTTTTGCATTGTACTTTATCTTTTATAGCATAGATCTAGAAAGGCCAAATCTAGATGTTTGTCTTGAAACTAAATACATAAAACTATCCTAAAACTCCCGAGGACTTGGAGCGAGTTCTAATACCATTCCTAGTGAATCCTTCTCCCCTAGCACCAAGTGTAGAGAATAACATACCCCCGTGGTTCACCCCAAAATGCTTCTCTCTTGTGAATCCAACTTTTGTAAATTTTACACGATAGGTCAGTTTCCCCCCTCTACAATTAGGACTGACAAAGAAGGAGAGGGTGGCCCCTCATACTTAACACTCCACTCTAAACCTTGATGAGATTCATCTAAAATAGATTCTTGACAAGAAGAGTTGTCTTGATCCTATGATGAGATATTGATTGATGATTCCTTATTAGTATTTTTAGGTTTCTTAGTTTTGTTGGATAAGGAATATGATGAATGAAAATGAGCTAGATCTTTTGGTGAGAAAAATTCAAATGGATGAGGATTGCCTAAGATAGAAACAGGTTGATTTTCAAATTCAAATTTTACGCATTGATGAAAAGTAGAAGGGATGACCTCCATTACATGGATCCAAGGACATCCAAGAAGAATATTAAAATACACAGGACAAGGTACCACATAAAACAAAGTATTAAATACTTTAGGCCCAAATTTAAGGGGAAGTAATATGGCACCACAAGCTTCTTGGGACTCATTGTTGAATTTAGTTATATCTTCCTCTTTTATTCCAAAATTTTGAAAGAAATGATATGTGCTTTAATTAAGGGAAGAACAATTATCAATATTAAATATTTTGATAAAATTATCCTTAATAAATGCAGTCGTGAGCAAGCAACAATGCAGTTATGACAAGTATAATGCAAGAGAAACATAATGTTATGTAATCATGCAAAGTATGACATGCAGTTATGCAATATGAGCAGGCAAGCAAATGCAATATGATCTAAGCTAAAAATATAAAATGCAATGTAGATGATGAATTGACATAGTATATTTTTAAATTCATTATATTCATAGGTTTATTAAGTTCTTTACCATCCAAATAATTCAAACTTGGTCGTTATGAAAAAAGGTCCTAACAAATTGGGCTAAAACTTTCCTCGAAGATTAGTACGAGCATTAGTGTTCTTCTAGTTTTCCTCAAGGACAAGCTCCCCAAACTCAAAAGAACGATTGCAAACTTTCTTACAATAAGATCATTAGAGTCTATCCTAATAGGCTCGTAAATACTCTAAGGCATGAATGTGCTTTTCATATAGTAGCTCCAATTGGTGCAAATGGTCTGCACGATACTCATCATCGACCTCAATATCTTGCAACAAGATGCACAACTAGGGAACCTCAAGCTCAAATGTAATACCACCTTAGATCCATACACCAAGATATATGTTGATTCACATGTGGGAGTACGTATAGTAGTACAGTAGGCCCATAATATGGGATAAAGCTAGATATGCCAATGACGATCGATATTACTAACCAACTTCTTCAATATTATAATCAAGGACTTGTTGTATGCCTTGGCTTATCCCTTACCCTAAGGGTAATAAGGAGTTGACCACTTGTGTTGAATATTTTATTTAGCACAAATATTACAAACATCCTTATTCTTGAAATGAGTGTCATTATCAAAAATAATCACTGAAGGAATATTAAACCTATAAAGAATCTGGTTGAAGATGAACATAGAAACTTGAGTTCTAATCACTATGGCCAGGGGTATGGATTCAGCCCATTTAGTGAAATACTCAGTCATAGTAATATAAAATTTCAACCATCAAACAACACTAGGTAAAATTTATTGATAATATCCAATCCCCACATAGAGAATGGCCAAGGGTAAGAGATAACCTAAAGGTCTTGAGAAGGAGCATGAACAATATGATCATGGCATTGGCACTTGTTGTAGCACCACACATAGTCACATGCATATTTCTCCATGGAATGCCAATAACACCCCATCCAAAGTAGCTTCTTAGCAATAGCATTACCATGAAAATTGCCTTTGCATGAACCATTGTGAGCATGATAAGATCAAGACAGGTTTTATCGGAGTCAAGACATCGCAAGAGGATGCCTTCAAAAGAGCATTGATATAAATTATTATTGATTATGATGAATCAACACACTCTTTTACACAAACATTTATGTTGGTTGTGATCTAAACCATCAAGCATCAAACCATCCTTAAGGAAATTAAAGATGTCATTATACCATAGCTCATATGGGGAAGCTCTAATGGTCAAACAATCTAGTGGAACAATACAAGAACCAAGCAACGTAGGTTCCTAGAGTTGTCTAATGATAATAGACACTTGATCATCTTCTAACTCTAGAGGGAACAAGTATGCAGTAGTAGCCATGGCATCTGCATGGTATTTTTAGGATCTAAGGATATAATTTATGGTTACTCGATCAAATGAGGACAACCTAGTGAAAATCTCCTTGTAAGGTTTAATTTTATCATCTCGAGTCTAATAAACATCATTAATTTGATTAAACATAAGTTGCGAGTCACCAAAGACCAAAAGGATTCTAACCTACAAGGCTAAAGTTACTTTAAAACCAAGGATGAAAGATTCATACTCTATAATATTATTCATGCAAGAAAAATGAAGCTTTAAGGACAATAGGATGAGTTTGTTTTGTGAGGTGACTAGAAATAATCCAACACCAGTGACCTTCATGCATTGAGTTCCATCAAAAACAAAGTCCAAGACTTAGACTATTCAATTTTGACATTGAAGCACTCATCGAGAAACACAATAACTATAATATGGGTAGCTTCTAGGGGAGTGAAGGCTAACTAATTAGCAATCACCTGACCATTAATTGTATTCTAACTTATGAAATTCAAGTCAAACTCACTAAGGTCCAACACCCATTTAGTAGCTCAACCTCAAAGGTGGGGTTTAGACATCAAATAGTGCAAAGAATCAAACTTCACAATTACTAATATATTTTGGTTGAGCATGTAGTATCTTAAATTATAAAAATAAAACACTACAACAAGGTATAACTTCTCTAAGGGAGTGTACGTGGTTTCATATCTAACCAAGGTTCTAATGATATAGTAGATAGCTCATTCTTTGTTTTGATAATCATGTTGGGCCAACATGTCTCCCAAAGCATGAACAATGGTTGCTATATAAATAATTAAATGCCTACCAGGCATAGGAGACTAAAATAGGGAGAGAAGTGATATACTATTTGATATCATCAAAAGCTTTCTAACACTCAGAATCACATTGGAAGACTACACATTTCTTAAGAATATTAAGAAAGGGTTGACACTTATCGACAAACTAGGCAATGAACCAATAGATAGACTTAAGTTTACCTTGCAGAATATGCAATTCAGTTAGGGTGCAAGAAGAAGATATGTTAGTGATATCCATTATCTTAGTGGTATCCACTTCAATGCCTCACCTAGAAACTATGAAGCCTAACAACCTACCAGATGTGACTCTGAATACACACTTAGAAAGATTAAGATAAACCTTATATTATGGAAGCCTTTCAAATATTTTTCTTAAGTCACAGACATGATCCTTTTATTCTATGGAGTGAGCTAAAAGATCATCCACGTAGTCTTGGAGAATATCATGCATCATGCCATGGAAAATATAAGTCATGGTCTGTTGATAGGTAGCTCCTGCATTCTTCAGGCCAAAAGGCATGACTTTCTAGTAGAAGGTACACCATATATTAGTGATAGCTATCTTGGCCTAGTCCTCAAGGGTAATCATAATCTTATTGTAACCTGAGAAATCATCCATGAGCAAAAGCATCCCACACTTGGTAGTGAAATCTACAATCTGATCTATGTTGGGCAAAAAATTATCCTTGGGATATGCTAAATTAATGTCTTGAAAGTTAGTACATATTCTGACTTTTCCTTCCTTAGCTATAGGAAAAATATTGGATATCCAATCATAATAATCAATAGCTTTTATAAAACATATGTCAAGGAGTTTTTGGAGCTCCTCCTTGATTGATAGGGTGACCTTAGGATGCATCTTCCTAATTTTCTTCTTAAAATGATTAGCACTAGGTTCACCTACCAAATTATGCATAAAAAGGGAGGCATCAAGCCTTGACATGTTGACATATGACCAAGAAAAAAAAAATTATTATTCCTTTAATAAATTAGTCAATTGCTCCTGCTCATCCATGGACAAGGATTTACATAACTTAAGGATTCTAGGGGATTCATCAAAAACTATGTTCACATCTATGGTCTCCTCAATAAATATTGATAAATCATCTTCAAGAGGAGGTAGGGCATGAATCACTCCTAATTTCCCAAGGTCCTCGAGAGACATAGAATCAAAATCCACTTGAGAACTAGAAGACTCAACTTGCATAGTGCAAGGGACAGACCCACCAAAGTAGATGTCATTATGAGGTGGATCCTCATCTTTGGTATACTGCTTAGGGGTTATTATCTACAAGGAAGGAGAGGGTGGCCCCTCATCCTTAACACTCCACTTTAAAACTTGATGAGATTCATATAAAAGAGATCCTTGACAAGAAGAGTTGTCTTGATCTTATGATGAGATATTGATTGATGATTCTTTATTAGTATTTTTAGGTTGCTTATTTTTATTGGATAAGAAATTTAATGAATTAAAATGAGCTAGATATTTTGGTGAGAAAAATTCAAATGGATGAGGATCATCGAGAAAGAAACATGTTGTTTTTAAAATTCAAATTTTACACATTGATGAAAAGTAGAAAGGTCGACCTCCATTGCATGAATCCAAGTATATCCAAGAAGGATATTAAAATATGTAGGACAAGATACCACATAAAATAAATAATCCAATACTTTAGGCCCAAGTTTGAGGGGAAGTAATATGGTACAACAAGCTTCTTGGGACTCATTGTTGAAAGTTTTAATGATATCATCAGATTTAGTTATATCTTCCTCTTTTAATCCAAAATTTTGAAAGAAATGATATGTACATCAATTAATATAAGAACCATTATCAATCATAACTCTCTTGATAAAATTATCCCCAATAAATGCAGTTATGTAAAAAGAAGAATCTTCTTGCAAGTTCGATAAAGAGATATTAGTATCCGATAATATAAGATGATGTATCCCAAGAGAACTTACAATATTGGTCATATCACTAGGGGAAATATTGGAAGGGACAACTTTTTATTTCATAACATTTATCAAGGCTTCTCCATGGGTAGTATAATTATGCAAAACTTCTAAATGAGAAATATTTGTTGAGAAACTAATGTCTTGTTGAGATCGTTGAATCTGTTGATTCTTCACTATATTTTTTAAGTAGCTATTATCATACCAACCATGTTGTTATCATAATTATGGGTACACTTTTGTAAGGTAATTTATTAGCTACTTGTCTAATAATATTTTGATTAACAAATGATTTTTTTTATCACTTGAAGATTGAGAGTTTCCTATATCAAGACATCCTGCATCAATCAAATATTGGACCACATGATTCAAATTTTTACAAAATTTGTCTAGTGTCCTTCCACTCTATGATATGTACAATGTTGAAATACATTATACCAATGAGCTATAGTATCTAGTTACGTTATGGGAGGTAAATCAATTGGATTGTATTTTAAAAGTTATCTTAAAACAACTTCCATAGATATATTAAGTCTTGTAAAATTCCTTTGTGGAGGTTTTTGAAGTACTATATTTTATAGGTTGTTAGTAACATTATTAATAGGCCTACTATACATTCCACTATCACCTCCTATATTTTTATTCTTATGTTAAGACTTAACAGGTTTCTCTTCTTTGACTTTGAGTTGGCATCTTCTGATAAGTGCTTGTTCTAATTTTCTTGCTAAATCATTTTTTGGATAAAAAAATGTGATTGTAGTAGTATCTAATGCATAGGATAACTACTCTTGTAAATTACCAACTAATATATCAAGAATGTCCTTTGGAGGTAAAGTATATCTTAAACATCCAACTAAAAATCTCCAACAGGCTAAAAATTAAAAAAAATCCTCTTTTTCTTGTTTAAAATTATAAATATATTTCATTGTTACTTCCTTTTTGATATTAAGCACCAAACTATTGAACAAATAATTCTATTGTTTCATCAAAAATCTTCAAGGAATAATTAGGCAATCAATAGTAACATTCTAATGCCATACCACCAAGACTTTTAGGGAATATTTTTAGTAAAAATATATCATCATAAATGAGATCATGGCAAGCTGTTCTAAATATTCTTAAATGCTCTATTGGATATTTTATCCCCTTATAAATAGGTAAAACCAACATATAAAAATTCTTAGCATAAGGCCTAGCATCAAAAATGGGATCCAATGACTGATTACACATTTCCTTATAACTATAAATGAAACATGAAGGTTGAATCATCTCAACTTTTGAAACCAATTGCTTTACCATATTTATCAAATTATGCACTTCTTTATTACTATTATGCAATGTCCCTAGATTCCCAAAGGGAGGTGTGTTGGACATATCGATACTATTGAGGTATGTGGTATCTTGTTGAAGGGGATAACTAACATTTGGTGGAATAGAGGCAACAATGTTGAGATAAGCATATTGAGGAGGAAATTTAAATTTCTAAATGGCACTACTAGTTGGAGGGACTTGTATATTCCCCCCAATGTTGGTGGTTATAGTAGTGGCATAAGCTGGATAATGAATAGGATTACCATGATTCAAATATTCACTCAAGGATTTATTATGAGATGGATTAACCTCATCAAGTAGGACTTCTTCATCTAAGGATGCATCCAAGGTATGCTTATGATATTTATAAAAGGTCCATACATGCTCAAAATATTTGAATATAAGGTTCGCATCAGGTCCCTCAATAGGATTGTTAGGATCCTCCATCCTAACATTATTAGTTAGTATTATTAATCATTTAATTATTATATTATTAACTCATAAAGTGAACCATTACATCTCTTCATAACGTGAACCATCACATCTCTTCATAATGTGAACCATCACATCTCTTCCTAACATGAACCATCACATCTCTTCACCAACGTAGCTTTAGGGTATGTATATATTAGGTTGGCCATTCACATAATCATCCATGAAGAATAATATATAATTGTTTATTGAATGCGTTGGAGGGACCTTCCTACCAGTGAAACAACGATTCTTTATCAAAGTGATTCTTTTAAATTAATGTTATTTTATTTATTTATTTATTAAATATTACCTAGAACCTTTAGGGTTCTACTATTTGGTATCAGGGCATTGATTCTAGACACAACTGGGGAAGTTTATTTAAAGATATCTTGAAAGAAATCCTACAAGAAATGAGTAAATGGTAAGATGAATTTGAAACAAAAATAGCAGATTTAAACCTCAAAAAGAATGACCTTGCAAATAAAATTATTACAAAGGAGGATTTTTGTCAGTGGAAGAAGCCAATTACCCAACTCTTACCCATTAAATGTATCAACCCCACAAAAATGAAGGCACAACACGAAAAGGGAATTTTTTTTCATTACAATGATAAATTTATTTACAATCATAAATGTATTACACCTACACTATATATTTTGGATGCAACTATTCCTTATAGTTCTCCCAACAATGAAAATATGATTAAGGTAGTTGTACTTATGGATACACATGAAAATGACACTAAATATGGGTATGATGAGGAATATAAGGAATATGAGGAAGCCACAAAAGATAAGAAAGAGGAATAATATGTAGAAAACAAGGAAAATGAGCAAGAAATATCCTAAGCACCTGATCAGAATGAGGAAAGCAATACAATCAATATGTCATAAGTGATTGATGCATTAGGCAATGATGAGGTAGACATTCCCGAAGTGACCCATTATGGCTAAAAATGCACTCTAAAAGAACTACACTCAATTTTCTCTCCAATAGCGAGTTATCATCGCAAGGTCAAAGCTATTCAAAAACAAGGCAGAAAGGTGACTGCACACTCCTCCATTTTCTCTCCTAAGGAACAACAGGAGAATGTAGAAGTTTTACCACCTCTTTTTAAGCATCCTTCTAAAGTTTTTGAGGAACCCCAAGGGTTTCCCTCCCATCGTCATCACGATTATCCTAAGGAATATTCTACTATTGTTCTTGGAAACCCCCCACTAACACTTTGACCTTCAAGATATCCCTACCTTCAAAAAAGTGACATTAAAATAGTACAAGAACTTGCAAAAATTCTGCTTGGAAAACAAAATATAAAGCTCCTCAATTTGAGCTTTGAGGACAAAGATATTTTTAAGGAGGGTGGCATGTTAGGATCCTCCATCCTAACATTATTAGTTAGTATTATTAATCATTTAATTATTATATTATTAACTCATAAAGTGAACCATCACATCTCTTCATAATGTGAACCATCACGTCTCTTCATAATGTGAACCATCACGTCTCTTCACCAATGTAGCTTTAGGGTAGATATATATATTAGGTTGGCCATTCACACAAATCATCCATGAAGAAGAATATATAATTGTTTATTGAATGCATTGGAGGGACCTTCCTACCAGTGAAATAGTGATTCTTTATCAAAGTGATTCTTTTAAATTAATATTATTTTATTTATTTATTTATTAAATATTATCTAGAACCTTTAGGGTTCTACCAAGGATCAAGACTATTATCAATCTCTTATTTGTCAAGGTTAGGATTTTCTCTATCAATTTGATCATTCTCTTGGAAAATAGCATTAGAACTAAAAAACCTTCAGGTTGGAAGCCATTGGTAAAAGAGAGAAATATTAGGGCAAAAAGGGAGTAACAAAAAACAAGCACAAGAAATTATGATTTCAATTTTTTTTTATCTAACACACAAAATTTAAAGTTTTAAAATAAGAGGAGGTGTTCACATCAGGTTCACCAAAGATGAAGAGGTGGAAAACTACCCTACCACATACAGTTCTCAAGGCTAGATCCGTAAAAGAGAGAGCCTTGGTGTGAACCATGGGGGTATGTTGTAATCTACACTCGGAGCTAGGGGGGAAATGATTCACCAAGAATAGATTTAAGAACTTGCTCCAAGTCCATAGGAATGTTAGGAATTTTTGATGTATTTGATTCAAGATAATCACCTAGGTTTTGGCCTTTCTATATCTATGATATGAAATATAAAGGATAATGCAAAAATACAGAATGCAAGAATACAAGAGCTAACCATAGTAAGATTCTTTTTTTGAATTATTTTCTAGCCCTAGGGTTTCAAGATATAAAACCTTTTGACAAGGGCTCAAGAGAATATGCATAAACAATATTAACCCTAAGTGCACACTATATGTTGTCTATCCTTCAATGAATGGAAAATAAAGAATTAAATTTCTATTAAATAAGATCTAGGGTTTTACAACAGAAATGAAAATCACTCAACAAACAACCTAAAGATTAATTGGAACACTTAGATTATCTGGTTATTGATCCTTGCTTTTATCCTTTATCTAGTGATATCAATAATTCCTCTTCCTAGAATATAACTTAGCAAACACTTGAAAATATGATTAGTGTTAGGGAGTTTGTTTAGGCCACTATGCAACAATGCTTGGAGGTGCAGTAGTCAAGCCCCCTAGGTCTTTTTAGTTGACCTTTGAAAATACAAGAAAAAATTGACCTTTGGAAGAAAACAAACATATGAAATCATAGCAAAATAATATGACAAAAACTCATAATATAATATGACACTATTCTCTATATGCAGCATAGAAAGCAAGTATGGAGTCTGGAATAGTAGATTTCCCCTAGATGACATTTGGAAAAAACACACCTCATTATATGTGATCATGATTTTGCTTAGGAAAAATCTTTCACTATAGAGAGCTAAGCAATATTTCACAAAAAATAGGCCAAAAAATAAAATAAAGATGTGAAGGCTTGATTACGTCAATTACAAAATCTAAAAATGCATGTAAAAGAATGAATTCACCTTGCGGAAATCACATAAGCAAATAGAAGGGTTGAGACCTTATGAATAGTTGATCTCTCCTTAGGGCTCCCACAAAAATACACCAAAGTGAGAAACAATAATCAATAATTCAATGCAACAAATCAAAATTTATACTTTAGAATTAGCTTTCTTGTGAGAGAAGAAGGATACGGATCAAGTAGGAAGCACTTCCAAAATTACTATTCACTTTTATTGTTGTTTATTGTCAATTTTCATCGTTCTCTAGAAATGAAATCAAACCCTCCTTATATAGTGGATATGAAGGTGAGAATGGGCAAGAAAATCAATGAGGATCGACGTAAAATCCACCAACCCTAAAGAATTAGGGTTTCCTTAGAGAAAACCTCTAAAAGGTGAAATTACGTCTTGTCTAGGTTGACCACGATTATGATTATGCAAAATCATACCTTGTAAAGGGTAAGAATGATTTCACATAGAGAGGTAAAAAATACAATGGAGGGGAGGAGAGGCCTAACCATTTCACTAGGCAAGTCTAAGGGGTCTCCTAGAGGGCTTTAGAAATATTGTCCACTAAAGTGGGTCAGTTTTCCATGTCTATAATTCCAACCTAGAAGAAGGTTCTTTTCATGTTTTCCCATTTTTTGGCTCATCCAAGATGAGAAAAATAAGGATATCTATGGGTTTCTTGCATTATCAATTTTCTTAAATCATCCATTTTTGGTATGATGACTACCTTTGTAATATAAAGTTCATCCTTCATGCCAAATTCCTTATTACCCTAAGGGTTTTTGTTCATATTGACTCAAATTTCTTGGCAATACTCGTCCCAAAGTTGCTTCTGTCTCACTTGATCCATTAGATCTATGTAACTCCTAGTTATGGTTATTATGTGTTTCATTTTACTCAAAGCATCAACAATATTATTCTCCTATCCTTTTATGTACTCAATTTCAAAGTTCTACTCAACAAGAAACTCAACCCATCTTCTCTATATCACATTGAGGATAGGTTGGGTAAATATATACCTCAAAATTTTAAGGTCAATATTTAATTCAACCAAGTAGTGGTGTCAGGCATTTAGAGCATGCACCATTGCAACTAGCTCTAAATCAGGTGTGGTATAATTAACTTCATGCTTCTTCAGCTTTCTTGAAGTATATGCCACCACTAAATCCTCTTGAGAGAGTACTCCTAATCCATCCAATGATGCATCTGTGCATACTAAAAATTCCCCTTGAGGGTGAATAATATTCAATATTGGTGCAGTGGTGATTTTATGTTTCAGTAATGCAAAAGTAGCTTCACACTTCTCTGACCACTTGAATTCCTTTCACTTATTTTTAAGTTTAGTTATTGCAAAAATAATCTTGGAGTATTCATTTATGTAATGTCTATAGTAGGTCATTAAACCCATGAAAATCCTCAATTTAGTTACATTAGTGAGGGATGGCCAGTTCAAAATAACCTCTATATTCTTTGGATCCACAACTTCTTCTGCTGATATGATATGTCCAAGATATCATACCTTTGAAACATATAAATCACTTTTAGCTAGATTTCCATAGAGTTGATTTTCCCTTAGAAACTCTAGCATGATCTTGAGGTGCTCATCATGCTCTTCCTTATTCTAAGAGTAGATTAAAATATCATATAGGAATACAAGGAAAAACTAGTCTAGGTGTCTTTTAAACACACTATTTATTAGATTCCTGAATGCAACTAGGGCATTAGTTAGTCCAAATGGTAGAACTGTAAACTCATAATACTCTTATATAGTCTTAAATATCATTTTGTGAGTGTCCTCCTCAAGTATTCTTAACTAGTGATACCCTGATCACTAAACAATCTTAGTAAATACTGTGGCATCTCTCAATTGATTAAATAAATTCTTGATCATAGGTAAAGGATATCGGTTCTTGATTGTAGCCTTATTTAGCATCTTGTAATCAATACACAATATTAAAGAACCATATTTATTTTTGATAAATAAAACAACCGACACATCCAATGGTGACACACTTGGTTTTATCAGTCCCTTTTTCAATAACCCTTGCAATTGAAACTTTAGTTCCTACATCTTGATAGGATTAATCCTATATGGTGAGATATTGAGAGGTTATAATCCTGGTATAATATCAATTATGAAGTTAAATTTCCTCACAAGAGGTAGTCTAGGTAAATATTTTGGAAATACATCCTTAACATCCTATAAAATTGGGTTCTTTCCTAGAAATTATCTTTTCTGATCATCACCTACTTAATTAAGTTTTACAACATACACTATCCCTCCTCTCTTGAGGGCTTTCTTCAATTGCATATTTGACAACATATAGGGTTTGAACATCCCTTGTTCACTATGAATTATTAGCCTTTCCCTAAATTTCTATAAATACTCGATCCATCAATATTAGAAATTGATCAAGGCTTTATGGACCTGTAACCAATCCATCCCTTAATGTGTTTGCTATGGATTTTGAAATTTCTAATAGAGCTAATATTCTTCGCCTTCTCAAGGATATTTTACTCACGACCCAACATCGTATGAAGTAACAAGTGGATAAACATAGAACCAAACGAGCATTTCAAGAAGGTGATATGGTATTCCTATATCTTTAGTATTATAACCAAATTTATATCAAAATTAAAGATTCATAAAAGTTAGCTCCCAAATTATATGGGCCTTATAAAGTCTTACAATGCATTGGACCCATTGATTATAAACTAAAATTACCAGAATATTCTAAAATTCATCATGTGTACCATGTCTCTTGCCTTAAACTAGTACTTGGTACACATATTACCACACAAAATCAAATACCTAAGTTCATAGAGGATGGAACACTCATGGTTGAACCTGAAGCTATCTTGGATCATTACACTCATCAACTTTGACATCGTACCATCATTGAACTTTTGATTCAGTGGAGAGGCCTACCTTTTGAATATGCTACCTAGGAAACATTTCATCACATCTAGCAACAATTTTCTCACTTTTTTCTTTGAGGACAAAGCTCTTTTTAAGTATGGTGGCATGTTAGGATCCCAATCCTAAACATTAATCCTTATGAATTCACTTATTATTATTATGGACCATTGTGTATTTTCACCTCACAACTCTAGGATAGATATTTATATTCATTCACAAGGGTGTCAATAGGCATACATCAAATTATAAGAAGATATTTATAAATACATTAGTAGGGTTACCTCCATTGAAATAGTGATTCAAATACAAAATTTATTCAATATATTTTTATTTTTGCAATTACATTCCATTTGTTTTTTATTGATCTAGGATGCTAGGAACTAGGTTCCTACCAGTTTCACTAGGCTTAGGATCTTTTTTTTGTTGTTGCAAAATATTTTTAAAGGGAACCTTTTGAGAAGCATTAATTTCAGCTTTATTTTCTTCTATATCATCAATAGTATTTTTCATGGGGTTGGGCTCTTCAAGGTTCACTTGTAGTGGTTTCTTTCCAGATATCATCAAGATAAAGACTTGCTCTACTAATGGCACCATGAAATTATGTTCATTATTTTTGACCATGTTGATTTATCCCTTTTGAACTCTTTTTACCCTCTCAATGGCCATTCTCTGCATATAGTGTTGATGCATCATGTAGGTATTTTCCCCATGAGGATAATTACATGTAGAACACAATTAGTCTGAATCAAACATGGAATTTGATGGCTCACTTCCTTCATTAATAAGGACCACATTAGTTCTCTCTAGTGGCCTACTAGTGGAATAAAACTGGTATTTCGCCACATATGGGAACCTTCTTGGTTGGAAATTTATTTTGGGATCCCTCATTTTCATCATGGTAACCTCATTTAATAGGTTTTTTATAAAATTCTACACATCCCATAATATAGTAGTTTGTGAATCCATAGTAGGTAATGTAGGTATTGCAGGAGGAGCATGGAGAGATGGTATTACATGAGTGGTTAGAAGTGTTGGCACTATAGGTGTGTTAGACCATTAATAAAATCCCATGGGAGGTGGAAGTGTTGTATAAGTAGGTACTAGAATAACTAACTATGGTTGAATGTTAAGGAATACAGGAAAAATAGGCATCAAAGGTTTGAGAGGTAATCTACCTATAACAATAAGGATTTTTTTTTCCTTTGTACCTTCTTGGAATACTGAGGGAAAGCAATAATATTTGATTGCCTTATCATCAGTCCTAGATTTGAATGGAATGCTCTTAGGTAATATTAAATAACTTTCTCATGGGTTGGTCTAAGACCATCAGGAACTCTTTTCTAGATACGACTAAACCTAATATTGAAATCCATAATATCTTCTTGTGGATGTCTTTGTATCACTGTGAACTGAGTGAGCAAGGAAAAAGGGTTTTCTTGCTCATTGAAATATTCTATTAGCTTCGATGCCAAAGCATTCCAAGAATTTATACTCCCATTGGGTAGAGTTCTACTCTAATAAGGCAATTTTTATTTCTAAATAAATGACCAATATTTTGACCATCACATATTCATCTTGAATGTTATGCACAATAATCAATGATGCTACATCTTGAATATGTTATACATTTTTTTTCTCGTACCATCATAGGTTGGAAGGTCTTTTAAGGCTACTTGTGGAATCATATGCTAATCAGCTAGGTTAAGAGGTCCTACATTATTTTAGTTGGGGACTGTTGGATTTTTATTTTGGTCCATTACTATTTGATAAAAAATATATATTTGGGATATGGGTATCAATTGAGTATCAATATGATCTTGCTCTTGTTCTTTAATTTAATCAGCAGCCTTAATGATCAACTTAGGCTATTGCTTTCTAGATGATAACTTCCAAAACTCAAATGGTTCTTATAAAATATTGGCCTTATGTCTTGTAATAATGAAATAAATACAAGTTTGATATGGCTTTCTAGGTATGTCTTTGACAGAGTCACCAGGAGATTAGAGAATCTAGATAAAACTAGGTATCACCAGTCCTTTTATGTATCTAAAAATGGAAAAGTGTCCCACACTGATTTGCCAAAAACTGTTGATCAAAAGTTTATCTAATGGTAAGGATTACACTTCCACAGACCTTGACCAACTTTGAATGACCTCAATATCATAAACCTTGGGGTTAATATCTAGAGAATTTCGGCTCCTTGCAAATTATAAATAAACACTTGGGGGAAAAGGGAAGTGAAAGAGATCAAGGAGAACATAAAGCTAGAACATAATGTGGCGCATATCCAATCACATCAAGATTCATGCTCAATAATTCTGAAACATAGACAACATTAATGGACTACCTAACAGACCAACCATTGGTTTCATTAATCGTTTATGCATATAACTCTACTTCAAATTATAGAATTAAATAATAAACAACATGAAATCCAGATATCAGAATAAAATCTAGTTCATTCATTTTACTTTAGTAGAAATAATCAACAAAGCAAGATCATACATACATGAAAATAATTGAAGGCCAAAAAATAATCCACTTATAATGTTGAATGCATTAACATACAAGTTATAATGATTGGAAAGCTAACACTAAAACATATATTACAAATATGTATGTATAGCCCCCTTCTAGGAGTATCTTCAAAGGACTAATTAATATTTCATTAATTACAGATTGTAATATCAGTATCCAGCTAGTTTAGATGATATCTTCTACGATTCCTCTATTACAGATAGAACATTCTCTGATGTATCTAAATAGGATCTACTAGCATTCTCTATCTGAGCCTTTATTTACTAACTAGTGAACTTGATGCCACCACTTTCTACAAATGTTTTTTTATGAGTTGAGTTAGACACGTTGCATCAAATCCTCATCTACCACCTTACGAACTCTACTTGAATCAGTTATTAAATTCTCTCATCTATTACATACTTGGATCTAGTTATCTGAAAACATTGGTGGAAAGAGGAAATTTGAAATTTAGTAGCCTTCTACATGGATAGACATTTATGCATTCATTATTGGAAAGTATAGAGCTTTGGGTTGAATGAACACCTTGGTTCGACCCCATTCTTAAATTTGGATCGCATTCTCCTAGGATGGATAAATGGGAGACCCTACTTATATTCTTCTTTATTCTCTTTCTATTTGCATTGTGGCTAGGTAAACCTTGGTTGGAAGTTTGGGTTTACCACCTTCTACATCTGCTTCTCAATACTAGGTTTGTATGAATTGACCACTTGGACTATAATCTAGGACTACTTTTATTTTTATCATTCTCTAGATCTTCTATATAATTCCTTCCACTTGTGAACGAAGTTTTGGGAGTACCTATGATATGTTCGCAGGCCATTCTTCCATCAGGTACAATATTTGACTTTTCAGACATAAAATTTGGATTGTAGATGGCTTGGAAGTGACCCATTTCTCCATTCATCCTTTTCTTAGGCACTTTTCAAAATAATTCCCCTCCTTCATGGAACAAAACAAGTGGGTGCAAAAACTCACCCATATGACTCTTCTAGGAGGCCCATGGTTCATGGGTAGATCTAGCATTTATCTTAATAAGTGGGCTCCTACCTTCAACCTTGGCACAAAAAAGATAGAAGTGATCCCCATATGGGTAAGGCTACCTAGTCTACCTCTAGAATTGTAGGAGGAATTTTTTGATGGTTTAGAAAACTCCTTTGGGTGATTTCTCATAGTGCATTATGTCACCAAAGAATGAAAAGGGTATTTTTTCTAGGATTTTTGTAATGTTTGAATTATGATAGAAACTACCAAAGGAGATCATGATGTGCAAGGTGCAGCCAAAGTATTGTCATTTTTGTCAACATAGACAGAGGATCGATTGATGCAGTGGACAATAGATCGGTTGATGTAATTGATGTGCAAGGTGCAGCCAAAGTATTGTAATTGTTGTCAACATAGACAGAGGATCGATTAATGCAATGGACAGGAGTTCATTGATGAGCAAAAAGACAACAAAAGTATTGTCATTGTTGTCAACACAGTCAGGGAGATCGGTTGATGCAGTGGACAATAGATCGGTTGATGCAATGGACAGGAGTTCAGTGGTCATAAAAAGCATGTACAATGATTATCCAAGAAGAACGTAGTGGCCCATATGCAAAAGCTCAAAGAAAAAGACAAGTAAGAAAAGTGTCGTGATATCGCGACATGTTGAGTAAGCATGAGAAACTATCGTGATATCGCGACATGTTGAGAAGAAAGAAGGCAGAAAGAAAAATTGTCACGATATCGTGACATGTTTGGCCAGAAAGAAAAACTATCGCGATATCGCGACATGTTTGGCAAGAAAGGAAAACTGTCGTGATATCATGACATAATGGAAGAAAAGAAGCCAAGTAGAAAAATTGTCGTGATTTCGCGACATGTTGGAAGAGAGAGAAAGCGCAAGGAAAACTGTCATGATTTCGTGACATGTTGGACGAAAGAGAAAGCACAAGGAAAACTGTCATGATTTCATGACATGTTTGAAGAGAGAGAAAGTGCAAGGAAAACTGTCACGATTTCATGACATGTTCGGAAATAAGGTGCAAGCAAAGAAAACTATCGCAATTTTGTGACATGTTCGAAAAGAAGGTGCAAGCAAAGAAAACTGTCATGATTTCGTGACATGTTCAGAGAGAAGGCGCTCGCAAAGAAAAGTTTCATGATTTCATGACAATTTGCAAGAAATATTGTATGGACGAAAAAGTGTCACGATTTCACGATAGGTTCGAGAGAAAGAGCTCGTAGAGAAAAAGTGTTGCGATATCATGACATGTCAGGTTTTTGTGACCCAATGAGAAGAAAAGCTCCAAGGAGAAAAAGTGTCACGATATCACAACAAAAGGAAAGAAGGAGAGTACGGAAGTGAATGTGTCATGATTTCATGACATGTGTTTTCATGGGCGAAAGACAGAGAAGAGCACAAGGCAGCGAATGTGTCACAATTTCATGACATGTTATGTTTTCGTGGGTACAAGCAAAGGAAAGTAGCAAGGCAGCGAAAGTGTCACGATTTCGTGACATGTTTTGTTTTCGCGGGGCAAAGACAGATAAGAGCACAAGGCAGTGAAAGTGTCACGATATTGTGACGTGTGTTTTCATGGGTGCAAGCCGAGAAGAGGACAAGGAGGCAAAAAGTGTCATGATATCACGACATGTCATGTTTTCACGGTCAAACGACAAGAAAAATTCAAAGGGGTAGAAGTGTCGCGATTTTGTGACAGGTCACCTTGGCGTGAGCTAAGAAGAGAACTCAGTCGAAACAAAGAAATGTAACAGTGAACTGCAGACAGTACGACAGTAATAGGGGAAGTTACATAATACATTCACACAACCAAAATAATAATATTTAACTGAAGTTAGTACAATAGTTACAGTTGCAGTTACAGATAGAAATCATGTAGTTAAATAAGAATAGTGAATAGAAGTCATTACTACAGTTACAGGAACAGTAATAGAAAAATATCATGCAGCGGTGATTACTAAAAGTCATTAGACAAATACCAAGAGATAGACAGAGAGCCTTTTCAAAGAGCCATAACTATTAATAGGTTGCATGTAAGAATATTGTGTCAAAAAGGAGTTACTCAGGAGTAGCTATGAACAGGTTGCATGTGGGATAATGGAAGATATAGAAGACTTAGGGTTTCAAAATGAAAATATTGTTTTAAAATGGCAGTTGCATGCAGAAGAAAAAGGGCCGCTCATAACTGAATAGTGTGCCGCTGATAAAATAATATATGTGCTGAGAAAAGGTTGTTGAAGAGAGCCACAAGAATGTGTATGTTTCATATATGGTAAGTTAAGAATTAGGGTTAGGGTTGAGCTTTGAACTATGTAAGAGAGTAGATAAGAATGTTAGAGCATCGAAATGAGCAGAGAAGGCTATTAGAGAGCCGTAAATGAGAAGATAAGGCTGTTAGAGCCGTAAGCGATCAGAGAAGGCTATCAAAGCGTAGAGAAGGCTGTCAGAGTGTAGTAAGCAGAGTGGTAAGAGTGATCCATTAGGTTGAGCTCCATGCAAAAAAAGAGAGCAGTGTGTTGCAGAATAGAGGGAAAGGGATTAAAAAAGAGAATAGAGAGCATGACTAAGATAGCACATCTGAGAAAGAGCAACTGAAAGAGAGAGCACAACTGAGAGAGAGTGCGGTTGTAAGTGTGTAGAAGGAATATGTGTTTCTTGGATTGAAAGAGAGTTTGGGTGAGCAATAGACTAGTGAGGGTCTTGTAAAAGTGAAGGCATATTTATGTTAATCTAAGATTCAAAATAGAAATCCAAGTTGGTGCTTGGAATCAAGGGTTGGTGCTGGTAAATCAAGGGTTGGTGCTCCTTTCTATTGGTGCAAATAAATTAGGGGTTGGTGCTTCTTCCAGTGTGTGTTGGTAAACTGTTTGTAAAGTTGGTGCTTTGAAAAGGCTGGATTTGGATGGGAGTCCAAGCAGTCTATTTTTGAGGAGTAGCCAAAATTGGTGAACCTCGTTAAATTGTGTGTTGTGGAATGCTCTCCTATTATATTTGCTCCTTGCTTCAGCTTTAAGAGTTGTAGATTTGAATTTAAATAGCTACACTGATTCACCCCCCTCACTCAGTGCCATTGTAAGACTAACAATTGGTATCAGATCCAAGTTCCTGAATAGGCTAAATTAGCTAAGGTTGATCTTGGATTAGTACGCAATGGGTAAGAAGAATATATCCTCCTCCAATAAGGCATCTCAGTCAGTTTCAGTTCTTGCAGAAGAGAAAATTGCACTAGAGAAGGTAGAAGAAGTGAACTCTGAAGTATGCAATGAAAACCTGGAGATTGAAGTAGATCTAGGTGAGTTGATCGTCGCACTTGAAGAGTTGAGTATAGAAAATAAAAAGAACAAAATACCATCCAAGAAGTTGGAAGAATATGAGGATGAGATTGAAGATCTCTTCTTACAAGTTCAAAAGGCCAAGAAAATAGAAGAAGCCTTGAAGACACACTTGGATGGTGAAGTCGATGTATGCAGCAAAAGTGAACAGGAATCTAACAAAGTTATTGTTGATCTAAAGCTACAAGTAGAACAGTACAAAAGAATTGAAGATATTCTCAGGTCTCAAATCAATGTGAAAGAGACTGTTTGTTGTCGACAAGAAGAAGAGATTGTTTCATTGAAAAAACAACTAGAAGAGGCCAACATAAATCTCAAATATGAGAAGAGCACAAAGTTGCTAGATAAAATGATAAAGCAACAAAGAAGCTCCATGACTAAGCTTGGTCTTGGATTTGAAGCTGAACAACCTTCATCTTCCAAAAGTGTAGAAAATAAGAAGTCCACTGTTGAAGGATCAAAGCAAGAAAAATCTAAAGCTGAATCTTCAAAAGGAAGAAAATATCAAAGGAGATCTACAGCAAAGCAACCACAACAAAAGAGGTTCTATCACTCTCACTCTTTTAATAATAATGCTTTTGATGGCTATTGTGTTAGATGCAACCATTACGGTCACAAGGCATTTTATTGTGGACAGAATAATAGATCAAAGAATTATGCTGTTAGAAATACATCTGCATTTCTGAGTGAACACCACGTGCGATGTTTTAAATGTAACGGTAATGGGCACATAGCAAAGTTTTGTCCAAGCACTTTCATTTCTAATCGAAGGCAAAATGGTAGACTTCATCAGACGCAAAGAATGCAATACAGACAGGGAATAAATCATGTGCATAAAAGAAAAGAAAATAATCATCCATCAAGGATGCACAAGAAACAACCGCACAAGAGAAATGTTTGTTCACCTTCGATGGATTATGCAGTAGAATGTTATAACTGTCATAATTTTGGGCACATTGCTCGAAACTATCGAAGTACATTTGTAGCAAATAAATATCAGGGAAGAAAATATCAACCAAATGGTTTGAGACAAAACAAAAAATTTCCTGAAAGACAGGCACAAGCTACCAAAAAAGAAAAATCAAAACACATGACCAAGACTGCTATCAAACCAGAGTGGAAAGCAAAAGAGCGGCCCAAGTTCAAGGAAGTCTAGAGAAAGACAGAAGAAAAGGGATCGTGTCTCCTTGGACTGAAGGAGACTACTCCGCTATTGCACTAAGCCACTCCAGGTGGCACATCCTCAGGGGGAGATATTTTACAATCTTATTTTTATGCTCCTATGAATTTGTTTAGTTATCTAAGGATGAAAGGCAAGTAGTCGAGATATTGTCGTATAGTTGTTAAAGTGTGTTTTTTAGTTTATGTAGTGGTTTGTGGAAGTGTCGTGAAGTGTGGTGATTAATTTGAGAGCTATCACCATTGGTAGTTTTGAGATATGTCATTGTTGTATTGTTGATTTTTCTTATTGCCACTGTTCAAAATTACAAATCATAACAGTTTAGATAATTTGATTAGTGGAAGAATGCTAGCCCTAGCTACGTATTTGTGTTTTGATAAAAGTAGCATGTATTTGTTTTACACTTTGATGTAAATATTGTTAGATCTTTCATGATGCCTTGGTGAATATATTTAATTCACAAACAGTTTCATTTCAACTGTTGATAAAATGCCAATCTAAGGTTAAGAAGTATGAGGTTGAGTAAGGTGCACTATGGTTGGCCATAAAGTGTTTGAAAAAATGTCTTCTCCTGATTTGCATAGTTGAAAGTAAGGTGTGACCTGTGGTGACTGTAGAAAACATAGATCAGGTTGTAAATTTAAAAAGGAATTTGGGTGTGCTATGGTACAGTGTTTGGTGCCTGCACAGAGGTGACAGTGGAATTGCAGTGTCAGTACAGTGTTGGACAAAAGTTGGTACAAGTGAGGTCTATTTGCAGGAATAATTTCAAAGCAATCCGAAAAGAGCATGAGACGTTGGCTTGACAGAGCTATTCTTTTTATCCCTCGCAATTGTAGCGCATTTGTGGCTAGATGGATTGAGGAATCCTACTGGATTCTCACTGCAGAGAGAGACAAACAACTGTCATCATGTTCAAGCCTATTGAGAATATCCAAGATGCATATACAGAAGCTGCTAGCATGACAGAGCAAAAGGTTGGCTATATACGATCATTGTATGCCTTCACTAATAGTGGACAAGTTTGATATTGCACAGCAACAGAAGGTAGTTGCATAGAAGACAGTGGACAAGTCATGTTCTTACATATTTTGTATTGGAGAAGTTGACGGTGATAGTTATTATGGCTATTTACATTATTGATATTGTTGATGCTCAGAAGACAGTGTGAAATGAAGTGGTCAAATTTTCAAAAAATTGACTAGCTATCGGGACAAATTCTCAGGGGGAGAATTTATGCATTTGTTTATGTGATTGCTCATGTTTATGATTTCTGCTAACTATAATAATTTTTGCCTGAGAATGTTGTGCATGGACTCAGGGGGAGTCTACAATAGCCCTTTGGTATTATTGTCAAAGGGGGAGAAGAGTTATAGGTAATTGCACGAAACTACGTGTGTTGCCAAAAATTCCAAAGGGGGAGATTGATGTGCAAGGTGCAGCCAAAGTATTGTCATTGTTGTCAACACAGACAGAGGATCGGTTGATGCAATGGACAATAGATCGGTTGATGCAATTGATGTGCAAGGTGCAGCCAAAGTATTGTCATTGTTGTTAACACAGACAGAGGATCGGTTGATGCAATGGAAAAGATTTAATTGATGAGCAAAAATACAACAAAAGTATTGTCATTGTTGTCAACACAGTCAGGGAGATCGGTTGATGCAGTGGACAATAGATCGGTTGATGCAGTGGAAAATAGATCTATTGATGCAATGGATAGGAGTTTAATGGTCATATAGAGCATGTACAATGATTCTCCAAGAAGAACGTAGTGGCCCATATGCAAAAGCTCAAAGAAAAATACAAGTAAGAAAAGTGTCGCGATATTTGAGACATGTTGAGTAAGCATGAGAAATTGTCACGATATCACGACATGTTGAGAAGAAAGAAGGTAGAAAGAAAAACTGTCACGATATCACATGTTTGGCCATAAAGAAAAATTGTCGTGATATCGTGACATGTTTGGCAAGAAAGGAAAACTGTCGTGATATCGCGACATAATGGAAGAAAAGAAGCCAAGTAGAAAAACTGTCGTGATTTCACGACATGTTGGAAGAGAGAGAAAGCACAAGGAAAATTGTCACAATTTCGTGACATGTTGGATAAAAGAGAAAGCGCAAGGAAAACTATCGCAATTTCATGACATGTTCGAAAAGAGAGAAAGCACAAGGAAAACTGTCACGATTTTGTGACATGTTCGAAAATAAGGTGCAAGCAAAGAAAACTATCGCGATTTTACATGTTCGGAAAGAAGGTGCAAGCAAAGAAAACTATCATGATTTTGTGACATGTTCGAAGAGAAGGCACTCACAAAGAAAAGTGTCATGATTTCATGACAATTTGCAAGAAGGATTGTACGGAAAAAAAAGTGTTGCGATTTCGTGACAGGTTCAAGAGAAAGAGCTCACAGAGAAAAAGTGTCGCGATATCGCAACATGTCGGGTTTTCGTGACCCAATGAGAAGAAAAGCGCCAAGGAGAAAAAGTGTTGTGATATCATGAAAAAAGAAAAGAAGGAGAGTATGGAAGTGAATGTGTCATGATTTCACGACATGTTGTGTTTTCGTGGGTGAAAGATAGAGAAGAGCACAAGGCAGCGAATATGTCACAATTTCATGACATGTTATGTTTTCACGGGTACAAGTGAAGGAAAGTAGCAAGGCAGCGAAAGTGTCACGATTTCACATGTTTCGTTTTCACAGGGCAAAGATAGAGAAGAGCACAAGGCAATGAAAGTGTCGCGATATTGTGACATGTGTTTTCATGGGTGCAAGCCAATAAGAGGACAAGGAGGCAAAAAGTGTCATGATATCGCAGCATGTCATGTTTTTGTGGTCAAACAACAAGAAAAATTCAAAGGGGTAGAAGTGTCACAATTTCGTGACAGGTCGCCTTGGCACGAGCTAAGAAGAGAACTCAGCCGAAACAAAGAAATGTAATAGTGAACTACAGACAGTACGACAGTAAAAGGGGTAGTTACAGAATACATTCATGCAGCCAAAATAAGAAGAGTTAACTAAAGTTAGTACAACAAGTTACTGGTGCAATTATAGATAGAAATAATGCAGTTAAATAAGAATAGTGAACAAAATTCATTACTACAGTTACATGAACCGTAACAGAGAAATATCATGTAGCGGTGGTTACTGAAAGTCATCAGATGAAGACCAAGAGATAGACAGAGAGTCGTTTCGAAGAGCCATAACTATTAATAGGTTGTGTGTAAGAATATTGTGTCAGAAAGGAGTTACTCAGGAGTAGCTATGAATAGGCTGCATGCGGGCTAATGGAAGATATAGAAGACTTAGGGTTTCAAAATGAAAATATTGTTTTAAAATGGCAGTTGTGTGCAGAATAAAAAGGGCCGCTCAGAACTGAATAATGTGCCACCATAAAGAGGGAAAGTGTCACTGATAAAATAATATATGTGCTAATAAAAGGTTGTTGAAGAGAGCCGCAAGAATGTGTATGTTTCATATACAATAAGTTAATAATTAGGGTTAGGGTTGAGCTCTAAACTATGTAAGAGAGCAGATAAGAATGTTAGAGCACCAAAATGAGCAGAGAAGGCTATCAGAGAGCCGTAAATGAGCAGATAAGGTTGTCAGAGCCGTAAGCGAGCAGAGAAGGCTATCAGAGCACAGAGAAGGCTGTCAAAGTATAGAGAAGGCTGTAAGAGTGCAGTAAGCAGAGTGGTAAGAGTGATCCATTAGGTTGAGCTCCATGCAAAAAAAAATAGCAGTGTGTTGCAAAATAGAGGGAAAGGGCTACAAAAAAGAGAATAGAGAGCACGGCTGAGACAACGCGTCTGAGAAAGAGCAACTGAAAGAGAGAGCACAATTGAGAGAGAGTGTGGTTGTAAGTGCGTAGAAGGAATATGTGTTTCCTGGATTGAAAGAGAGGTTGGGTGAGCAATAGACCAGTGAGGGTCTTGTAAAATTAAAGGCATATTTATGTCAATCTAAGATTCAAAATAGAAATCCAATTTGGTGCTTGGAATCAGGGGTTGGTGCTCCTTCTAGTTGGTTCTGGTAAATCAGGGGTTGGTGCTCCTTTCTGTTGGTGCAGATAAATTAGGGGTTGGTGCTCCTTCCAGTGTGTGTTGGTAATCTGTTTGTAAAGTTGGTGCTTTGCAAAGGCTGGATTTGGATGGGATTCCAAGCAGTCTATTTTTGAGGAGTAGCCAAAACTGGTGAACCTCGTTAAATCGTGTGTTATGGAATGCTCTCCTATTATATTTGCTCCTTGATTTAGCTTTAAGAGTTGTAGATTTGAATTTAAATAGCTACACTGATTCACCCCCCCCTCTCAGTGCCATTGTAAGACTAACATATCAATCTAGTTTTAATATGGAGAGTGTGGAATCAAAGTATAATTTATGAGAATGGCCCTTTTAGCTATAGAATATATGCCAAAATGGGTCATTTAGCAAGAAAATTTCTAAAAAGTATAATAAGAAATATGTGAGGAGGTAAAAAAATTATTCTAATAGAGGACCCTAAGGTTTCAAGAGAAAGCTATCCATTTTGGAGCTTTTTTGGAAAAGAGCAAAAGTGAAGAATTTGGGGATTAACAGATGTACCTTTAGACAAATATTAAAATCTTGTTAGAGTGTGGCAGGGCAACCAATTTTACCTTGAATTTTTTTCAAATTATATTATGGTAGGAAAATGTGAATCCTTACCAGTGATGGGGGGGGGGCTATTAGGAGACATAGCTTATAATGAAGGATCAGTCTTGGAAGAATGTTGTCTAGGGCCTAAGCTCCCAATAGGATAAATTTATCGTTTATCCTATTGAAGAGGGTGATACAATATTCCTATGCATCCTACATTCATTAACCACAAGATCAATTGAGAATAGGTAGAATAGTCTGGTTGGTAAATTTAAAGGGCCTAGACTAGATGTGGATTTTATTAGGAAATGGAAGGTTGAAAAATGAAAACCCAAAAATCCTATTGAGGTGGTGTCCATGCAAAATGGTTTTGTGTTGTTTTATTTACAAAACCTTGAGGATATTATGCACATCATACTTTAGGATCCATGGTTTTATGAGATAAGAGGTCTGGATATTAATAAATTGAATATATATTTCAACCCATTCAAATAAGTCATGAATATGATCCCTATTTTGGTAAGGCTTTCAAGTTTACCACTTTATTTCTATGACAGATCTTTTGGTGAGAATTTCTATGGCTATTAGATCTCCCATAGAGATGATTTATGCTACAAAAGTGGGAACTATGTTGACTCACACAAGGTTTTATATGAATATTAACCTATACAATCAACTTCTATCCTCTATTAGGCTAATCTCATATTTGAGTTCATGGGACTAGAAGATCGAATATGAAAAACATCCTACTTCATGCTCCATATGCAAGAAGTTTGACCATGTGTGGAAATAATGCCCTTATGTGAGGGACTTTGTGGAATTATGGAAAAAATAAGGCTTCTCATCCCCAATCGAAATATCAAGACCAAAATTCCTAGAAATCCCAAATGGAGAAAGGGTAGAGCTCTGGTTATGATATCCATAAGAATAAATATAAAGGGCTATAAGTAGATACAAATACCAAGAAGATACCTATTAATGAGAAGCTCATGGATCCCCATATAGTTTTAAAGAGTAATAGTTAGGAGGGATGTCTAGTAGAGGATATACTAGTTGTCCAAGGAAAGGAGCACCTAGTGGAGGGTAATCAAGATCAAGGTATAGAAGACATCTATGATTCTAGAGAGAAATTGATGGATATGAAGTTTTGACTCTTGTAGAGTATAATAAAATACATAAAAGAAGATATCAATGGGGGATTCAAGAAGCCAAAAGGGTAAAATATATTTATGACGTTGAGTTGATTTTGGATAAAATGTTTGAGCATTAACTAGATTTAACTCTTGAGATCCAGGTTTCAAGCAATGAGAGTCTTCTGATAGAGGAATAACTTCATCCCAAGGGTAAATATACATAGGTAGGCAATATAGAGGAAACTACTTTGATGAGGAAGATACGATATTCAAGAAAGAATGTTGATCTAGGATGTGAAATCAAGTTGGGGAGATATTTGTTAGTTGAGTCAGGAGCTAAGAAAACTTTAAAGGATATTTCTAATGACACTCAAAAAGACCTAAATTTCATTTTGGTAGATAATATACTATAGCATTAATACCGGGTTTTACAGGTTGACCCAAAACCTTTTACAAAAATCATCCCAGGGTTGTTGATGAACATGTCCTTACTAAGGATCCTATATATGTAAAATCTACATATCACAAAAGGCATTACATCCGGTAAGGCACATATTCTATTATAAAAAAGAAACTTCCCATAAAATTTTTTTGGTATACCCCAAGAAAAAACACCTGCATCATAATTATAAAAAAAATAAACAGACACAGATCCTTTCCTTGGAACAATGGAGAAACAAAAAGCTGCAGACACACATAGCAGAGTACTGAAAAAACTCCCATAAGCTCTATATTGATAGTTACTCTTAATAATTATTTGGTAATTTCTTTCTTCCGTATATGACATGCTTTGGGACCACATCCCATCTTGGCCAATCAACCTTGGAGAAGTGAACCTACTGGCTAGATTTATGGTGGTGGCTATCTGGTGGTCCACGTGGCTCTAGTTCGAAGTCTTATATTACCATTTCTTTCCTGCCCTGTGATTATCAACCAACCTCAAATTACTAAGATGACTAGGAGCCATGTTATGTGACATGTGACTGTTCCCATTAGTCTTTGGTGTATTTCCAAGAAACATCCACCAAAAATGATAGCTCAAATAATTTTTATTGTGAGTCCATTTCAAAAAATATATGGGAATATACTCATAGCCTTCGAACTTACAGTGCCTTACCTATTGGTAAATTTGACTATCATTCTTAGCATTCTTGTTGAATAAGCTCATCTAATTTACTCAGAACATCGTGTTCCCATTTTAAAAGTTTGTTACCATCAACACCCAAATTGGCCAGCTTATCAGCAACTTTGTTAGCTTCCCGAAAGATATGTTGGTCTTTTATGTCCTATCTTCCCTGTAAAAGGATCCTAGACTCTTAAACAATTATTTTAATCCTCCAAGGAGGTGTTTGCCAATTATTGAGGAGATTTATAACATGCATAAAGTCTCCTTCTATGATCAAACTGCCTTCTAAGTCTTGAGTCATTTGAAGGCCTCTCCACATAGCTCTAGCTTCAGCTTCATTGTTCGTCCTTGTTACCAAATATTCAAAAAATGCAAGCATCATATTCCCATTATGATCTTGCACAATGTCATTAGTGCCTGCTCTACCAGGATTTTCCATAGCCGCTCCATAAAAATTAAGCTTAAACCAACCCGTAGGAGGCAGGGATCACTTAACATTGGCTCTGGGGTTGACTACCTTAGGCATAGACTCATCTAACAAGGTTAAGCTTAAATATTGAGCAATTGTGGTCTCCTAAAAATATGATTTACGACTATCAAAAGGGATAAGGTTCACATTCTCATTGGCAAAGGATAGGATCCTGGCAATGATAGTTTGATGATCATGGATACACTTATTAAAGACTCTATGGTTCCTTTCTAACCACACCTACCAAAGATAGTGATTGAGACAAATTTTCCACATGTATCTAAGTCTTTGGCTTGAAAATGGGCAAGGCCATTGGATGAAAAAATTAAGTACGATGGTTGGTTTAACCCAAGAAATATTGAAGACCTAAAAAACCCCACTTAGGATAGTAAAGGAAAAAGGGCACTCAAGGAAAATGTGATAAACGGTCTCCCAATTAGCCTTGCACAAATAACAGTTATCAGTGATACAAATACCTTTACACATAATATTATCAATGGCTAGAATTCTTCCTTGGATAACCAGCCATGAAAATACTACAATTTTTGGAATTAAATTTTTTATCCAAACTAAGTCCTTTTGGAGGACAAAATCCTCGTCATCAAGCAAAAGATTGTAAGCTGATTTAACAATGAACTACCCATTTTTCGTAGGATCCCAGGTCACTTGATATTCCTTGGGTCTCATGGGGATAAAATGTTTCCCTAGAATGTTACAAAGATCATTTTATTCCACTTGAAATCCCTGAATCCTTATTTGTTTCCACTTCATTCTTCCTCTATTCTCAACCATATAATCGAATACTTTTCTGCCAATAAGTTCTTCTGTGATATCTCTGATTCGGGATAAGTTAGTATATTACATCAGTGGTCTGTCCTTAGCCCACCTGTCATTCCAGTAATGTATCCTCCCACCATTGCCTAAAAACCATATTAAACCTTTTTTTATGATTTACTTACAATTGAGAATTGCTTTCCAAAAAGTAGAACCTCTGATTGGAACTGAGTCACTTAGAAATTCCATATTTTGAATATAATTTCGTTTGATTATAGTTTTCCATTCATTTTATTCACCAAAAATGAGGCGCCATGCCTACTTAGCTAGTAAAGATAAATTCATATGAGCAATTCTCCTTAGACCTAAGCCCCCATTTTCCCTGGGTTTGCACAATTTGGTCCATCCTACAAGGTGTATTATTTTTTTCTCCTCTGATCCAGTCCATAAAAATTCTTTTTTGAGATTTTCAAATTTTTGGAAAACCTTCATAGGGGCTTTGAAAAAGAAGAGGAAATATACTGGAAT
The DNA here is from genome assembly GCA_028583015.1 of Wollemia nobilis. Classification (NCBI taxonomy): domain Eukaryota; kingdom Viridiplantae; phylum Streptophyta; class Pinopsida; order Araucariales; family Araucariaceae; genus Wollemia; species Wollemia nobilis. Next base: position 1,609,731 of record JAQPPZ010002297.1, read on the forward strand.
GCTCTGAAGAGAGGCCTTAGTGAGGGTCATCTTTCCTGTTTGAGATAGAAGATGACCTTTGCATCCAGAAAGTTTTTTTTTTGAATTCTTTCAATAACCCTGTCCCACACTGAATCTCTTGAAAAACCAATGAAAAGAGGGAGACCAAGATATGAAGTGGGGAGGTTAGATATATCACACCCTAAAATTTCTATAATCCTTCCTTGCCTATGAATGGGGGTGTTCAAGAAATATAACTTGCTTTTACTAAAATTAACTTTCTGACCAACAACTTCCTCGTAGAGTTGCAGGATGTATTTAATTCTTTTGGCCTCAACCACCGATACCTTAGTCAATAGAAGGGTATCATAGATGAATTGTTGGTGATAAACAACCCTAGTAAGATATGTTGCCTTGATTCCTGATATTAGCCTTGAACTGTAAGAATTTTTTATGGTTTTTCCTAAATCTTCTATCACAATGATGAATAACATGGGGTTGATAGGGTCCCCCTGCCAAATTCCTTTGTGACTTTAAAAGTAACCAACAGTTGTTCCATTAACCAGAATCAAGAACCATGCTTTAGAAATGCATTCTTTGATAAAATTAATCCATTGGTGGTGAAAACTAAACTTAAGGAGGAAAATAATAAGAAAGTCCTAATTTATTCTATCAAATACTTTGTTCATATCAAGCTTGAGGGCAAAAATAGACATGTTAGTCTTATGAGCAGAGTGCAAAGCTTCATGAACTATGATAAATCCATCCAAGATTGACTTGCCCTGGAAAGAGCTTCCTTGGCACGAATCTATGATGTAGGGAAAAACATCTCTCATTCTATTTGCAATGGCTTTAGTTAGGATCTTGTAAGAAACATTGCATAGACTGATTGGCCTAAGTTCATCCATAGATTTAGGGGTTTGCTTATTAGGAATTAGAGAAATAAAAGTAGAGTTGAGACCTTTTGGGATATGATTGCTTGCTTGGAATTCTCTGACAACAAAAATTACATCCTCACTTATGATGTCCCAAAAATCTTGATAGAAACGAGGGGGAAATCCATCGGGTCCCGGGGCTTTGTCTGGCTCCATGCTAAACAAGGCTTCCTTAATTTCCTCATTATAAAATGGAGCTAGAAGCTTAAGGTTTATATCCTCATTTATTATGCTATGAATGGATTGCAAAATAATATCTTTGATCTTCTCATTACACTACGATTCCTGACCAAGGATAGAATTGAAATAAGTTACTGCCTCCTTTCTGATTTCTGTTAAGTCCTGAGTAATAGAACCATATGTTTTTTTTTATCTTGTTATTGCTTTTGTTTCTAAGCATGGTGATGTGAAAAAACTTGGAATTTTAATCTCCATATTTCAACCAAAGAGCCTTTGATTTTTTCCTCCAATAAATTTCTTCATAGGCCAAAATGTTATGAAACTCTGTTAGTTTTGTCTGTTCTTCCTACCTAGTAGTTTCATTAGCATCACCATGTTGAATCCTCTGATCAATTATCTTCAAACTTTCAACAACCTATTTTTTATTTTCAAATAGGTTCCCAAATACCTCTTTGTTCCAAGTTCTAAGATTTTCCTTAACAAACTTTAATTTACCAGCAAGTTTAAAAGCTGCACTACCCTTGACAGGCTACTGCCACCACTGAATTAAGTCATCTCTAAAACTGGAATTTTTGATCCATATAGAATGAAATATGAAAGGTTTCTTGAAGTAAAAAGAGTTAGGGATCTCAAACAAAATGGGATTATGATCAGAGGCAATTTTAGGAAGGGCTTGCAGGGTAGAATCATCAAACAAAGTTGTAGCCTTCTTTGATAGAAAAAAATTATCAAGCCTTTCTTGAATGAGATGACACCCTATCCACCAATTGCTCCAGGTATAATTTGCTCCTCTAAGTTTTACATCCATCAACATGTTGGAGTTCACAAAGTCATTGAACTCATCCATGCTCCTGACATGTGGTTCATTTCCATCCATTTTTTTTGAAGGGTAAATAGGAGTGTTAAAATCACCAACCAAAATCCAGGGGACATTATGGAAGATTTCACTCAGATTACTCCCACAATAGAGCTCTCCCTTGAATTGAAGTTGAGGCATAAATATTTGAAAGGATCCATGACCTGTTGTTGTTTATTTCCTTAAATAAAACACTAAGAACCCTATCATATTTCTGAATAATGGTGCCTTCTACTATTTGGGGATCCCATAAAGTCATAAGGCCTCCAGATGCTCCTCTGGATGATTTGCAAACCATATTCCCTTGATTCCAATTTTTTTTTGCTACTTTTTTTGACTGAATCTCATCAATTTTTGTTTCTTGCAACATGATAATAGTTGGATTCACTTGATTTATTATTGCACTGACTTACTTGTGTTTGGATAGGCCATTAAGGCCTCTCACGTTCCATGAGAGGAACTTCATTTATATTGTTTGTGATTTTTTCCTCCCCCCCTCCATTGAGGGGGTTTTCCTAATTTGTTGTCTTTAGAACCTGGAATAACCTGTTGAAACATGGTTCTTTGTTTTCCATTGGTAATGTAATTATCAGTTTTAATTTTTTTATGCTCAACATTTGATATCCTCCCTCTTCTTTTTTCACTGCCAAAATCTATAGGAGACTTCACAGTTATCCTAGTTTGTTTAGGACTAAACTAGGGGGAGGCAATTTGTTGTAGAACTGGACTGCCATATTCCTCAATTTGAAGAGTTTCACATATCTCCACACCTACATCCAAATATTATCCTTTTTCCCTGTATTCCCCTGGTCTGTGGGATGGCCCCTCAATAGGATTCACTTGGCTCCCACTGATGATGTTAGGGAGATGAGATTTTTTATTTTCTAATGCCTCAACTTTCTTCCTAAGTTCTTTAGCATTAGGTTTTGCCTTTGGGATGCCCACTAGGCTTGAAGTATTTTTAGCATTGGGGTTTAATGATCTTGAATTGGATGGTAATTCTAGAGATTGGGCACTAGGGTTTTGCTTTGTGATGCCCATGGGGCTTACAGTAGTTTCAAAACTAGAGCTTGAGGATCCTAACTTGGATGGGGATTCTAGAGAGTCAGAAAGGTTAGCCTGAAGGTTCTAGGCTTCCATGTCTTTCAATAATTCTCCTACTCCCATATTGGATAGAATTGAAAATTTATTTGAAACTAGAGGATTGGAACTTACCTGAGCATTTTGGTTGCCAACAACCTGTTGTTTTCCTTTATCTTGTTGGGACCCTGCACCCTCTATTTTTTTTAGGTAGACATAGTTTTCCTGATTGAAATGACCTCTGCCAGGGGAACTCCTCAAATTTACTTTGTCTAGCATTCACTACTTCTGCTTTTATCTATTCATTACCAGGTTAGAGCACTGATTGCATAGATGTCCTTGATTTTTACATTCTACATAGAATATCAGTCTGTTATCGTATTATACCGATTTTTTTTTATAGTATTCTCAATACTATAGCTCCACAAACCTTGGAAATTCATTATCCAAATTAGCACTTACACAGATTCATGCATGAGTCATCCTTTTCCTAGCCAAGGTCGCATGGTCAATGGATATCAGGTCCCCTATAGTTTAGGCTATGCCTTGCAGCCAATATTCATTGAAGAACTGGGTAGGTAAACTCAGGAGATGAACCCAAATAGGGGTAATGTTAATATTTTGCTTTTCAAGGTAAAAATATTCACCCCATTGCCTAATAAAAAGGCTCATTTTGCCCAAAAAATAAGGACCTCCTATTAAAATGTGGTTAGAATCTTCCATATTGTTAAAATGGATAATGAATAATCCTCGAGTTAGAGCTACCAACCCCAATATGCCTATCGATTTCCATTTACCCATTGTCCAAGCCCTTATAGTCTCCATGTCTAACCTACCTCCCAAAAACTTGCCTACCAGGGAGAATTCTTCCATTGAAATAAAAGGGCTCATGGAACTTTTCGGGGCTGAAATTTTATTATTTACTAGAACTAGGGGTGGAAGAGAGAGAACCTCCTTTCTTTTTCCTCTAAGAGTCTCAAAAAAAGACAGCCACTTCTTGGGCCCCACATTGTCTTTCGTATATTTTTTATCAGGGTCTTTCTGAGGATGGCCGAGCCCCTATGTGATGCCCGCCTCCAAATCTATCGTAGCTTGAAAGCCTTCCTCTGGATCCTTGCTTGATCCATGCTTGAGGTTCCCACTCACCCCTTCTGTACCTACTCTATCTCTACCATCTTGGCTGAGATTCCTACCCAGAAAATTCAAACCCTCACTCCCGCCGCACCCACTAAACCTTAGCTCATGCATTCCTAATGAAATTCAAATGGAAGCCACAACTCCAATAATAGTAGTAAATGAAGATTATATGTTGAAATTTTCTAGGGATGAACATCCCTAGTAAGCAGAGAGCCATTAAAAGCTATTTTTTTTTAATAATCTTGATATTTTACTTCTTCATGATATGAATATAGATTCAAATAATATTTTGAGTACCAAAACTAATGTATGGAGGCAGGTAGGATTTTCATCTAGTATGGTTGATGGAACTTCAAGCGGTGTTTGGAATCTTTGAGATCCATATCGAGTGGAAGGTTATTGCATCCACCAATAGGATATGTATGTTTCAATTTATTTTTATGAAAAATATTTAGATTTTAGATGGATCATCACTAATGTATATACCCCTAACTCTATTACAAGAAGAATAAAGTTATGGAGGAACATCATAGAACTTTATAAATCCTTCAACATCCCATGGATGGTGGTTGGGAACTTTATCTCTCCCCTTTTACCCAATGAGAAGAAAGGAGGCTCCCAAAGTTTCAATGTTGGGATGGAATACCTTGTAGATTTCATCTCGAATAATGGCTTGATTGATATTGATCTAAAGGGAAGTAAATATGCATGGTCTAATAGGAGGAGTGGGAAAAGTTTTATTCATATTAGGTTGGATAGGTTTTTGGCTTCTCTAGAATGGTTTGTTAAGTTTAGCAACTCTATAATTTCTTCACTCCATAATATTACCTTTGACCACAACCCTTTGATCTTGGATATGATCATTGGTTATAAATAGAAAAACCCTCATTTAAAATTCAAAATAATGTGGCTACATCACCCCCAATTAAAAGAGAAAGTGAAGTAATAGTCGAGTGTTGACATTAGGGGGACCAAAATATTTATTGTGGCAAAAAATTAAAACTTCTAAAAATGAAGCCGAGGTTGTGAAATAGGGAGCTCTTTGGCAATATTTTCAAGAAGAAAAAATATCTTTGGGACTAGATCCAAGGGTTAAAGTTGATGATGTAAACTCATGGGAGATCTATTCTCCTTGATAAGAAGGAAAATTCTCTTATTAGTGACTACAGCAAAGGAGGAGGTTTTCTAAAGGTATAAGTCTAGATTACTTTCGATAAGGGAGGGAGATAATAACACTAGGTTCTTCCACTTTTCCACTCTCAAACACAAGAGTTAAAAAATAATAAAGGATATAAATATGGAATATGGTTCAATGATCCAAAAAGAGGATAAAATTAAAGATACAACCATTACTTTTTTTAGTGACTTATTAAATTTTAGTTTAAATGGAAATGAGGATTCATCTCATTCCATTCTTTCAAACATCCCCAATTTGATTTCTATTGAATTAAATGAGTACTTAATCCAACCCTTAAATTATTATGAAATCAAAGAATCCATGTTTGATATGCATAGATAAAAATCTTTGGGTATTGATTATTTTCCCTTAGGTTTCTTCCAAGAGTGTTGGTGCATAGTTTAGTAGGACATAGGGAACACTCTTTGAGAGTTCCAAACTCACAATGTTTTACTAAATGAATGGATATATAATTTTTTAGTCATAATCCCTAAAAAAAAAGGATCCAACATGTTCATATAATTCAAACTGATTAAACTTTGCAACATCATATATAAAATTATCACTAACCTTAACTAACAGACTAAAGATACTTCTTCCTAGGTTAATTTATCATAGTCAAGGAGGTTTTGTGGCTAAGAGGTTGATTGTGTATGGTGGTATATCCATTCATGAAGTGCTATAATCCATGGACAAAAGAGGATTAGTAGGTATGATTTTAAAATTAGATATGAACAAGACCTATGATAGGGTGTCTTGGACCTTTCTATATGAGGTTTTAGAAAACTCTAGTTTTAGTACAATTTAGAGAATCTAGGTCTCTAATTGTATATATTCCCCTATGTTATCGGTGTTGGAAATTTGAGTTAATTTGAGGTATTTTATGTTGTCATTGATGTCACATGGATCACATTTGGTTTTGGTGGTGAAAATATTTCATAAATAAGCATTTATGATATTTTGGAAAGCATGGATATTTAGAGGGTTTTTATGAAAACCAAGGTAGGCAAAATAAAAGATTTTATTTAAAAACATGGTGGGATTATATGGAAAGGGCATTTCTTAAAAGCCAAGGTGGAATTTTGTTTCATCGAAAAAGGACCTCCGGTGATGAAGATATTAAATTTTAAAGTTTAATTTTAAATTAATGGAGGGCCGACCTATGTGCAATTAATGGAGGGTGGCATATATATATATATAAAGGTTTAAATTTATTTTGTAAAGGGGGCATATTATATATCTTCGAAAAGATTATTTCAAGGGCTATTTGACTAACTTATTTAGAAGGAGAAATAAGGTGTGTGTAAAGATATATTTCTGATTTTTCAAATGGGTTCCAAAAGTGAAGTTTACCTTGTTATTTTTTTCAAGAGGATTAATTCTTTCATGAGGTGACAAGGTATGCAATATTGTGATTTATTTTATTTTATGGTATAAGTGGTTTTAGGAGTGAAAAGGCTATGCAATGTTTTGATTTATTTTATTTTATGATACAAGTGGTTTTAGGAGAGATAAGGAAGTTGTGCAATTAAAGGCCTTGGTGATGATTATTGAAAAGTGGAGTAATGTTGATTATTTTGTGATCTACTAACCCTTGTGAATATTGGTAAAAGAATTTTGTGATTGTGGCAGATTTACAAAGAGGTTTTTTTCATATTCATAAAAGGTATGGGCACATTCTCCTATTTATTGTTTATGGTGGTTGATTTCTGAAATATCATTGGAGATAAAAGGATTGATTGTGGTTTCCTTTTCGAAAGTGATTGGTTTAATGCTTCAAGGTTTTCTAGTTTGAGAGTTGAGGTTAAACCTTGTTTTATAAGCATTGTTATTGAAGCCCATTGGTTGTGAAATAACTTGAGTTAGAAAAGAACATGAGTATCATTGTTATGTGAGATTTGTGGTTGAGCATTATTTGAAACATTTGAGTTGGTTGATACATACTTGGACTAGGGTTGTGTGAGAAAGACTTATCCCTTGTGATGATTTATTGAGTTGAGTTGATTGAGCCTAGTCAAGTGATGTGTGAAGTGATTGTTCAAGTTCTATGAAACAAACTATTCCATCATTCTATGTTGATTTGAGATTAAGGTTAGAACATATTGAGTCTCTAAAAATTCTCTTTATGGTTCTATAAGACTTGAATTGAGTTGAGGTTGACTTGAATTAAATTGAGGTTGATTTGAGTTGAGAGTGATATTAGAACATATTGTGTCTCTAAAAATTAGCTTTATGCTTATATGAGTTGATTTGAGTTGAGTTGAGATTGATTTTGGTAAGTTCTTGGTGAGCTTGCTAGAGCATATTTGGGCAAGTTCTTGGTGAGCTTGCTAGAGTAGATTTGGACAAGTTTTGTGTGAGATTGTTATTCAGTATTGGACAGGTTCTATGTGAGCTTGTTATTCAGCACTGGACAAGTTCTGTGTGAGATTTTTATTCAAATTTGGGAAAGTTATTTGTGAGCTTGCTTGAGTATATTTGAAAAGTTCTATGTGAGCTTGTTAAGAAGGTTCTATGTGAGCCTATTAAGTAGATTCTTAGTGATCCTATTGATAGATATTTGGAGGTGATAGAGTACAAAGGATAGAGTCTTAGTGGATAGAGATCCAACAACAACATAGTTGAAGACATATCTGAGTGAGGAGTCTTCAAGTGGAGAGAGGTCCACCAGTCAGTGCTGTAGAGAGATAGAGTCTTCTAGAAGATCACATAGCCAGAGTAGAAAGGGAAATATTTCTCCTGTGGAAGATATCCACAAACTTTAGATTAGGGGATCAACATATCCTTTGGACAAGGATCCATAAACACTGTAATTGGGAGTGATTCCCAAATATATTTATTAAGAAATTTTTAGTAAAATATTTTCTCCATGGAGTAGCCCACATTGGATGAACCACGTAAATTATGGTGTCTCTATTGTATATGGTTTATGTGCATTGTTTTTATTACTGCTATTGATACTACTATCTTTACACAACATAAAATTGAATTGGAAGAAAAAGTAATAAGTGGTCTTATAATTTTCACCCCCACATCTCAGTATAAGCTTGTGTTCTTCAATTTATATCAGAGCAGGTTCTTTCAAAAAGGCTAACAATTTGAGGGCATATTCTATAAGAACACAAATGGCTTCACAAAAAGGATTATATACAAATAAGGCACCATTGTTTTATGGTAAAAATTATGCTTTGTGGAGCATGAGGATGAATAACTACTCGATATCACAAGGATATGAGGTATGGAATATGGTTGAAAAAAATTATAAGGTTGAGGGTGATCCCAAAGAAGATAAGACTACCAGGAAATTTTTTGAGATCAATGCAAGAGCAATGAATTGTATTTTGAGTGGTCGACATGAGACAGATTTTGCAAAGGTCATGGTATGTACTTGTAGACACCAAAATAGCACCAATATGATTATGTGGCTATAAGCACTAACCAAATTAGCATACACATCCCCTAGGGCAGCCCCCAAAGGTTAAACAATGGTCATAACCATACTCAAAGTAGTTTTGGAAGGTTAGAGGTCAATTTGTCACCTTTCAAGTACCTTGCTCCTTATTCGTTCCACCCTAGGATGATTATAATTCTATTCGCCCCACCCTGCGATGATTAGCAACAATCACTCCAATGTGGGGAGAATAACAGGTTTGACGGGAAAAAAATCAAACCTTGACAAATGGCAGCTCAGATCTGCCACTCAATTCCACCTTCAATGCATGGGAGTGGGAGTGAGAATTTAAAATCTCATAGATGCAGTCATGGAGCCCTTAATCAAGGAGGAATCTTCTCTCCACTGACAAGGCATGATGGCCAAGTGGTGCCCCTGCATGCAAATTCAAAGTAGAACTTTAGGTCTATAAAATGGTGAGTCTTCTCATCCCAATAAAATAATAGAGCAAGAGAATTTGGAGCAATGGAGTGCTGCCAAATTATACCCTCACCCTCATTGTGTTTCCTACATCATTGATCTCTTTTGGAAGGGAGGTTATCGGGTGAACATGAGGAGTGCAATCTAGACCCAAAAACTAAAAAATTAGCCACAATACCACACAAATTTGATGACACAACCTCCTAGGAGGTTTTGTACCCATACCAAGGGGATTGGTGTCAAAACCAAGCCCCAAACGGTGGGCATCCTGCCCCCGGGCGCCCCCCGCACTATTGTAGTCCTAATCACCCCACCCCAGAGCGATTAGAAATCTATAATATATTTATTCACTATTTATTTTGAATCATGTTTTGTGTGTTTCATATATGCTGCAGTTCAAATTTCAAAGCATTCTGACTTGTTTTGACTATGTTTTCATTGTTTTATGATTTTACTAACATACAGGGAGCACCTTCGGATACAGGGCGATTGGGGTAGAATCTACAAAATCATACCTTTTGGGTCATCTCAAAATGCTCCATTTTGCCTAACCCCAAGTTTGCAGGTGTTTTGGAGGCTTCTGGATGGGACATTTGGGAGGTCACTTTTGGAAATTTTATGATAGTCCTAATCGTCCCACCCCGGAGCGATTAGAAATATATAGTAGTTTTCTTAAATGTTATTTTTCCAATGTGTCCCTGATGGTGTTTACATGCTTATATTTAAATTTCATTATGTTCTGATAAGTTTTGATCATTGTTTTAATTATTTCATGTATGCATTAATCAGAGACCTTGGGGATTGCATGTTTTCCTCCATTCGTATGTGCTATTAATATTTTGATGTTTATCTATAAATAGGATATCAACATAGGAGGGGCAGAAAGGAACCAAGAACGTATTCATGCAAGCGGAGGTGACGTTTGGCCCACCCATTTTGAATGTGGGCACACGGAAGATCCTGAAGGGAAGCGCACCGTCTGTTGGTGTAAAAAAATTGTATCGAACGCTCCGAGCCCCTAAAAATGTGGTGGGAGACGTATTTTAACCTGATAATAAGAAAAATTAATAAAATAGGTTACACCTTTGTTTTTGCTTTACATCTCGTTACATTCATGCTTCGCTTTTCCTTTTTCATGCACTTAGCATTTCGTTAGTACAATTGATTTTGCTTGCATCGCACCACTTTTTCTTTTACATCATGTTTTGTGTGTTTCATATATGATATAGTTCAAATTTCAAAGCATTCTAACTTTTTTTAACTGTGTTTTCATTGTTTTATGATTTTACTAACATACAAGGTGCACCTTCATATACAGGGCGATCGAGGCAGGATCTACAAAATCCGACCCTCTGGGTCATCTCAAAATGCCCCATTTTGCCTAACCCCAAGTTTGTAGGTGTTTTGGAGGCCTCTAGATGGGAAATTTGGGAGGTCACTTTCGGACGTTTTATGATAGTCCTAATCGTCCCACCCCGGAGCAATTAGAAATCTATAGCAGTTTTCTCGACTGTTATTTTTGCAATGTGTCCCTGATGGTGTTTACATGCCTCTATTTAAATTTCATTCTATTTTGATAAGTTTTGATCACTATTTTAATTATTTCATGTATGCATTAACAGGAGGCCTTGGGGATTGCATGTTTTCCTCCATCCGCACGTGCTATTAATTGTTTTTTGTTTCTCTATACACAGGATCTCAACACCAGAGGGGTAGCAAGGAACCAAGAATGTATTCATGCAAGCGGAGGTGATGTTTGGTCAGCCCATTTTGAATGTGGGCATGCGTAAGATCCTGAAGGGAAGCACATTGTTCGTTGGTGTAAAAAAATTGTATCGAACGCTCCGAGCCCCTGAAAAGGGGGGGAGAGACGTATTGTAACCTGATCATAAGAAAAATTAATAAAATAGGATGCACCTTTGTTTTTGCTTTACATCTCGTTTCATTCATGCTTCGCTTTCCCTTTTTCATGCACTTAGCGTTTTGTTAGTACAACTGCTTTTGCTTGCATCGCACCCGATGCGCTTGTGCTTTCGTAGACATGCTTTCAATGGTGATCATGGTGAGACCCTTTCCCCAAATTTTGGGATCAATTTTTTGATCAAAATTTTGTGTTTTTGCTTGCAGGTGTTAATCCTTCAAGCACTGGACTGTCGCTCGTGCCACCCTGTGATGAATACAGAGCTAGTATTTGTTTCACCCAAGGACGAATAGGCATTCGTCCCACCCTGTGACGAATACAGATCTACTATTCACCCCACCCCAGGATGATTAGCTCTCTATGTAGTTTCTGAGTATAAACTCAAGGACATCTGGTGTGGGCAGAGAAGAGATAGGTTTTCTGAACATCCTCTATAATTTTATGTCTTTGTTTCTATGATTTTTTGGTTTTCTTTGCTTGCATGGAAAAGTTTACTGCATGTTTTCATTTTTTTTGTGCAAGTAAAAATAACCACACACACCACGTGATAATATAAACATCAAGGAGTTGATCGTGAAACCCCAACACTTGATCAAGACCAATGATGGATTTAATCACTACCTTGGCTTGAATTTTACATACATAACCCTGATTGCGACTGTTGCTAGATGTAAATCCTAACAAAAGCTGACCAAGTGTAGTTGGGGTGATTCCCAGTGCATGAGGATAAGTCTTCTATGGTAGGTATCAAAAATAGAGTGATTCCCATATCGTACCGCCTATGTTCCACATATTGTTTTGCTCTTGTGTACCAATAGTTTCCCTCATGTAAGGGCGGGTATATTGAGAGGTTTGGTATAACGGCCTGGCAGTGGTATATTGAAGGGGCGACCTTTTTGGGAGACATAAGAGCTCTCATATTGCATGTACAACAAAATTTTCTTTACAAGGATTTCAAAATAAAAATTAAAACACACTGAACCAGATCTAGGGCACACATTTAATCTATAAATGAGATAATCACTTCTTTGTTTGTGTGGTCCCTTTTGTTTAGTGTAGCATTAAAAATCGTAAAGAAGATAAAAACATACGTATCCCCTAGAAAACCACCACCATGGTGTACACTCGTAGCCAAGCGCAATCACAGGTAGAAGCTACGAAAAGTGTACAAGGGGGACAAGTCGCCTTCGTTATAGCCCCAAGGACTTGGTTATACCACCTTGGTGGCCTAACCCACAACATAGTCCACATCACACCATAATGGACCAAGACTATAGAGGCACCCATTTGAGGGGCACTCCCATTCAACATAGACCCTTTCAGGAGGAGTACATACATAGGAAGGCCCCCTTAGACACTCATTATGAGTGGCCGCCATGCAAGGAAGTGCTAGAACAACACAAGGTCCATAAGGAGGGGCCACATGATTATATCATCCCTCCTCTACCCCTCATTACTGTCAAAATCAATAGGCCAAATCCAGAGCACAAGGCTCTTCAGATAGGGCGAGCCAACTCTGCCCACCTCTTTCACATATATGAAAGGGAGCATGAGGAAAACCACTATATTCCTCAAGAGCAATACACAGCACAGGAGCAATGCGCCTCTGCACATGCTATTTATCAGGATCACCTACTGAGGCCAGAGCCTCGGGTGAATGTGCTAACCTCAACAGAGGGAAGTGACCTATAGAGATCTCGGATCACTACGACCAAGGTAGATATGTAGAGGAGGCATCTAGACCTCCTAGACCTATGATGGTGGAACAAATCAACTTAGCAATTGCCAAACATACCACCCGCCAAGCACAAATCATGTAGCTTGAGCAAGATCAACAACAGTTAGAGCACCTATACCATCTTAGCAAAGAGTGCATTCAGTTTCAGACGGATAAGTTGCTCCAGAACACTATGCATGAGAGGATTCCAACCCCTCGCACACATAAGACAAAGCTTTATGAGAGGCATAACCCCTTGGTATGATACAGGTCTCCACGACCTTATCAAGCATTACCTCCAAGACCTCTTAGACCTAAGCGAGAGACCACTCCTAGAACTAATTATGGGAACCCTCCTCGAGCACCCACCCATGTTTATAGGTCATGCCCAGGAACTCCTTAAGAAGCCTATGAGTAATTTGAGCAAGAAGAAGAGTAGGCTAAAATGCCCTACCAATGTAGGGGGGGCGCTATACGGCTACCCCTCCATAGGACTCAAGTTCCCCGTAATTCACAACAGGAACAAACCAAGGAGGAAGAGATCAAATATTCCAATTCATACAAAGCACTACTAGAGCGCTTAGAGTCTATGGAGACCAATATTTCTAGGCCCCAAAAGCCCACTTTATGCTAGCACCGTAGTCACCCTGTGCATCCTTCAGTGTCGGCACCCCCATACCTTGAACACTTCAAAATGCCTCAATTGGTAATTTTTAGAGGGGATGAGGATTCCCAAGAGCAGGTGACAATATTCTTGAGTCAATGCTTTGGCATTCATGACAATGATGCTTTGCTTCTAAGAATATTTATAACCACGTTCATAGGCCCTACCTTGGATTGGTTTACCTAGTTGTCGAAGCATAGCATCAGTAACCTGGACAAGCTAGTGGATGCGTTCCTCGAACGTTTCACCTTCAACACCAAGAAGAAGGCATCATTAAGCGACCTATCTAGTCTTAGGCAGTATGAGGAAGAGACCATGGCGACTTATGGAAATCGATGGAGGACGTTGCTTTCAAGGCTTCCTTACCTCCCTCCCATGGCCAACCTAACCCAAATGTTCTCAAAGAGTTGCTTAAGGTTGATCTCCGTGCTATTGCAGCTGTAGCAATATGCCAATCTCAAGGAAGCCCTAGCGCAAGCCAGAATAATTGAGGAGATCAAGATACAGGATGGTGAGATTGCCAAGACACACAAGAAAGAGTGGTCCAAAAATGCCAAAACTGGGTCCACGCAACTGAAACCTGTCGTGGTCAATCAGGTTGCCATAAACATACCGAAGCCTGCACAGATGACACAACCCCCAAAGGCTAATTATCAGGAAGTTCCTCTTGACAACTATGAGAAGGAAAATCATAGGCAAGAGCAAAATCAGTAGCATCACCCTAGGCAATAATTCACACCCTTCATAGAGTCTAAAGACTCCTTGTTTGACCATTTATCCATGGAAAACTTGATAAACCTGCCAAAAAGTTGACCTGTAGACCCCAATGCACCAAAACCCAAGGGCTATAGGTAAGACTTGTACTGTAGGTTTCATCGATAGAAAGGACATGACCTTTACGCATGTTGGAAGTTCAAAATCTTAGTGCAAGACCTAATAGACAACAAAATGCTAGTGGTGGATAATCCCATAGCACCAAGCAACCAATAGATGGAGGTCTTCAAAGACCCCCTGCCTACCCATGATGTGTAGGCAAAGACTCTACAAGTCAATGAGGTAACACAAAATTGCCCCATGTAGGGGTATGCAGGGATGATAAGCATAGTGACACAAAACAAGAGGTACCCAAGCACAGCTGCCCTCGATGTGGCTACAGGAGAGGTTCCATCAATGTCACAACCTCAACAACACCCTACGTAACCTCCTCTACCTAGACCAGTGGCCACGATTCAGAATAAACTTACCCAAATTTTAAGGACCACGTTGGCTAGGCTCTCCATCTATGAGATCATCCAACAATCATCACCCCATTGGGAGGCTCTAATGGAGATACTCAAAGCCATCGAGCTACAACCCCATGAATAAAAATCTTTCAACAACTTTGTGGGACATGTAAAATGATGTACAAAACCAGTCATCACCTTTAGAGAAGATGAACTGAAATCGATGACTGGTGATATGGCAGATCGACCCATGCACGTCATTGCATGGATCAACGAGATTCCATTTAAGAGGGTGTTGGTGGACACTAGCTTGTCCATCAATATAATCACAATAGCGGCATTGAAACACCTCAAGTTTCTAGCATCTCACATTATGGCCTCCACCTATACTCTTTGAGTATTCAATGACGCGATATGCTCGACGATTGGCACAATTGTCCTGCCCATCCAAGTGGGAAAAAAGACTATTCCTACATTGTGCCACATCCTGGAAGGTGATATGGCCTATAACATCTTGCTGGGCCGGCCTTGGATCAAGGGCATGAAGTGTGTCCCTTTGATAGCCCATCAATGCCTAAAGTACACATACGAAGGGCAAGTGCATGTAGTCTCGGTAGACTTAGAGCCCTTCAAGTATTGCAATGTGGTGCAACTGATGCCAAAGTCAATCCTCCCATCGACACATTTGGACTTTTAGTTGAATCCATCCAAATAGGGTTTGATTCTGCATACATCCCCATTTTTAAGTCCCTCAAATCACCAATCGGGCCCATCTTCATCATCTGGTCCTTCACCAACAACACCACCTACAGTAGCCACACCGAAGGACAACGGGAAGAAACCCCTAGAAGAGATACCATAATTGGTCTCAACCATATCTACTAAAGAAGTGCCCAGTCAAATGGAAGTTGAGATGCCTAGTTCACCCAACATGGAGTGGACTCAAGAATAACTCCCATTCCCTCCCTCTCCATCACCAACAATCATCGTTGAGATGGCCAATACGGGCCTGGGGGAGTACCTAGTGTGAAACATTGTAGCAATATCCACACTTGAATCCATGCAGGACATGGGGAGACCTCACCTCCCCATCAAAACTATTGTCCCCCTAGGCTACCCACCAAATAAAAAAAAAATTGTATATGGGGGCCTCGACAACAGCATTGAAACTTACCTGCAAGAGGAAGAGGACGAAGAGCCCTTTGCTGAGAACGTCAACTATCTGTCAAATTTGAACTTCGCTTTGAAGTACCTTTGCCAATGTAATTGGTACGAATATGGATTGGGCAGATATGAACAAGGGGTGCACGTTCTTTGTCAACAAAGATATCAAATGCCATATGATAAATCAGGAGTAGGGTTCAACCATCCTTTGCCCCTTGAAATCTTGGTAGAGAACATGCAAGGCCTAGGGCTAGGCAACAAGGATGGGTTGGCACAAGATCCATATGCCAATCCTAATACAACATACACATTGGGGTATTATCTCCCATTGCTAAAAACCAACCTTATGGGCATCAAAAACTCCTTCCCTTTGATCAAGAAGGGGGAAAGTTCGATAACTTGCCTCCAAGAGTGATATAGACAAGGCCAAGAAGGATCTTCAGAAGACGAGTCAGAGTATGAGGTAGCACCTTGGGACCCTTTCAAGTCTTATAGCAATCACTTGCAAGTGATGCCCATAGATGACTATCAGGAGAACATCATGGTGATGTTCCCCTTGAATGCTCCAATCGAGCAATTGCCACCTCAAGAGAGTCAAGTCCTCCAATAGAGAGTGGAACAACCTCGATGGGACCAAATTAACTTGCTCAAGCAGAGCGAGCCCCACATGCCGCAAATAGTTGTCGGAGCCAATGAATGCCTATGGATCTCCGATAGCGATTATGAAGATGAGACTTAGATGGCATATCTCAACCATATGCGGCAGTAGCAATACCCCATAGACATTGACGACATGTTTGAGCATCTAAACATGGGGCCAAGGCATAGGTGGCATTTGAACCAAGCACAGTTGGACCAAGTGTTGCATCTGCCACTTCAGGCATATAGAGAGAACCTTCCACCTAGAGACCCTATAGAGCCATCAGTGCCAAGGGAAAACCCTATCCTTCTATCCACACATAGGGCTGATACATTTGTGCCAATACCCACAGAGCCAGATCTGGAGCACAAAGATCACCAAGGATGTTCGAGTCACCACCCGCATGGTAAGGGAGACCAAATTCACTTCATCAATATGATCTCCATTGACTTAATTGTCCCCATCTACAATCTAGTTGATCCAGCACAACCATTGTATCTAAACCTAGATGCCATAGACTGGGATTGCGCTAACTCACCATCATCCCCATCAGAGTACTAGCCTTGCGGTGAGATGCTTCATTTCACCCCAGGACCAACTCAAGATATCTTCCATGCTGAATAGGAACCTGATGTTCCAAACATAGATCTAAATTCATAAAATGATATCCACTTGATCCCAACTCCACACCAGTTGGAGGATGGGTCCCACATGTCAGTCGAGAAGACGACTGATGTAGAAATTGGCTCTGATCCAATGAATCTACAAATCATCAAGCTGGGGGTAATTCTATCCCCCAAAGAGCAAGCTGATTACATTACCCTTCTCAAATAGAAGAAGGAGGTTTTTGCATGGTCCTACAAAGACATATCGGGGCTAGACCCGTAGCTAGTCATGCATAATCTAATGCTTGATCCGACAGTAAAGCTAGTAAAGAAAAAACTACGTAAGATGCACCCAACAATGGCCTTAATGGTAAAAGACAAATTACAAAAGCTTTTGGATGCACATTTTGTCATCTACGTAGATTATCCACCATGGTTGTCCAACATGGTGCCCATCAAAAAGCCTGACGGGAGGATTCACATATGCACCGACTTTCAAGATTTAAACAAAGCAAGTCCCAAGGATGATTTTCCCTTGCCTACCATCGATGCATTTGTAGAAGTTACAACATGCCATGAAATGCTTTCCCTCATGGATGGTTTCTCATGATACAACCAAATTCGTATCAATCCCGATGATCAACTCAAAATGGCGTTCACAATGCCTTGGGGGACATTTTTTTATAAGGTCATGCCCTTTGGCCTTAAAAACGTTGGTTCCACCTACCAACGCACTATGACATACATCTTTTAGGATCAAATGCATAAAACTTTGGAAGATTATATGGATGATTTTTTGGCAAAATCTCTTTTGCGCCCAGATAATCTCGATGACCTAAGCAAGATCCTTGATCACCTCATTGAACACAAAGTTAGGCTAAACCCCAAGAAGTGCATATTTGGCATCACATCTAGAAAAATCTTGGGTTTCATAGTCTCAAAATGAGGCATTGAGGTAGATCTAAATAAATTCAAGGAAATCCTTGAAATGCTTCCCCCAACCACCATCAAGCAGCTTAGAATCTTGCAGGGTAAAGTCACATCGATCAAGCACTTCATAGCCAACTATCTGACAAGTGTCGACCCATGAATAAATTATTACACAAGGGGGTAGCATTTCACTGGGATGATGAGTTCCAGTCAGCCTTCAATGACATTAAAAAATACTTGGCTTCACCACCAGTATTGGCACCACCTACACCAAGAGTGTCGTTCTATTTATACATCTCAGCTACTGAGGTGGCACTAGGCACCATGCTAGCCCAAAAAAATGAACTACATAAAGAACTGGCTACTTATTATCTTAGCAGTATCCTAGTTAGTTATGAACTTAACTATGCATACATATAAAAGCTATGCTTAGAAGTGGTATTTGCCACCAAAAAGCTATGCCATTACATGTTGAGCAATACGACGTATGTTGTTTCTAAGGAGAATCCATTGCGATACATGATGAGTCGTACTTATCATAGTAGTCGCACGGAGAAATGGATCATGTTGTTTACGGAGTTTGACGTCAAATTCATTGGACAAAAGTCCATCAAATGTCAAGTCATTTCTGATCAACTAGCAGAGGCTCCTCTCAAAGATGATCAGCCTCTAACTATAGAGGTTGATCAGCCTAAGTCACAGGCTGACATAACCCTATTTTTTGATGGTTCTAAATGTGAGCAAGGGGGTGGCACAGGAATCATATTCTTCACACCACAAGGGGTTCCAATGCCTCTATCATTTAAACTTGATTTCCCATGCACCAATAACAATGTCGAATACGAAGCCTTGCTCATAGGTCTTCAGACAACCATCACCATGAACATCAAATGTTTGAACATCTTTGGTGATTCGCTATTAATTGTCAACCAAGTGAAAGGGGTATTCCAATGTAAATGTCCAGTTCTATAGGCCTACAAAGCCCTTGTGGATAAATTCTTGGCAAATATTGAATGGTATGACATCGAGGCACTCCCTCGATCATCGAATCGTTTTGCGGACACTATGGCCTCCTTGGGGTCACTAATCCTGCAATACCCTTCTGGTGAGATGACAACCACTCAAGTCAAAATATTATCACAATCCGTGATGGAGTGTGTAAGCTTTGACATTACACTAGGAATCCACCTGATCTAGATTGAACCATCTCAAGATAGGTTCTCTCGAATCCATGATAGCCTAAATCATGCTAGTTAGGGGTCCTTGTTCTCATCGACCCATCTTAATAGCAACACAACGCTATTCTTACAAGTTCTTTCCTGCTTATCTTTTTATAGGGATGAACTTCAAGAGGGATTGGTCGTTCATACCATCAAGGTTTCTGATCAATAGGATTGGTACACACCCATAAGATACTATCTAAATTTAGGTAGCCTCCCACTTGGATTGTTGCATGCCGTGAAAATATCATTTAAATAGAAAGAAACAAAACATGTCTTTCTAGGAGACATTTTGTACAATCAAAGCTATGAAGGAATCCTCCTCTGTTGCTTGGACCAGCAGGAGTTCACTTGGGTGATCACCCAAGCGCACGATGGTACATGCGGTGGCCACTTCAACGAAATGGCCATCGCCAAGTGCATCCTTCACATGGTCTATTATTGGCCATCTTTAGAGTGAGATTATTGCACATATGTGAGGAAGTGTGTGAAGTGTCAACACCATGCTAACTTGACACATGTACCTTCTAAAGCCTTGCAATCGATTCAATCATCTTGGCCATTCTCGTAGTGGGGCTTAGATCTAATTGAAAAGATCTTCCCTGCATCGTCAGGCTATCACATGTTTATCATAATGGCCACAGAGTACTTCACCAAGTGGGTGGAATAAATTTTGCTTACCTCTATGACTGGGCCCCGCATTGTAGATTTTATTCTACATAACATCATATGTCATTTTTGTATTCCATCCAAGGTCATCTTGGATAATGGGACATCATTTAAGAATAAATACATGTGTACTTTGACAATAAAGTACAAAATTCAGCATAGTTTTTCAACACCCTATTATCCACAGGCAAATGGGCAAGCAGAGGCATCAAACAAAATGCTAGTTGCCATCCTTAAAAAGACAGTCCCAGATAGTCATAAGGATTGGCACATTCAAATCCCACTTGCTCTTTGGGCTTATCACACTAGCATTCGGATGCCCACTGGGGCAACCCCATTTTTGCTAGTGTATGGCTCCGAGGCAGTCATGCCTCTCAAGTTGGAAATACCTTCCCTGCGCATATCAATGCAAGATTTCATTAATGATGACACTGCGTGGTAGGCATGGTTAGACCAGCTTACATTGCTTGACGAACGATGCGTCAATGCTCTCGAGCATTTGCGTATCTACCAAGAGTGACTTAAGAAAGCATACAACATGAAGGTTCACCTGAGGGACTTTCAGGTTGGTGACCTGGTCTTAAAATAGAACCAACAAAATTATAACTTGCCTCCCCATCTAAGGGACAATTTCACAGAAAATTGGTTAGGTCCTTATGTAATTGATAGTAAAATAGGACCTAGAACATACCGGCTAGCCTCTTTTGATGGAATCAAGGAACTATAACCCTTGAACATCGATAATTTGAGGCCATAACACATTTAAAAGAGCCATGGCCCACCCCACAAAAAAAAAAGCTCCAAGGATTCCCACAATTGCTTGGTCAACCCAAAAACATCCTAAAGGTGCCCGTAATCCCTTTGGTCAAACCAAAGGCTCCAAGGATTCCCATAATCGCTTGGTCAACCCCAAAACACCTGAAAGGTACCCATAATCCCTTTGGTCACCCCAAAAATCTCCAAGGATTCCCACAATCGCTTGGTCAACCCCAAAATGCCCCAAAGGTGCCCATAATCCCTTTGGTCACCCCAAAAAGCTCCAAGGATTCCCACAATCGCTTGGTCAACCCAAAATTCCTCAAAGGTGCCCATAATCCCTTTGGTCAAACCAAATGCTCCAAGGATTCCCATAATTGCTTGGTCAAACCCAAAACACCCCAAAGGTGCCCATAATACCTTTGGTCAAACCAAAAAGCTCCAAGGATTCCCGTAATCGCTTGGTCACCCTAAAACGCCCCAAAGGTATCTATAAACCCTTTGGTCAAACCAAAAGCCCCAAGGGTTCCCACAACCGCTTGGTCACCCAAGATACCCCAAAGGTACCTATAATATCTTTGGTCAAAACCTCCAAAGATCCAAAAGAATCACTTGGACCGCACCCACTCGGGATAAACCAACCATAACAAATTTTTAAAAACAATAAAATAATCAAAAATAACAAAAAAATTGCATCTCACTTCCATTCATACTCTTAAAAATAAAAACACAAAACAATAAATTGCATTAGGCATCGCAAACATACATTGCATATTTGTTGGTCATACAAGTCAAATGCACCATAGACTATAATTACTCGACAATTCCATTATTTTCTGCATTTTTCCACTTTGTAAATAGTCCAGAAAAAATAAAAGCCATCCACATTTTTCACCATATCATAATCAGTTGTCTTCTAATGTATCCAAGGCTTTCATCATTCAGCTGTCTTTAGATTTCTATCCAAAAACTATACAAAGTAAAAAATATTTTTACAAAGGTAGAGTTTTACTTGGATCACACCTTGTTACGTCGCATCCCAACACAAGTTAAAACACATAAAAAATTCCCAAGTTGTGTGAACGAAAGATGAAACCTGCAAAGAATTCATAGGATACCATATGAATGACCCCAAGAATGCTGAGAGTTGGCAAAAGGACAAGCATCTACCCTACCCAATTCCCCAAGCATCCCAAATTCTCAAAAAGTTGCAAATATCCAAAAAAATTGCAAATTGTTAAAGTACAAACTCCAAAGTTTGACATCAAAACCCACAAAGTGCATACATCAAAAAGCACAAGAAATAGTGATTCTCATCACTCAAAATTCCAATCCCTTGCTTAATAGAAAAATAATAATAATAATAAACAGTGATTTTTATCACTACATACGCGAGCAAGTATCCCAATAAAATTAAAGAAAAGAAGGGAGTCGAAATTGAATCCCTGGAACTCTTAGCATTTGAAAGGTCATGAGGTGATCCTCGATACCGGTTTGGTGGATAGCCTGTTGGTCACTGGCGGTAAACCTCCCGCATGACGATATATCTATAGCATTAAATTATGTATATATCAATGTTTGCATGTGGATGAGCTAGCTTATGGTATCCTAGATTGCACCGCAGATTAATATTACTAAATACAACAAAGGAGTTAGTGGAGCTAATTAGGTGATCCTTAGTACAGGTTTGGTTGACAACCTATCTGGCACTGGTGGTATCCTGACAACTACCACATAAAAAAATTCAATTACATACACAAGGATGTGAAATAACTTAGTCAAACTCATGTCTGATTCGTACCTTGTTCAAAATTCTTGTGAGATAAATGTACAATATTGGCTAGTTAGTTAAAACATTTGAGTCTTAGAAATACTTTAACTACATTCTAGAACACTTGTGGTACATTCCATTCTTACATCACCATCATAAAATATAAACAAAAAAATATCACACAACAATCACATAGTACAAAAAGCCAGTAAATCCTGTATAGTCTATGGTGCCACCGCCAAGTTACCAACAAATCATTTCATCCATTCCATATGCATACATCATATAATTAGAAACAATTGCATTCATAATAAACACATGCATACATCAACGTAAATAAATGTGTATAATAAAAAATAAAGTCATGTGTATATCACCAAAAATGCCCGCAGGCTACAATAAGTCGGTCCTATGACCTCACAAAAAATCAAAAACTCAAAAACCCCAAGCCTAGGGACTCAGCCACCATGATCACGTAGGATCGGTGTGACTGGAACTACCCCCATTGGTGTGGGTCCTATGGGACCTCTCAAGGTGGTTGCTTCCAGCCCCTACATCATGACCACTAGCGCTACCCTCACCCACCCGCCTACGACGAGAGGATGCAGATTGCTCAGTCTCACTACCTCTCATACAATGCAATGAACCACCACTAGTAAGCTTAGGTAACTGCCCATCGAGGTGGATAATCTCGGCCTCCAACTCCACCTAGTACCAACCCCACTCCACATCCCATCGGCAGTATGCAGCCAATGTGTCATCCTGCTGTGCCAACTAAGCCCACAAGAGCTCCCTCTCAGCTCGGTGCTCCTCATCTTGTCTCCATAGTATCTCCAATTGTGCTATATCAACGTGATACCTAGCCTCCATATCTCCTAGGACTTCCTGAGGCATGGGTATCTTTGGGACAACATGTTGCTCCGACACCCACTGCTCCAGGACATCCTGTGTATCTGGATACTTCGAAACCCCTACATCATCCCTAGTGAAGTCATCAACCTCCATCATATCCACATCATCGAGTGGAGCCCCCCAACCCTCCATTAATGCCTTTGCACCCCCACCACCTACTACTACCACATCCGGACCTCCTAGAGGCCCCTCACCCCGCCATCACAACATCGTCCACCACTGGTCGTACTCTGTAGTAACCCCAACATTGTCCATGTTGGGGACATCAATCACTACATTCGACTCTTAACCCAATGGCTTAATAATCAGCCAAGATAGAGTCCTATCATTGCCCCGATGCCAATAGATCAAGGGCTCACCAAGAAATACCTGGCGCACCCCAAACTATCGAATCACCCGGATGTACGAGAAGTACTCCTACTCAATACCATGTTGCCCGATCAACAATATCCCCCTGCGCACCCATCAAAGCCACTCTCAAGCCTCAAGCCAAGCTGGACAGTCCCGGTATGGCTGCTAGAACACCTCCCTTGGAGCAAGATGAGAGAAGGCATAAGTATAGTGCCCTATGGCACCTGCCCACCACTGACTTTGCCCCTGCTTCTCCTTCCTCCACCATAGTGTAGCATACCCAATATCCCTGTACACCATCGCACCCCAAGTGGTCCAAGGCAACCCCTGTGGTCGCTCCACAGCTATGTGCTGCCACCCCCAGCACTACAATAGATAGCTGCACCCAATTCCCTTTTGCCTCTAGCAGTGAACCTCATACAACTCATCATAAAGTTGTGCCAATAGTGTCCGACCCTACTTCATAATAAGTGGCACTATTTTTGGACACTCCCCTAGTCTGAACACCACCTCAAGTAGGTTCCAAGGGAGCCTCACACCTGAGGAGTCGGTAAGCAGCATGTTAGAGATGAGGGTCATCATTAGAGCATGCCTCACCCCTAACACACCCTTATTAAACCACAACCACACTAGAATCTCACCAATCAGGAAATCACCCTCTGCCCTCTCCACCGCCCTATCCACCCCATATTCATCGCATGCCCAAAGCACCGTGTCAGCACCGTCGCTCGCTGATCACGAGGAGTCATTCGAATGGGCAGCCCATCTATCAAAATTTACAAAATTTGATACATGTCCTCTAGATTCACTGTCATCTCCCCTATTGGGATATGAAATGTGTTGATGTGGGTATCCCACAAATTGATCAGGGCAGTCAGATATGCCCCATCCCCCACCATAGGCTCCAGCCGCATCACTTTCTTGAGCCCAAGGGCATCAATCCAATCCAAATCCACCACAATCAATGCATCTCGAGCATCTAAGAACACAGTTGACTGATGGTACCGACTCTTCACAACCTAAAAAACAAAAACAACACAAAAACATCAACACAACAAAAAAATCATCTAAGGTTTTTAACCTTATTATTAACACAAAAAAACAAATAAAAACACAAAACTCATCTAGGGTTTTTAACCTTAATTATGAACAAAAAACAAATCAAAACAACAAAAATTCAAACTAGGGTTTTTTTATAACCTTATGATGCACAAAATAAAACAAATAAAACCATAACATTCATTTAGGGTTTTAACTTTAATGTGACAAAAAACAATGATAAAATGCGAGTTTTAAAAATTCATATAAAAACAAACAAAAAACAAGAAGAAGGAAGGAGCACCTATCGATCTTGCTTTGGCTCCGCAACTCAAGGATCTAATACTTGAACTCATGGTTTCAGTTATAATTCGGTAGAGCTCCGCTATGCAAACTCAAACTCCTCCTCCTCACAGCTCCAAATTGCTAGAAAAAACAATTGCAAATGAGCCCAAAACCTAGTTTTGGCCCTTATATAGGCTCTTAGGCCTGTAATCGTTCCACCCTGGGATGAGCGCTCTAGTTAGTGCTTGTCCCACCCTAGGATGATTACAAAACTAGTATTCGTCCCACCCTGGGATGATTATAGAGCAATAAAATCAAAAACAACCAAAACTACATCCAAAATGCACCAAAAATAGTAATAAAACTGCCGAACAAAGGCACCTTTGCGCCCTATGATTCATGGCATAAAAAACTAATGTTGGGGTCACAAATCCTCACTATCCTACTCCCTAAGAAGGTTACCATAGCTAGACCGCTCCACAGGAGTATGGATTTTCGACAATTTCATCCTCAAAAGGCGTCACAAAAAGGGTCAAAACCCACCAAAAAACAACAATAAAATTGTCAAACAAAGGCA
The DNA here is from genome assembly GCA_028583015.1 of Wollemia nobilis. NCBI lineage: Eukaryota > Viridiplantae > Streptophyta > Pinopsida > Araucariales > Araucariaceae > Wollemia > Wollemia nobilis. The sequence continues at coordinate 1,635,389 of JAQPPZ010002297.1, forward strand.
CCTTTGCGCCTGAAATTATTGGCATACAAAATTGATGTCGGGGCCAAAAATTATCAATATCCTACACCCTAAGAATGCTAGAATTGCCGTAATGCTCCACGGGAGGACGAATTTTTGACAATTTTAGCCCCAATAAGCGTCACAAAAAAGGGTTAAAACCCACCAAAAATAGGCCGGATTATTGGGAAACTGCATAAGTATTCAACAGAAAACAACTGAAGGCACCCTTAAAAAATTTATCTTGGGTCAAGCAACTCATCACTTTTCTCATGTCGGTCATTCCCTCATCGATTTGTCGCTTGAGGGGGTAGTCACACAGTCACCAATCAACAAATACACACCCAATCAAGGAAATGACAAGCATTCAAAGAATCAGTGACAAAGACAATCATGCTCCTGCTTGGGGTAGTAAACAAGCAATAATCACAAGCTGATCAAACACTTGGCATTCTATAATCATAAACTTAAGGTTCCCATAGACAAAATGTTGTGCCCTTTGCCTATTCATGACTGAAAAATGTCCAAGATCAAGTAACACCTCACCAAAAAAGGTTAACACTTGAATTAAGCTGCTTAGCTTGTCAAAAGCAAGGATTCAAGAATGTGTTCCCTTTTTATACTTGGGTCATTAAAAGTTGGTTAGGTTACTAAGAAACCCTAATCATTAAGTGCTTTGGTTATCTATTTTTCCTTAGCACTATGCCACGCACAACGCATCCCAAAAATGGGCATCTGTAGACACCAAAATAGCACCAATTTGATTATGTGGCTACAAGAACTGACAAAATTGGCATACACAGCCCCTAGGGCAGCCCTTAGAGGTTAAACAGTGGTCCTAACCACTCCAAAAGTAGTTTTGGAAAGTTAGAGGTCAATTTGGCACCTTTCAAGCACCCTGATCCTTATTCGTTCCACCCTGGGATGATTAGAATTCTATTTGCCCCACCCTATGAGGATTAGAAGCAATCGCTCCATGGTGGGGTGAATAACAGGTTTGATGGGAAAAAAGTCAAACCTTGAAAAATGGTATCCCAGATCCGTCACTCAACTCCACCTTCAATTCATGGGAGTTTGAGTGAGCATTTCAAAGCTCAAAGAGGCAGTCATAAAGGCAGTCATGGAGCCCTTAATTAGGGAGGAATCTTCTCTCCCCTGACAAGGCATGATGGCCAAGTGGCGCTCCTGCATGCACATTCAAAGCAGACCTTTAGGTCTATAAAATGGTGAGTCTTCTCACCCCAATAAAATAATAGAGCAGGAGCATTTGGAGCAACGGAGTGCTGCCAAAATATACGCTCACCCTCATTGTTCTTCCTACATCCTTGATCTCTCTTTTGGAAGGGAGGTTATCGGGTGAACATTAGGAGAGCAATCTAGACCTAAAACTTGAAGAATTTGCCACAATACCACATCCAAATTTTTGACACAATCCCCTAGGAGGTTTTGGACCCATCCCAAGTGGATTGGTGTCAAAACCAAGCCCCAAAATGTGGGAGTCCTGCCCCCGGGCGCCCCCTGCACTGTTGTAGTCCTAATCGCCCCACCCCAGAGAGATTATAAATCTATAGTAGATTTATCCACTATTTATTTTGCATCATGTTTTGTGTGTTTCATATATGCTACAGTTCAAATTTTAAAGCATTCTGACTTGTTTTGACTGTGTTTTCATTGTTTTAGCTTTTACTAACGTACAGGGAGTGCCTTCGGATATAGGGCGATCGGGGAAGAATCTACAAAATATGACCTTTTGGGTTGTCTCAAAATGCCCCATTTTTCCTAAACCCAAGTTTGTAGGTGTTTTGGAGGCCTCTGGATAGGACATTTGGGAGGTCACTTTTAGACATTTTATGACAGTCCTAATCGTCCCACCTCGGAGCGATTATAAATCTACAATAGTTTTCTCGACTGTTCTTTTTGCAATGTGTCCCTGATGGTGTTTATATGCTTCTATTTAAATTTCATTCCGTTCTAATAAATTTTGATCACTATTTTAATTATTTCATGTATGCATTAATCGGAGGCCTTGGGGATTGCACGTTTTCCTCCATCTGCATGTGCTATTAATTGTTATTTGTTTCTTTATATGGAGGATATCAACACCAGATGAGAAGCAAGGAACCAATAATGTATTCACGCAAGTGGCGACGACATTTGGCCTGCCCATTTTGAATGTGGGCACGCGAAAGATCCCGAAGGGAAGCGCATCGTCTGTTGGTGTAAAAAAATTGTATCGAATGCTCCAAGCCCCTAAAAAGGGAGCGGAAGATGTATTGTAACCTGATCACAAGAAAAATTAATAAAAGAGGCTACACCTTTGTTTTTGCTTTACATCTCGTTTCATTCATGCTTCGCTTTCCCTTTTTCATGCACTTAGCGTTTCATTAGTACAACTAATTTTGCATGCATCACACCACTATTTATTTTGCATCATGTTTTGTGTGTTTCATATATGCTGCAGTTCAAATTTCAAAGCATTCTGACTTGTTTTGACTGTGTTTTCATTGTTTTACGCTTTTACTAACATATAGGGAGCGCCTTTGGATACAGGGTGATCGGGGTAGTATCTGCAAAATCCGACCTTCTAGGTCGTCTCAAAATGCCCCATTTTTCCTAATCCCAAGTTTATAGGTGTTTTTGAGGCCTCTATATGGGCCATTTGGGAGGTTTCTTTCGAACATTTTATGAAAGTCCTAATCGTCCGACCCTAGAGCAATTAGAAATCTACAGCATTTTTCTTAGCTATTCTTTTTGCAGTGTGTCCCTGATGGTGTTTACATGCTTCTATTTAAATTTCATTCCATTCTGATAAGTTTTGATCATTGTTTTAATTATTTCATGTATGCATTAATCGGAGGCCTTGGGGATTGCATGTTTTCATCCATCCGCATGTGCTATTAATCATTTGTTTTTTATCTATATGTAGGATATCAACATTGGAGGGGTAGAAAGGAACCAAGAATGTATTCACACAAGTGGCAGTGACATTTTTCATGCCCATTTCGAATGTGGGCACACGAAATATCTCGAAGGGAAGCGCATCGTCCATTGGTGTAACAAAATTGTATCAAATGCTCTGAGCCCCTAAATTGGGGGGGGGAGACATATTGTAACCTTATTATAAGAAAAATTAATAAAAGAGGCTGCACATTTGCTTTTGCTTTACATCTTGTTTCATTCATGATTCACTTTCCCTTTTTCATGCACTTAGCATTTCGTTAATACAACTGCTTTTGCTTGCATCGCCCTCGGTGTGCCTGTGCTTCCGTAGACATGCTTTTAGTACTTTAGCTAATGATATGTGGACCAAGTTGAGGAATACTTATGAAGGAGATTCCAATGTAAAGTTGGCAAATAAATCTTACTACATTGTAGAAGCAAGTGATAATTCAGATTACAGTGATAAAGATCAGTCAAATGAAGAAGAATGTACATTCTTTGGAATAAATGAAGAAAAACAAGAACATCTCTTCCTAGGTATTGAAGTTAAATAAGAGGAAAAATCTATTGAAGAAAGACATTAAGAGCTTGCCATAACCATTGATCAACTAGATAGGTACAAGAAAGGTCTAAGAATACTAAAATGCTTCATATGCGGAGATTTTGGACATATAGATGATGATTGCACATACTACAACAATTGCAACAAGGAAAGTTTATTTGAAGAAGAAAGCAATAGTTCTAGTGACAATTCTAGCAGCAATAATGAAAGTCTCTCAGTCAGTGAAAAATAAGAAGCTCCTACTAAAGATCAAAAGTAGGAATCTCAAGTAAGAATTTATCATGAAGAGAAAAATAGGCATAGTTATGATCATGAAGAAAAAAAAGTGTCAGAACAAGCTTTTGAAGAAATGAAAAGATAAAACTCAATACTAAAGGCTCAATCACAAGAGGATGAGAAGATGAATTCAAAGCTCCTACAAGATCTCATTGATCTAAAAATCATGGTTGAAGAGGCAAAGAAAATTGAAAAAGATATGATTAAACAATTAAAGGTAAGGAAACAAGAATGTGAAATATTAGAACATGAAGTTGTTTCCTTAAGGTTGGAAGTGGAATACTCCAAGGATAATTTGCACAAGTTTTGGAAAAGTTTCAAAGCACCAAAGGTCCCATATTTCAGGTTTGGGGAATCACACTCAAAAGGAAAGGAAGTTCTAAAATATGAAAGCAAGGAAGCACCTAATATTTGCGAGGAAATTTCCAAAGTTCCTATGTCTCCAAATATTCATTTTGGTTGTTATTTTGAGATGGGTGAATCAAGCTCAAAGGGAAAAGAAATTCTTTAAGATAAAGGCAAGGAAAAGTTTTTAGACGCTACAAAGAAGGTTCAAGAATGCAATGCACAAGTTGATAATGATCATAAGGATAATGGTCAAGAAAGGTATGAGGAACCAAGGCATGAACAAAGGGATTTTCAAGGATATTGTTTTTCTTGTAATGGATTTGGACATAGGGCTATACATTGCAGGATCCATGGATCAAAGAATTTTGATTTTGCTAGAAGAAACTTCAATGGAAGAAGGTATGGTTGTTAGTGACATTGCTTCTCATGCAATAGGATTTTTCATAGAGCTTTTTAGTGCAAAATAAATGAGCAACATAGTTTTGGTTTTAGAACTGCACAATTCATAAGTCATGATTATAATGGTCATGAAAACAGAGCTTCACAATACAAGGTTCAGGAAAGGAATGGATATGGAAATTATTTTAAGAATGAATTCAAGATATGGGAACCATCCAAAGGCTACAATATCAAGTGTTTTAATTGCAATAACAATGGGCATATTGCAAAATGGTGTAGGACTCAATTCCAAACAGGTTCAAGGCAAGAAGGTCAAACAGGTTCAAGTCAAGAAGGTCAAACAAGTACTATACAAGAAGATAAAGTAATTCATCAAGAGAAGGATATCATAAAAACATGGAAGGAAGTTGATAGATGAAAGAAACAAAGTGATATGGGAGTAAAATTACTCCCACCCCAAAATTAATCACCTCAAAAGAGAAGGGGGTGAGGGGGGCTAAGCTTAAGAGTCATATATTTTAGCCCCATAGGTGTCCCTTTTTGCCATTGATGTCAAAGGGGGGGAGATTTGAGTAAGGGGGAGAGCATTGATTTAGGGTGGAAAGCCTCCAAAGAGAATATTGAGTTATGGGGAGCAGCCTCCATAAGAGAATTGAGTCAGAGGGAGCAGCCTTGATTCTTAGAGATGGTTTTTATAGTGATTGTGGTGTTTGCATTAGAGGTGTTGCCATCAATGACAAAGGGGGATATTGTTGGAAATTTGAGTTAATTTTAGGTACTTTATATTGTCATTGATGTCACATGGATCACATTTGGCTTTGGTGACCAATTTCATAAATAAGAATTTATAATATTTTGGAAATCATGGCTATTAGAGGGTTTTTATGAAAACCAAGGCAGACAAAACAAAATGTTTTATTTAAAACCATGGTGGGCTTATATGGAAAGGGATTTTCTTAAAATCCAAGGTGGAATTTTGTTTCATCAAAAAAGGACTTCCGGTTATGAAGATATTAAAGTTTAAAGTTTAATTTTAAATTAATGCAGGGTAGACCTATGTGCAATTAATGGAGGGTGGCATATATATATATGTAAAGGTTTCAATTTATTTCGGAAAGGGGGCATATTATATATCGTCAGAAAGATTATTTTAAGGGCTATTTGAGTAATTTATTTAGAAGTATAAATAAGGTGTGTGTAAAGAGATATTCAAAATTTTGCAAAGGGGTTCCAAAAGTGAAGTTTACCTTGTTCTTTTTTTCAAGAGGATTAATTCTTTCATGAGGTGACAAGGTATGCAATATTGTGATTTATTTTATTTTATGGTATAAGTTGTTTTGGGAGAGAAAATGTTATGCAATGTTTTGATTTATTTTATTTTATGGTACAAGTGGTTTTAGTAGAGAAAAGGAAGTTGTGCAATTAAAGGCCTTGGTGATGATTATTGAAAAGTGGAGTAATGTTGATTATTTTGTGATCTACTAACCCTTGTGAATATTGGCAAAATAATTTTGTGATTGTGGAAGATTTACAAAGAGGTTTTTTTCATATTCATAAAAGGTATGGACACATTCTCCTATTGACTATTTATGGTGGTTTATTTCTGAAATATCATTGGAGAGAAAATGATTGATTGTGGTTTCCTTTTCGAAAGTGATTGGTTTAATGCTTCAAGGTTTTCTAGTTTGAGATTTGAGGTTAAACCTTGTTTTATAAGCATTGTTATTGAATCCCATTGGTTGTGAAATAACATGAGTATCATTATTATGTGATATTTGTGGTTGAGCATTATTGGAAACATTGGAGTTGGTTGATACATACTTGGACTAGGGTTGTGTGAGAAAGAGTTGCCCCTTGTGATGATTGGTTGAGTTGAGTTGATTGAGCCTAGTCAAGTGATGCATGAAGTTATTGTTCAAGTTATATGAAATAAACTATTCCATAATTCTATGTTGAGTTGAGATTAAGGTTAGAACATATTGAGTCTCTAACTATTCTCTTTATGGTTCTATAACACTTGAGTTGAGTTGAGGTTGACTTGAATTGAGTTGAGGTTGATTTGAGTTGAGAGTGATATTAGAAAATATTGAGTCTCTAACAATTCTCTTTATGCTTCTATGAGTTTATTTGATATTTATTTGGGTTGAGAGTGAGTTTAGAACATATTGAGTCTCTAACAATTCTCTTTATGCTTCTATGAGTTGAGTTGATATTGATTTGGGCAAGTTCTTGGCGAGCTTGCTAGAGTAGATTTGGGAGAGTTCTTGGTGAGCTTGCTAGAGCATATTTGGAAAAGTTATGTGTGAGATTATTATTCAGCATTGGAAAGGTTCTGTGTGAGCTTGTTATTCAGCATTCGATAAGTTTTGTGTGAGATTGTTATTCATATTTGGGCAAGTTCTTAGTGAGCTTGCTTGAGCAGATTTGACAAGTTCTGTGTGAGCTTTTTAAGTAAGTTCTATGTGAGCCTATTGAGAAGGTTCTTAGTGATCCTATTGAAAGATCTTTGGATGTGATAGAGTACAAAATATAGAGTCTTAGTGGATAGATATCCAGTAGCAGCATAGTTGAAGACACATATGAGTGAGGAGTCTTGAAGTGGAGAGAGGTCCACCAGTCAGTGCAACAGAGAGACAGAGTCTTCTAGAATATCACATAGCAAGAGTAGAAGAGGAAATAGTTCTCCTATGGAAGAGATCCACAAACTTGATATTAGGGAATCAACATCTCCTTTGGACAGAGATCCATAAACCTTGTAATTGGGAGTGATTCCCAAAGATATTGATTGAGAAAGTTTTAGTAAAATATTTTCTTCGTGGAGTAGCCCACATTGGGTGAACCATGTAAATTATGGTGTGTCTATTATTTATGGTTTCTATGCATTTATTTTATTACTACTATATTTACACAACATAATATTGAATTGGAAGAAAAAGTAAAAAGTGGTCTTATACTGTTCACCCCCTCTTAGTATAAGCTTGTGTTCTTCAATCGATGTTAGTAAATGGCCAAGCATAAATATTATTTCCTAGCCAAAAGGGACTAATATAGGTATACCCTTTATCATATTACTCATTCATTTATATGGTTAAGTTTCTAGGTAGGGCCATTGATTCAGCTAGAAGGGAAGGCCAAATTTAGAGGAACAAACTAGCTACTTTAGTTCAACCGATTACTCATCATTAGTTTGTGGATGATACAATTATTATTATGGAGGTACCAGTTAGAGAAGCCATGAATATAAATAAGGTTATCAAGGAGTATGAACAATATTTAGTTCAATGCATCAATTTTAACAAAAGCAAGTTATTATTTATTAACAGTTTGGCCCTCAGATAGGTTAGAATCTCTAGATTTTTTTATGGTGATATTGCTGATTTTTCCTCAACCTATCTAGGCTTACCCTTGTTAAAATGAAGAGTTAAAAACATGCTATGGAATTTTTTTATAGTAATATTTCAATGTAAGTTAGTGGGGTCGAAGGGGATTTTTCTTTCCTATGTAGGTAAAGTTCTACTCTTGTAATCTACTCTTTAATATTTACTAGTTTATTTTCTTTTGATGCTAAAAAACCATGTAAAAGTGATGACACTATTGGAGAAAATCCAAAGATGTTTTTTTATGGTCAGGGACTAAGAACAACGAAAGGCTCCCTCTTGTGGCTTGGGATAAAGTGTGTAGACCTAAGAGCAAAGAGGGTTGGGCATAAAGCGAATTCAAATTTAATGAAGCTCTATTGTCTAAGCTTGGCTAGAGAATAATCAAATAAGATGAAAATAATTGGATCAAAGTCATTAGGGCCAAGTACTTATATTATTCAATACCCTTTTTTAGATGTGATAACCCTCCTAAGGATTCTAATTTCTAAAATAGGCTTGTTAAATCCATATTTGTATTGTTGAAAGGTTTAAAATGGAGTTTGGAAATGGTAATTCCATTATATTTTGGGAAGACACTTGGATTAAAAACAAGACCCTCTACACTTTTAGAGAATGCAGTCAATTTTTGGTTCCCATAAAGGATAGATTCAGTAGCAATATTTGTGATTATACTAAAGATGAAGTAACCCTAATAGGATGGAAGGATATATCCCTTATTACCTTAATTGAAGAGGCCTAGCATCAGGTATCATTTGTGAAAAGTTTATTAATCTCTTATTATATTCCCCATAAGCCTCTCTCAAGACTCCCTCATTTGGGCTCCTTATTCTTTTGGAGTTTATTAAACTAGATCAAACTATATGGTATCTAATAATTAGTCTATTCCTAGGTTTCCTATTAGTAGAGTGTGGTTAAAATACATCTCTCCAAAAGATGTTATCTTCTTCTAGATGGCCCTTCACAATAAAATTTTAACAATAAACAATCTTAGGAAGAAAATATTTTGTATCCCAAATATGTGCTTATTGTGCAAGGCAGATGAGGAATCAATCTTGCACCTCTTTATTATTTATCCTTTCTCAAGAAATATTCTCAACTTGCTACTTCAAGCCTTTGGATATTCATGGGTGGTTCCTCATTCGGTCCTTGGTTTTATGGAACAATGGTAATCTTCCTTTAAAAGAGATAGACTCACATGTTCATGGAATTTTTTTCCTTTCTCTTTTCTTCTAGAGTATATTGCTACAATACAACCAAAGGATATTTAGAGGTATCAGTAGATATGAAAAGTGGGTTTTCCTTAGAATAAAGCTTATTACTCATGACAATATCTTAATTACCAAGCACTGGGATGGGACTAAGAAGGGGGAAAAATGAGAGCTTAATTTTGGAACTTAGAATCTCATATTGGTGTTGACATCATCTCAAAGGATGATATTAGGAAGAACACCAAATGGAAGGCTCCTAAGGAAGGATGGGTGAAACTTAAATTTTAAGGGACCTCAAAATGTAACCCAAGAATTTTTGGGGGTGGAGATGTAGTTAGAACTTCAAAAGAGGATTTTATTGGTGCCTACTCAGAGCATTATGGTATTTAAACCAATCACATGGCAAAAGCAAGGGCTTTTCAATTTGTAATAAAGCTCCAATATTACCTAATTATTCAAGGATTATACTGGAAGGGGAATCATAGAACATACTTAACTACTTAATTAGGAAGGAAGATCCAAGTTATATGGTGGAAGAAATATTAAGGGATATCATGTCCTTTCTATAGTCATTCCAAGAGGTGAAAATCATGATCACACTAAGAGAAGGGAGCAAAGTTATTGACTTTATGGCTAATCAAGGAGTTAGCAACAACTCAAACAATATTTGGATGGACTCATTTCATCCTCATGTGATCTCCTCTTTATTTATTTATGCTAATTATATATCTAGTAATGTGGAAATTTTGTAGGTGTGATTTGTCATGGATATGACCCCTTCAAGGACTAATTCTATTTCCTTGAGTGATTTTTGCGTGTTTATTATGGAAAAGAAAATGAAACAGTTTTGATGCTTTTGTGACCAAGGCTAGATTTTAGTTGTATCAAAATAATAGAATGCTTGAAGTCTTAGGAAGTGTTGAAGGTTTAGGTGTAGATTAAGAGGTAGAAGGAAGGCTTGTAGGTTGATGCTAGCCTCTCCAAATCTTAGTTAGCCATTTGCTCTCTTGTTATGTTTGTAGTTTTATATTATAGCTATACCTTTTTGGCCTTGGGCTTTTATCTCTACTCAATTTTTTTTTACCCTTTGTATAAGGTTTGGGTCCCTTCCAAAACCCTCATTTTCACCATTAATAAACTAAAAAACCATATAAATTCTTGATGATCCACAAATATTAACCTCTCTAATACCATGATATGAGAATACTAAGAAGTAGGAAGAAAGGATAGATAAAAGGAAATAAATAGAGAAAGAAATATCTCAGGATATGGAGGCTCATGGAGATTCATATTTCAAAATTGTGTAATGTATAACCAATCAAGAGGAAGAGGATGGAGGAGTAGAGGAGGGAAAGAAGCACCCATAAGTAGGAGTAGAGGAGGGAAAGAAGGTGGGTAGGCCATATTTAAAGGAAAAAATATCAAAGGAAACAAAGAGATTAAAATATGGAAAGAAAGCAACCCTAGTATTGAGTGGGTATAATACTACAACAAGAAGTAAAACATGAAATAAATAGCATGGGATGTTAGAGGAATGAATTATCCTAACAGACATAAATTGGTGAGATCCATGATGAAGGACCACCAACTGGAGATAGTATTATTACGAGAAATAAAATTGTCATGTGTAAGGTGGGAAAGCATCCAAAGTGGAATACGGAAAGAGAGTAAGAGTTGTCAAGAGTAATCTAGACTAGCTTTAGGAGGATTGTTAACTATGTGGGATTCAAACCTTTAGAGGAATGAATCAACTCTTAAAGGGTAAATCAATTACCATTTTTATTTACAATAAAGTCTTTATTTCCTTATTACAAATATCTATGCTCCAAATGTAAGATGATTGAGAGAAGTTTTGAAAAGAACTAGAACGTATGAGACAATAGGTAAAGGGTTAAGAAGGATAGTGGTCGAAGAATTCAACACTCCATTAAGACCAGGTGAGAGGTGTTGTAGAAAAATTTTAATACCCTTATCGAATATCACGCTATTCAAATTTTTGTAAATCCACAAACAGATATGTGAGCTCTGGTGGAATCACCACTTCATTCTAGGAAAACTTGAAATCTAAAAAGGCTAGGTCTAGACACCACAATATGAGATTCTATGATAAATATTAAGAAAACAACTCAACTAGATTTGTTGATATAGATTGTAATATATCGGTGACCAAGCATAATTTAAGAGCATTACACTAGCAAGGGTAGACCAGTGCCTCCTCCATTGGGTTATTGTAGAAATTTTAATCATTCACATGGCATATAGAAGAGAAAGAAATAAAAAATGATGAACCTATATTTATTCGAATGTTGTAATAAACACGGATCCTTTAATCAATGAAGAAGCATTGTCTACACATTTAAATAATTCAAGATGCAGATAAGTCACATACACATTTTACAACAAATTATACCAAAAATCAAGAACCAAATATTATGTATTATATTCAATTTGGAATGTTACAATAGCAAGGTCTGAGTAGATTACTCAGGTTCTTCACTGAACATAATACATAGAATCAAATTTTAACAGGGGATTAACATCTACTATCCTAATCATAGAGACATATAGACTCTGGATCTTCGAACGACTCTTGGAAATGGTCTCAAATAGTTCACTCAAATCTTAGCAAAAACCTACACAAAGGTAAAGGAAATAAGAGAATGATAGAAATAGAGACACAAAGGGGATATGGAAACCTAGACTTAGCACTCAAAAATACCTCTCACAAGCTTGTTGCATGATTTCTTGATGATGAAGTCTGATTGCCTTTGTTCCTTTTATAACTAGACTGCCAAAAGTTAGTTATAGATACTTGGTGTAGGTGCTACCACTTGTGCTTTTTCTATTCTTGCATTGCTTTGGCTACCCAAGTTTATTATAGCATGTTTAGTTGATGCCAACTATCAAAAACCTTCATCGATTGTTTATTTTATTGAGATCACTCTGGATGTTATTGGGGTTCATATTTTTTGGGATTTTTTGGTTTGAAGGAGGTTCTTGATAGTGGTGGGATAGGTATTTGATTATGCTATTCTATTTGTGCAGAATATAATTTGAGAATTTTTCTTTCAATCCTGTTATGCTAGTCATCTAGCTTCTCATCTTCAAGTGATTTTGGATGACATAGAGGGTAAATAAACATGATGGTGAATAGAAGAAAAAAAAATAGGTGACAATATGGATGGCGGTGGAAACAATTGAACACAATGGATGTGGAAGGCTACAGACAATGGTGGTGAGGTGGTGTGTTGTGGAGCAAACTGTGATGGTGATTAAGAGAGAATACCCTGAAGGGGGAGGGCAAAGGGGAATGAGAGGAAATAAAAAATGTAAAATGATATCTATAAGCATGCAAATTGATAGGAGTGATAGTAAAAGTACACTTCCATAACTATATTCTATTTGGGTGCTCCCTATATAACTATAATTTGTTGAGATAGTGCTATCCTTTTGGAGCTTTGATAATTATGTTGTTTCAACCTACTCTTCCTCTTATAGTACCTTTTACGTATTTTATGTAGGAACTTATTGCATTGTTTATAGTCTCTCATGGTCATTGCCTATTACATTATCTATCCTAATTTTACTATTGACTCCTTCATTATGCTTACATCCTTCATTTAAATCCATGTAGAGATAGTCTCCTCTATCAATTGATGATAACAACATCATGCTCTGTATATCCAAGCAGATCCGCCTATCTTGAGTCTGCATTAAATTCATCCTTTGAGTTGCTTGTTTCATCATTTTGCTTTTCTTGGTGCAGTCTAGGGGACTTGAGCTTGTGTGAAAGATTTTATTCATGTGGCTCAATGATATCTACTTCAATTACATTCCTAGTATGTTCAATTTTCATGCCTTCCTTTTGATTGGTCTAGGGTGGATGGAATTGCATTACTCCTTTGAGTCTTTGTACTTTATTGTAGCCATAATTATGGAACTTGTTGTAAATGATCTCATTGATCGTCATCTACTTCAAAGGATATGTTCTACTTGGGACACCTTGTGATTTTTTATGCTTTTGGGTTCACAAGATATTTCACACTTTCTACTATTTTTTAGTCTTTAAATAGGTAGCCCCACATATCCCCAGTTGAAATCCACAACGTTGATCATCATAGGAAAAATTGGATTGTCGATATTTCTTTCATATTTCACCTAAGTCTATCATTGATGGAATGAATGATAAGTGTTCTTCCAGAGTGATGTGGATAAGAGAGGATGCATTTTCACTCATAGTTGAGGTTATCACTAATTTAATTGGTGATGGTGATTTTTAAACTAACGATGGCCAGATTGCTTTGCAAAAGGGTTATAAGCTTCGTTGATAGGGTTGAAATTATGTTTTAGGATGGAAACAATCACTTTTCCATTTTGGGATTTTTTAATTTTGGGAAGAATTGTCACTGATGGAGCAGACTTCAGATCGATGATGAAGTTGTTGATGAATGAAAAAAACTTGCATGGAATTTAATTATTTACCGATTGACATTATGGTTGTGGATCATGTAGATGATAGTGTTTTGGGAGACTTTAAAAATAACTTTATTTGACCAACTTCTATCGATAGGGAGACTTTCTAGGCTGACGTGGAAAATATCCTTGTTTGACTTTCATCGATGAGGGAGAGCTATCATTGATCAAGGATACTTTGGATCGGTGATGTGAGTTTGGAGGAGCAATGATCAAATTTCCTCTTTGTATTTTCTTAAACTTGGTCACTGATGAGGGATATCTATTGATGATATCTTTGGTGATGAAAGGCTTGTAAAAGTGATGGAGGATCTCAAGATAAAACACTGTAGCACCCTAAAATTGGCGTAGTTAAACCATCAGTAAAAAGGTAGAAATTTGAATTTTAACCCCGAAATCACCCGTTAACCACTCACCTCATTTTTTGCACCATTTTTAGAATTTTTTTTGACCATTGGACGATATCATCCCAAAATGGACGAATTCATCTGGAATAGAACGTCCAGATGATTTCATCCCAAAACCAAATTTTCATAATTAGCTTCTGTTCCAATGACCTCTCCAACTTGGGCAGAAGCATGTCTACGCGGTTGGATATTCCCACATTAAGGATCTCCTAGATTGGGATGATCCCCAACCTCCTAACCTCCCCCTAATCCTATATAAACTAGGATTTTTCTAGTTTATCCCCCTAATTCCCTGATTCCCTGACTGCCTTCTTCCATTGCCTCCCCTGAATCTCTCCTTGCCTGCTCTCCCTGATCTCCCATAATTCGCATTTGTGTTTTCAAGTTTTTGTTGTAGGATTTCACTGTGTTTCAGTCGAAGATAGCTCGGATCATTGTAGGTGATTCAACCATAATTTCGGGCAATCCTGTCAAGATCATCGACGATCTCGTACGATTGCAAATGATCTTGACTACAATTCAGCTTGGGGGCAATCAAAGTCCTAAGTTTGCATTTTCTACCTCTTTTCTTTATTTATTGGTGCATTAGATTAATTTAATTCTGTTATGCATCTTGGAGTTCACCTCATTTAGCATAATTGCATGATAAAATTCAAAATAAGTTACCAAAACATTGCATCTCATTTAATTTGATAGTTGGATTTGTTATTTAAACATCTACACTCTCATTTCTATCACTTTGCATCATTCTTGCAATAGTATTTTTGGTTTTTGGTGTCTGTTTTCTTGATTGCAGGTTTTTGACGAATTCATCTGATGAATTTGTCAGGTCACTGATGATCCTGGGTGATCTCATATGATTGACTATGATTTGGGACGATTATATACAATTACAGACAATCATGTCATATCTAGGACAATTTGGACTCCTACAATCTTCAGAATATTCATCAGACATCAAAAATCAGGTGTACTCTTCTCCATTTAACATATTCTCTACATTTAATCACATTAGGATTCATTTATGTTTGCTGTCTTCATATAAATCAGAATTGTCATATAGAATAACTTAGCTTCATTTTGGCCAACCTAGGAATATGAATGATTGAACATAAAATGAACAAATAAAACCCATTCTCAACCTAGGAATGGAAACTGCCACTCAAAGTTTCTTGGTGAACCCCACCATCCATAAAAAATTCACCTTTATACCCATCCCTCGAGAGGCGTGACCTTCAAATTGCCTCTCCATCCGAGGTATTATTCCATCCATTTCGCATCTCCCTTCCGGGCATGAATCCTTTAGCCTGAAGGTAACGGTGCAAACAAATTTGGACCCGATGTGAAACTAAAACACCTTTTGAAAACAATCCAAAAAAAAAAAACACATTATTAAGAACATCTGGAATCATTAGAAAACTTTTAAATTTGCATATCATACTTATATGGTAGATTATAATAGAAGACGAGTTGTCTCCATAAATGTTGAAAATCAATTAACGGCTATAGAGATTACTTCTGTGCTTAGAGTACCTCAAACATATAGAGCCCAAACTTTGTTGGATGAACTTGATAGGAGATTGGGTATTATTAAATCTAGATCTGTAGAACTTAGGCAAATTAAGAGGTTTGTCCTAGATAGAATCCTGGATCCTGATCAGGTGACTTTGTAACATGAACTTCAGAGAGCTTGCCATAGGTGGTTAGCCGATAAAAAAGCACTTGTGTCTTCTAAATTATACACCTTTGAGGAATACCTTGAGAATGCAGTTGTAGTACATAAATTTCTATCTCGTATAGAGGATAAAGAAGTCGTTCTTATGGATAGAAAGATATGGAATGGAGTTCTTATAGCTGTGTTGTATCGAGAGTATTGCCATGAACTTTATTTTTACATGTCGAGTCTGAAATAGATCATATTACCATAGCACACTTTGTCAAATTCTTGAAAAACAACTTCCAATTTGAAGAGGAGCATTTCATGACTCCTGATGAACTTGACCCTATCAATGATATCTATAAACTATTCATAGAAAACTAAGTGATTATTTCTACTATTTTTTCTTACAACTAGCATGTTGTTTGTCATTTTTATTCTCGCAAAATAATAATATAATAAAATCACACACAAAAAAAAACAAAAATAACAAAACATTTCCTTTAAAATATTATAGTAGGTATATAGTTAAAATATATACCTCTCAAACCTATTGCATATATATATATATATATATATATATATATATATAAGTATATATATTTGCTAAAACCTAAGTTTAGCACAATGCCTAGACTCGGGAATGGAAAACAAACCAAAGAAGATGAAGATTGGTTAGGAAGACCATTAACTGACCAAGTTCAGGAAGAAGAAACCCTAGACCAAAAAGAAGAAGAGCTTACTGTAGGAAATGAACAAGAAGAAACTATTAGAGAGGAAGGATCCTCATCCCCTAAAATGTCTCCGAGAGGAGCTATCAATTTTGAGAACATGGAACAATTTTGGAAGTTCATTAACACTAATATTGGTGTTTTTAATAGAGCAGCCCATATGGACAAGGATAGAATTAGTGACACTCAAGCAACTCTAGAAGAAGTATTTCAAACACACACTAATCCCTTGTCCTTTATTGACCAAGAGAGTGATCAAGCTGGACCATCCAATTTGGATATAGTAGCTACGATCCAGAGCATGCAATAACAGTAGGTTACCCAATGACCTAAAGTGCCTGTTAACAAGCCTAGGGTCATTCCCACACAAAAGAAACCATAATTTACTAAACACCAATTACCAACACTCTAAGGTACAATATAATACTATTACAAATCCCCTTCATAATACTCTTCCTACCAACACTTTGCATAATAGCAATATAACATCTAATCCTTGTGTCACACCATCATACGTTCATAGATCCCATACCTATGTGCCACCGAACCAATATGGTGGACAAACTAGCAATCTAGAAGCCGTGGTGAAATATTTAGTTTCCCGCATGGACCAAATAGATCCCTACCGTCCTTCGTACAATTATTGAGAGATGTGTAGTCAGCCTTTAGATCCTATAGTCGTAGCACAGCCGTATCCTAAACATTTTCTTATGCCTATTCTTCCCATATATAAAGGAACTAAAGATACCATAGAGCATCTTCGTATGTTTAGGATAGCATGTCATGATATATCACATGATGACTTGTTATTACTAAAAATATTCCCAAAAATCTTGGGAGGAATGGCATTAGAGTGGTATTATCAATTTCCCACTAATTCTTTGAGGAATTTCGAAGAAACTACCGAGTTTTGTTCATCAATTTAGTGTCTACATTGAAAGAGATGTGACCATTAAAGATTTTTATAACTTAAAACAGGGTAAAGAGGAATGCTTTGCTGATTTCCTAGCTAGGTGGAGACAGTTGATAGGAAAATTGCACTTTGTGTTACCTTATAGGGAGATGTTGGACATCTTTACTAATAATTTGCAAGAGCAACTATCTTACGAATTATCAACAGCTACCTTGACCACCTTCGATCAAGCTATAGACTTAGCCCAAAGAGTGGAAGATGCTATCTTTAGAAGAGGCCAGCTTAAAAAGAGAGACGATGAGAAAACATCCAAAAATCAATATAAGAATAAACAAGTTGTGGGTGATGGAGTCACCGATAGCAGAAATATTGCTAATATTAATGTTGTGAAGACAACAAAGAAGTTTGTACTAAAACCTCCTGATAGACCTCCTCAATAATTTACTAGGTTAAATAAACATTTATCAAATATTCTACCACAATTATTAGAATAAGGTTTGATTCAATTACCAAATATTCAAGAACCTGATCCAACTATACTCGGATACAGAGGAAATTTACACTGTGACTTACATAGAGGACCTGGACACACTACCATCTCTTGTAAAATATTAAAACATAAAATACAGGACTTGATTGATAACAATGAGATGGAGGTGCAAGGCTTTCAACCTAAGAAAAATCCTCCTAATAATGTTCAAAAGAACACCCCACAAAACCAGAATCAGAATGGAAATCAGTCATTGGAAATATTTCAACATCCCTTACCAAAACATGGTAAGGAGGTGGCTAATCAAGTTAAACATCATAATGTCCCTCCTCCTACCCGATATGTAGGAACTATTAGTGGGCATTTACCTATTCATGATCTAGAAATATTTGACACAACTTTATCCGTGGTTACAACCAAGCCTCTATATAATATTCAGATACCTGATCTTAGTGATACAGAATACGAGACTGAGAGTGATACGGAAATCACATAAAATCAATCGAATATCTAAAGATGAATCGGATCCTATTCACCCTATCACAAGTTATATTGTTCCAAAAGAGCCATTTTCGAGAAGAGTCACTACTAGACCATTGTATCACCGATTACTTTCTAATGAGCTAGCTATAAACGCTAGACCAAGACCCATTCATCATCCATAGAATAATATTGTGGGTACCATCAGAGCTATTACTAGACAACAGGCTCAAAATTCTCAAAAAGATCAAATTCAGAATGGTGGATTAGCTCCATTTGTTTTAAAGGTTCCTAATAAAGGGAATCATTAACCTAATGTTCAACCTAAACCTCCTTATAATATTAATGAACAATTATCAAATATTACAACTAGAATTTCTCTCTTGGACCTTTTAAGATCTTCTCCTACACATAGAGATGAATTAATGCTCACATTAAGTCAGATGATGGTACCACAAGACATTCAACCTGAAGCCATGGCCCATACTATAATAACTTGTGAAGTTGATTGTATTGACTTCCAGGATAGAGACATACCGCAACATAGTTTACATAAAGATAACCCCTTGTATATTACTGCCTTAATTGGAGATGTAGTAGTCAAACGAGTTTTGATTGATAATGGTTCATCTTTAAATATTTGCACTTTTGACTTCTACCAAAGATTTGGGTTTAGAAGTGATGAAATGAAAAGAACTGATATGATCATAAAAGCTTTTAATGATGAAACACAAAGAACGTGTGGAGTTATTACCATTCCATTGCAGGTTGGTCCAAGAAGCTTGGATACGATTGTGTTTATTGTACATTGTCCTGCATCGTACAATATACTCTTGGGTCGTCCTTGGATCAACGTGATGCGAGTTGTTCCCTCAATTTTACATCAATGTGTTAAGTTTGAATTTAAGAATCAGTTGGTTACCATTCATGGTGATCCAAGACCCTTTGATATGTGTGCTTTGGTAGAACCTATTGGAGTTCAATTTTGCCCTGCTCTGTCATCCACACATCCTAATTCTCATTATCCATATAAACATGTGAAACTCACACCCACAACATCATCTACTTCTTCTCCATCAGTTGCACCTCCACATATAACTCAACCATCCTCTAAACAAACCTCATTAGGACCTAATAAAGATCCTAATCCCACAACCAATGTCTCTTGTTATACTCCTATAACTTCCATACCTGTAATAGACCCATCTATCGACACCTCTACATCATCTACATCCACCAAATTAATATTTTCCACATCGAAAGATGTAGGGAATGTTCCTTCTACCTCTTATGTTCTTATTGACGAGCTCTTACCCGATCTATCTAAAATCCTTATATCAGAAGAAACGAATGCTTCTATGCAATATTCCCTTATTTTAAATAATTTTCCACCATCTCCTTGTACCTTAGGCCTCCCACAGCCTATGGGAAGTATTTACCAAGTCGGGAGCTATGCCTTTATTTATATGGGATATGAATGGGGTAGAATACCCAGAAACATCAGAACTCATTATGATGGATATGCTCGATGTTATTTTACTAATGAGTATATTAAAGCCAAACCTATAATGCCTAAATTGGGATATAAAGGGAAAGGTTTGGGACCTTTCCAGAATGGTATGAAAGAACCTTTTGAGGTAGAAGTGTGGCCCGCCCGATGTGGTGTGGGCCTATTTTCTAGTAAAGGTCAGTCATTTCCATTTGAGGATGATGACCATCTTATATGTTACCAAGATTATTTATATGAACGCGATGCTTTGCATTTAATGAATAAGACATTCATATGTAATATGCTATCTATATCTTATCCTGAGATGATCGCTAAATCCGATGATGAGTTGGAGGGAGATATCTTTCACGATGTCTCTATTGAGGAATTATTACATAATGAATTTTATTTTGATGGCTCTATACCTAGTATATCCCAACTTGAGGCCATGACTCCTCAAGATGAATTATCCAATCTAACCTTGGAAGAATTACAAGAATTGGGCGTTTCACCCGCCCCACCTAATTTTTAGAGAAATTTACACATGGAAGTAGAAAATGTCATAAAAATTAACATTGGAACCAACAATAACCCCCACATAATCAACATTGGATCAGAATTGAGTCAAGAAAAATAGGATAAATACATTGCATTTCTTAAAGAATATGAAGATGTATTTGCTTGGACATATGAAGATATGTCGGGTTTAGACCCTTCTATAGTTATGCATCACCTAGTAGTGCATCCATATGCTAAAAATGTTAAACATAAGCTTAGAAAAATGCATACTAAAGTGGCCTTACTAGTCAAAGGGGAGTTAGAAAAACTCTTGAATGTTATTTTTATACAAGCCATTGATTATGCTGAATGGATCTCGAATGTAGTTCTAGTAACTAAGAAAGAAGCTACTAATATTAGGGTTTGTATAGACTTTAGAGATATTAATGTTGCATGCCCTAAATATGATTTTCCCCTTCCCAATATGGACCAGATCATTGATTTTACTACTGGGAGTGGAATGATATCCTTAATGGATGGATTTTTTGGTTATAATCATATCAAGATAGCTCCTAAATATCAGGCTAAAACAACCTTTATTACCCCTTGGGGGACTTTTTGTTGGAAAGTGATGCCATTTGGTTTGAATAATGTAGGTGCAACATATCAACGAGCCATGACTTATATCTTTCATGATATGATGCATGATATACTACATGATTATGTAGATGAAATTATAGCTCGTTCTACTAAAGAAGATGACCATTTAGATGACTTGAGAAAAGTATTTGATTGGTTAAGAGAATATCTTATCCGATTGAATCCAACCAAATGTATATTCAAAGTTAAGTCAGGTAAATTATTGGGGGTTATAGTTTCTTTACATGGCATCGAAATTGACCCTCTCAAGATTACGGCTATCACTGATATGCCCACACCTACAAATATATCTGAATTACGGAGTCTACAAGGTAAGCTTCAAGTTATCCGTCGCTTCATCGATAAGCTGGTGGATAAAAATGGACCATTTTTTTAAGCTTCTTAAGAAGGATGTCTCTTTCCATTGGGACGATGAATGTAAGGAAGAATTTGAACTCCTCAAACAATATCTTCTTAACCCACATGTACTTTTGCCACCTAAACCTGATTGCCCATTTATCTTGTATATTTTTGCTTCAGATTTGGCTTTAGGAGCTATGTTGGCTCAACTTGATGATAAGAAAAGAGAGCGTGCTAATTATTACATTATTAGAACATTAATTAGTTATGAAACCCACTACACAAAATTAGAGAAGTTATGTCTAGCAGTCGTATTTTCTACACAAAAACTATGCCATTATATGCTCAGTAATAAAACATACGTTATTGCTAAATCAGATCCCTTGCAGTATCTCATGAGTCAACCTTATTTTTCTGGTCACACAACGAAGTGGGTTCTTGCTCTAAGCAAGTTTGAACTCACATTTATAGGACATAATTCTATTAAGGGTCAAATCATAGCAAATCAATTAGCTATTGCACCCTTAGAATCCACCCATCCCCTCATCATTGAGTTTCTTGATGAATGCCTTAACCTAGAGGCGGATCATTCAGAGCAATGGTCCCTATACTTTGATGAAGCCTGATGCATGAGTGTGGATGGTGTAGGTATTATTTTGATATCTCCACAGAAACATCTCATACCTCTATCCTTTAAATTAATGTTTGCCTGTACTAATAACACTGCTAAATATGAGGCTCTAATCCTTGGATTACGAGCTTCCCTGGCACTAAAAATTAAAAATCTATTAGTTTTTGGTGATTCTCAACTTTTTATAAATCAAATTAATGATTTTTATCAGACAAGAGATGATAAATTGCATCCATATAAAGCATATGTATTACAATTAATATCTTTATTTAATCAAGTTACCTTGGAAGCTATTCCTAGAACTAGCAATCGTGCGACTGATGCTATGGTCATAGCTGCATCTCTTTTACCCTTGGAGTTAGATGACGAATATGCTACCATCATTATTCATTGACTCTAGGAACCTACTTCAACTAAATCATTCTTGGAGCCTTTGGACGTGTTTCTAATCAACGAAACTATTCCTAAACTTGGGTACACTGACATCCTAATTTTTTTTCAAAATGGGACCTTCCTTGAAGGTTTTAATAGAAACCTACACCAGTTATTACGTAGACGAGTAAGTCACTTCGTAATAATTGGCAATACATTGTATAGGATATCTTTTGAAGGTATCCTATTAAGATGTTTGAATCTAGAAGAGTCTAGATCAGCTTTGAGTGAAGCCCATGATGGATCTTGTGGGGGACACTTTAGTGGTAGTGCCATTGCTAAGAAGCTCCTTAGGATAGGATATTTTTGGCCTACCATGGATAATGATGCACATGATTACGTGTGCCATTGCGACAAGTGCTAGAAACATGCTGACCTTGTCCATGCGCCTGCATAAGAACTACAGGCTATTTCATCTCCTTGGCCCTTTTCAAAATGGGGCTTAGAAATCATCAAAAAAATCGATCTTGTGTCATCTTATGGACATAAATTCATCATAACCACCACCGAGTATTTTACGAAGTGGGTCGAAGCTATGCCCTTAACTTCTTTCACTGGAACACAAGTTTCCAAGTTTATTCTTAATCAAATTATTTGTAGGTTCAGAATTTTTGCAAATATCATATTGAATAATGGAACTTATTTCAAAAACAAAGATGTAAAGAAACTACGTCAAAAATATAAAATTCAACATAGTTGGTCCACTCCCTATTATCCTCACGGTAATGGCCAAGCAGAAGCATCTAATAAAACATTAATTAAAAGCCTCAAGAGAATGGTCAATAAATCTGGCCGTGATTGGAACATTCAATTATATCCTACTTTGTGGGATTATCGAACTAGCATTCGTACTCCCACAAGCACTTCACCTTTTGTTTTAGTTTATGGTGCTGAAGCTGTTTTTCCCTTCAAACTAGAGGTTCCTTATTTGGCTCTGCTACTTCAAGATACTGAAGTAGGAGATGAATATCATGCTGGCATATTTAGTTAGCTGGAACTCCTAGATGAGAAGCACATTAATGCTTTGGAGCATCTTTGTGCCTACCAGAACAAGCTCAAATGAGCATATCTCAAGAAAGTTCATAATCAATCCTTTGATATCATCGACCTTGTCTTAAAAGAAAATAAAAAAAATACTAATGCAACTAAAGAACTTAAAGGAAAATTTGAGCCTAACTAGCTTAGGCCATATATTATCACTGCTAAATTTGGATCGGTAGCATACAGATTAGCTACCTTATATGGTAAATATTTTAAATAACCTATGAACATTATGCATCTTAAGCGCTATTATGCATAAATCTAGTAATTTCGTCACTGTATATATTATACATATTGTCTCATATTAGTAATTCATATAAAAATTTCAAAAAATAGTAATATTATGTATTCTCTCAAATCATAAATTAAAATAAAAATATAAAAAAATCAAAATCATCAAAATCCTCAAAAACATCTTCTATTTTACACCTGTCAATTCTTGAAGTATTGCACTTATATTTTTAGTTATTTTGGATAAATTAGAATTTATATGGAATCCCTCACTTTCACACTCACATGAATAAATATCTTGATCTTATTTGGTATGATTATTAATCTCTCTTATATCGAAGTCCATAGTTGAATTAAATAAAGTTTTGAGCATAGAGAACTGATCTTGTTATTTACTTGAACCAAGTACACTTTTTCACATTAAAATGATTTCATTGCAAATTCAAAATGGTGCTACATAGTAGAAGTGGTCTCTTGGGTGAAAATTTTTCCCTGCTATCCTATCATGCACATGGTCTAGAATATTTGAGAATTGACAAAAGGACAAGCTCACCCCTGCCCAGAATAAAAATCCCTTTCTCTACAGCCAATCCAAGCAAGTATCCCTAGTCTAAGAAGAAAAAGAAAAAGAAAATCAAGAAAAATCATGAGAAAAAAGAGACAATTATTCATAAGCATTATCATTTTGTACCATCTCAACAATATTTCAGCATTATCTCAGTGGCAAGCAAAATACAAAAAAAAAAAAAAAGAAAAAAAAAAAAAATAAAAAGCAAAAAACAATAAATCCCTTCCCCCCCTTTGAAAAAGAAGAAGGGTGAATGAGCTTGAATCCTTGGAATTCTCAATTATTAGAAAATCATGAGGTAAGCCCCATAACAGGTGGTTTGTGCCCAACCCGCTTGGCCTTGGATAACTCCTAGTGTGGTGATATATCTGTCACATTAGCGACCTTCTTTTGTATAGACCTATGTCCACTCATGGATCAGCTAGCTCTTGATGACCCGACTTACATAGTATTCTGGTACGGTTACATGCATATAAATCATGGTCAACGAACACTCATTTGGTTAATTCAAATTACTTATATCAAATTATCTTGCTCAAAATCGGTAATGAGCAATACAATTGCACACACATTTGTGTTTGAGAGATTTTGTATCATTATGATAGATCAAGATCGGTAATGAACTCACATATGCACACGGGGTTCCTTATAAATGTCAAATTTGTCTTTGAGATAATTTAAAATATTTATGCAAATATTCTGGAATAATTTGATTTTTTTATTTGAGAATATTTGTTTAGCGTAAAATCAATTAAATACATTTTTTTCAAAAATCCAAAATTTTCTTGCAAAACATGTTCAAAAGCTAGCAATAACCTCACATTTATAGTTTCGATTTTCGTGATGATGGTATAGTTCCTAAACCTAAATTGGAATTTTATGCCTAGTGCAAGTCCTCATTTGTATATTTTCTATTTATCTCAAAATAAAAAATCAACTATGCAATAAAACTATTATATTAATTTTTTTCTTTGGATTTTGCGATGATGGTATAAGTCTATACCTAAAATTCTATGCCTAGTGCAAACTATCGTTCTAATTTTATTTTCCACTTATTTAATCCATAAAAGCATATGGCTTAAATCATTATGTTACACAATTATGCTTTAAAAAGAATGAAAACTTTCCTATTTCATTTCATTATGTAAACATTTATTTTTTTTGCGACGATGGTATAATTCCTAGGGAATTGTTCAAATTTCTATCATACTTAGGAATTTTATGCCTAGAAAAAATCATATTTTTAATATTTCATGCATAATACTTTCATGGAAATCTGAAAACAAATCATCACTATCATCATTTTTCATCATCACAAAGTCTTAAGAAAGTCTCTTAAGCACCCTTTTACTTTTAGCAATATTTCTCTCATACCGAGATTAGATTAATGAAATGGTCATGTAAAAGCGACAATGTCCTTTGAAATTATTGTTAGAAGTCACTTTATTTTCATCAAAACACACCACAACAACCAATTTGTTTACATCAGATTATTTCATTTAATTTTATAGCATGACATAAAATTATAATATTTTCAATGACATAATTACATGAATAGTCAATCAACAATTGAAATATTAAAGCATCATAAAACATAAGCACAAGTCATATCACAACGGCCGCGACGCCCAAAAATAATTAAAATTCAAATAAAAAAAATCAAGTAAATCAAATTAAAAACATAGTACACTAGGTTTAGATCCTTACCCGCAACTCGCGCTGGACCTTTGTTGATTTGTGTGTCGTTTCCACCATTTCGCCTGTAGAGCTCTGAAACAGCGAAAGTGAATAGTAAAAATGAATTAGGGTTTTACCTTATTTTTTTTATTTTTAATTTAAAATTACATTTTTCAATTTTTGCTTTTTCGCGCTTTTACCTCAAACGTTCGATTTGGGTAAAAACTCGGAGGGGCACTATAGCAAACAGTCATACGATTCAACCTAGAATCATCGCCTAAAAAATAGAATAAATTTTTGCTTTCTCATAAAGCATAAAGAACTTGTCTTTAACGCATTTTCTTTGAAAAATTCGCTAAAGAGAGGGAAAAATGTAGCACCCTAAAATTGGTGTAGTTAAACCATCAGTAAAAAGGTAGAAATTTGAATTTTAACCCCGAAACCGCCCGTTAACCGCTCACCTTGTTTTTCATGTCATTTTTAGAATTTATTTTTACCATTGGACAATATCGTCGCCGATCTGACGATATCGTCCCAAATCGAACGAATTCGTTTGGAATAGAACATCCAGATGATTTCTTCCCAAAACCAAATTTTCATAATTAGCTTATGTTCCAATGACATCTCAAATTTGGGCAGAAGTGTGTCTGTGCGGTTGGATATTCCCACATTGAGGATCTCCCAGATTGGGATGATCCCCAACCTCCTAACCTCCCTCTAATCCTCTATAAACTAGGATTTTTCCAGTTTATCCCCCTGATTCCCTAATTCCCTGACTGCCTTCTTCCCCTGCCTCCCCTGACTCTCTCCTTGCCTGCTCTCCCTGAACTCCCATATTTTGCACTTGTGTTTTCAAGTTTTTGTTGCAGGATTTCACTATGTTTCAGTCGAAGATAGCTCGAATCGTCGTAGGCAATTCAACCACAATTTTGGGTGATCTTGTCAAAATCAGCGATGATCTCGTACGATTGCAGACAATCTTGACTGCAATTCAGCTTGGGGGCAATCAGAGTCCCGAGTTTGCATTTTCTACCTCGTTTATTTATTTATTGGTGCATTATATTAATTTACTTCTGTTATGCATATTGGAGTTCACCTCATTTAGGATAATTTCATGATAAAATTCAAAATAAGTTACCAAAACATTGCATCTCATTTAATTTGATAGTTGGATTTGTTATTTAAACATCTACACTCTCATTTCTATCACTTTGCATCATTCTTGCAATAGTATTTTTTGTTTTTGATGTCTATTTTCTTGATTGCAGGTTTCTGACGAATTCGTCTGACGAATTCGCCAGGTCGCTGACGATCTTGGGTGATCTCAGACGATCGACTATGATTTGGGATGATTCTGTACAATTACAGATGATCCTGTCATATCCGGGATGATTTGGACTCCTACGAGCTTCAGAATCTTCATAAGACATCAGAAACCAGGTGTACTCTTCTCCATTTAACATATTCTCTACATTTAATTACATTAGGATTCATTAATGTTTGTTGTCTTCATATAAATCAGAATTTTCATATAGAATAGCTTAGCTTCATTTTGGCCAATCTAGGAATATGAATGATTGAACATAAAATGAAAAAATCAAACCCATTCTCAACCTAGGCGTGGAAACTGCCACTCAAAGTTTTCTGGTGAACCCCACCATCCGTCAAAAATTCACCTTTATACCCCTCTCCGAGATCTGTGACATTCAAATGGCCTCTCCGTCTGAGGTATTGTTCCATCATTTTTGCATCCCCCTTCTAGGCATGGATCCTTTAGCCTGAAGGTAAGGGTGCAAAAAATTTGGGCGATACAAACACGATCACTGATGGTTGATCTTGGTCACTGACTGAATTGGTGATAGAGTGCTTTGAAAAGTGATGTAGCTAGACATGCTTAAGTTTGTCAATGATGGATTATAATAGTTGAGGATTATATCGGTGATAGGATTTAGGAAGGGCGATGAAGGATTTTAAGGCTTTTTGGACTTAATGTATGGCTAAGAAATACATTAGGAGGATTTTTATTATGAAAAATGCAAAATTAGATAATTTTGCTCTAATCTATCTTGGGAAAACCTTACAAACTAAACATCACCTTCAAACTTAACTAGGGGTTGAACTCTTTAATAAGTGGTCTTAAGGGTTATCATATGAATGTGCATATTAAAATATGGTAAATTATGGTGAGTGAAACGAAGAGTATTAAATGCCTTAGTGGAATGAATATGTGGTGCCCTAACTAATGACAAGGTGGATAAGATGAACTTATGGTAAACAAAAGTGAATTATGATATCCCTTATACACTTTATCCTTTTTAATGATCATGGAGGTTTTTCTTTTCTTTTGATTTTAACCTTTCACCCTAAAATCACCTAGACATCAAGATCTTGTTAAAAAATTGGGGTGTCACTTAAGTTGGGATTTTTGAATCCTAACATAGGCTCTGTTTGGGACAAGATAAATACTTAGTCTAGCAGGATAACGTTTCTCTTGAGAACTCTAGAATCTCCGATTTTAAGTAATATAGATCTGATTGGACACTTTTTCCTGTAGACTTCTTGCAACACTTATTTGTGATGACTTCTCCTAAGGACTCAAATATGAACAAGAATTTTGTAAAATTTCAGCTTCATGGTTATTCTAACTGAGTGTAACACGATAAAAAAAATAAAAATCAAACAATTAATTACCTAAAATAAAATAGAAAACTTTAGGACTAGCTAAATTATCACAAACTGAACTAAAAACACAACACTTAAAAAAATGTAATATATACATATATACAGATGCAGACACAAATAGTTCATTCAAAACTAATCTACATACCTGGGATGGTAGATCTTCATATGCTGGCCATTTATGGGATATTGCATTTCTTCACCTTGTAGGGTCTGCAACCTGTAGGTGTGTTGCCTTATATTTTAGAAAATATGGTAAGGCCCTAACCACTTGGACTCCAACTTACTTTTTTCTCTTGGGTTTTCATTATTTAGATCCTAGTACAAAATAATGTCTCCTTTTGTATATGGCTTTTCTCTAGATTTCTTATTGAATACTTGCATATTCTTCTGATTTCATTGGATCATCTTATTAAGAGCATTTATTTTGTATTCCTCTAATTTCACAATTAGATCCATTATTATTTGTAGGATATCAATTTTTTTGTGAACTTGGAGTAATAAATCTAGGGTAGGTATTTCAACTTATGGGGGGAGTAAATATTGTTCTCCATATACTAACTCATAAGGTGTTTTTCCTATAGCCTTCTTGATGGAAATTTTGTCTATCCACAAAGCGAATTTTAGTTCATTGTCCCAACTTTTATTGGTCTTGCCCAGTGATCTCTTTATCCTAGTTATAAGACTATTATTGGAGGATTCTGCCTAACCATTTCCTTGTAGATAGTAATTTGCTGAGTGGATCAGTTTGATATTGTACTTTCTATGGTAGTCTATCATTTCATAAGAGATGAAACTACTACCATGTTCAGTTACCAGTTTTCTATGTACTCCAAATATGGTCAGAATATTTTCTTCCAATACTTTGATGATTACTTCAATAGTATATCTTCTCAATGGCGCAACCTCCACCCGCTTGGTAAAGTAGTCCATGGTAGTTATTGTTGGCAATTTTGGGTACCTTGGGTACATTGCTTTTGCTCAAGTGAATAAGTTGTCATTGATGTCAAGAAGCTTTTGAAGGAATTTGATTTGATGTAAAATAATTTGTTTTGATGAAGGTTCGGCATGACAGGTTCGAAAGAAAGTAAGTTGGAAAAATGTCGCGATATCGCGACATGTCGCATTTTCGCGACTTAAGCAGGAGAGAGAAAGCTTTTTAGAAAAGTGTCACGATATCGCGACATGTCACATTTTCGCGACTTAAGCAGGAGAGAGAAAGTTTTTAGAAAAGTGTCACGATATCGCGACATGTCAGGTTTTCACGACCCGAAGAAAAGAAAAGCGCTAAGGAGAAAAAGTGTCACGATTTCGTGACAAGTCAGAAGACAAAGTGGAAGCAAGATAAAGTGTCACGATTTCATGACATGCTATAGATGAAAATGTTCCAAGTAAGAACTATCATGATTTTACGACATGCAAAAGGGAAGAGTCTAAAATGAGAAGCATCGTGATTTCTGAAGTTAGAAGTCTACGAAGCTGAAAGCGTCACGATTTCACGACAGGCTGCAAAGAAAACGTACGGAAGCTAGAAGTGTCATGATTTCATGACAAATTCAAGGAGGAAGAGCTCAAAGGTGAAAGCATCACGATTTTGCGACATGTTTTGTTTTTGCTAGTGCAAGCAGACAAGAGTGCAAGGAAGAGAAAGTGTCACGATTTCACGACAGATTGAGATGGCAACGTTCGGTTGGAGAAAGTGTCACGATTTCATGACAGAAATAGAATGCAGGCCTTCTATAGGAGAAGTGTCATGATTTCATGACAAAAGTAGAGAGGAAGGCTATGAAGACAGAAGTGTCACGATTTCACGACAAAAGAGAAAGGAGGTCGACGAAGGGAGAAGTGTCACGATATCATGACAAAGCAAAGTTGATGCGACTAAGGAAGTGTCACGATATCACGACAAGAGCGTAGTTGAAGTCGACAAAGGCTGAAGTGTCACGATATCATGACAAAAGCCAAAAGAAAGTGTACGGTTGCAAAGGTGTCACGATATCATGACATGTTGTAGTTTCACGGCAGAAGCTACAGAAGAGTTGCAGAGGCAGTGAGGCCGACAAAGTTAAATTTGGGCCGACGAAGATTAGGGTTTGTAGCCGATGTAGTTTAGGGTTGTGCAGCCGACTAAGATCAAGGTTTTGATCTTGAAAGTGTTAGTATAAAAGGAGGGCTGTTTGGAGAGTTGTGAAGTGATCGAATGCGTTGTTGAAGTGGTTCACAAGTTAAGTCTATGGGGCGCAGAGAGCAAGTCGTGCCGAATTGAGCTAAGTGCGAAGCAAGAGTGCACAGAGAGCAAAAAAGTGCAAAGTTATTGGGTGCATCATTTTTATGACGTTCGGAGATAGTGCGCAGGCCTTGATGGTTTTGGATAAATCATTGAGAGGGATTGTTGGACAGATTTGAGCAAGCTTTTGTTGAGCTTGTGGAGCAGTTTGGGTAGGTTCTAGTGAGAACTTGCAAAGCAGATCTGAGACAAGTCTTGGTGAAGACTTGGGTGAAGATCAAGCAAGCTTTAGTGGAAGCTTGTGAACAACTTCTATGAACCAGATTTGAGGACCAGTTGAGGACAGAGATTGGTGCAGTTTTGAGGACATTTGTGCCAGATCGAAGGACTATGTTTGGTGTAGATCAAAGAAAGAGAACGAGGACATTTGTGCTAAACCGAAGGACTGTGTTTAGTGCAAATTCGAGGACCAGCTTTGGAGGTGATAGAGTTGAGGACAGAGGTCTCCAGCCAGAGCAGGGAGGATAGGTGTCTTCTATGGATAGAGTTCCATTTGCTAAGGGCAACGGAGGCAGAGGTCTTCTAGAGGATCACCAGCCAGAGCAGAGCTAGGGGATTGGTGTCTCCTTTGGGTTGGTGCCCATAAACATTGTAATCGGGAAAGGTATTCCCAGAATTTTGATTGATAAAATTTAGTGAAAGATTTTATCCGTGGACGTAGCCCAGCCATTCTGGGTGAACCACGTTAAAATTGTTGTCACTTTGTGGATGTTTTTATGCATTGCTTTGATATTGCTGTGGGTATATTGCTTTACTATTTTGTAATATAAAGGAAAAAGTAAAAAGAGGTCTTATACTGTTCACCCCCCTCTCAGTATAAGCTTGTGTTCTTCAATTGGTATCAGAGCGGGTGCCTTCGAAAAGTTTAACGACTTGAAGGAAAAGCTAGTAAAGAACACAATGGATTATTCAAGTGGCAATGCAACACCTATTCTTGATGGGTCAGATTTTGGTCTTTGGAGTGCAAGGATGAAGGTTCATCTAATGGCACTTGGTAATGAGGTATGGGAAGTAATTGAAGATGAGTACACTATTCCTGTACATGGTCCAAATACTAAAGAAGAAAGGCTCCTACATCACAACAATTCAAAAGCAATGAATGCAATCTCGAAAGGCTTACGTAAAGCAGATCTCACCAAAGTGATTCACCGCAAGACAACTAGTGAAATTTGGAAACAATTACAGGTGGTTCATACAGGTGATACAAATGTCGGAAAGGCCAAGTTGAGACACTTCAAAGGTATGTTTGAACAACTCAAGATGAATGATGATGAAAATATTAGTGACTACATGCTTCGTATGGATGAGGTTGTTAACTCCATGAAAGACTTAGGTCTTGAGCTTGCTGAAAATGATGTTTGTGATAAGATTTTAAGATCTCTTCCTAATAGATTTAGTGAAAATATTTCTGCTATTGAGGAAGCTAAAGATTTGGATAAGTTGAAAAAGGATGAGCTCCATAGTATACTTGCAAGATTTGAGTTGAGAACTCAAGTGAAGGTTGATGTCAAGAAAGAGGCGACTTTCAAGGCTACCAAGAAATCCAAGGGTAAACAACTTCAAGAGAGTGATGAGTCTTCTAGTGATGAAGAGGCATATTACAACAAGAAAGGCAAGTTCTCTAGAAAGCACAAAAGCATGAAAAATATAAGATGTTTCAATTGTGGAAAGTTTGGTCATTATGCTACTGATCGTATCTGTTCCCAAGGATGAAAGTGATGAAGATAAACAGGATTCTAAGAGCAAGGATTATGAAAAGCACAAGCATCACAGGAAAGTACAAATATGAGCACAACAATCAAGGAAAGAGGTACTCCCACAAGCACAAGAAGAGTTTCTACCTAGACAAAGCAAGTAAGTGGTCTAGTAGTGATAGTGAAAGTTCTTCAAGTGATAATGAAAATGAGATGTTGTTCATATCGAAAAAGAGGAAGAACCGAAACATAGATTCATTATCATGAAATGTCTTAGATGTGGAAATTTTGGTCACCTTGAGGATGATTGCACAAATAATGATTTGGTTTCTAGTATGTATGAGGATGCTTCAGAAAACTATAAGGAAGATGCATGTATGGTTTTTGAAAAAGGTAGCACCTCTAGTGATAAGAAATCTGAAAAAGGCTTTGATGATTCTGAAAGCAAACAAATAAAGGATCTTGAAAGTGAACTTACTAACGCTCTTAGTGTTTTGAAAAAGGAAAGAAAGAAGAATGCTAGACTCAAGGATAAGTTAGATGAATGTTGTATGGAGAGAGATGATCTTATAGAAAGTCTTGACTTCTCTATGGCTAAGATACAAGAACTCAAGGATGAGTTAGAGTCTAAGGTTCTTGAGTATAGTGAGTTAGAACAGAAAATGGCTTCTTTGAAAGAGGAAACTAAAGAGTACAAGGATAAGCTTTACAGGTTTCAAGATAGCTCCAAAAAGGTTAAGTCACTCATCAAAGGTCAAAGAAAGACAACGGATAAAACAGGCCTTGGTTTTGTTAAGGAACAAGCTGGAGAGTCTAGTAAGAGACTCCAAAAGGAAGAGAGTTCTGATGAGGAAAGTATTTCAGATCATGAGTCCTTGAATGATAGATGCGCAGAAACAGAAAACGAAATTCAGAATGAGAAGAAGAAGTTTTCAGGACCCAAGAGGTCGAATAAAGGAAAATTTCACGACAGATGTTTTGCGTGTCACAGGTTTGGTCACATGGCTGCACATTGCATGGCTCAAGTGAAGAAGGTAAACGACAATTTTAGAAGCGCTAGTTTCTTTCAAGGGTATTGCTACTCTTGTCAACAGTTTGGGCACAAGGCAGTCTATTGCAAGGTTAATTACAGGAACAGGTTTGATCAAAACAGGTTTGACCAGAACAGGTTTAGTCAGAACAGGCGGATTCAAAGAATAGGTATGCCTAAAAGAAATAACATTGTTACTTGTTATAAGTGCAACAATGAAGGTCACACAACTAGACAATGTAGAGCTGAACTTCCAAGGTACAGGAATAGGAACAGTGGTATAAACAGGTCCAAGGATCAAGGCATGAACAGGGATGAGAACAAGAACAAGAACAGTGACAAGAACAGGAATGAGAACAGGAACAGGAATACGGGCAAAGAGTTCAAGAGAAGGCCCGACAAGGAAATTATAGATGCTGATGATGATCAGTGCCTAATGGGAGTTTTACTCCCACCCCAGAATTAATCACCTCATCAGGAGGTGGGGGAGGGACTAAGCTAAGAGGCTCATTCTTAGTCTCGAGCCCCAAAGGTGACCCTTTGCCATTGATGACAAAGGGGGAGAGATATGAGTAAGGGGGAGAGCTTCAAGTGAAGAGGAAAGCTTCAAGTCAGGGGGAGCAAAACTTCAAAGGAAGATTCTCAGTTGTGGGCATAGTTTCTTAGTTGTTAGCATAGTTGGTTTCAGTTTTGGCTCTTGAGACGTGTTTTCAGTAAAGGTTTGCCATCAATGACAAAGGGGGAGATTGTTGGCAATTTTGGGTACCTTGGGTACATTGCATTTGCTCAAGTGTATAAGTTGTCATTGATGTCAAGAAGCTTTTGAAGGAATTTGATTTGATGTAAAATAATTTGTTTTGATGAAGGTTCGGCATGACAGGTTCGAAAGAAAGTAAGTTGGAAAAATGTCGCGATATCGCGACATGTCGCATTTTCGTGACTTAAGCAGGAGAGAGAAAGCTTTTTAGAAAAGTGTCACGATATCGTGACATGTCGCATTTTCATGACTTAATTAGGCGAGAGAAAGCTTTTTAGAAAAAGTGTCGCGATATCGCGACATGTCGGGTTTTTACGACCCAAAGAAAAGAAAAGCGCTAAGGAGAAAAAGTGTCACGATTTACTGACAAGTCAGAAGACAAAGTGGAAGCAAGATAAAGTGTCACAATTTCATGACATGGTAGATGAAAATGTTCCAAGTAAGAACTGTCACGATTTCATGACATGCAACAAAGGGAAGAGTCTGAAATGAGAAGCGTCACGATTTCGTGACAGGAAAAAAGGAAAGCTCAGATCTGAACTGCAAAGAAAACGTACGGAAGCTAGAAGTGTCATGATTTCATGACAAATTCAAGGAGGAAGAGCTCAAAGGTGAAAGCGTCATGATTTCATGACATGTTCCATTTTTGCGGGCGTAAGGCAGAGAAAAACACAAGGCAGCGAAAGTGTCACGATTTCGTGACATGTTCCATTTTCGCTAGTGCAAGCAGACAAGAGTGCAAGGAAGAGAAAGTGTCACGATTTCACGATAGATTGAGATGGCAGCGTTCGGTTGGAGAAAGTGTCATGATTTCATGACAGAAATAGAATGCAGGTCTTCTATAGGAGAAGTGTCACGATTTCATGACAAAAGCAGAGAGGAAGGCTATGAAGACAGAAGTGTCACGATTTCGTGACAAAAGAGAAAGGAGGTCGACGAAGGGAGAAGTGTCGACGATATCGTGACAAAAGCAATGTTGATGCTGACTAAGAAGTGTCACGATATCACGACAAGAGCGTAGTTGAAGTCGACAAAGGCTGAAGTGTCACGATATCATGACAAAAGCCAAAAGAAAGTGTACGGTTGCAAAGGTGTCGTGATATCGTGACATGTTGTAGTTTCGTGGTAGAAGCTACAGAAGAGTTGTAGAGGAGTGAGGCCGACAAAGTTAAATTTGGGCCGACGAAGATTAGGGTTTGTAGCCGACGTAGTTTAGGGTTGTGCAGCCGACTAAGATCAAGGTTTTGATCTTGAAAGTGTTAGTATAAAAGGAGGGTTGTTTGGAGAGTTGTGAGGTGATCGAATGCATTGTTGAAGTGCATAAGTTAAGTCTACGATGCACAGAGAGCGAGTCATGCCGAATCGAGCTAAGTGCGAAGCAGAGTGCACAGAGAGAAGAAAAGTGCAAAGTTATTGGGTGCATCATTTCTGTGATGTTCGGAGATAGTGCGCAGGCCTTGATGGTTTTGGACAAATCATTGAGAGGGATTGTTGGACAGATTTGAGCAAGCTTTTGTTGAGCTTGTGGAGCAGTTTGGGAGGTTCTAGTGAGAACTTGCAAAGCAGATCTGAGACAAGTCTTGGTGAAGACTTGGGTGAAGATCAAGCAAGCTTTAGTGGAAGCTTGTGAACAACTTCTATGAACCAGATTTGAGGACCAGTTGAGGACAGAGATTGGTGTAGTTTCGAGGACATTTGTGCCAGACCGAAGGACTGTGTTTGGTGCAGATCAGAGAAAGAGAACGAGGACATTTGTGCTAGATCGAAGGACTGTGTTTAGTGCAAATTCGAGGACCAATTTTGGAGGTGATAGAGTTGAGGACAGAGGTCTCCAGCCAGAGCAGGGAGGACAGGTGTCTTCTATGGATAGAGTTCCATTTGCTAAGGGCAGCGGAGGCAGAGGTCTTCTAGAGGATCACCAGCCAGAGCAGAGCTAGGGGATTGGTGTCTCCTGTGGGTTGGTGCCCATGAACTCGAGATTAGGGGATTGGTGTCTCCTTTGGGTTGGTGCCCATAAACATTGTAATCGGGAAAGGTATTCCCAAAATTTTGATTGATAAAATTTAGTGAAAGATTTTATCCGTGGACGTAGCCCAGCCATTCTGGGTGAACCACGTTAAAATTGTTGTCACTTTGTGGATGTTTTTATGCATTGCTTTGATATTGCTGTGGGTATATTGCTTTACTATTTTGTAATATAAAGGAAAAAGTAAAAAGAGGTCTTATACTTGTTCACCCCCCTCTCAAGTATAAGCTTGTGTTCTTCAATTGGTATCAGAGCGGGTGCCTTCGAAAAGTTTAACAACTTGAAGGAAAAGCTAGTAAAGAACACAATGGATTATTCAAGTGGCAATGCAACACCTATTCTTGATGGGTCAGATTTTGGTCTTTGGAGTGCAAGGATGAAGGTTCATCTAATGGCACTTGGTAATGAGGTATGGGAAGTAATTGAAGATGAGTACACTATTCCTGTACATGGTCCAAATACTAAAGAAGAAAGGCTCCTACATCACAACAATTCAAAAGCAATGAACGCAATCCTGAAAGGCTTACAAAAAGCAGATCTCACCAAAGTGATTCACTGCAAGACAGCTAGTGAAATGTGGAAACAACTGCAGGTGGTTCATACAGGTGATACAAATGTCAGAAAGGCCAAGTTGAGACACTTCAAAGGTATGTTTGAACAACTCAAGATGAATGATGATGAAAATATTAGTGACTACATGCTTCGTATGGATGAGGTTGTTAACTCCATGAAAGACTTAGGTCTTGAGCTTGCTGAAAATGATGTTTGTGATAAGATTTTAAGATCTCTTCCTAATAGATTTAGTGAAAATATTTCTGCTATTGAGGAAGCTAAAGATTTGGATAAGTTGAAAAAGGATGAGCTCCATAGTATACTTGCAG
Organism: Wollemia nobilis; assembly: GCA_028583015.1. Lineage (NCBI taxonomy): Eukaryota > Viridiplantae > Streptophyta > Pinopsida > Araucariales > Araucariaceae > Wollemia > Wollemia nobilis. The sequence continues at coordinate 1,672,570 of JAQPPZ010002297.1, forward strand.
CATTTGAGTTGAGAACTCAAGTGAAGGTTGATGTCAAGAAAGAGGCAGCTTTCAAGGCTACCAAGAAATCCAAGGGTAAACAACTTCAAGAGAGTGATGAGTCTTCTAGTGATGAAGAGGCATATTACAGCAAGAAAGGCAAGTTCTCTAGAAAGCACAAAAGCATGAAAAATATAAGATGTTTCAATTGTGGAAAGTTTGGTCATTATGCTACTAGACTGTACTCTTCCCAAGGATGAAAGTGATGAAGATAAACAGGATTCTAAGAGCAAGGATTCTGAAAAGCACAAGCATCACAAGAAAAACAAAGATGAGCACAACAATCAAGGAAAGAGGTATTCTCACAAGCACAAGAAGAGTTTCTACCTAGACAAAGCAAGTAAGTGTTCTAGTAGTGATAGTGAAAGTTCTTCAAGTGATAATGAAAATGAGATGTTGTTCATATCAGAAAAAGAGGAAGAACCGAAACATAGATTCATTATCATGAAATGTCTTAGATGTGGAAATTTTGGTCACCTTGAGGATGATTGCACAAATAATGATTTGGTTTCTAGTATGTATGAGGATGCTTCAGAAAACTATAAGGAAGATGCATGTATGGTTTTTGAAAAAGGTAGCACCTCTAGTGATAAGAAATCTGAAAAAGGCTTTGATGATTCAGAAAGCAAACAAATAAAGGATCTTGAAAGTGAACTTACTAACGCTCTTAGTGTTTTGAAAAAGGAAAGAAAGAAGAATGCTAGACTCAAGGATAAGTTAGATGAATGTTGTATGGAGAGAGATGATCTTATAGAAAGTCTTGACTTCTCTATGGCTAAGATACAAGAACTCAAGGATGAGTTAGAGTCTAAGGTTCTTGAGTATAGTGAGTTAGAACAGAAAATGGCTTCTTTGAAAGAGGAAACTAAAGAGTACAAGGATAAGCTTTACAGGTTTCAAGATAGCTCCAAAAAGGTTAAGTCACTCATCAAAGGTCAAAGAAAGACAACGGATAAAACAGGCCTTGGTTTTGTTAGCAAGGAACAAGCTGGAGAGTCTAGTAAGAGACTCCAAAAGGAAGAGAGTTCTGATGAGGAAAGTATTTCAGATCATGAGTCCTTGAATGATAGATGCGCAGAAACAGAAAACGAAATTCAGAATGAGAAGAAGAAGTTTTCAGGACCCAAGAGGTCGAATAAAAGAAAATTTCACGATAGATGTTTTGCGTGTCACAGGTTTGGTCACATGGCTGCACATTGCATGGCTCAAGTGAAGAAGGTAAACGACAATTTCAGAAGCGCTAGTTTCTTTCAAGGGTATTGCTACTCTTGTCAATAGTTTGGGCACAAGGCAGTCTATTGCAAGGTTAATTACAGGAACAGGTTTGATCAAAACAGGTTCGGCCAGAATAGGTTTAGTCAGAATAGGCGGATTCAAAGAACAGGTATGCCTAAAAGAAATAACATTGTTACTTGTTATAAGTGTAACAATGAAGGTCACACAGCTAGACAGTGTAGAGCTGAACTTCCAAGGTACAGGAACAGGAATAGTGGTATAAACAGGTCCAAGGATCAAGGCATGAACAGGGATGAGAACAAGAACAAGAATAGTGACAAGAACAGGAATGAGAACAGGAACAAGAATACGGGCAAAGAGTTCAAGAGAAGGCCCGACAAGGAAATTATAGACGCTGATGATGATCAGTGCCTAATGGGAGTTTTACTCCCACCCCAGAATTAATCACCTCATCAAGAGGTGGGGGAGGGACTAAGCTAAGAGGCTCATTCTTAGTCCCGAGCCCCAAAGGTGACCCTTTGCCATTGATGACAAAGGGGGAGAGATATGAGTAAGGGGGAGAGCTTCAAGTGAAGAGGAAAGCTTCAAGTCAGGGGGAGCAAAACTTCAAAGGAAGATTCTCAGTTGTGGGCACAGTTTCTCAATTGTTAGCATAGTTGGTTTCAGTTTTGGCTCTTGAGACGTGTTTTCAGTAAAGGTTTGCCATCAATGACAAAGGGGGAGATTGTTGGCAATTTTGGGTACCTTGGGTACATTGCTTTTGCTCAAGTGTATAAGTTGTCATTGATGTCAAGAAGCTTTTGAAGGAATTTGATTTGATGTAAAATAATTTGTTTTGATGAAGGTTCGGCATGACAGGTTCGAAAGAAAGTAAGTTGGAAAAATGTCGCGATATCGTGACATGTCGCATTTTCGTGACTTAAGCAGGAGAGAGAAAGCTTTTTAGAAAAGTGTCGCGATATCATGACATGTCACATTTTCATGACTTAAGCAGGTGAGAGAAAGATTTTTAGAAAAGTGTCACGATATCGCGACATGTCGGGTTTTCACGACCTGAAGAAAAGAAAAGCGCTAAGGAGAAAAAGTGTCATGATTTCACGACAAGTCAGAAGACAAAGTGGAAGCAAGATAAAGTGTCACGATTTCATGACATGTTGCAGATGAAAATGTTCCAAGTAAGAACTGTCACGATTTCGTGACATGCAGCAAAGGGAAGAGTCTGAAATGAGAAGCGTCACGATTTCGTGACAGGTTGTAGAGAAGTTACGAAAGCTGAAAGCGTCACGATTTCATGATAGTCAAAGAAAACATACGGAAGCTAGAAGTGTCATGATTTCATGACAAATTCAAGGAGGAAGAGCTCAAATGGTGAAAGCATCATGATTTCGACGACATGTTCCATTTTCGCGGGGGGAAAAAGGGAGGGGTTTTGGTTTTTTTTTCTAGTGCAAGCAGACAAGAGTGCAAGGAAGAGAAAGTGTCATGATTTCGTGATAGATTGAGATGGCAAGTTCGGTTGGAGAAAGTGTCATGATTTCATGAAAAAAGAATGCATGTCTTCTATAGGAGAAGTGTCATGATTTCATGAAAAAAGCAGATAGGAAGACTCCGAAGGACGAAGTGTCGTGATTTCGTGACAAAAGAGAAAGGAGGTCGACGAAGGGAGAAGTGTCACGATACGAGAAGCAAATTGAGGACTAAGAAGTGTCACGATATCATGACAAGAGCTTAGTTGAAGTCGACAAAGGCTAAAGTGTCGCGATATCGTGACAAAAGCCAAAAGAAGGTGTACGGTTGCAAAGGTGTCACGATATCGCGACATGTTGTAGTTTCATGACAGAAGCTACAGAAGAGTTGTAGAGGCAATGAGGCCGACAAAGTTAAATTTGGGCCGACGAAGATTAGGGTTTGTAGCTGACGTAGTTTAGGGTTGTGCAGCCGACTAAGATCAAGGTTTTGATCTTGAAAGTGTTAGTATAAAAGGAGGGTTGTTTGGAGAGTTGTGAAGTGATCGAATGCATTGTTGAAGTGCGAAGTTCGAAGATAGTGCAAGTTAAGTCCACGGGCGCAGAGAGCAAGTCATGCCGAATCGAGCTAAGTGCGAAGCAGAGTGCACAGAGAGCAGAAAAGCGCAAAGCTATTGGGTGCATCATTTTTGCGACGTTCGGAGATAGTGCGCAAGCCTTGATGGTTTTGGACAAATCATTGAGAGGGATTGTTGGACAGATTTGAGCAAGCTTTTGTTGAGCTTGTGGAGCGGTTTGGGGAGGTTCTAGTGAGAACTTGCAAAGCAGATCTGAGACAAGTCTTGGTGAAGACTTGGGTGAAGATCAAGCAAGATTTAGTGGAAGCTTGTGAACAACTTCTGTGAACCAGATTTGAGGACCAGTTGAGGACAGAGATTGGTGCAATTTCGAGGACATTTGTGCCAGACCGAAGGACTGTGTTTGGTGCAGATCAGAGAAAGAGAACGAGGACATTTGTGCTAGACCGAAGGACTATGTTTAGTGCAAATTCGAGGACCAGTTTTGGAGGTGATAGAGTTGAGGACAGAGGTCTCCAGCCAGAGCAGGGAGGACAGGTGTCTTCTATGGATAGAGTTCCATTTGCTAAGGGCAACGGAGGCAGAGGTCTTCTAGAGGATCACCAACCAGAGCAGAGCTAGGGGATTGGTGTCTCCTTTGGGTTGGTGCCCATAAACATTGTAATCGGGAAAGGTATTCCCAAAATTTTGATTGATAAAATTTAGTGAAAGATTTTATCCGTGGACGTAGCCCAGCCATTCGGGTGAACCACGTTAAAATTGTTGTCACTTTGTGGATGTTTTTATGCATTGCTTTGATATTGTTGTGGGTATATTGCTTTACTATTTTGTAATATAAAGGAAAAAGTAAAAAGAGGTCTTATACTGTTCACCCCCCCTCTCAGTATAAGCTTGTGTTCTTCAAGTTATTATCCATTAGTGTCCACATTATGAATTTATATTAATATCTTCTATCGAGTCTAGACCCATTGAATGAAATAAGCTTCTACTGTCATAGGTTTTAAGGGCATTGCAGACAATTTCTTCATGCCATCAAATATTTGATAGTTTTGGTGTTTTCTTACTAGCTGGCGAACATCTCTAAACATGGAAGGCCAGTAGTATCCTAACCTCATTATACTATTGGTAGTTGACTTAGGTACAAAATATTCACACCAAAGCCAACGTGAAATTATTCGATAACTTTAGCTATCTCTTTTTAAAAAAGGTAGAGTAGCAGTACACCACTTGGATATCTCCAATATAGCTTATATCCTTGGATATAATAATTTTTTACCTGCATTTTGATACTTCTCATTTTGTTTTGGGTGCAACCGATTGGGAATGTCAGTGTTTGTAAGTACTTTACAATATCTCTATACCAATCATCTTCAGATGCCTACTTATCATGGTTTTGATGTATTTCGATGTTATTGATTGTGTTATTAAATCTCTCTCCCCCTTTGGTTGCTACATATTTCACTAGGCATTGTCATTTGATAGTTTAAACCATTTTAAATTCCACCATATGTTGTTGTAGCTTGATTTTCCATCTAGTTGAACTACCTGTAGGCTCATTTTGAGTGAAAAAATATTTGACAACTAAGGAAGGAATACAAGCTATCACTTTATTAGCTCAACAAATTTCTTTGAAGTGCTCTAAAGCTTTTATGAGTGCAAAGGCTTGTTTCTCTATTTGTGCTCATGAATACCCTGAGCTCATGAATGCCCTGAGCTCATGAATGCCACTGGCCTTTCCATATTTTATGTATCATTTTGTGACAATATAGAATAGAATGCGTCCTCTAAGGAAAAAGAGTATATATTCAAATCTTGGTGATAGTCAGGATAGGCTAATACCCGATTTTGGGTGATAGCATCCTTGAATTTTTGGAAAGCTTACAAATTTTCTTCTATCTATCTAATAATACCTTCTTTTTCGGATCATGTTGTTTATAGGTTTTACAATTTGGGTAAAATTTGGCACAAACCTTCTGATAAATTTAATTTTTCCAAATAATGATCTGACTCCTTTTAGATTCTTGGGAGGAGGAATATTGGTGATAGCCTTAGTTATTTCAAGATCAATACTAATTCCTTCTTTATAAACAATGTGGCCTAACAACTTGCCCTAATTTGCTCCAAAAATACACTTCTTAGAATTAAGTGATACGCCAAATTCCTTACATCAAATAAAAACTTATGTAAAATGTTCAAAGTGATATTCAAGGTTCTTAGAGAACACGGTTATGTAATCTAGACATACCACCACAATTTTAAACATCAACCCTTTGAAAGCAAAATCCATGGCTCTTTGGAATGTGGCCCCTGCGTTCATAAATATAAAAGGCATTCTGAAATATTTAAATATCCTTTAGGGAGTAGTAAATGTCATCGTATGTCTTTCTTCAAGGTTAACTTGGATTTGGTTATAGCCTGAGAATCCATTTAGCAGAAACATTCTAGATGATCCTACAACAACCTTCAATAATTGTTCCATATTCTATAATGGATAATTATATTTCAAGTAGTTTTAATTTAAAATTTCTAAAGTCTACACACAGTCTAATATCTCTATTTTCCTTCCTTACTAGCACCATATTGGCTGTCCAAGTCATAAATTTGTCTTTCTTGATTATCTTGGCATTTAGTAGCTTCTTGACTTTCTTTTGCATTATAGGGTGCAATGTTGGATTAAACTTTCTTTGTTTTTTTCTAAATGGATTGGTTACTTCTTTGAGAGGGATGATATGCTTCATTACCTCAGTGTTAAAGGTTTTGAGGTCTTCATAACTCTAAGAAAAGGTATGCTTATGCTTATTCATATATTTTATGTAGTCTCTCTTTTCTTTTTTTGACATTGATTTCTCAACTTGGACTATTTTGGGCTCTTGATCGGTACCTATATTGATCTCCTCTGCTTCCAATCCTTGCAAGGCTAGTTTATGGGATTTATCAAAGTCATCAAACAAAATTTCTCATGAAATTAGTCCTTTGGGGAGTTTGTTATTCTTTAATTGTATCACCTCCATAGGTTCTCCGATTACTTAATTTTCTCTTCATCTTCTTCATCACATATAATATATGCATATTGATTTTGTAATGTCATGAAGTCCTTTATGTCTATGTCATCTTGGAAAACTTTCATATAGACTATGTTGTCTGGGACATAAGGGTGATAGATGAAAATAGTAGAGAATTTTATTTGGTATTCTGTATCTATCTTTGGACTATCTGAATTTGAGGTATTTATGGCTAATAGATTGATTTTCTAATTTTCTTCTCTAGGTACGTATGTGATGTTGAAAGCCATAAATTTATTAATTTCTTCTTGAACAACCTGTTTGTATTGCTTTATACTGGGATGCTTAGCCTAATATTTGCCTTTAATCTACTGTATTATTAACTCAGCATCACCATATACCATTAGATAATTAATATCTAGTTCTTTGGCATTTCGTAAGCCTAACAATAGGGCTTCATATTCTACAACATTGTTTGTACAAGGAAAGTGTAGCCTATAAGGTATGCCCAAATAATTTCCATTAATATCATTCAGGTTGACCCTAGCTTTTGCTCTAGTATGTGACTTAGCTCCATCAAATGTTAGGGTCCACATTTCTGAAGTTAGTATCCTTGTAGATTCAACATCAACTTATGCATCTATATGTGGGTCCATGTCTACCACTTTAGGTACTTCAGCTAAGAAAGGGGAATGAAAAATGGAATAGACTCCTATATCTTTTTCTTCAAAATATTGAACTAAGTTGATAGTGGTATTATTAGCATTTTTAATCTCAATAGAATATATATGAAATTTTTCTCATTCGAGGATCACTTGTTCTTTAGCTGTCATGGGAATAGTAGCATAGGATCAGTCTAATTGAATGGATCCTCCTAATTGTTCATCCCAATGTCTTGAAAGTAGTAACAAAAAAAAAAGATCTACATAAACCATAATTATGTCCATGGTTATGCCCTTCTTTGGATATTGATCTAAATAAACAAGCATTACCGTAATGATTCCTACATAAGGGATTTTCCTACTAACCATAAAAAATATTGTGGGGGAGTCTTTGGTGTATATTAGACCTAACTAGTATACCACGTTTTTAGGCATGATGTTATGTGATGCTCCATTGTCTAACATACAATTATGAATTACATAATATTCTCCAAAGTCTATGTTATATCTCAAATATATATAAAAAGTTCTTACTTCTGATGGATTTCTAGGAATAGGCTTGGGCTTTTTAGCTATTGAGAAATTACATATGTGATTATTAGATGGCTTGACCAAACCAAAGGCTCAATACACCTGATACCTGTATTTTTGTATAGTCACTAATTCTCCAAAGGTAATGTTGATATTTTATTTAGCCAGTTCTTGGCCTGCATCAAATTTAGCCTTCTTGATTTTAGTATTTTTGTGAGAATCTGATTATTTTTGTGCTTCATTTCTTGCTTCACTTTGGAAAAAAATACATGGATTATTTTTGTGATTCATTTTAGCATCAAATTATTTTATTTCTTGGTGGTTCTATCTCTACTTTGAGTCTGTGTAGTTGGGTCAAACTTATCAAACTTATTTACCTTATCTGAAACTGTTCTACCTCTCAAATTAATAGCATGCATTCTCTCTAAGGTTTCAATTTCTCCAGTTTTTAGAATAAATTTTCCTTGTTTCATCATTTCATACATATTTTCTTGAGGTCTTTTTAGAATTTCCACATTCTCAAGGACCATAGCCCTAGGTTATTTTTCTAATTTGGTTAACTCATCCATTTTATTTTCAAACTGTATTTCTCTTTCTTCATATTCCTTAGTCCAATAGACATTTATTCTTATCTCCTCATTTGATTCCTCTCCTATGTTTTTATTGGGATGTGCATTCAAATAGATACCACATGCATTTGGGTTGTGTGGGGCATCACATTCGCTGTGATAATATGGGAAATCATGAATTATGTTTGTGGTGGATATGGGATTGGGGACTAAATCCATGTCCTTTTGCCCTTCTCTCCTTTTCCAACCATTTTTTACATTTTTCTCCCTTCTTCTCCATTGTTTCTTGCTCAATTTCTATTGAAATTTCTTTACAATTGAGATCTATTATTAGACTACACTTAGGTTGGTTGTTCATCATTTACAAATTTATCCTTTTCAATTATAGATAACCTATTATTAATTATATTGAATATTTTAGTAAATTGGCTAGACCATCTTTCTAAGGGATCTACCTCAGCATTTTTTAACATTGAGAACCCAAATTTTTTAGGTTTCCTCTCCACTTGACCAGAGCTTGTCTCAGATGTGTAAGGCTTCATTTTTTTGTTGTATAACATATTTCTCTATTTCTATTGATTGCTCCATCCAGTCATAAATAGTGTTGGCTCTATGTTGTCTTACCTTGTAACTGAATTCTCTAGAAAATTCATTCTTATAAAAACATACAACTTGATGATCAGTGGGTCTTAGGTTTTTAGGGATTTTGTTTCTAATATTGAGAAATCATCTATTAAAATATTGGACATTTTGAGTAGATGAGTTGTCATTGATGTCAAGAGTGAGTGGTCATTGATGTCAAAAGTCAGTTTCAGTGAGCAGTGCAAGGAGAAGCAGTTCCGCAATCAGTGCAAAAAGGAGAGTCCGCTTCCAGTTGGTCAGATCCGGTTCCAGGTAGTCGGATGTGGTCCAAAGTGCAAAGAAGAGGCCCAAGAAAATAATATTATAATATTTTATTATAATATTAAAAAGGGAAATTTAAATTAATTATAAATTAATTAATATAATTTTATTATAAATTAATTTATTAATTAATTTAATTAACTTCCAAAGTTATTTAAGTTAATTATAATTTAATTTTAATTTAATTATAAATTAATTTATATTAATTTAAATAACCCTAAAGAGGGTTATAAGGTTAAATTAAAAATCGAATTTGAAATTTGATTTAAAGCGTCGACGTTTTATGGCACGAGGTCTTCATATATAAAAGGTGGCAAAAACCTTTGCCTTACTCCCAACATACCATCGATCGAATTCCTAAGCTCCAAAGTATTGTGCGCAAAAAGGAGAAAGAGTTTTTCACATTTTGAAAGGTCTTCGACGATAGAAGATTAGATAAATAGGAGCGAGGCTCCTCTTACCTCGCACAACATTGTGTAGCATAGTTGGCAATGATGGATGGTGCTAAGTCTTATGGCAGGCAAGGAGTGTAGGGTTCAAATCCCATCAAGTTCATTTTGCAAGGAAGAGAGGGCATTTTCATTTTGAGCAGCATCGAACGAAGGGAATAAAGGGAGGCTTGTGCCTTCCCTTCCCCATGGAAGCGCTTAGCCCACATGGTGGGCTAGCACCTTGATAAGGCACTCGATTGGGAGTGGTCTCACATTCGAAACCCATCGAGGCCTTTTGGCTAGTGTTAAAGGTATGCATTGATGTCATTTGTCTTGGTCGCTTGATTATTTCGGATGTGCTAAGGTTGAAAAAAATAAAATATTTTTGATGGTTTATAAAGTTTATTTTTGCCTAAATTAATTTGGATATTGAGTATTTGAGGGAGATAAAAGGGTAGGCAATATTATTTTGAAATTTTAATTTTTGGAGGTTGATTAATTAAAGTTGGAGATTATAAGGAGCAATTGAGTAATTATTTTTATGTATGATTTGATGATTGCTAATTTCAAGGAGTAATAAGGTGTATTTGAGTTTGATTATTTTTGTAATTGAGAAATATTTTTGAGAGAGTGTTAGTGTGATATTTTGTCATCTAACCATTGAAATTGGAAAAGAAGAAAATTGTGATTGAGACAGGTTTTTAAGGGCACTTCTACATCAAACAAAAAGGTATGGGCACATCTTCCTAGTGAGTGATTGTTGGATGTTGTGAATGCTAAGTTGGAGTGAAAAGGATTGTTTGATAAGCATTGTTGAGTTTGATTGTTGAAGGTTTTTTTGAGTGAGAGTTGATGATAAAAACCTTGTTTTATAAGCATTGTTGGAAATATTGAGTAAAGCTTTCATATGCTTGAACTAGGGTTTGTGCAAAGAACATGAGTATCATTGTTATGTGAAGTTGTGAACTATCTTGAACTAGAGTTTGTGAAAGATCATGAGTATCATTGTTATGTGAGATTATTTGATAAGCATTGTTGGAAATAAGTGAGTGAGTGTTCATATGCTTGGACTAGGGTTTGTGAGCAAGGATTATTTCATTGAGTATTTTGAGTAGAGTTGGTTGAGCCTAGTCAAGTGGATGTGTTGAAGTGATAGTTCAAGTTCTATGAAACAAATTGTTCCATATTCTAAATTGATTTGAGAAAGAGGTTGAGTGTTTGTGAGTGTGAAACATATTGAGTCTCTAACAATTATCTATATGTTTCTATGGTAAAAAGAGAGATTGAAAGTGATTGAGCATTGTGGTGAATGTGAAGCATATTGAGTCTCTAACAATTCTCTATTATGTGTGAGATTGGACAAGTTCTAGTGAGGACTTGTTGAGCAGATTTGAGGTAAGTCTTTGAGAAGACTTGTGGATAGATTTGTGTGAGATTTTGTGGAAGCTTACAATACATATTTGAGGATAAATATTGAGAGTAGATTGGACAAGTTCTAGTAAGGACTTGTTGAGCATATTTGAGGTAAGTCTTAAAGAAGACTTGTGGATATATTAGTGTGAGATTTTGTGGAAGCTTACAAGGTAGATTTGAGATAAGTCTTTGAGAAGACTTGTGAGCAGAGTTGATTGATTGATTTGTTCAAACCTTGAGTTAAGGTTTGGGGTAGATCTAATAGAGTTGATTTGTGATTAAGTCAAGCTTTGTGTTAAGGCTTGAGGATAGATATTGAGGATAGATTTGTGCTAGACCGAAGGACTATGTTTAGTGTAGATTTGAGGATAGATTTTGGTGCATATTTGAGGATAGGTTTGTGCTAGACTAGAATAGATATTGAGAAGATTTGTGCTAGATCGAAGGACTATGTTTAGTGTAGATTTGAGATAGAGCTAAGAGCAAGCTTTGGAGGTGATAGAGTATAGAGGATGATAGTCTCTAGTGGATAGAGATCCATTAGCTAGGGTAGTGAGGATAGGTCTTCTGAGTGAGGATAGGAGTCTTCAGTGGATAGAGATCCATTAGCTAGTGTAGTGGAGGTAGTAGTTCTTCTAGAAGATCACTAGCTAGAGTAGAGGAGAAAGGAGTTCTCCTATGGATAGAGATCCATGAACTTGATCAAGGGATTGGTGTCTCCTTTGGATAGAGGTCCATAAACATTGTAATAGGGAAAGGATTCCCAAGATATTTATTGAGAAAATATTAGTGAAATATTTTCTCCGTGGAGTAGCCCACATTGGGTGAACCATGTTAAATTGGTGTCTCTATTATGTGTGGTGATTTATGCATTGCTTTGATTACTATTGTTGATATTGCTATTGATACATTGCATAATATTGATTGGGAAAGAAAAGTAAAAAGTGGTCTTATACTGTTCACCCCCTCTCTCAGTATAAGCTTGTGTTCTTCAATTGGTATCAGAGCGGGTTCCTTCGGAAGAGTTTAATAGCTTGAAGGAAAAGCTTACAAGAACACAATGGATTCTAAGAATGGATCCTCAGATAATTCAACACCAGTATTTGATGGAAGCGATTATATATTTTGGAGTATGAGAATGAAGATTCACCTGATGGCACTTGGCAATGAAATATGGGAAGCAGTTGAAAATGGATACACACCACCAACTACTCCACCTACAGATAAATATGGTAAGCTTCTACATCATTACAATTCAAAAGCAATGAATGCAATTTTGAGAGGTTTGCATAGAACAGAGTTCATAAAGGTTATGCATTGCAAATCAACAAAAGGAATTTGGGATAAGTTGCAAAGCATATATGAAGGAGATAAAAGTGTCAAAAAGGTAAAGATACGAAATCTCAAAGGACAATTTGAAGAATTAAGAATGAAGGATGAGGAAAACATTAGTGCTTATCTACTTCATGTAGATGAGGTTGTTAATGCCATGCAAGGACTTGGACTTGAGATTGAAGAATCTGATGTTTGTGATAAGATCTTAAGATCTCTCCCAAAAAGGTTTAGTGAAAATATCTCTGCTATAGAGGAATCAAAATATGGTGATATTTTGACAAGAGATGTATTACTTGGTATTCTTACAACTTTTGAGATGAGAACAAAAGAGGAACCTAATATTCGGAAGGAAGCAACCTTCAAAGCTACTAAGAAGACAAAGGGCAAGAAGTCAGATTCAAGCAATGAGTCATCCAGTGATGAAGAAGCAAATTATGGTAGAAGGAATAAGGATCCAAGAAGATTTAAAGATGCAAAATATATTAGATGTTTCAATTGTGGAAAGTATGGTCACTATGCAACTGATTGTCAAGAAGCTAGAAATAGCAATGATGAAGAAAAATAGGATCATAAGAACAGGGAATAAAAAAATACAGGTACCAAAAGAAAGGCAAGGATGGACAAGGCAAACAAGGAAAGAAGTTCTTTCAAAGATAGAAGAGGAGTTACTATGCAGACAAGGCAAGTAAGTACTCAAGTGATAGTGATAATAGTTTCTCAGATAATGATAAATATGAAGTTCTATTTATGAAAAGAAAGAAGAAGTTAAGAAAAGGTCACCAATAATTCTCAAGTGTTTTAGATGTGGTAATTTTGGACATCTTGAAGATAGTTGTACAAAGAATGGTTTCAGTTTCAATGATGATGAATATGAAGATACACTTGAAGGACCAGAAGAGAATATTCTAATGGCACTAGAAGAAGAAGGAGGTGATCCTATAGAAGACAAGTCAGAAGAGAATGAAGATGTTTTCAAAGGTAAACAAATAGAGGAAGAATCAGAGAAAGGAGAAGTTGATCTTGAGGGAGAGCTTATTTATGCTCTTAACACATTAAAGAAGGTAAGAAAGCAAAATTCCCAACTTAAGCTTCAGTTTCAAGAATGTGATGAAGAGAGAGGAAAGCTTATAGAGGATCTAAATAAGTCAATGGCTAAGACAAAGAAGTTCAAGGATAAGTTAGAAGCAAAGGTCTTAGAATGTGAAATATTAGAACAAGAAGTAGCTCTACTAAGGGAAGAAGTAGAAAAGTCTAAGGATAAGCTACACAAGTTTGGAAAGAGCTCAAATATCATAGATAAGATGATCAAGGTACAAAGAAGGTCAACAAACAAAATAGGTCTTGGTTTTGAATAGGTACAAAAGAAACAAGAAGAGGAGTCAATCTCAAGTTTTGAAGAAGAAGAAACTTTAGAAGAAGATAGTGTGAGAGAAAGTGAGACTTCTGAGGATGAGTTGGACAATAGAAAGTTCAACAAGGAAAAGAACAATGCACAAAAGAGGAACAGATGGAACAGGAACCAACATAGGGTAAAAGAGACTAAGAGACCAATGAGGTCAAGGCAAGGAAATTTCAATGGATGATGTTTCTCATGTCACAGATTTGGGCACAAGGCTTCATAGTGCAGGACACATGAAAGACAAGAATATGGGAACTTCAGAAACAAGTAACTTTTTCATGGGTATTGCTACTCATGTAATCAGTTTGGTCACAAGGCAATGAATTGTAGGGTCCATGAAAAGAATAGATATGGCTTCACCAGAAGAAATCCCAAGATATTTGCACCTTCAAGGAATAACAATATTAAGTGTTACAAGTGCAATAATGATGGACATACAACAAAGTGGTGTAGAGCAAAAATTCTAGAGACAAGTAGGAACAGGAATAGTCAGAGGAATCAGAAGGATCAGATGAGAAGGAAAGTGGACAAAGGTAAATATCAGTGCATGCTAGGAGTAGAAATACTCCCACCCTAGAATTAACCACCTCAAGAGGAGGTGGGGGAGGGGCTAAGCTAAGAGACTCATTCTTAGCCCCGAGCCCCAAAGGTGACCCTTTGCCATTGATGTCAAAGGGGGAGAGATTTGAGTAAGGGGGAGAGATTTGATTTAAGGAGAGAGCATTGAGTCAGGGGGAGAAGAACATAAAAAGGTTAAGGAAATTTGAAAAGATAATTGGGTTGCCATCAATGAAAAAGGGGGAGATTGTTGGACATTTTGAGTAGATGAGTTGTCATTGATGTCAAGAGTGAGTGGTCATTGATGTCAAAAGTCAGTTTCAGTGAGCAGTGCAAGGAGAAGTAGTTCCACAATCAGTGCAAAAAGGAGAGTCCACTTCCAGTTGGTCAGATCCGGTTCCAGGTAGTCAGATGTGGTCCAAAGTGCAAAGAAGAGGCCCAAGCAAATAATATTATAATATTTTATTATAATATTAAAAAGGAAAATTTAAAATTAATTATAAATTAATTAATATAATTTTATTATAAATTAATTTATTAATTAATTTAATTAACTTCCAAAGTTATTTAAGTTAATTATAATTTAATTTTAATTTAATTATAAATTAATTTATATTAATTTAAATAACCCTAAAGAGGGTTATAAGGTTAAATTAAAAATCGAATTTGAAATTTGATTTAAAGTATCGATGTTTTATGGCACGAGGTCTTCATGTATAAAAGGTGGCAAAAACCTTTGCCTTACTCCCAACATACCATCGATCGAATTCCTAAGCTCCAAAGTATTGTGCGCAAAAAGGAGAAAGATTTTTTCACATTTTGAAAGGTCTCCGATGATAGAAGATTAGATAAATAGGAGCGAGGCTCCTCTTACCTCGCACAATATTGTGTAGCACAGTTGGCAATGATGGATGGTGCTAAGTCTTGTGGTAGGCAAGGAGTGTAGGGTTCAAATCCCATCGAGTTCATTTTGCAAGGAAGAGAGGGCATTTTCATTTTGAGCAGTATCGAACAAAGGGAATAAAGGGAGGCTTGTGCCTTCCCTTCCCCATGGAAGCACTTAGCCCATGTGGTGGGCTAGCACCTCGATAAGGCGCTCGACTAGGAGTGGTCTCACATTCGAAACCCATCGAGGCCTTTTGGCTAGTGTTAAAGGTATGCATTGATGTCATTTGTCTTGGTCGCTTGATTATTTTGGATGTGCTAAGGTTGAAAAAAATAAAATATTTTTGATGGTTTATAAAGTTTATTTTTTCCTAAATTAATTTGGATATTGAGTATTTGAGGGAGATAAAAGGGTAGGCAATATTATTTTGAAAGTTTAATTTTTGGAGGTTGATTAATTAAAGTTGGAGATTATAAGGAGCAATTGAGTAATTATTTTTATGTATGATTTGATGATTGCTAATTTCAAGGAGTAATAAGGTGTATTTGAGTTTGATTATTTTTGTAATTGAGAAATATTTTTGAGAGAGTGTTAGTGTGATATTTTGTCATCTAACCATTGAAATTGGCAAAGAAGAAAATTGTGATTGAGACAAGTTTTAAGGGCACTTCTACATCAAACAAAAAGGTATGGGCACATCTTCCTAGTGAGTGATTGTTGGATGTTGTGAATGCTAAGTTGGAGTGAAAAGGATTGTTTGATAAGCATTGTTGAGTTTGATTGTTGAAGGTTTTTCTGAGTGAGAGTTGATGATAAAAACCTTGTTTTATAAGCATTGTTGGAAATATTGAGTAAAGCTTTCATATGCTTGAACTAGGGTTTGTGCAAAGAACATGAGTATCATTGTTATGTGAAGTTGTGAACTATCTTGAACTAGAGTTTGTGAAATATCATGAGTATCATTGTTATGTGAGATTGTTTGATAAGCATTGTTGGAAATAAGTGAGTGAGTGTTCATATGCTTGGACTAGGGTTTGTGAGCAAGGATTATTTCATTGAGTGATTGGTTGAGTAGAGTTGGTTGAGCCTAGTCAAGTGGATGTGTTGAAGTGATAGTTCAAGTTCTATGAAACAAATTGTTCCATATTCTAAATTGATTTGAGAAAGAGGTTGAGTGTTTGTGAGTGTGAAACATATTGAGTCTCTAAAAATTCTCTATATGTTTTTATGGTAAAAAGAGAGATTGAAAGTGATTGAGCATTGTGGTGAATGTGAAGCATATTGAGTCTCTAACAATTCTCTATATGTTTCTGTGAGATTGGACAAGTTCTAGTGAGGACTTGTTGAGAAGATTTGAGGTAAGTCTTTGAGAAGACTTGTGGATAGATTTGTGTGAGCTTTTGTGGAAGCTTACAATACATATTTGAGGATAAATATTGAGAGCATATTGGACAAGTTCTAGTAAGGACTTGTTGAGCAGATTTGAGGCAAGTCTTAGAGAAGACTTGTAGACAGATTAGTGTGAGCTTTTGTGGAAGCTTACAAGGCAGATTTGAGATAAGTCTTTGAGAAGACTTGTGAGCAGAGTTGATTGATTGATTTGTTCAAACCTTGAGTTAAGGTTTGGGGTAGATCTAGCAGAGTTGATTTATGATTAAGTCAAGCTTTGTGTTAAGGCTTGAGGATAGATATTGAGGATAGATTTGTGCTAGACCGAAGGACTATGTTTAGTGCAGATTTGAGGATAGAGTTTGGTGTAGATTTGAGGATAGGTTTGTGCTAGACCAGAGATAGAGATTGAGAAGATTTGTGCTAGACTGAAGGACTATGTTTAGTGTAGATTTGAGATAGAGCTAAGAGCAAGCTTTGGAGGTGACAGAGTATAGAGGATGATAGTCTCTAGTGGATAGAGATCCATTAGCCAGGGTAGTGAGGATAGGTCTTCTGAGTGAGGACATGAGTCTTCAGTGGATAGAGATCCATTAGCCAATGTAGTGGAGGTAGTAATTCTTCTAGAAGATCACCAATTAGAGCAGAGGAGAAAGGAGTTCTCCTATGGATAGAGATCCATGAACTTGATCAGGGGATTGGTGTCTCCTTTGGATAGAGGTCCATAAACATTGTAATAGGGAAAGGATTCCCAAGAGATTTATTGAGAAAATATTAGTGAAATATTTTCTCCGTGGAGTAGCCCACATTGGGTGAACCACGTTAAATTGGTGTCTCTATTGTGTGTGGTGATTTGTGCATTGCTTTGATTACTGTTGTTGATATTGCTATTGATACATTGCATAATATTGATTGGGAAAGAAAAGTAAAAAGTGGTCTTATACTGTTCACCCCCCCTCTCAGTATAAGCTTGTGTTCTTCATAATATCCTTTATTAACTCATTTTCCTTCTTTACTATTGCAAGATCTGTTAACAAAGATTGTTCATTCTTTCTTTATTCATACTTTCTTAAGAATACTCCTTCCATGGTATGGAATTCAGGGATTTGGTCAATTGGAAGGGAATTAAACCAGTCTCTTGCATAATTTTCTAATGTTTGTAGGAATAGTCTAAGAACTACATCCTCATGTTCAACCTCAAGGTTATCTAATGCATATAGAAAACTTTTGATATGATCTTCTCTCATAACAACTATGTTTCCATGGAATTTGGGTAAGTATTTATGAGCTTTGACTGGCAAGGGGTGTAAATTTTGGGGTAAATGGAATGGTCTATATCTATTAGTCCTCCACACTTGTAGGTTCTGATTGGGTTGTGCCATAGGGATGACAAGAACACTAACCATAAAGATGCTAATAATAGAATTTATGCTAGGTGCAGGATTCTTAACAAACTTGTTACCAACAGAGTATGTCCTACTTTGATAAATAATTTTTTTAAATATTGGGGTTTTTTGTGTATGGGTAAATACCTCTGGGTCTTCAAATTCTTGGAAGAGCTCTTTTTCTCTACAATTCTTGGAAGAGCTCTTTTTCGCTACATTTGGTGTGCGCCAGGTAATATTCTACTTCTTATTTTGGGTTCATTCAAAGTCACCAGCACTTTCATGTACATAGAATATCGCTCAGGCCAAGACTACTTGGCCTATTAAATTTCTCTCAAATATTTTTGAGAAATCCAAAAAATACAACCTCTTAGAGATTTAAAAAAAAAAAAACAAAAATAAAATTGGAAGGACTCTCCTCAGTGCTAGAAAACTATGGTTGTTGGTGGGTTAGAAATGTGTCGTATGGGGATAAGGTGTTTAATAAATAAAATCCTTCTTCGAAAATGACACCAAAAAAATGCTATGGAAAAATTTGAATACCCTTATCGGCTATCACACTATTCAAATTTTTGTAAACCCACAAATAGATATGTGAGCTCTGGTGGACTCATTGCTTTGTCTTAGGACAACTTGAAAGCTGAACAAGATAGGTCTAGACACCCCAATATGAGCTTCTATAAAAAATATTAAGAAAATAACTCAACTAGATTTATTGATATAGACAATAATATATCAGTGACCAAGCATAATTTAAGAGCATTACACTAGCAAGGGTAGACCAGTGCCTCCTCCATTGGGTTATCATAGCAATTTCAATCATTCACATGGCATATATAAGAGAAATAAAGAAAAAATGATGAACTTATATTTATTTTAATATCGTAATAAATGCAGATCCTTTAATTAGTGAAGAATCGTTGTCTACATGTTCAAATAATGCAACATGCAAAAAAATTACATACACATTGTACAAAAAATTATACCAGAAAACAAGAACCAAATATTATATATTATATTCATTTTGGAATGTTATAATAGCAAGGTCTGAGTATATTACATAGGTTTATTGAACATAATACATAGAATCAACATGTAAAATAGGATTAACATCTACTATCCTAATCATAGAGACATGTAGACTCTGGCTCTTCGAATGGCTCCTGGAAATGATCTCAAATAGTCCACTCAGCTCTTGGTAAAAACTTGCACATAGGAGGAGAAAATAAAATAATGATAGAAATAGAGACACAAAGGGGATACAACAACCTAGGCTTAGCACTCAAAAATACCTCTCACAAGCTTGTTGCACGATTGCTTGATGATGAAGCTTGACCACCTCTATTCCTTTTATAAATAGACTACCAAAAGTTAGTTGCAGATACTTGGTTCAGGTGCTACCACTTGTGATTTTCCTGTTCTTCCATCACTTCAGCTACCTGATTTTATTACAATAGATTTAGTTGATACCAACTATCAAAAACCTTCGTCGATTATTTATTTTATTGATATCACGTTGGATGTTATTGGGGATCATATTTTTTGGGCTTTTTTATTTTTAAGGAGGCTCTTAATAGTGGTGGTCCAAGTATTTGATTATGCTATTCTATTTGTGCAAAAGACAATTTGAGAATCTTTATTTCGTTCCTATTATCCTAGTCATCTACCTTCTCATATTCAAGTGATTTTGGACTAGGACTAATGTAGTTAGGCTCTTAGGATGACATAGAGGGGAACCTAACGTGACGATGAAGAGAAGAAAACAAAATGGGTTACAATATGAATGGCGGTGGTAAGAATTGAATATAATGGATGTAGAAGGCTATAAATAATAGTGGCAAGGTGGTGTATTGTGGAGCATATTGTGATTATATTAAGAGAGAATTCCCTAAAGGGGGAGGGCAAAGGGTAATGAGAGGAAATATAGAATGGAAAACGAGATCTGGAAGTGTGCAAATTGATAGGAGTGATAATAAAAGCACACTTCCATAACTATATTCCATCGGGGTGCTCCCTCTGTAACTATACTCCGTCGAGATGTTGCTATCCTTTTGAAGCTTTGAAAATGATGTTGTTTCAACCTCCTCTTCCTCTTATCATATATTTTACATTTTTTTTCCCAATAAATTCTTGTATTGTTTATAGTCTCTCATGGTCATTAGCTTTTACATTATCTGGACTACTTTTAATATTGATACCTTCATTATTATTACATCCTTAATTTAAAGTTGTGTAAAGATAGTCTTCTCTGTCAACTGATGATAATAATATCATGCTCTGTATATCCAAGTAGATCTGCCTATCTTGATTCTGCATTGAATTCATCCTTTGAGTTGCTTGTTTCATCATTTTGCTTTTCTTGGTGCAGTTCATGTGACTCAGTGATCTTGATCTTGACTAAAATATTTTATTCATGTGGCTCAGTGATCTCTACTTCAATTACATTTCCAATATGTTTAGTTTTCATTCCTTCCTTATGAATGGTCCAGGGTATATGGAACTGCATTACTGCTTTGAGTCTTTGTAGTTCATTGCAGTTGCTTTTATGGAACTTGTTGTGAATGATCTCACTGATCCTCATATGATTCAAAGGATATGTTCTACTTTGGACACCTTGTGATTTTTGATTCTTTTGAATTCATGAGATATTTAACAAATACTACGATTTGTCAGTCTTTAAACAATGAGCCCCACATATCCTTAGGTGAAATCCATAATGTTGATCATCATAGGAAAAACTAGATTGTCAATATTTATTTCACCTTTTTTCTAGGTCTGTCACTGATGGAATGAGCAATAAATGATCTTCAATATCAACATAGATAGGAGAGGATGTGTTGTTGTTGATGGATGAGGCTATTGCTGATTGAATCAGTGATAATTATTTTTAAACTAATTATGGCCAGATTGCTTTGCCAATTGGTTAGAAGCTTCACTGATAGGATCAACAACTATGTTTTAGGTTGGCGACAATCACTTTTCCAATTCAATATTTTTTGGTTTTAGTAAGAACTATCACTGATGGGGCAAACTTCGGATCGATGATGGAGTTGTTTATGAATGGCATCAACTTGCATGGACTTTAATTCTTTACCAATAGGTATTATGGTCACATATAATGTCGATTATAGTGATTTGGGAGCCTTTAAAAAAAATTGTATTTGACCAACTTCTATCAGGAGGTGGACCTTTTAGGCTGATGTCAAAAATATCCTTGTCTAAATTTCACAAATGAGGGAGAATGATCACTGATCAAGAGACTTTGGATCGGAAATGTGAGTTTGGAGGAGTGACTTAGTGGATGGCTAAGGAAGACCTTAGGAGGATTTTTATTACGAATAAGGTAGACTTAGACAATTTTACTCTGATCTATCTTGGGAAAACCTTACAAACTTAAACTTCACCTTCGAACTTAACTAGGGGTCAAACTCTTTAATAAGTGGTCTGAAGGGTTATGGGGTGAATGTGTGGATTAAAATATGGTAACTTATGGTGAATGAAATGAAGAATATGAATTCCTTAGTGGAATGAATATTTGATGGTCTAACTAATGATGAGATGGATAAGATGAACTTATGGTGAACAAAAGCAAATTATGATATTCCTTATACACATTCTCCTTTTTAATGATCATGGAGGTTTTCTTATTCTTTTGATTCTAACATTTCACCCTAAAATAACCTAGACATCAAGACCTTTTTAAAAGCTAGGGGTGTCACTTAAGTTGGGATTTGAAGCACAACAAGAGGGAAGAGGGATCCCAAGGATTCACTAAGAGTATTTAAGACCTTAGCAACTTCATATCAAAAAAAAATATTTATGATGTTGAGCTACATGGCAATGATTTCATATGGACTAATATGAGGCTAGAATAAGACTTTATCCAAGTGAGATTGGATAGGGATTTTCTATCCTTGGAGTGGTTTGATAAAAAATACAATCATACTTTGACACCATTTCCAAGAACAAGGTCAAACCATAACCCTCTTATTTTCTAGTGTAGTCTAGAGGAAAGAAAGAAAACTAGACCCTTAAAATTTGAATACATATGGCTATAAATCCTAAATATTTAAAATGAAATGGAAATATGGTGGATGCATCTTATGCAAGGATATGTAAGTGGTTGCTAGTAAACTGAAACATGTGAAGATGGAAGTAAGAAAGTGGAACAGGGAGGTCTTTGGCAATATATTTGTGCTAAAGGAGATATGAAGGCAAGAACTAAATCAAATTGAAGAGGAAATAAGTAAAAATGGGATGGACCAAGTTATTTTTAATAGAGAGAAAGTTATCAAAGCAGAATTACATAAAATAATGGCAAGGGAGGAGACATACTGGAGATAAAAGAAAATGAACCAATGGTTAACATAAGGATATAGGAACACAATATTATTTCATATCTCTACCATAAGACTTGAAAGTGGAGCAAGAATATATAAAATCCAAAAATAGGATGGAGAGGTAATAAGATAGGAAGATCAAATTAGATAAGAGACAATAGACTTCTTTAGAATTATCCTAACAAAGGACAAGGAGGCTGATCAAGAAGCTATGGAGGAATCTATCCAACATATTCCTAGAATTATAACTACAAACATGAATGCAAAACTTGTCAAAGAGGTGAGAGAGAAAGAGGTCAGGGAAGTAGTCTCCTCATTGGAAAAATATAAAACTCCAGGGCCTGATGGATTTCAAGTGGGTTTATTCTAAGCCTTTTAGAACATAGTGAGAGAGGATGTAGTAAAACCATTAATAGAGTTAGATAACTTAGGCAAAGTGTTAAAATAATATAATAATACTTTCTTAGTGCTCATTCCAAAGAAGCTTAGGTTGAAGGGATTAAAATACTTTAGGTCAGTTAGTCTATATAATACTATTTATAAGATAATATCAAAATTGATTACACTAATACTAAAGTCTATTCTACTAGATATCATCACAAAGAAACAAGGAAGCTTTGTGAAAGGTAGGGATATTTTTGATGAGGTAATCACACTCCTTGAGATCATGCATTCAGGTAACACTAGTAAAAGAGAGGGAATGGTGTTAGAACTAGACATGAATAAAGCTTATGATTTTGTCTCATGGCACGTACTATATAGAGTCCTAAAGAAGTTTGAATTCAATAGACATTGGAGAAGATGGGTGAATAACTATTATACAGGACCTCAATTCTCAGTTATAGTGAACAATTGTTTAGTTAGATTCTTTTGAAGTAGTAGAGACTTAAGGCAAGGATATCCTCTATCCTTGTATATCTTCATAATTATGTCAAAATAATTAGGGATATGCATAGGAGAAGCAAAATAGGTAGGAATATTAAGGGTGTTGAAACCATTTGTATACATATAAGGTATTATTCACCAATAATTTGTGGATGACACAATTGTGTTGGGAAGGCCCTCTATAGTTGAGGTAAAGCTATTGAGGAGGATACTAAATGTCTATGAGAAAGCATCCCAACAAATGATAAACATGGAAAAGAGTAAGAAATTTTTAATAAACACATTTGAATATTGATAGATATGAATAACAATGGAGTTTCAGTGTAGTCTTTCAACTCTCCCTTCTATTTACTTGGGCATACAAGGATTAAATGTGGAACGTGTTTATTGAAAATATCCAAACTAAATTAGCTAGATGGAAGGGAAATTTTTTGAGTCAAACAAGAAAGCTACAAATTATCATGAGTACTCTCCAAGCATTCCTTGTATATTTGTTATCAATGTTTTAGATCCCACTCAAATTAGCTAATACAATATAGAGTATACAAAAATTCCTACAATCAATAATAAAGGAGAAGAGTATAATTCCACTTGTATCTTGGGAGAAAGTATGCAAAGATAAATAAAGGGGAGGACTTGAGCTTAGAAGAATAAGGGATATGAATAACTCCTTATCAAAAAATATGGGTTGGAGGCTAGTGAGGGATGGACATAACTTATGGTCAAGAATTCTAGTAGACAAATACCTTGACAACCAAGAGGAGAGCAAATATTTTACCACACTAGATCCCTATCGAGGATCTTCATTATGGAACTACATAGTGAAGGGAAGATAACTGCTATGGAAAGGTACCCAATGGAAGGTAGGGACTGATAGGTATATTTACTTCTAAGAAGATGCATGGCTAGAGAAGTACCCATTAGTGAAGGATGAGGTGATATCAAGTATCAGAATAGACCTAGAACAAAATTATGGAAAAAATATAAGCAATTATTTGGCAATAGAAGGATGATATGTAATATGGAAGGAGCTAAAAATTCATAATCAATATGAGGATGAGCTCCAAAAACTAACAACCAAATTAAGAGCATATTATGTAAGCCCTAATTTGGTTGATGGTCAAATAATATGGGGATCTACTCAAGCAATATTGTTCATCATTAAATAAGACTATGATCCATCATATGTAGATACTGATGGGGGATTTCAATGGGATCAATTATGGAAAAGTAAATCCATTCCAAAGCTAGCAATTATCCTTTTGTCTAATATCCCAAAATAAGATATTAAAAATAGATAACATTCATAAAAATGGATTTCGAATTACCTAATACATGTTACTATTGAGCATGCAAATGGCACATTGTCAAGTGCATGTCAACATACTTGGAACATAGATTTGTTACCTCTTGAAAGATAGATCTATTTCTCCCAAAGTTTGGATATGTCAAGTCTTGGCCAGTGTGCATAGACTTAGAGGTCATTGATAATGGTTCCTTCAAGAGGCCTTTGATGGTTATGATTAAACAATTAATTTTTTTAGTATAGTGATTTTGGAACCCAAATGCTTAATTGTCTAATATTGCAACATATGAGAATGAAGCAAAATTAAAATGGGCAAAGAAATCTCAATTTCAAGCTCTACAAACTATGAATACCTAATTTATATCATTTATTACAATTAAAATATATCATATATAACAACAATGATTCGTTTCAAGTTATATGAAATTTTAAAATGCACTAAAATGG
Source organism: Wollemia nobilis (assembly GCA_028583015.1). Lineage (NCBI taxonomy): Eukaryota > Viridiplantae > Streptophyta > Pinopsida > Araucariales > Araucariaceae > Wollemia > Wollemia nobilis. The sequence continues at coordinate 1,697,330 of JAQPPZ010002297.1, forward strand.
CTTCAAATGCATTGAAAAAAAAATAATCTACTCCTAATCTAAATAAGTTCAAAGAAAAGTAAAAATTTTAAGGTTAAGAGAAAAAAGCAAAAAAAAAAGCAAGCTAATCTTATCCTAAAATCTAGCTTCAATCTGTTAAAGCAACAAATCAAATTTAAACCAATCTTTGCCTAGCCAGTATTCACACAACCTGAGATTTGAGATAGAGCTATCTTCGAAGGAGCAAAAAATTATGAGATAAACTATGTGCAACCACCTTTAGCATGTTTAGATTGAACACAACAAATTTTAAGAAGCATTATATTAAAAATATAGTTATTGAGTACATAGTTTCATATTTTTCAACCTCGATTAATTACAAGAGCAGAGCTCAAAAAATAATAGCGACTTGGTTTAGAAAAGCCATCCAACCACAAAGAGAAAAATAAAAAAGCTAAAAAGGAAAAACAAAGATAGTTAAAAGATGGTTTTTGACCTTTGTAACTAGCTAGTGAGCCATTATTTATACAATTTCTTGTCCTTCACATAACATTAAGTTTTGGAATTAATTCCTATCTAATTCTAGGGCATGCCCTTTAATATTTCCCATATTGTGACCATGCCTCAATAAATGCATGGTACTGCGACCATGCCTCATAAATTATTCACTTGCACGATGCTTGAGAGCTTTAGAATGATCATACTTCATTAAATTTTAACTTACACAATAATCAAGAATTATGGAATGACTATTTCGCATCAACTTTTCATTACTCCATAAAATTTGTGTTGATCATTGATTTCCCATATCTCCATATTACATGATTGTACATGCATAGTTCACATTGAAGTATTATGTTTTTCATTACATCCATCATATTTTATGCAACCACCAATATGAATTTTTCAAACTAACAAAAAAGACAATGGTTAGAATATTAATATTATTATCAATTTAAATTTTTAAATTTCCCTAAGTTTTTAATTTTTTTTTAATTTCAATATATATATATATATATTTCCATAGAGGTTTTTGGTAATAGGGACATCACATTCTTTTTGTGGATTTTGATCATGTTTTTCCCATATTATAACATCGATTAGCTTTAAGGGCATCAATTTGTAAGTGTCAGGTAAAATTTTCTATTGCCAAGCTTCAATTTGAGTTGTTAGGCTTCATTTCAGGCCTCATGCCTTTGTGAAATTTTAAGTGTTGGTCTCATTTCCACTTTTCAGGTTTTTTGGTCTCTTCACTAACATCATCCACTCTCAAATTTTGATGCTTTTTTATGCTTAGCTAATTTTAAACCATTTGAAAGTGCCGAGTGATGGGATTTTGGTACCTCCTTACGGATGCTAAGGTGAGCATCCATACTTAGTTTTTTTATTCTTCTCAAAGTTTTCGAGTGACACGGTTATGGAACCTCTTTGCGGATGCCTAGGGTGCAAAATATCCAACAAAATATATACTTACTCAAAGTTTAGATTTGGTGTTGTGCATTAGCTTCATACACTTTGGTTTTATGCATTTTGCATTTTAATTACCCATGAATGATTCTGGATATTTCCAATGAGTTTGAAATGATTTCTAATTTGCCTATAAAAAGAATTTAAATAGCCTAGAAATGATTCTTATATGCCCAAAAATGATTTTTAAACTGTTCAAAATTAAATTTCAATAGTCTGAAAATGATTTTCAATAGTTAGGAATTGATTTTTAAGTGCACAAAATTAATTTTCAATTGATCGACATAATTTTTCAAAAGCTTGGAAATAATTTAAATTTTGTGAGAATTATTTTTTAATTCCTTGGAAACACTTTCCTATTAGCCAAAAATAATTTTAAAATGTTGAGATTCATTTCCAATTGCTGAACTTCATTTTCAAATTATCACGTTTCATTTTGTAATTATCAGGTTTAATGCTTAACATATGGATGCTAAATTCTCATTGGCGAGTTATTTAGATCTCTTTGTTGACACCATCCTCTCTCAAAGTGTGACACTTTTTTACTTATAAATTTTTTATCAATTTGGAAGTGCTACTTTTTTTGTCCCTTCATGTTATCATTAGTGATACAAAGACTCTAGTATCTTTTACACTTAGCCTATGTCAAGCCCCTTGATGGTTGTTAGGTGATGGAATTTTGGTACCCCTTTTCTTGGCACCATGGTACAAGATTTTAAGCAATGTCCATACTTAGATGAATTTGTTTTTCTCATAGCTGATGATTGATGGGATTTGGTACCTCTTTACTTGGATCCATAGTACAATATTTTTAACAACATCCACGCTTAGACAAATTTTGGGTCCGGTATAGTGTGTTGGCTTCATACATTCTAACTTCATGCACTTTGTATTTTAATGGCCTAAAACTGATTCTTGATTGCCCAAAAGACTTCAAATTCTCAGTGATCAACATTAAAATTCAAAAGCTTAGAAAAAATTTAATAGGCCAAAATTAATTTTCAAAAGCCCAAAATTGATTTTTTTATTTTTTGAAAATACTTACTCAAAGCTTGGAAATACAACATTATTGCCCATAAATGCTTTCCAATCAGTTGAAAGTGATTCTTAATTACCCAAAATGATTTTAAAGTGCTTGGAAAAGATTTTAAAATGTCTAGAAGTGAAAATTTTATTTGTGTGCTAAGGTTTCTAAAATTGCATACTATTCTTTAGTTTCTAGCAGATTTTATACTAGTATTCTTTTTAACTCATTGCATGGATAATCATATGGTCAAAGAAATATTTTAACTTAAATTATGGATATACAATTACTTTCTAATAATTTTTTGGGTGACCTTGGTTATGGCATCTTGTATGAATAGTTAAAGGTAAACAATTTTGGGTATTAATTTTCCTTAGAGTCCACATAAAAATATCCTTTCCAAATAGCTATTTTTAGATAGCATCAATTGGAAGGAAATAAAAAATACAATCATGGCAGTAATTATCACAAGAATATTCAGGCATAACAAAATTTTAAGATATAAAATGCTATCAACTAAAAACCTAGGCTTGGGATAATTAGAAAATACATACAAACCAAAGAAAAACAAGAGAATGCCTACCAAAAATTCAAAAATGTGGGTCATCTAGACTAGGGCATGTTATGAAAGCACAACAACACATGGTGACTCTACTGGAAAATTCTCTTGATCATTTTGGAAATAGAAATAACCCCTCTACAAACAATGAAACTATAAAATCAACAAACAAAAAAATTTTCATCCACCTAAGGCTAGGGTTGGACAATTTATCTAAAATTAATACCTCATTTTGTTTTGGAAAAGCGTAGTGTATGTGATTTCATTCTTATTTTACCACCATAGCTTTGAAATTATGCTAATTTACCCCTAATTGAATGTTGGTTTATTGATGATGAGCTTTGTCACAGAGGTAGACATGCTACCATTTGTCAGACATTGCTTTGTTGCCAACCAAAATTTATAGCCCTGATAGAGTTATCTTTGATCCCACTCTATACCTTGCTCTACTACTAGTTATATGTCTATAACGCTGATAGAGGTTGTCTGAATCACCCAAGGACTTAAGCCTATTCTCTCTCTTTTCTTCATTTTATTATTTTTGAAACTAAGAAGTCCATGAGCATTGAGTTTTATTGTTGGGTTGGGGATCACCATGGTAAAAAAGAGGGTAAAAAGTTGAATGGATTTTACCTAAAATAAATCCACAATGGTTTCATTCCTTTTGATTTGATTTTTTTTTTTAATTTTCAATGTGAAGTTGCAATATCATTTTGCATTACTTTCAAATTCATCTGATTTTTCCAAAATAAAGGACAAACATAAAATAGTTGATTAAGCCAATTTTGTCTTCATTTAATCTAGTGTGAGACTTTTTTCTCCTAAATTATGTAGAAACACTTTCCAACTTAGAGTAACCAGAATTTGGTTGCATTTGGAACATGTAAGCCAAACAAAAGGAAAAGCATAAGATAGAGAAAAATTAAAAATAATAATAAAGCAAAAAAAAACAAAAATAACACATCAAAAATTTAAAGAAACCACTATATACAAAGGTATTCATAGGGTAGGACTTGAATTCACTAATATTTGAAAAGGTCGTTAGCCAAAGGGAAACATTTACTACGATTAAATTTTTGAGGATCCCAAACACATTTACCAAAAATTAAAAGATGTTTTTCTAAATATAGGTTTGAGTTTAACCAAGACTATTCAAATATATTCCATAGAAGCTTTTACCACATTACAAGTTTCATATGCTGCAACATGCATCAGGTGGATAGGAATGACCAATCTCCCAAAGTAGTTCTAGGGTTCACCTTGTACACTACCCATATAGCTTAAAGGACACCTTTGAGTGGTCACCACATTTCATTTATCTCTTTTGAATGATATTTTAACCATAGCATGGGGTTAAACCTATCTCATTAATATGATAAAGGGGTGCCAAATGTCCTACTAGTATCAATAATTCCTTAACTAGTATTTAGGGTGTAAGCTTCTTCTGGTTATACACATTTATTTTAGTGTAAAACTATTGTGCACCATTAAACTATCATTTATATGGCTTAATGGATATGATTGTATCATATGAGGTATATCTCATCTAGTTTTTCATTAGTCGATCAGGATTTTCAATGGGTTCCTCATCAAATGACATCCCCCATAGGAATTCTTCCATGATCGTTCGGTTTCCTATGACTATCATTTGCATGACATTTCTATTACATGGATATCTCTTTTTCTCTTAGAGAACTCATTACATGAATCTAGTTACAATGTAATTATAAGGTCACCATATATCAGATCACAATTAGTATTCTATTACTAAAGTTCCCATTGTAACCCTAAGGGATTGTCACATCATGTCTCCCTTAGTTTTGGTCCTAATATTAGGGGTCTATTTAGGTTGATAATCTATTGAAAAATATTCTCAAAGAAGAATCCCCAAATCCCAAGGTGAATATGAGATATATCCTTATCATTTTATTCCATTTATTCAATTTCAAAAATCCATAATTGCATAATCCATATTCTATTGCAAGAAATAAAAAAAATCTAAACATCTATCTTTATTTACGTTGATACTTCTCATTAAAGAAAAATATATAAATTCATTTCTTCATTCACATTTTATAGCAATAGATCAATAAATGCTAACAATAATTCCACAATAAAAATGATACACATAGACACATCATATACCCTCAGAACCCTTTCCAAGAGAAAAACCAACCTTAAAATAGTTCATCTTTATTTTCATTGCAAGTCTATTAGCAAATCTACAAAAAGGAATTCATTATTCATTTTGACCATAATTTTGATCTATTACATAAGAATATTCACAATTCTTATGTCCCTTTATTACAAGAATTTTTGTAAATTCCTTTTTACAAGTGAGGGAACCAAATAATTCCCTCTCATTAAACCCCATTCATTCATCAAATTGCTAATTATGAAGAGTCCCCTCCTTGAGTAATTTCTTACAAAAAGAGTTATTGTGGAACCTCCATAATTTCCTTTCTATTTATTGGGCCCCATGCCCAATTCATTATTCTTTTATATTAAATAATAGATTTCTCTTTACATAAAAGAATATCAATTTCACGTAAATATACAAATATTCATATAGCAAATAGCTCATAACTATATTTCGTAAATCAAACCTAACTATTCATTTTTAGATAATGAATTAGCCCCATTTAACAAAGTGATCAGAACATCACTAATACTTCACAAATCCATAATATAATCTTACTACAAAAAGATACATTCTTTATTCATTTAAGTTTGTCATGATTGTAAAATAAAATATTTCCTTGCTAATATATTTTTATTCTTTAGAGAATAAACATGATCTAAAAGTCTATTCCACCTATTCTAAATAACATAATCATAATATTATCATATTTCAAGAATATATAAATTTTTCTTTAATAGTTTAATTTCAAGAATAAAGAGCAAATATCTTTTCTTTCATTAACCAATAAACTTCTCTAACTAGTTCTTAAGTTTTTCTTTAGGGTGTGGACATAAATATAAATACCATAAAACATTACCATCCTTTCTTATGAATTTTATTCTACTATATTTTTGTTTCCTTCTCTTTAAAGAATACAAGCTATTCTATTACATATCAAAGAAGATAACATTTCATTACAACCTCATTCAAAAGACTTAATTTTTCATTCTAAAACACCATGGTCCTCCTATTGTTTCCATATAAAAGGTGATTAACTCCTTTTCCCAAAAAAAAAGGAGACTATAGCGAGTCCTTTCTAATACACATTCTTTCATGACAAGGAGAAATCCCATCATACAAATTTTCCCCCCAAAAAAATTATTTAAAATCTATTTTAAATACATTGATCATATTCCAGGAGGAATACATGGGCCCTACTTAACTTTAAACTGGGTAAAAGCTCTTATACCATTCAATTATAATGTGCAATCCTACAATTGGTTTATGATCATTGTTCCAAAGGAAAGCTCAATGTACTATAGAATGCATAGTGAATTGATTCAAAAATGGGTCTGGAAACCAAGGTGGAGAAGACTCTTGGCACCTTCATTTTAACCCTAATGGATACATTCTTTGAATATAACGTTTAAGCTTGGAATACAACAAAATTAGATTTTATCTTCTAAGTTTTACATATTCAAATGAGATACGTAGTGCAAAAAATTTTCACCTATTCATGCTCAACCAATGAGTGAAACCTATTTGTTGGTGCATGTTTTAATCATCATAGATGCACAATCCAAGGCATGAATGGTGAGGCAAAGTATTCTAAGAGGATATCAACATTTTTCAAATATTTTCTATGGTGAACAAACCTAAACAATCAATCTATAAAGCAAAACCAGATATAGAAACTGAAAATACTCTTCTAGGGTCTTCTCAAAGCATATACATTCCATGATTTGAATTGAAAGCACAATATAAGGTAGCAATCAACTTGGTCTATGTTGAAAACACACACAGATGCAGATATTTCCATCAAAGAGATAATGTGCATAGTGTACCTTAAAATGAATATTTCCAATGATAAAGTAAATCCTAGATGCTCTTCGATGTTGTAATGTTGGATATCTTTTTCCTCTTCAATTCTCAAGTAAATGACCACTCTTATAGTGCATTTATGGAGATAATTCTCAAACCATATGTTCCTTTTTGTTATTTCGAACTTCCACAATTTTTCCTCTTCTCTATCCAAGAAGGTTTAAGGTGGAATATTGAGAGAATTTGTTCAGGGTAAGCAACTCATAATTATCGATAAATATTTTTTGCTAAGTTGGGTTCATTTGCCAAATTGAAGCTAATGCAAACATTATGTCATAAGTATCCTTATTTCCTCTATTCTAAAGTTACAAATAGCAAATGGTCCTTTCTTTATATTCATCATTTTAATAAATCAATATTAAAATTTAAATAATCTTGAGGAAGCATTATAAAATCTTTCTTACCTTAGTCCTTCATAAAATATATTAGTTATGTTTACTTAATACCATTTATCACGTAAGTGCAAGTATAACATGTCAATAATGCAAAGGTAAAACTAGTTTTAAAATAGCTATCTTATATGTTAGATCATTTTGACTCTATAACCCATCAGTTTCATGTCCACTTGTAATAATGTTTGTTCCTACCAAATACTAGTTCATTAGTAACATTCAATTTATCAATAAAATAACATAAAATCTTATAAATTATCATTAAATATATCACAATAATTTTATAAATATTTTATATGAAAATGTTATAAAGGGAGGGTCATGAAATACTATCCCCTTGGGCTTAACACAGTCCTTTGTGTTGTTTTTTTTTGTTACATATGATATTTGATCATAACCACACTATTTTTTAGTAATTGACAAGTACAAGGTTCAAACCACAAGGATTGCTTCCAGCAAATCTATTACGATTTTTTATTGTTAACCTAGCATGAATGGGACCATCGATCACTCGATATTTGTACCATTATTATCACTCTAGCATGTACTTAGAGGATTCATATTAGACTACTACCTTTGTAAATAGGTTGTCCCTGAGGTTTGAACCTAGGTGTATTCTTGGTAAATTCCTAGCCATAAAAGCACTTACCAATCCAGCTAGCACTCGAGGACAATTTTTTTAAATTTTAGGTTAGTGTGAGAAACCCCTATGACCAACGCACATGGTTGAGTAGTATCCTCCCAACCATAACCCCTCGTAAAACTAACAATTATGCTTATCGATAGGGACTTTAACACACAACCTTTTATGTCCCCTTTGCATCATAGAGGTTTAAACTGTGAACCTTCTATTCAACAAGGCCAAGCTAGAATTCTCCACTTGTGCTAAAAATATGGATAGTCCTATGTGTTTTTACTAGTATCCTACAATCAGTCCAAAATTACATTTTATTCATTCAAATTTATAGGAAAAATATTTTTTTATATCAACTAGTTTTTTCTAAGTAGCATTCTTTTTTTGGTACTGCTACCACTAAACTTTACATTGTTCCATAGTTTTGTCCTTCATTTATTTGGATTGAAACTCCAAAATCTATACCAGTTGTACTTCAATATATATAGTGTAGCTTGTATGTAAGTTAGACAAATTCCATACATGGTTAGGATCAACTACATACTTCCTAAGAAGGGATACATGGAAAGTTTCCTAGATCTTGTATAGATTGGATGACAAGGCAAGATGATAGGCAACTAGACTTATCTTCTCAATGATTTCAAAGAGTCCATCATATCTAGGATCCAAATTGGTTGATTTGATGGCATTCTTCATGGATTTTACTCTAATAAATACTTTGATTCACAATGATAATTCTATAGATATGTTCTTTCTATCGACATAACTTTCTTGATGATCAAAGGCTTTCTTTAGCATTGATCAATCATTTTTTAGATTTTTCCTCGATCTCTCAAACCACGTATGATCCAATGGTAATACAATATTTAGTATTATCCCATGAGAGAGGTGTTCAACATTGTCTTCCATATAACTCTTAGAAGGAAGGCATTTACAAAGAAGCATTGTTATAGGTAAACTCAACCAGGTGGAGAAAATATTCTTATTTAGATTTTTGATCCATACAGTATATGCGAAGCATATCTTCTAAAACCTGGTTGACTCTCTTAGTCTGACCATCACTCTCTGGATGGTAGGTAGTGTTGATATTAATTTTTGTGCCTATAGACTGATGTAAGGCTTTCTAGAATCCAAATGTGAATATGGAATCTCTATTGGATATAATTACTTTAGTAAATCCATGTAGCCTAAATATTTCCTTGGTAAATCTATTAGCCACCACAACTAAATCATCATTTGTACTTCCTAAAATGAAGTGTGAAACCTTAGTTTATTTTTATACTACCACAAGGATAGCATCATGTTGGAACCTATTATTAGGCAGTTCCATGATAAATTCTATAGATATTACCTATAATTTCTGAATAGGTATATCATGTGGGTATAAAAAAGCTTACTAGATGTTGATGTTCAACCTTTACCTTCTGTTATTCTATGCATCTTGCAACAAATTAATTTATGTAATTTTTCATCCCTACCCAATAGAAGATATATTTCATGTTCTCTCTCATTTTGGCCCCTCCAGGGTGATTCATATAAGGATATCTATGCACCTCGTGCATAATTATCCTTTGTAAGTCACCATTTTTTGGTATGACTACTCTGTCTTTAAAACATATTAGTCCATACTTAATGTTATAATCCTTATTTTCTTTTAAATGTATTGCCATATTTACCTAAATATCATTACAAAACTGATCTTGGGTCAATCAATTTTACATGGCTACGAGTTATAGCAATTATATACCTTCATCTTCTTAGGGCATCTACCACTTTGTTCTCTTTAATTTTTATATATGCTATACCAAAATCGTATTATACAAAGAGCTCGATCCATCATCTTTGTATTGCATACAAAAATGGTTGAGTGAATATATACTTCAAACTCTGATGATTGGTTCTAAGATCAAATGGTTTACCTAAAAGATAATGCCACCACATCATAAAGGCATGTACTACTACTTCTAGTTTCAAGTCATGCATTGCATAATTCACTTTATTTTTCTTAATTTTTCTTGACTCATATGCTACCACTGATTCCTCTTGGGTCAGAACTCCTAATCCTTCTAATGATGCATCAAAACATACTAAAAATAATCCCTATGGGTTTGTAATTTTTAAAATGGGTGTGGTAGTGAGTTTCTGCTTCAATAATGCAAAGGTTACCTTGCACTTATCTCTACATTTAAATTATTTCCCCTTCCTTTTAATATTGGTAATTGGGTAGGTAATCTTGGAGTAATATTTTACAAAGCCTCTATAGGAGTCTGTTACACCCATAAAACTTTTTACTTTAGTCACATTCGTGGGCTATGGCCAACTCATAATGGCCTCAATCTTATCTAGGTCTACTACTATTCTATTAGTAGAAATAATATACCCAAGATATTGTACCTGAAGGACATAAAAGTCATATTTTGAGAGGTTACCATAAAGCTTATTTTCTCTTAATCACTCAAGCATTATCATTATGTGCTTATCATACCCTTCCTTATTTTTGGAATATATCATAATTTCATCTAAAAATATCAAGATAAATCGATCTAACTATCTTCTAAACACACTTTTCATTAGATTCATGAAGGTCACTGGTGCATTAGACAACCCAAATGGTAGCACTGTGAATTCATTGTGTCCATATAGGTTTTGAAGGTAGTTTTCTATCTTCCTATTTACTTCTCAATTGGTGGTATCTTTATTTCAAGTCAATTTTAGAGAATAGGGTTGTCCCTTTCAATTGGTGAAAAAATCCTCTATTCTGGGCAAGGGATATATATTCTTGATGGTCACATTGTTCAACATCCTATAGTCGATATACAATCTCAATGATCCATCCTTATTTAAAAAGAGAACAAGTGCACCCCATGGTGATACACTAGGTTTATCAACCCCTAGAGTTGTTCCTTTAACTCTTGCATCTCTATAAAATTCATCATATATGGATTTGATGTAGGAGCATCCAACGAAAGGCAAAATACCGCAAAGAGAAAAAAATTTCGCGATATCGTGACATGTGACAAAGAAGAAAAAGCATCGCGATATCGCGACATGTCGCATTATCGCGACCAAAAGCCGAGTGAAGGGTCAAGAGAGAAAAAGTCTCATGATATCGCGACATGTCACATTATCGCGACCAAAAGTCGAGAGAAGGCTCAAGAGAGAAAAAGTGTTGCGATATCTTGACATGTCACATTTTCGTGACCAAAGGACGAGAGAAGGCGCAAGGGAGAAAAGTGTCATGATATCACGACATGTTGCATTTTCGTGACTTAGGAAGGAGAGAGAAGGCACGGAGAAAAAATGTCATGATTTCGTGACATGTCACGAAATCACGACCGAAAGAAGACAGGAAAGGCCAGAGAAGAAAATGTCACGATTTCGTGACATGTCACGAAATCACGATTGAAGGAGCAGAAAGAAAGCAAGGAAACTATCGTGATATTGTGACATGTCACGATTTTGTGACCCAGAGTAGAGAGCAAAAGCAAAAGGTAAAGCTGTCGCGATATCATGACATGTCGCGATATCGCGACCCAAAATAGAGAGAGAAAGCAGAGAGCAAAGTTGTCGCGATATCCCGACATGTCACGATTTTGCAACCCAAAGAGGTGAGAAGGAAGCAAAAAGGAAGAATGTCGTGATATCATGACATATCATGATTTTGCAACCCGAGAGGCGAGGAGTAGGCAGAAAAGAAAGATGTCGTGATATCGTGACATGTCACGATTTTGCGATCGAAAAGGAGAAAGAAGAGCTAGAAAGGAAAGATGTCGCGATATCGTGACATGTCGCGATAACTCGACCTGAAGAAGAGAAAGGTAGCAAGGAAGAAAAATGTCATGATATCGTGACATACTATTGGTTCATGATTTGAAAAGGCACGCATTCCTAGATGGTGTTTCTTGAGGCGGTCAAAGGCCTCATTAATGCATGATTTCTTGCCCGATAAGCTTGCTAAGCAGGGCAGCCACTCGAATGCTGCACCCAGAGGTCAGAGACATTCAAACGGCTCATCAATGCATGTTTCCATGACTGACATAGTGGCAATTGCTAGTGAGGGTAAAAGATGTGAAGGTTCAATCATGAAGGCCAGGGGAAGGGCTGACTTTTCAAATTCTGAGGATGTATTTTTCTAGGTGGGTCATTAATGTCCTGGAGGGTCAGGACCTCAGAAAAAAAAAAAAACCTAGACATTGTAATAGAAGATGGGGGTGAGCTAGGAATTGGGGGGTGGTGAATCTGGGCTCACCATCAAGTGGTAAAAACTACGCCTATGGGCTAGTGTTCTATTTTGGTTTTATTGTGATCAAAGGAGAATATTGGATGGATTTTCGATGGTGATTCTCGGCTCCCCATCAAGTGGTATCAGAGCAAGAGTTCCTGAGTGTGTGAGCATATCACCAAAAGTGAGGTAGTTTGCATCAAGATTTGTGGAAGAGCAGGAGTTCCTAAGTGTGTGAGCAGATCATCAAAAGTGAGGTAGCTTGCACTAGGATCTATGGAAGGGTTGTAAGAGAAACAAGAAGAATGCCTCCATGAAGAAACCATGGTGGTGGAAGAAATATGGTGCCAAAAAAATATTTTAGAGCTTTGTAGAGGCAAGTTTAGGCCCTGCAAGAGGATCTGTGCAGAGGGCTTGAACCCAAAGGAGAAGAAGGAAGTGAAGATGAAATTGATGAAGAAGAGGACCATTTTAAGGAAGAAGAAGAGGTTGTAGATCCTACACAAGCCAGGTTATACAGAGCCATATCCCAGATTGGAAAGAAACCAAAGATGGAGGTTTCTACGTACTCTAGAAATCTAGATCTAGAGGAGTTGATTGACTGGATCAATGACCTAGAAGAATACTTTGAATATGAGGAGGTCAAAGATCCTGATCGGGTCAAATTTTCTAAGACCAAGTTGAAGGGTCATGCCAGCATCTGGTGGAAGGGAGTACAATTGGAAAGAAATAGAAGATTAAAAGAGAGAATAACAAGATGGGATAGAATGGTAGATAATTTGAAAAGACAGTTTATTCCTGCAGATTACGAATTGGATCTGCTAAGTAAAATGTAGAGTTTGAGACAGTCAAAAAAATCTATGAAAGAATATACATAGGAGTTTTATAAGATCTCCATCAAAAATGGCCATTCAGAGGCTAACAAGGAGAAGGTGGCCCGTTACATCAATGGGTTGAGAACCAGTATTCAAGAAGAGTTGAGTCTGGTTAGGGTGAGCACCATTGAGGATGCTTACTAGTTTGCCCTCAAAGTCGAAGAGAAGATGAACAGACAGTTTGACGGTAAGCAAAGAGGAAGAGGTCTTGGTGGAAGGACCAGTGGAGAAAATTATAAGGATCAGAAGAAGGCTGGTGAAACTAGTAATACCCAGGATCAAAAAGAGGGGAACACCTACCAACCCCATAATTAGAACAATGGTTACCCAAGAGGGAGAGGTAGATCTGGATATGGATTTGGAAGGGGAGGATTTCGTGGAATTTGTTTCCACTGTGGTGAAGAAGGACATCGAGCATACGAGTGTCTACAAAACTGAGAAAGGATGAATAAGAGACCTGAGGGTCCTTCCAAAGCTGCTATAGCAGATGAAGGTGCTGAATTAGAACATTCTAAGGAGGCAGAGAGAGGAGAAGTTATGGTCATAAGGAGGACCTTGTTGAATGAGGAGAAAGGATAAAACCAGAGGACGAGCCTCTTTCGCACAAGGTGTAGAAGTTCGGGTAAGGTCTGTAATATTATTATAGATAATGGTAGTACTGATAACTTGGTCTCAAAAGAAATGGTTACTAAGTTACAGTTAAAGAGGAGACACCCGCATCCATATCGTATTGTGTGGTTACATAAGGACCATAGGGCTTTGGTCAGTGAGAAATGCTCGATAAAATTTAATATTGGGAATTACTGTGATGAGGTCCTATGTGACATCTTGCCTATGGATGCTTGCCATTTGTTGTTGGGAAGGCCATGGCAGTTTGATCGGTGTGTAGTGCATGATGGTCGCACCAACACTTACTTAGTGACGAAGAATGGAGTGCACCATAAGCTGAAGCCATTGAAGGGGATGGATGAAAAGAGGTTGCTGACAACAATGAGAGTGGAAGTTGTGGGATTTGAAGAACTTAAGGGTTTGTACCCTAAAGACCTAGATTTTTTTGAAGCTTGGAGAGCTTGTACAGTCCCAGTTACTCTGGATAGGACTGTCAACAAGAGTACTAGTAAATTACCATTCCAGATTGTATGTGAGAGTAGTCCAAGGAATGCTTCTGAGTTGAGAAGGATGGATAAAGGAGAAAAGAACAGTGCTGAGGTTGAATATTTTGCAAGTTTTGAGATGTTGGAAAAGAAGGTGATAGAACAGTTCAGACATGAAGGTCACTTCTCAATCCACCCTGGTTATCTGATGCAGGAGCATCCAACGAAAGGCAAAATACCGCAAAGAGAAAAAAATATCACGATATCAAGACATGTCGTCAAAGAAGAAAAAGCGTCACGATATCGCGACATGTCGCATTATCACGACCAAAATCCGAGTAAAGGCTCAAGAGAGAAAAAGTGTCGCGATATCGTGACATGTCGCATTATCATGACCAAAGCCGAGAGAAGACTCAAGAGAGAAAAAGTGTCACGATATCGTGACATGTCACATTTTCATGACCAAAGGACATGAGAAGGTGCAAGGGAGAAAAGTGTCGTGATATTGCGACATGTCGCATTTTCATGACTCGGGAAGGAGAGAGAAGGCGTGGAGCAAAAATGTCATGATTTCATGACATGTCGCAAAATCGCAACCAAAAGAAGACAGGAAAGGCTAGAGAAGAAAATGTCACGATTTCGTGACATGTCACGAAATTGCGATCGAAGGAGCAGAAATAAAGCAAGGAAGGAAACTATCATGATATCGTGACATGTCACAATTTCGCGGCCCGAAGAAGAGACCAAAAGTGGAAGGCAAAGCTGTCGCGATATCATGACCCGAAACAAAGAGAGAAAGCAGAGAGCAAAGTTGTCGCGATATCGCGACATGTCATGATTTTGTGACCTAAAGAGGCGAGAAGGAAGCAAAAAGGAAGAATGTCATGATATCGTGACATGTCATGATTTCATGACCCGAGAGGCGAGGAGGAGGCAGAAAGGAAATATGTCACGATATCGCGACATGTCACGATTTTGCGACCGAAAAGGAGAAAGAAGAGCCGAAAAGGAAAGATGTCGCGATATCATGACATGTCGCGATATCGCGACCCGAAGAAGAGAAAGGCAACAAGGAAGAAAAATGTTGTGATATCGCGACATGTGATATCGCAACATGTTGCGATATCGTGATATACTGCTGGTTCACAATTCAAAAAGGCATGCGTTCTTAGATGATGTTTCCTGAGATGGTCAAAGGCCTCATTAATGCATGATTTCTTGCCTGATAAGCTTGCTAAGTAGGGCGGCAACTTGAATGTTGTGCCCAGAGGTCAGAGACATTCATATGGCTCATCAATGCATGTTTTCATGGCTAACCTAGTGGCAATTGCCAGTGAGGGTAAAAGATGTGAAGGTTCAGTCATGAAGGCCAGGGGAAGGGCCGACTTTTTAGATTCTGAGGATGTATTCTTCCAAGTGGGTCATTAATGGCCTAGAGGGTCGGGACCTCGAAAAAAAAAAAAAAACCCAGACATTGTAATAGAAGCTGGTGGTGAGCTAGGAATTGGGGGGTGGTGAATCTGGGCTCACCATCAAGTGGTAAAAACTATTCCTGTGGGCTAGTGTTGTATTTTGGTTTTGCTGTGATCAAAGGAGAATATTGGATGGATTTTCGATGGTGATTCTCGGCTCCCCATTAGAATTTCTATATATAGTTTTAGTTTTGGGCATCAGTTCCATGGTGAAGTCAAATTCCCTTTTTGGCGGTAAGCCAAGAAAATCTTCAGGAAACACATATTGATATTCTTGCAAGATTGGGTGTTTACCAAACACCTCTTATTTTTTATTCATATCTAATTCATTAAACTTGAACAAAAAAATTAATCCACACTTTTTCATGGTGTACTTTAATTGCTTATAGTAACTGAGGTTAAAAAGAACCTTGTTCACTATCAACTCATCTTCTTTGTTTAGCACTATCAATGTAGTCAATACATCTATTATGGAATTTTATTACAGCCTCATGGGATTTTAACAAATCCATCCCTAAAATAACATCAAAGACATGGAGAGGAGCTACATATAGGTGTTATTCTATGGAACCATTAGGTAGGATAACTTGTACGTCGAGATAACACTAATCCATAGTGTAGGTTTATCCAAAACCATACTTTACTTTCCACCCTTCCACTAAGACTCCTGGTATTTTTGGTATATCCTTAACTAAAGTAGAAGAAATTAAGCTATTTGTTTCTCCTCTATCTATCATAATCTTAACATACTTTTTAAATATCAAACATTTCAAATGAAGCGAGGTAGCTTATCCATCTATATTCTAACTACTTGTAGCCACATAGATCTTATGGTTTGGTTATTATTGTTGTTTACTAGATCCAAATTTATGTGGACATAAATTCGCATAGTGGGGTCCTCCACAGGTATAGCACCCAGTCTTGGGTCTAGAGTATTTGTTCTAATTTGTTTCCTTAATTTTCTTTGTGGATCGGGTGTTAGATTATTTTTGAGGTCATGATTCATTAGTGGTGCTATTATTACATATATTTTTCTTCTTTTTAAAATTCTCTTATTTCTCATATTTTTTTTTTTTTTATGGAATGGGGGTTATTCTTGCTTTTCTTATTTTGTTCTTTTTTCCAATGTATGAGTCTTGCACTGTTTTTCTTCCTCAAGGTCTGACGATCTTCTTCTGGTAGATTAGCATAAATCAAGTAAGAGATACTTGTCTATCATCTTGTGTCCACCTATTGAGCCATATCACTTACCTTTCTATGCTTTTCTTCCATAATACCATTGTTTGGATCTTTTAAATTTAAATTATTTTTGTTGTTTGTGGTAGTGTTAGATAAATCTATTTGTTGTAGAGCTTTGGTTGAAGAATTTAGGTTGACTAAAATATCTAATGGTTCTCACTATTTATCTAATTGCTTTTGCATAAGAAATACAATAGAAGAAAGGTCTTCTATCACCCTGCCTAAGTCCCTCATATTATCCTCTTGGGACCCTAATTCACCCCTTCCTTGTCTTATTTTGGGTGCCATAACCCCTAGCTATACAAGTGTCTCATATTAGGTATTATTCTAGATACCTTCATACATTCAATTTGTTTTATCTTTAAAATAAAACTAAAATTTATCTTTTCACAATCATTCAAGGGTATCACCTAACATAATTATTTTCAATGGGATGTCTTACCAAGAGTAATATTAATATTTTGATAAATGGTCTACTTTACTTTTTGCAAACCATCATTTCTATGGGAAGATTCCATTCTTCCTAAGGTGCACATCAAATCCAATGATAGCTAGGTTCTTTCTGTTGACAAAAGTGAAATCAGCATGTTGAATGGGAAGATTGAAGAAAAAGTTTTTAATGAGCAGCCAGATGATTTCCAGCCTGGTGATGAATATGTTTGGTACTTGCACAAAGTTGAAAGTGGATTGAGGTAGCCTGCTGGATTCTCACTGTAGAGAGAGACAAACAGCTGTCATTGGGTTCAAGCTTGTTGAGAATATATCCAAGATGCATGGTGAAGTTGTATGCAGATGTTGCTGGCATTGCAGAACAAAAATTTGGCTATATAAGATTATTATACGCCTTCACTAACAGTGGACAAGTTTGAGTTTGCAAAGCAATAGAGGGTAGTTGCACGAAGACAAGTGGTTCGATCATGTTCTTACACATGTTATATTGGTGAAGTTGACGGTGATGGTGTCATTCACTGGTTATTGCTACTATTCACATTGTTGATTTTATTGATGCCTATTATGCTTATCATGATGTTGTCAATCAGTGAAATGAAGTGGTCTTGGACTCAGGGGGAGCATTTGTGTATTTTTTTTTCTTCTTTTTCATGCTTGGAATATTTGCTAATTGTAATAATTTGTGTCTAAGAATATTGTGCATAGACTCAGGGGGAGTCTACAACAGCCCTTTGGTATTATTGTCAAAGGGGGAGAAGATTTACAGGAAAATTGCACATGTGTTGCCAACAATTCCAAAGGGGGAGATTGTTGAGAAAAGTGCAAGTAAACAGTATTGTCATTGTTGTCAACACAATTAGACAAATTTATTGATGCAATGGACAAGATTTTATTGAACAGCAAGGTGTAGCCAAAGTACAATGGATAGGATTTCAGTGTTGAGCAAGGTGTTGCAGGAGGATTGTCATTGTTGTCAATACAGTCAGTTAGATATAATGATGCAATGGATATGTAGTTTAGAATTCACTCAGATGCAGAGGATAAAGTTCAAAAGTTAGTCAGATCATGAGTCCTTAAATGATAGATGCACAAAAATAGAAAACATAATTCAGAATGAGAAGAAGAAGTCTTCAGAACCTGAGATGTCAAGAAGCAGAAAGGTTTTTTGTGAAAAACAAGGTAGTCAAAATAAAAAGTTTTATTTAAAATAATGGATAATAGATTTGAAATGGGTTTTTCTTAAAACCCAAGTTGGCTCTTTGTTTCGTTGAAAAAGATGCCCCGATGATGAAGATATTTAATTTTAAATATTTATTTTAAATTTTAAAGGTTTTTTGTGAAAACCAAGGCAATCAAAATAAAAAGTTTTATTTAAAACCATGGATAACAGATTTGAAATGGGTTTTTCTTAAAACCCAAGTTGGCTCTTCGTTTCGTTGAAAAAGATGCCCCGATGATGAAGATATTTAATTTTAAATATTTAGTTTAAATTTTATTTAAAATTTAAATTAAAATATTAAATTAAATTAAAAGGGCCGATGTGTTACTATTTCGCGGCAATAAGCTACAGGAAAGTGACGAAGGTGGAAGAAGAGTTTGAGGCCGACAAAGTTAAATCTGGGCCGACGGATTTTAGGGTTTTGCAGCTGACAAATTCTAGGGTTTCTCAACCGACATTCTTTTAGGGTTTGTTCCTAAAAATTCTATAAAAGCAAGGGTACTTCGAGTTTGAAGGGTGGTGTGTGAAGATAAAGTGCGAATGCGAGCATAGTGTTTGTGAAAGTGAAGTTCGTGTTGAGCAAAGAGCAAAATGTGAAACGACACAGAGTGTGCGAAGCGTGTGCGCAGAGAAAGCAGAGTGTGTAGAGAAGCGCGAAGGGCAAAGTTGATTGCAAAGTCTAGCTGTAGCAGTGCAACAAACTGTGTGAAGTGATTGTGCAAGAGAGAGCAGAGTGCACAGAGATTGCAAAGGTGATGTAGACCAGTTAGAGTCTTGCAATAACAAAGGTATATGTCAAATATTTTTTATTCAATATTGAAGTCCAGTTGGTGATGGCAAATTAAGGGGTTGGTGCCTCTTTCTAGTTGGTGCTGGTAAACAATTTTTCCAGTTGGTGCTGGAAAATTAAGGGGTTGGTGCCTCTTTCCATTAGGTGCTGGTAAAATAGGAGTTGGTGCTCCATTCTATTGAAGCAGATAAAGTTAAAGGGTTGGTGCTCCTTCCAGTTGGTGCTAGTAAAGGATTATGTAAAGTTGTAGCTTTGCATTGACTGGATTTGGATGGTAGTCCAAGCAGTCTTTTTAGGAGTAGCCACATTGGTGAACCTCGTTAAAATGTTGTGTTATGTGTGATGCTTTCTTGATGCATTTAGTATCTCTTTTATCTGCTTTAAACTATTGCTAGTTTTAAAATCTAATTGTTTTAGAAGTTTTTAAAGAACACACTGATTCACCCCCCCTCTCAGTGTCATTATGATTACAACAATTGGTATCAGAGCCAGGTTCCAAATTTTGGCTAAATCAGTCAGGGTTGATCTTGGATTAGTACACAATGGCTAAGAAGAATAGATCCTCATCCAAAAAGGCATCCCAGTTAGTTTCGGTTCCTGTAGAAGAGAAATTTGAATCAAAAAAGGTAGAAGAAGTGAATCCTGAAGTTTGTGATGAAAATATTGAGGCTAAAGTAGATTTTGAAGGAGAGTTGATATCTGCTCTTGAAGAGTGGAGAATAGAAAAGAAAAAGAACAAAATACTATCCAAGAAATTAGAAGAATATGAGGATGAGATTGAAGATCTCTTCTTACAAGTTCAAAAGGCCAAGAAATCAGAAGAAGCCTTGAAGAAACAGCTGGATAATAAGAATGATGTATACAACACAAGTGAAGAGGAATATAAACAGGTTATTGTTGATCTAAAGCTACAAGTAGAACAAAACAAAAGGATTGAAGATATTCTTAGGTCTCAGATCAATGAGAAAGAGACTGTATGCTGCCAACAAAAAAAAGAGATTGTTTCATTGAAGAAACAACTAAAAGAGGCCAATATAAATCTCAAATTTGAGAAGAGCACAGAGTTGCTAGATACAATGATAAATCAACAAAGAAGCTCCACAACTAAGTTTGGTCTTGGATATGAAGCTGAACAACATTCATCCTCCAAATATGTAGAGAAGAAGAAGTCCTCGATTGAAGGATTGAAACAAGAAAAGTTTGAAGCTGAATCCTCAAAAGGAAGAAAATATCAAAGAAGATCTACAGCAAAGCAACCACAACAAAAGAGGTTCTCTCACTCTCACTCTTTTAATAATAATGCTTTTTATGGCTATTGTTCTAAATGCAACCACTTTGGTCACAAGGCAATTTATTGTGGACTGAACAATAGATCAAAGAGTTATGCTAATAAAAATACTTCTATTTTTTTGAGTGAACACCTTGTGCAATGTTTTAAATGTAATGGCCATGGGCACATAGCAAGGTTTTGTTCAAGCATTTCTGTATCCAATCTAAGGCAATGCCATAGATTTCATCATACACATATAATGCAATACAGACAGGGAATAAAACATGTGCAATGTTTTAAATGCAATGGTCAAGGGCACATAGCAAGGTTCTATCCAAGCACTTCTATATCTAATCTAACGCAAAACCCTAGATTCCATCAGACACAAAGAGGACAACACCGACAAGGAACATATCATGTGCATAAAAGAAAAGAAAATAATCATCCATAAAGAATGCACAAGAGACAACCCCACAAGAGAAATGTTCAAGTTCACGAACAGGAGCAAAATAGGGATGTTGTTGAAAAACCCAAGCCCAAGTTCAGGAAAGTCTGGAGAAAGACAGAAGAAAGGAAATTGTGTCTCTTTGGACTGAAGGAGGCTACTCTGCCATTGCTCTAAGCAACTCCAGGTGGCACATCCTCAGGAGGAGCAATATTAAAGTTTTTATTTTAATGCTCCTATGTATTTGTCTAGGTATCTGAGGATGAAAGGTAAGCAGTCGGGTTAATGTTGTATAGTTTTTAAAGTGTGTTTTTCAGTTTATATAGTGGTTTGTGGAAATGCCTTGAAGTGTGGTGTTTAATTTGAGAGCTGTCATCATTGGTAGTTTTGAGATATGTCACTACTATACTGTTGATGATTCTTAATACCACTGTTCAAAATTATGAATCATAATAGTCCAGATAATTTTCTCAACGAAAGAATGCTTGCCCTAGCTGTGTATTTGTGTTTCGAGTAGCATGTATTTGTTTTTACTCTTTGATGTGAAGATTGCCAGATCTTTCATGACACCTTGGTGAATATATTTAATTCACAGACAGTTTTGTTTTAACTATTGATTTAATGCCAGTCCAAGGATAAGAAGCTTGAGGTTGAGTAAGGTGCACTACGGTTGGCCATAAAGTGTTTGACAAAATGTCTTATTCCGACATGCATAGTTGAAAGTAAGAGTTGGCAGTAAAATTGTAGTGCTGGACAAAAATTGGTACAGATATGAGTCACTTGTCAAATCCAATGATAGCTAGATTCTTTCCAATATAGTCTTCTATTTCTACATCAAAGTGAGACTTAAGAAATCTTAAAAAACCTACAACTATACTTTGATTCCAACTATAACAACCTAAAAATATTACCCAATTATTTTGCTAATGTTCGAGTTTTACCAAGAATATTCAAATAGATTTCATAGAATCTTTTACCACATTATGAGTTTTATATGTTGTAGCATCCCTCAAGTGGACATGAGTGGCTAATATCCCATATTAGTTATGGGTTTTACCTTGTACACTACCCATACAACTTAAAGGACACATTTTAGTGGTCACCCCATTTCATTTCTCTCTTTTAAAGGATATTTTGACCACAACATGGGTTTAATTCTACATCATTCATCTAAGAAAAGGGTCATCAAATTCCCTACTAGTATCAATCATTCATTAACTAGTATTTAGGTGTAAGCTTCTTATATTTTACACATCTCTTTTAGTGTAAAAATACTGTGCACCATTAAACCATCTCTCAGATGGCTTAATGGAGGTGACTATCTCATCTGAGGCATATCATATTTGGTTGTCCATCTATCGATCAAGGTTCTAAATGGGTTCCTCACCAAATGACATCCCCTATAGGAACTCTTCCATGATCATTTGGATTCATGTGACTATCATTTGCATGACATCTCTATCACATGGGAATATATTTTTCTCTTGGAGAACTTATTAGACGAATCTAGTCACAATGGAATTCTAATCTCACCATATATTAGAGCACACTTCAGTATTCTATTACTAAAGTGCCCATTGTAACCCTAAGGGATTGTCACATCATGTCTCCCTTAGTTTTTGTCCTAATATTAGGGGTATATTTAGGTTGACAGTCTATTAAAAAATATTGTCAAAGAAAAATCCCCAAACCCCAAGGTGAATCTAAGATATATATTTATCCTATTATTTAATTCATTCAACTTAAAAAAACCATAATTGCATAATCCATATCTATTGTAGGAAATAATGAAAAGCTAAAAATGTATCTTTCTTTGCATTGATACTTCTCATTAAAGCAAACTATATAAATTCATTTCTTTATTCACAATTTATAGCAATAGATCAATAAATGCTAATAAAAATTCCATAATACAAATGATACACATAGACACATCATATACCCTCATAACCCTTTCCAAGAGAAAACCCAACCTTAAAATAGTCCATCTTTATTTTCATTGCAAGTCTATTAGCCAATATACAAAAAGGAATCCATTATTCATTTTGACCATAGTTTTGATCTATTACATATGAATATTCATAATTCTTATGTCCCTTTATTACAAGAATTTTGTAAACTAATTTTTACAAGTGAGGAAACCTCATAATTCCCTCTCATTAAAACCCATTCAATCATCAATCTGCTAATACTCAAGAGTCACCTCCTTGAGAAATCTCTTACAAAATAGTAATTGTGGAACCTTCATAAGTTCCTTTCTATTTATTGGGTCCCATGCCCAATCCATCATTCTTTTATATAAAACAATAGATTTCTCTTTTCATAAAAAGAATACCAATTTCACATAAATATCCAAATATTCATATCACAAATAGCTCATAATTATATTTTGTAAATCAAACCTAACTATTCATTTTTAGATAATAAATTAGCCCCATTTAACAAAGTCATCAAAACATCACTAATCCTTCACAAATCCATAATATAATCTTACTATAAAAAGATACATTCTTTAATAATTTAAGATTATCATTATTGTAAAATAAAATATTCCCTTGCTAATATATTTTTATTCTTTAGAGAATAAGCATGATCTAAAAGTCTATTCCACCTATTCTAAATAACATAATCATAATATTATCATGTTTCTAGAATATATCAATTTTTCTTTAATATCTTAATTTCAAGAATAAAGAGCAAATGTCTTTTATTTCATTAACCAAAACACTTCTCCAACTAGTTCTTAAGTTTTTTTTTAGGGCATGGACATAAATACAAATACCATAAAATATTACCATCCTTTCTTATAACCTTTATTCTATTATATTTGTGTTTCCTTCTCTTTAAAGAATACAAGCTATTCCATTACACATCAAAGAAGATAATGTTTCATTACAACCTCATTCAAAAGACTTAATTTATCATTGTAAAACACCATGATCCTCCTATAATTTTCCCATAAAAGGCACATAACTCCTTTTTGCAAAAATCAACAAGGATATTGTAGAAATTCCCTTCTAATACACATTCTTTTGTGCCAAAGAGAAATCCCTAATACAAATTATCCCCCCAAAATGTATATTTAAAATCTATTTTAAAGAAGTTAACCGTATTCTAAGAGAAACATGTGGGTCCTACTTAACTTTAAATTGGGTAAAATATCTTATATCATTCAATTATAATTTGTAAGCTTACAATTGGTATGCGATCATTGTTCCAAATAAGAGCTCAACGTACTACAAAATATGTATTAAATTGATTCAAATATGGGTTCAGTAAACCAACGTGGAGAAGACGCTTGGCACCGTCTATTTAATCCTAATGGACACATTCTTTAAACCTAAGGTTTAAGCTTAGAATAAAATAAAAATAGATTTTATCTTTTTAGTTTTACGTATCCAAAATAACTGTGTAGTGCGAAAAATGTTCACTTGTTCACGCTCAATCAACAAATGAAATCTATTTGGTACCACACATTTTATTTAGTTTAGATGTGCAATTTAATGCGTGTATAGTGAAGCAAGGTATTATAAAAGGAGAACAATGTTTCTCAAAGTTTTTCTATGGTGAAAAACCCGAACGATCAATCTATAAAGCAAAACCTGATATAGAAACTCAAAATACTCTTCTAAGGTCTCTCCAAAGCATATACATCCCATCATTCAAATTGAAAGCACACTCTAAGGTAGCAATCAAATTGGTCTATGTTGAAAACACACACATAGGTAGATATTTCTATCAAAGAGATAACATGCATAGTATACCTTAAAATAAATGTTTCCAATGCTAATGTAAATCCTAGATGCTTTTCAATGTTGTAATATTGGCTATCTATTTCTTCTTCAATTCTCATGCAAATTACTGCTCTTCTGGTGTAATGATGGAGATAATTTTCAAACCTTATGTTTCTTTTTGTTCTTCCAAACTCCCATAATTTCCTCCCTTCTGTCTCCAAGAATATTTAAGGTGGAAGATAGAGAATTTTTTTAGGTTAACAAACTCATAACTATCCACATATACATTTTTCTAAGTTGGGTTCATTTTTTAAATCGAAGCTAATGCAAACATTATGTCATAAGTGTCCTTATTTCCTCTATTCTAAAGTTACAAATAGCAAATGGTCCTTTATTTATATTCATAATTTTAGTAAAGCAATATTAACCTTTAAATCCTCTTAAGAAGTATAAAATATTTCTTACCATAGTTCTTCATAAAATATATTAATTATGTTCACTTAATGCCACCTATCATGTAAGTGCAGGTATAACATGTTAATAATACAATTTGTAAAACTAGTTTAAAAATTTCTATCTTATATGTAAGATTATTTTGACTCTATAACCCATCAATTTTGTGTCCATTTGTGATGATGTTTGTTCCTATAAAAATACTAGTCCATTAGTAACATGTCATTTATCAACAAAATAAATTAAAAACTTAAATATATCATTAAAGATATCACAATAATTTCATAAATATTTTATATGAAAATGTTATCAAGGGGAGGGTCATGACACCTAGAGAACCCTATTTATATTGAATATTAGCCCTAAAAATTCTACAAAAATAATTGAGCACATTGAGGAGACTACACTATCCTAAAATTACTACATGAAACCAAATTAAGAATTGGTGATGAAAATAATAATCAAGACATATTTTTTCAAGAGTAGTCAGTAACAATTGAGTATGGATTTAGTCAAAGTTAGTAATAGTTACCTATGATATTTAAGAATCATAACAGATATGGAATTTTCCAATAAAAAATCATCTGAGATAATTATTAGAGATAGTTAGCTACAATGTCAATGATAGAATGGTGTTAAAATAATAGTATCAATAATAGATAGTGTAGTCTTGAAAGGGTCTAAACAAAATTTAATTTTCTAAGTGAATTAAACATTAGGAGAAAAGACAATACTCCCCTCAAAAAAGGTTTGGGTGCCAAAAACCAGTGTTGTGGGATATAGCCCATTGCAATTGTCTCATCAAGTTGATCATTTTGATATATAGCCTCCATGCACTTTTCTAGGGTACCAAATAATGTCATTGTGGGACCTAGCCTATTATGTTCATCTTCTCATGGTAATCATTTTTATATATAGCACCCAAACACTTTTTCTAGCTCATTACTAAATATAGTGAATCCTGAAACCACACTTATATTTTAGAATCATAAAAAAGTAACAATTCATATAATATTTCTACATGCACTAGGGGACAATAAAAAAGCACAAGAATTAGATGCAAAAATTACCACTCATCTAGAGTCTTAGGGGAAATGTATGAAGGAGTATTTATCACATAGTTTAAATCAGATGAGGTTGGATATCAAATATCTACATGAATCCTTGAAATTTTTAGAAAGGGAATAGAATGAAATTAAGGAGGAATTACATAAAAAAATTGAAGACTTAGAATATTGTATAGTTAGTAATATCCACACACATGGTAAATTTGGTTCTCATGACCATAAGGATGAAGAAACTAGTAATGAATAGCGGGAAGCCCCCAATAACCATGGATATAAACTACCTAAATTAGACTTTCTAAAATTTTATGGAAAGGATATAGAGGGATGGGTGTGTTTAGTAGAAAACTATTTTTATCTCATAATGTTACCCATTATATGCACTTAACAATAGCCTCTTTCAATTTTGAATTAGATGTATTACATTGGTTTCAATGGCTTATGAAAGTAACCCTAATTTTACTTGGATTGAAGTTGAGAAACACCTAATCACTTAATTTTATCCTAGTAAGTTTAAAATATTTATAGGAGCCCTTTCCAAACTCAAAAAAACTTAAATAATTCAATATTATCAAATTCAATTTGAAAAATTGGCCAACTATACCACTAGTTTGAGTCTCAAATTCTTCCAAATTTGTTTTATGAGTGGTTTGAAGGATGATATTAAGGTTGAAGTTAAAATGTTGAGGCCACAATCATTATAGTAGGCAATAACATTGGCTATATTTGTAGAAGAAAAAATTAAGGCTCGAAGGTGCACCCCCAAATTTTCTCAATCTCAACCACATTTTTTATCTAAGCCAATACCAACTCCTACCAACAAATCTATTACAATAAAAAAATTAATATGAGAAGATATAAAATACCAAAGGGACCAAGGGTTATGATATAACTATGATGAGAAGTATTCCCTAAGGCATAAATATGTACACCAAAATTTGTACTTTCTTAATGTCGATGAGGCATCAATCATAGAATCTTCATTGGTGGAAGAGGGTCATCAAGAGGAGGAACACATAGAATAGTCAAAAATTTAGATGAATCCCAACCAAAAATATTGGTGCATGCCTTAGAAGGTATATTAACTTCTCAACTGATGATATTGATAGGATACTTCAAAGGACAATGGGTAATAATTCTTATTGACTCAAGAAGCACATATAATTTTATTGATCTACGTGTGGCCAAACAGGGGAATTATTACATTACTTGTAATTAATTTGAAGTTATGAACTAATAGAGACACCTTACCATGTAAATAGAAGTGTCATAATGTTAACATACTAATAGGGGAATATAATCTTAAGGTAGATATATTAGCCTTACCACTAGGTGGGTGTGATATCATTTTGGTAGCATAGATACTAGGGCTACTCAATTTGTTTAACCCATAGGATGAAAAAAATGTTAAAAAAATACTTCCATGGAATTATGGCTGAATTATTTTCTATAGAATATTTTAAAAAAGGGATAGTGAGAATTCAAAGGAATTATAGGTTTTATTGCAAAGATATGCCCTAGTTTTTTAAAAACCCAAAGGACTACCCCCTTGTCATACTTATAACCACATGATTTAGCTTATTCCTAGTAGTATTCCCATAAATGTCTACCCTTACAGGTATCCATATACCTAGAAATAAAATAATTTGAGAAAATGGTATAGGAACTTCATGCTACAAGAGTTATTCATCCTGGCGTTAGTCACTATTCTTCTCTAGTGTTGTTGGTAGGAAGAAGGATGGATCATGGCACTTGTGTGTGGCTTTCAAGGAACTTAATAAAATTACTATTAAGGATAAATTCCCCATTCCAGTAATTTATGGATTGCTAGATGAGTTGCATGGGATCCAATATTTTCAAAATTGGATTTACGGTTAGGATATCATTAGATTCAAATCAAGGATGAGGATATTCCTAAAACAAATTTTAGAACTCATGAAGAGAACTATGAATTCTCTATTATGCCATTTAGGTTGGCCAATTCACCTTCACTTTTTAGCGTTTGATAAATTTATTTGAAGAGACACACGCTTATACTTAGAGGGGGGGTGAACAATATAAGATAAAACTTTTCCTTCCAAATAATAACTACAATAATATAAATGCAATAATGAATCAATGCACAAAAAACCACATACATAATATATAAGGGTTTTAAGTTGAAACACCCTTTTGGGAGAAAACCATGGCAAAATATTTCTTTTATTTCTTCAATAAATTTATAGGCACCAACCCACAGGATACACCAATTCGCTTATACAAATATGTAGGCACCAACCTACAGGAGACACTTATCCCCTTATATAATTATGTAGGCACAAACCTAAAAGAGACACCAATTCCATTACACAATTATGTAGGCACCAACCTATGGGATATACCAATCTTCTTATAAAATAATATAGGAACCAACCTACTAGATACACCAATATCCTTGAGGCACCAACCTCATATCTAAAGGCACCAACCTTGATCAACTTATAGAGGATGATATATTGGTCTTGGAAGCTTCAAATGGCCCAAATGTTCTTCACATTCATTAAGTTTGTTGCTTCCACACGTCTCATATTTATCATAATATAAAGGTAGCTCTAGTCTAGATGACTTACATGCGTGTTTAATTGGAGATGCTAATACCTTGCTTTTATTTCACTATCATGTGCACCTTTTACTTGGATGCTTGGGTGAATATGTGAACTAATCCTCTCACTCTATCCTTGCACTATTTGATGTCTTGACTTGTATCAAATCAATCCTTCTATTTGTATGTGGCTGCACTCTTTTGATGGTTTCTGCACATACTCAAAAATAGTAAACTCTTCCCTCCTTTTAATGCAACTTTTGATCTTTCTTGATATATGTAAAATTTATGTTGGACTTTCATTGTTGAGTGGCTTCTTTGGAGTTATCTTCACACTTATGATGCCCTGCATTCTTCGTTGTATTCCTCTTTAGATGCTTTAGAATTCACAAATGGTGGTCAATGATGTTTGACCTGTTCCTTTTTGCAATGTTTTGCAATTTATATGATGTCCAAAAATTATTACTCCTCATGGCTTCGATTGCAATCTCTCATTTGCTTCTTAACAATGATCCTTCATGAATCTAGTGAATGAATCCATTGGCTAGCTTTAAGACAATGAAATATTGTATCTTTACAATCAACGACGTTTTCTATATAGGCACCTGTAAATAATAGATCCTCCTTCAACATTATTTGTATTTTGTGCAGTCCTTTAAGCTAGATGTTACAATGATAATGGAAAAGGTCATCAAATATAAGAAAAAATATGCACTTATAAACCTACCTTATTCTTTGCCCAAGCCATGCATCACTCTTCAATTATTTAATGCTAAATTCTATGTCTTTCCACCTTTATCCACCATGCATAAAATATAAATTCAAGTGGATCCATATGGGGATGTCCTTAAAAATTGCTCTTGATTACCTGTATAAGCTCCATAAGAGATCTAAATCTCATAGTGCCACCTCCATCCACACAAGCTTTGGAAAAATTCCTTAATACTACATGATCATCTCCATCCACACAAGCTCTAGCAGTTCATATTAAATATTGATGGATTCATATTTTTTTAAGCATAGAGGGTTCACGTTGAAGTTTAGCAATTCACGTAGTGGATTTGCTTTGCATCCAAAATATATTTTTGACTTCTTTAATGACTCACTACACAAGAAATGACTATGACTCATGATAAGTTTAACTATGTATCTTTGATGAAATACCTTAGGTCATCCACCTTTTCTTCTCTCAACTATGAAGTCCATAACATAATCTTGTCCAAGTTGTTTGCATCTCCAATTGGTAGGCACCTTATGTGGAGATCAAAAACTCCTCTCTACTGCTATGAAAACTCTTTTCTTCCACTCTTATCTTAGTCTCATTACCTCCATATTTATGTATTTGGTACCACTACCTTAACAACGATATTCAATTGAAGCATTATTGCTCAATATTTCTTAACTATATCTGGTGCTCCTATTTTAAATATTGAATACATTAAGTTGTCATTGATGTCAAAGGATACATGAGTTATAAATAATTTAAAGTCAAAAGGTACACGAGGTAGAAATATTTTTATGAGGCAAAATTATTTTTATGCCAAATATGCATGGTTGTCAAGGAAAAGATATTCCCCATGGTTGTGAAAGCAAATCAAAGAAAATTGTTGCAAGAAAGGGTATTATAATATTTATTTTAAATATTTATAGAAAAGGCCAAAGTGTTTAAAATATTCTAAGTTGAGTTTACAAAAGAAGTTGAAGTATTAAGAAGAGGCCACCAAAGGTTTTAAAATAATATATTATAATATTTTTGAATATTATAATATAAAAGAAGGGTTCTAAAGTTTAGCACCAATGTATTTGAAGGGTTTATAATAATCAAAGGAGAATTTTCAAGCCAGTGTCATGACATGAAAAGCAAAGCATATATATGCAGGTGAAAATATTTCATTTGGCACCACAATTATAATTGAAATAGTATTGTTTAATGCTAACAATTTCATCTTGTGCACCATTTTTTAAAATTCAAAGCTAGAAAATGAACAACGAACAACGAGATTAAATCATGGAATTTTGAGCAACAAAAAAAGGTAGAAGTGTTTGCACCTAAGAGTTTTGACCAAACGAACAAGGGTAGAGTGTTTTCATTCCTAGTAGCGGTGTATTTTACTGTGTCAAATTTGAGAGTAGAGAAGGTTTGCACAATGGATAATTTATATTTACTTCTTTAGGTTGTGAGAAGCCCAACCGGTTGGCTAGGTTACACCCATATGGTGTTGTCCATAATTTCTGAAGGTCAAAACCCATTGGGTGCACTTTTGGCCAGGTAGACATCGTGGTAGTTTTAAGTTTGTTGAAGAATGTGAGGTACAAATTTAAGGGCAGCCTTTTGGTTGCTATCCGTTGGGCTAGCCCAGCTTGTCACGATGGTGGTGGTAAGGTGCTGCAGTGAAATAGGTGTATGGTTCGACTTCCATGCATTCTCTAGCTTGTGTTGTGAAGTATACACCAATTTTTTTTATTAAATCTATATGATATGCGCCAAAATTTTTAATTAAATGTTATGTGAAGGTTGAGACATGCACCAAAATTTTTATGAAGGTTATATTCACTGGTTTTATCTGATTGACTATAAAGGCAAAAATTTTGTATTATTTGAGTAGTGGAGACATAAGGTGTATAAGGAATATTTTAATTTGTAATGTGTGCATGATTGAAATATTTAGAGGGTGTTTTGAGCATTAATTGAAAGTCAAATTCTTGCATGTTTTAGAGAGGAGAGAAAAGGTGTATTTGTGTTTATTGTTGTGTGTAATTTTTGGTTTTTCTAGAAAGGAGAAATAAGGTGTATCTATGTTCATAATTATTTGTATCTTTGGCACATCTTAGAAAAGGTAAATTTGATGTTTTAGTCTTTATTACAAGCTCTATCTTTGTAAGACTAAAAGAGAGTTATAGAGTATTATTCTCAAGCATTCTTGTGCACATATTTTGAGAAAGGGTCTTAGTGTGGATGTTTTGAAAAGAAGATTTGCTAACCTATTTTGAAGTGGCAAAAGAAAAGAAATTATTTTGAGATAAGTTTTAGAGGGCACTTATTCATCAAGGCAGTCTTTTGAGGTATGGTGATTTGACTCTTTTCTAAATGGTGATGGTTTTTGAAAAAAATATATTTAAGTCATAAGGTAGAGATAAAAATATTGATTCTATGTGCATTGTTAGAAATATAAGTGCTAATTTTTGAGAAAAAAGTGTGCATCATTGTTAAATGAAATTGGAAACACATGTGATAAGGTTTGAGAACAAATTTTGTGTGTCATCATGATAGACTTTGGGAGTAACGCCAAACAAATGAATGTTATTTTAAGTGGTTTATGTGAATCATAATTTTTAAATTTCAAGCACTGCACTTGAGTAAAAGAAATTTGGGATAAGTTACATAATACATATGAAGGAGATGACAAAGTCAAAATGGCAAAACTTCAAACACGCAGGAGGAAGTTGAAGAATTGAAGATAAAATATGGAAAAAATATTTCTAGGTATCTACTTTGTGTTGATGAGGTTGTCAACACTATTCATGGACTTGGATAAAATATTGAGGAATCTACTATTATTCAGAAAATATTGAGGTCACTCCCTATGAGGTATGGTGCAAAGGTTTCAACAATAGAAGAGATGAAGGATCTCAAAAATTTAAGCATGGATGAGTTATATGGAATTTTCACAGCCTATGATATGAGGATAAAAAAAGAACAAACATCAAAAATAGAGGTAGCATTCAAATATTCAAATAAGGAAAATAATAAAGAACAAGAATCAAGTAGCGAAGAAGAGGTTAACTTTGTGAAAATAAATAAAAAGGGGCCAAAAAATACAAAAGTATGAAGATTGTGAAATTTTCTAGTTGTGGTAATATTGGTCACTATGCAGCTAATTATCCAAAAAATAGAGGTAGCAACAGTGAAGAAGAAAATGATTACAAGAAAAATAAGGAAACAAATTTTTATTATGAAAATTAAAAAAAGCACGGTCAAGGCAAGCATAAGAAGAAGATTTTTCAAAGGTACAAGAATATTTTTTATGCTGAAGAAGAAAGCAATACTTCCAGTGAAAGTGATGAAAGCTTCTCTGATAGTGAAAAGGAAAAAATCCTATTTTTGGCCATAGAAGAGAATGAATATGCTCATGTTATCAAAGACATATAAAAATAGAAATATTACGAAAATGAAGAAGAAACCATGGTTAACATAGAAGAGGAACTTATTGCTGCTCTTGGAAAATTGAAAATGGTTAGAAAGAAGAATTAAAAATTGAAGGCTCAAGCTAAAAAGGATGAGGAAACAAAGATAAATCTCCTACAAGATCTCATAGATTTAAAAGTGAAGATTGAAAAGGTAAAGAAAGTTGAAGAATATTTGGCTGAAAAGTTAAAGGTAAAAGAACCAGAATGTGAAAGATTAGAGAATGAAGTTGACATTCTAAGCAAGGGAATTGATAAATTCAATAATAAGATATATTAGTTTAGGAAAAGCTTAAAATATTTGGATGATATTATCAAAACTCTGAGATCTCCATTTATGAATACTAGATTTGGTTATGAGGAAAGTCAAGAGGTACAAGAAGAGAAGTCCAGCTCAAAATAAATAGAAGCATCAAATAAGGTATTTGAAGAAGAGCCTCTAAGACCTATACTGATAAGTTGAGTAGTGGTAGCATAAAAGAGAAAGCAAATAAATAATCATCAAGGAACAGGGACCATCACAAGAAAAGCAAAGAAAGAAACATGAGATCAAGGTTAGACGAATATCTCTTCCAAGGTTATTGTTTTTTATGTAATCATTTTGGTCATAAAGTTAAACATAGGGTTCATGATAGAAATAATTATGGCTTCAACAAGATAAATTTTAAGTCACTTGCACTTTCCAAGGACTATAACATCATGTGTTTCAATTGCAATAATTTTGGTCAAAAGCTATACATTGCAGGGTTTATGGTAAGAATGATTATAGCTTCACCAAAAAAATTATTTGTACCTTTCAAGGACCACAACATCAAGTGTTACAATTGCAATAATTTTGGTCATAAAGCAAAGTGGTGTCGAATAGAATTTCTGAAACTTCCAAAAACAAGCAAGAAAATGGATGCTCAAAATGTTCAAAGAGGTATGACTTTTAAAGTCTAGAAAAATATTGAAAAATAAGAAGAGCATAGTAATTTGGGAGTTTCACTCCCATACCATAATTAATCAACTCAAGAAAAGGATGTGGTGAGGGGGTTGCACTAAGTGTATTATTTTTAAGACCAAAGAGTCCTTTTCTATTGATGTCAAAGGGGGAGAGATATTAGTGAGGGGGAGAAGCCTCTCAGGGGGAGCAGATTTGGAATCCAATTGCAGTAAAAAGAATATATTTTTGTAAGGGTTGCCACAAATGACAAAGGGGGAGATTGTTAGAAATATTGAATACATTGAGTAATCATTGATGTCAAAGGATACATGAGGCATAAATAATTTAATGTCAAAGGGTACATGAGGAAGAAATATTTTTATGAGAGAATATTTTGATGCCAAAGATGCATGGTTGTCAAGGCAAAGATATTCCCCATGGTTGTGAAAGCAAAGCAAAGAAAATTGTTGCAAGAAAAGGTATTATAATATTTATTTTAAATATTTATAGAAAATGCCAAAGTGTTTAAAGGATTCTAAGTTGAGTTTACAAAAGAAGTTGAAGTATTAAGAAGAGGCCACCAAAGGTTTTAAAATAATATATTAGAATATTTTTTAATATTACAATATAAAAGAAGGGTTATAAAGTTTAGCACCAATGTCTTTGAAGGGTTTATAATAATCAAAATATAATCTGCAAGTCGATGTCATGACATGAAAAGCAAAGCATATATATGCAGGAGAAAAGATTTCATTTGGCACCATGATTATCATTAAAATATTATTGTTTAATGCTAACGATTTCATCTTGTGTGCCATTTTTGAAAATTCAAAGCTGGAAAAGGAACAACGAACAATGAGATAAAATCATGGAATTTTGAGCAATGAAAAAAGGTAGAAGTATTTTCACTTGATATTTTTGAGCAAACGAACAAGGGTAAAGTGTTTTCGTTCCCATTAGTGGTGTATTTTGTGTGTCAAATTCGAGAGAATTTGCATTTGCTTCTCAAGATTTTGGGTATCCCAACCAGTTGGCTAGGTTGTCCAAAGATGCTAATGCACATAAGGTTTTAGGATAAAAACCCATCGGGTGAACTTTTGGATGGGTAGACATCATGGTAGTTTTAATTTTGTTGAAGTACGTGAGATACATATTTAAGGGTAGCCTTTTTGTTGCTACCCGTTGGGCTAGCCCAACTTTTCATGGTGGTGGTGGTAAGGCACTACAATAGTAGAGGTTTAGTGTTCGACTCCCATGCATTCGATGGCTTGTGTTATGAGGTATGCACTAAAATTTTTAATTAAAGCTATATGATATGCACCAAATTTTTTAATTAAATGCTATGTGAAGGTTGAGATATGCGCCAAAGTTTTTGTGAAGGTTATATTCACTGGTTTTATCTGATTGACTATAAAGGCAGAAATTTTGTATTATTTGAGTAGTGGAGACATAAGGTGTATAAGGAATATTTTAATTTGTAATGTGTGCATGATTGAAATATTTAGAGGGTGTTTTGAGCATTAATTGAAAGTCAAATTCTTGCATGTTTTAGAGAGGAGAGAAAAGGTGTATTTGTGTTTATTTTTGTGTGTAATTTTTGGTTGTTCTAGAAAGGAGAAATAAGGTGTATCTATGTTCATCATTATTTGTATTTTTGGCACATCTTAGAAAAGGGAAATTTGATGTTTTAGTCTTTATTACAAGCTCTATCTTTGTAAGACTAAAAGAGAGTTATAGAGTATTATTCTCAAGCATTCTTGTGCACATATTTTGAGAAAGGGTCTTAGTGTGGATGTTTTGAAAAGAAGATTTGCTAACCTATTTTGAAGTGGAAAAATAAAAGAAATTATTTTGAGACAGGTTTTAGATGGTACTTCTTCATCAAGGTAGTTTTTTGAGGTATGGTGGTTTGAATCTTTTCTGAATGGTGATGGTTGTTTGAAGAAAATATTTTTAAGTCATAAGGTGGAGATAAAAGGATTGATTCTATGTGCATTGTTGGAAATATAAGTGCTAAGGTTTGAGAACAAAGTGTGCATCATTGTTGAATGAAATTGGAAACACATGTGATAGGGTTTGAGAACAAAATTTGTGCATCATCATGATTGATTTTAGAAGTATATAAAAAGGACAAACTTGTGCATTGTTCATGATTGATTTTATGAGTAGATGAGAAGGACTTGTGCATTGTGATTGGTTTTGGAGTGAAGTTGCAAATTAGAAAATACTAGGTCAATTGTCAAGTGCTAGACTAGAGCTACCTTTAAAATGTAATAAATATGAGATATGTGAAAGCAACACACTTAATGAATGTGAAGAACATATTGAGCATTTATTAGTGCATTTAATTATCTATATGTTCAAGAGGTTAAACGAATTTTGGGTACAATATATCTAAACTAATTTAGTTTAGGAAAGCACTTTGAAGAATATATAAATCACTTGATGACATAATTATGCAATATAGATAAACAAATTTTGTATACAAGGTTTAGAACAAAGTTGAGCAGGTTTTATGAGCAGGTTGAGGAGGATCTTTGAACATATTTGTGAGCAATTTTGAGCAGGTTTGGTGAGATGTTTTGAGATGGTTTATTGAGATGTGATTAGAGCATATTTGTGAAAGCCTTTTGTGTAGGTTTGGAGTAGGTTTAAGCAAGCCTTGTGTGTAGGTTTGGAGCAGGTTTGAGTAAGCCCTGTGTTGTTGAGCAAGGTGCAACAACAGTATTGTCATTGTTGTCAACACAGTCAGACAGATCGGTTGATGCAGTGGACAAGAGTTCAGTGATGCAGTGGACAGGAGTTCAGAGGTTACTCAGAGTATGTGCAGTGTTGTTAAATGCTTATGAGGATGTTTCTGATGTTTGGGTGAAGTTGCTACAGGTTGTCTAAGAAGATCGAAGTGGCCCATATGCTAAAAATCAAAAGAAAATCACAAGGAAGAAAACTGTCGCGATATCGCGACATGTTGAGCAAGAAAGAAAAACTGTCGCGATATCGCGACATGTTGAGCAAGAAAGAAAAACTGTCATGATATCGCGACATGTTGAGAAGAAAGAAAAACTATCACGATTTCGTGACATGTTCGGAGAGAAAGCGCAAGCAAGCAAAACTGTCACGATTTCGTGACATGTTCGGAGAGAAAGACGGCATGGAGAGAAAGCAAAACGAAACACTCGATTTTCATGACATGTTCGGAGAGAAAGCGCAAGCAAGCAAAACTATCGACGATTTCATGACATGTTCGGAGAGAAAGGCAAGCAAGAAAAACTGATTTCACGACATAAAAAAGAAAAATGTAGAAGAGAAGAAAGAAAGTCACCGATTTCGTGACATGTTGGAAGAAATAAAGGCAAGTGGAAAAACGGTCGTGATTTCATGACATGTTGGAAGAAAAAGAGAAAGTAGGAAGAAGTGTCACGATTTCATGACAAGTTCGAAGGAAAAAGAACAAGTAAGAAAAGTGTCATGATTTCGTGACATATTGCAAGAGAGATAGTACGAAAGAAAAAGTGTCATGATTTCACGACATGTTGGAAGAGAAAAGACAAGTAGAAAAAGTGTCACGATTTCATGACATATTGCAAGAGAGATTGTACGGAAGAAAAAGTGTCACGATTTCATGACATATTGCAAGAGAGAGAGTCAAAAGAAAAAGTGTCACGATTTCATGACATATTGCGAGAAAGAGAGTCCTAAATAAAAAGTGTCACGATATCACGACATGTCGGGTTTTCACGACCGAAGGCAAGAGAAAGAGCTAAGGAGAAAAAGTGTCATGATATCATGACATGTCATGTTTTCATGACCCAAAGGCAAAAGAAAGAGCAAAGGAGAGAAAGTGTCGCGATATCACGACATGTCGCATTTTCATGACTCAATGAGGAGAGAGAAAGCAAGAAGGCAAAGTGTTGCGATTTCACAACATGTGTTTTCGCTGATACAAGCCAAAGAAAGAGGCAAGGAGGTGAAAGTGTCATGATTTCACGACATGCTATGTTTTCGCTGATGCAAGCCAAGGAAAGAGGCAAGGAGGTGAAAGTGTCACGATATCGCGACATGCTGAGTTTTTATGGGTACAAGCCAAGAAGAGAAGTACGGAGGCGAAAGTGTCGTGATATCGTGACATGTTGTAGTTTCATGGTCCAAAGCAAGGAGAAAGAGAGAGAGAACAAAAGTGTCGCGATATCGTGACATGTTGTATTTTTGGGACCAAAGCAAGGAGAAAGAGAGAGTAAGCAAAAGTGTCGTGATATCGCGACATGTTGCTTTTTCGCGATTGAGTTGAAGCCGATGAAGACCTATGATAGCCGACTAAAATTAGGGTTTGCAATCGACTAAGATTAGGGTTTGTAGCCGACTAAGATCAGGGTTTACAACCGACTAAGATTAGGGTTTTTGATCATGAAAATGTTGTTATAAAAGGAAGGTTGTTTGAAGAATTATGAAGGTTGATGAATGTGTCATCGAATGCATGTCGAAGTGTGAAATGTGGTCATAAGAGCGTAGAAAGCGTAGAAGCGGTGAGATGATGGTGAAGTGCGCAAAGTGAGTGAAGAAGTCATGTCGAATTGTCCTAAGTGCATCTATGATTGCGTAGAGAAAGCAGAAGGAGCAGAGTGCGCAAAAGGGAGAAGACGATCGTGAAGTTGGACTGCAATGAAGCAGAGTGTGTGAAGTGTTTGCATGAAAAGAGTAGAGTGCGCAGAGAATGCAAAGGTGGAGAAGACCAGTTAGGGTCATGCAAAAGCAAAGGTATTTTATCATCAAACTTATAGATTCAAAATTGAAGTCCAGGTTGCAGCTTGGCATCAGGGGTTGGTGCTCCTTCCAGTAGGTGTTGGTAAATCAGGGGTTGGTGCTCCTTTCTATTGGTACAGATAAATCAGGGGTTGGTGCTCCTTCCAGTGGAAGTTGGTAAACTATTTGTAAAGTTGGTGCTTTGCAAAGGCTGGATTTGGATGGTAGTCCAAGCAGTCATTCTTGAGGAGTAGCCAAATTGGTGAACCTCGTTAAAATCTTGTGTTGTGTGATATGTTCTTTTGTGATGCTTGCTTTATCTGGTTTTAAGGTTTCATTATTTTAGTTTTAAGTGCTCTAAAGTTAAGCTTAAAGTACCACACTGATTCACCCCCCCTCTCAGTGCCATTGTAAGACTAACAATTGGTATCAGAGCCAAGTTCCCTTCTAAGGCTAAATCAGTCAGGGTTGATCTTGGATTAGTACGCAATGGGTAAGAAGAATAGATCCTCCTCCAAAAGGGCATCTCAGTCAGTTTCAGTTCCTGTGGAAGAGAAAATTGAACCAGAAAATGGTGAAGGCTTCTCATCAAACAAAGCACCTTTGTTTGACGAAACTAATTACACGGTCTGGAGAATCAGGATGCAGACATATCTTTGTGCTTTGGGATACGACATCTGGGATTCAATAGACAATGAATACACAATACCCATCACTCCTCCAACCGATGCTGTCGATAAGAATCTATTTGAGAATGACTCAAAAGCAAAGGATGCTATCAGGTGCGGATTAGTAGACAGTGAACTGGTAAAGATCATGAGTTGTAAAACAGCAAAAGAAATATGGAACAAACTAAAGAGTATTCATGAAGGAGACGATGAGATCAAGGAGGCTAAGTTACAAACACATCAAGCTCAGTTCGAAGCCTTAAAGTTGAATGACGATGAGAACATAAAAGCATATATGCTGAGAGTTAATGAAGTCCTAGAGGATGATTCTAAAAAGGAAATAGGTGGAGGTCTTTTCTTAACACTTGAAGAAGAAATAGAAAAAGAACAGGGATGTGATGAAGAAGAAATTGATGCAGAAATAAATTTGAAAGAGGAATTAATTGCAGCTCTGGATGAATTGAAGATAGAAAGAAAAAGGAATAAGGAAATCTCAAGAAATCTTGAGGATGCAAATGAAATAATAACCAATTTGAAAGTACAGGTAGAAGAATTCAAAAGGATTGAAGAAACTCTCGGGTCACAGTTCAATGAGAAAGAGATTGGTTGCTTCAAACAAGAGGAAGAGATTGTTTTATTGAAGAAACAACTAGAAGAGGCCAATACAAATCTCAAATTCGAGAAAAGCACAGAGTTGCTAGACAAAATGATAAGCCAACAAAGAAGCTCCATGGATAGGCGTGGTCTTGGATATGAAGCTGAACAACCTTCATCTTCCAACTCTGCAGAGAAGAAGAAGTTCACTATTGAAGGATCAAAGCAAGAAAAGCTTGAAGCTGAATTTTCAAAAGGAAGAAAATATCAAAGGAGATCTACAGCAAAGCAACCACAACAAAAGAGGTTCTATCACTCTCACTCTATTCATAATAATAAGACTTTTAATGGCTATTGTTTCAGATGCAACCAATATGGTCACAAGGCAATTTATTGTGGATTGAATAATAAATCAAAGAGTTATGCTGGTAGAAATACTTCTGCGTTTTTGAGTGAACAATATGTACAATGTTTTCAATGTAATGGTCATGGGCACATAGCAAGGTTTTGTCCAAGCATTTTTGTATCTAATCTAAGGCAAAATAGTAGATTTCATTAGACGCAAAGAATGCAACACAGACAGGGAATAAATCAGGTACATAAAAAGGGAAATAATCATTCATCAAGGATGCACAAGAGACAACCACACAAGAGAAATGTTCGAGTTCACAAAAAGGTGCAAAATAGGGATGCAGTTGAAAAATCCAAGCCCGAGTTCAAGAAAGTTTGGAGAAAGATAGAAGAAAGGAAATCATGTCTCCCTGGACCGAAGGAGACTACTCCGATATTGCACTAAGCAACTCCAGGTAGCACATCCTCAGGGGGAGCAATCTTGAAGTTTCATTTTAATGCTCCTATGTATTTGTTTGATTACCTGAGGATGAAAGGCAAGTAGTCAAGGAAGTTGTTGTATAAATTGTCAAAGTGTGTTTTCAGTTCATGTAGTTTGTGGAAGTGTCGTGAAGGGTGGTGATTAAATTGAGAGTTGTCATTATTGGTAGTATTGCTATATGTCATTGTTGTACTGGTGATGGTTCTTACTACCACTGTCCA
This sequence comes from Wollemia nobilis, assembly GCA_028583015.1. NCBI lineage: Eukaryota > Viridiplantae > Streptophyta > Pinopsida > Araucariales > Araucariaceae > Wollemia > Wollemia nobilis. Next base: position 1,738,461 of record JAQPPZ010002297.1, read on the forward strand.
AAGCTAAGGATTATAACAGTTCAGATAATTTGGTTAGTGAAAGAATGTTGCCCTAGCCGCATATATGTGTTTCGATAAAAGCAGTGTGTATTTGAACTACACATTGACGTGAAGATTGTTAGATCTATTATGACATTGTGGTGAAAAATATTGAAGTCTGATCATTGACTCATGTTTAGCCCATCAAGATGAGCAACTTTGCTTTGTGAATCATACCTATCCGAGGTCCAGAAGTATGAGTAAGGTGCACTATAGTTGGCCATGAAGTGTTTAACAAAATATTGTCTCCTGATTCGAACAGTTGAAAGTAAGGTGTGACCAACGATGACTGTAGAAAACATAGACCAAGTTGAAAATATAAAAAAGGGATTTGGTTGTGTTGTGGTACAGTGTTTGATGCCTGCACAGAGTTGGCAGTAAATTTGCAGTGTTGGTACAGTGTTGGACATAAGCTGGTACAAGTGTGAGTCACTTGTCAATTTTGTTGACAGATGTGAAATCAACGTTTTTGAATGGGAAGCTTGAAGAAGAGGTTTATATTAAACAGCCAGATGGTTTCCAGCTTGGTGATGATCCCAACTTGGTTTGTAAGTTGAAGATATATGGCTTGAAACAGGCACCCCGAGCATGATATGCAAGGCTAGACAACTATCTCACTCAACAAAGGTTTAAGAAAGGGTGCAGGTTGAGCAAGAATGACAAATCTCCACCTGTTGATCAAATCATGTACAGATCTATGATTGGAAGCTTACTGTACCTGACAGCTATCAGACCAGTTATTTTGTAGGCAGTATGCTTGGTAGCACGATTTCAGGCTAATTCCAAGGAGACTCATGTGACAACATTATGGTGGGTGATTTCTGAAATATCATTGAAGGGAAAATGATTGTTTGTAGTTTCCTTTTTCGAAAGTGGTTGGTTGAATGCATCAAGGTTTTCTGAATTGAGAGTTGTGTTTAAACCTTGTGCTATAAGCATAGTGGTTTAAGCCCATTGGTTGTGAAAGAACTTGAGTTAGAAAAGAACATGAGTATCATTGTTATGTGATATTTGTGGTTGAGCATTGTTGGAATTATTTGAGTTGGTTGATACATACTTGGACTAGGGTTATGTGAGAGAGAGTTGTCCCTTGTGATGATTGGTTGAGTTGATTTGTTTGATCCTAGTCAAGTTATGTGTGAAGTGATTTTTAAAGTTCTATGAAGTGGATTTGATTTGAGATCGCCATTCATTGTTGAGTTCATTTTGAGTACTACTTGAGCATGATTGATTGAGCCTTTGAGAAGGCCTTTGGGAAATATTTGAGGACAATGCTGGGACAGATTTCTAGAGCAGATTTGGGCAAGTTCTTGGTGAGATTGCTAGAGAAGATTCGGACAAGTTCTTAGTGAGCTTGGTAGAGCAGACTTGGACAGGTTTTTATATGAGCTTGTTATTCAACATTGGACAAGTTCTATATGAGTTTGTTAAGCAGGTTCTGTGTGAGCCTATTTGAGCAGGTTCTTAGTGAGCCTATTGACTGAGCTTTGGAGGTGACAGAGTACAGAGGACAGAGTCTCAATGGATAGAAATCTAGCAGCCAACACAGTTGAAGATAGATCTGAGTGAGGATTCTTCAAGTGAAGAAGAGGTCCACCAATCAGGTGCGAGAGAGAGACAGAGTCATCTATAATATCACAAGGGTACTATGGAGTATGGGTTATGGTATCCAAAAGATGCAGATTGGGCAGGATGTGTAGATGACAGAAAGAGTACCAATGGAGGTGCATTCTATCTTGGAGACAGATTGGTCACGTAGAACAGTAAAGAACAAGAGTCAGTTTCCTTATCCATAGTAGAGGCAGAATATATTGCAGTGACAGCGTGTTGTACGTAGGAGAAAGTTGTAGAAAGTGAGGTTAAGTTGGATTTTTATTCCAACAATAGATTGTGGAGTAGTCACATTTCCCAAGAATTGACTAGCTACAAGGATCACATTCTCAGGGGGAGCATTTATATATTTGATTATCTTTTTGCTCATATTTGTAATTTTTTGCTAACTGTCATAACGTGTGCCTGAGAATGTTGTGCATGGACTTAGGGGAGTCTGCAGATGCCCTTTGGTATTATTGTCAAAGGGGGAGAAGAATTACAGGAAATTGCATGTGTGTTGCCAACAATTCCAAAGGGGGAGATTGTTGAGCAAGGTGCAACAACAGTATTGTCATTGTTGTCAACACAATCAGACAGATCGGTTGATGCAGTGGACAAGAGTTCAGTGATGCAGTGGACAGGAGTTCAGAGGTTACTCAGAGTATGTGTAGTGTTGTTAAATTCTTATGAGGATGTTTCGATGTTTGGGTGAAGTTGCTACAGGTTGTCTAAGAAGATCGAAGTGGCCCATATGCTAAAAATCAAAAGAAAATCACAAGGAAGAAAATTGTCATGATATCGCGACATGTTGAGCAAGAAAGAAAAACTGTCGTGATATCGCGACATGTTGAGCAAGAAAGAAAAACTATCATGATATCATGACATGTTGAGAAGAAAGAAAAACTGTCATGATTTCATGACATGTTCAGAGAGAAAGCACAAGCAAAACTATCATGATTTCGTGACATGTTCGGAGAGAAAGCGCAAGCAAGAAAACTGTCACGATTTCATGACATGTTCGGAGAGAAAGCGCAAGCAAGAAAAATATCATGATTTCATGACATGTTCGGAGAGAAAGTGCAAGCAAGAAAACTGTCATGATTTCATGACATGTTCGGAGAGAAAGAAAGAAAACTAAAAAAAGAGAAAAAGTACGATTTCATGACATGTTGGAAGAAATAAAGGCAAGTGGAAAAATGGTCATGATTTCGCGACATGTTGGAAGAAAAAGAGAAAGAAGAAGTGTCACGATTTCACGACAAGTTTGAAGGAAAAAGAACAAGTAAGAAAAGTGTCACGATTTCATGACATATTGCAAGAGAGATAGTACGGAAGAAAAAGTGTCACGATTTCGCGACATGTTGGAAGAGAAAAGACAAGTAGAAAAAGTGTCACGATTTCGTGACATATTGCAAGAGAGATTATACGGAAGAAAAAGTGTCACGATTTCATGACATATTGCAGGAGAGAGAGTCCGAAAGAAAAAGTGTCACGATTTCATGACATATTGCAAGAGAGAGAGTCGAAAGAAAAAGTGTCACGATATCGTGACATGTCGAGTTTTCATGACCTGAAGGCAAGAGAAAGAGCTAAGGAGAGAAAGTGTCATGATATCGTGACATGTCATGTTTTCATGACCCGAAGGCAAAATAAAGAGCAAAGGAGAGAAAGTGTCATGATATCATGACATGTCGCATTTTCATGACTCAATGAGGAGAGAGAAAGCAAGAAGGCAAAAGTGTCACGATATCGTGACATGTCATGTTTTCGTGATACAAGCCAAAGAAAGAGGCAAGGAGGTGAAAGTGTCACGATTTCACGACATGTTATGTTTTCACTGATACAAGCCAAAGAAAGAGGCAAGGAGGTGAAAGTGTCATGATTTCATGACATGCTATGTTTTCACGGGTACAAGCCAAGAAGAGAAGCAAGGAGGTGAAAGTGTCACGATATCATGACATGTTGTAGTTTCACGGTCCAAGCAAGGAGAAAGAGAGAGAGAACAAAAGTGTCATGATATCATGACATGTTGTATTTTTGAGACCAAAGCAAGGAGAAAGAGAGAGTAAGCAAAAGTGTCATGATATCGTGACATGTTGCTTTTTCATGGTTGAGTTGAAGCCGATGAAGACCTATGACAACCGACTAAAATTAGGGTTTGCTGACTAAGATTAGGGTTTGCAGTCGACTAAGATCAAGGTTTACAACCGACTAAGATTAGGGTTTTTGATCATGAAAATGTTGTTATAAAAGGAAGGTTGTTTGAAGAATTATGAAGGTTGATGAATGCGTCGTCGAATGCATGTCGAAGTGTGAAATGTGGCCGTAAGAGCACAGAAAGCATAGAAGCGGCGAGATGATGGCGAAGTGCGCAAAGTGAGCGAAGAAGTCATGTCGAATTGTCCTAAGTGCATCTGTGATTGCGCAGAGAAAGTAGAAGGAGCAGAGTGCGCAAAAGGGAGAAGACGATCATGAAGTTGGACTGCAGTGAAGCAGAGTGTGCGAAGTGTTTGCATGGAAAGAGCAGAGTGCACAGAGAACGCAAAGGTGGAGAAGACCAGTTAGGGTCATGCAAAAGCAAAGGTATTTTATCATCAAACTTATAGATTCAAAATTGAAGTCCAGGTTGCAGCTTGGCATCAGGGGTTGGTGCTCCTTCCAGTAGGTGCTGGTAAATCAGGGGTTGGTGCTCCTTTCTATTGGTACAGATAAATCAGGGGTTGGTGCTCCTTCCAGTGGAAGCTGGTAAACTGTTTGTAAAGTTGGTGCTTTGCAAAGGCTGGATTTGGATGGTAGTCCAAGCAGTCATTCTTGAGGAGTAGCCAAATTGGTGAACCTCGTTAAAATCTTGTGTTGTGTGATATGTTCTTTTGTGATGCTTGCTTTATCTGGTTTTAAGGTTTCATTATTTCAGTTTTAAGTGCTCTGAAGTTAAGCTTAAAGTACCACACTGATTCACCCCCCTCTCAGTGCCATTGTAAGACTAACATGTGTGTAGGCTTGGAGCAGATTTGAGAAAGCCTTTTGTGTAGGCTTGGAGTAAGTTTAATCAAGCCTTGTGTGTAGGCTTGGAGCAAGTTTGAGAAAGCCTTTTGTAGGCTTGGAGCAAGTTTGAGAAAGCCTTGTGTGTAGGTTTGGATCAGGTTTAAGAAAGCCTTGTGTGGGCTTGGATCAGGTTTGAGCAAGCCTTGTGTGTAATCTTGGAGTAGAATTGAGAAGGTTTTGAAGCAGACCAAAGCAAAGGGGATTAGTGTCTCCTATGGATAGAGGTCCAAAAAACCTAAAGCAAAGGTTATTTATGTCTCCTATGGAGTGTTTTCCATGAACATAATAGGGAATTGGTGTCTCCTGTGGATAAAGGTCCATAAAAACTAAAGCAAAGGGGATTGGTCTCTTGTGGAGTGGTGTCCACAAAATTGAGAGGGGATTGGTGTCTCCTATGGATAGAGATCCACAAAATCTAAAGTAGAGGGGATTGGTGTCTCCTATGGAGTGGTGTCCATGAACTTGAGAGGGTATTGATGTCTCCTTTGGGTTGGTTCCCATAAACATTGTAATAGGGAATTGGTTCCCAAGATATTTGTTGAGAAAATTTATAAGAAATATTTTCTCCATGGACGTAGCCCACATTGGGTGAACCACATTAAATATATGTCTCTTATGTGTGTGATGATCTATGCATTGTTTCATTATTGCAATTGATGATATTGGATATTACTTCTTTGAAAAATTAAAATGTTTTATCTTATAATGTTCACCCATCCCTCTCAGTATAATATTGTGTTCTTCAACTCCTTATGTTGAAGATATTTGAATCATCACTGCTACCCTATATCTTCCACAATGGCATTACTAATGTATCTCCCGAATCTCATCTTCAAAATGAACATTAGGCTTGTATTTATATGCACAATTTCACCTCTTTGCTTTTGGTGCCCAATTAGTCGACCCATACTTTCAAACTTCCACTCCATATTAATATTTAAATATTTGATTTAAATATATCAAACTTTTATATTATATTTGAAACATCACTTTAATATTTAAATAAATATTAAAGCATACACCACTTTAATATTTAAATATTTAATTTAAATATTAAAGCATACACTTATAATTAAATCACCCTTGAAGATATATCTGCCTTGAAGAATTTATCCAAACATACCATGGTTTGCTAGCAACCAAGTCGGCCTTTGAAATAAATAACAACTCAATAATTCTAGCAATATTCTCCTTTATCATTGATGGAAACCATGCAAATAAATTGTCCTTTACTGCAATAGGATCACAATTTGCTCCCCCTTACTAAAATTCCAAAATTCTCCCCCTTACTATAATTCTTCCCCATTGACATCAATGACAAAGGCTTCTTGGGGCTAAAGGATAAGACACTTGACAACACCCCCTTTCTAACTGCTCTAACTGAGACTTCAATGATGATATGGGAGTGAAATTACTCCCAACTTACTATGCTCCTTTTCTTGTTCTATTTTATTTTTCCAAACTTTGGAGGGCATATCCTTTTGAATAGTTTGACCATCCTCCTTCTTACTAGATTTCATAAGTTTAGGGAACACCATTCTACACCATTTATTTGTATTCCTAAAATTATCACATTTGTAACAAATAATGTTGTAGTCCATGAGAGGTGCAAATGAATTGATATTCCTTTTGGTGAAGCCAAAATCATTTTTAACATGGACCTCGCAATGCACAACTTTATGAATAAATTGGTGATATGAAAAGCAATAACTCCCAAAAAATATTGAAACCTATCTTATTACCTTGGAGGATATGACCGCATGGTTCCCTCATTGTTGTTTCTGTGATGGATATTGGTCCATGATGATGCTTTGTTTTCTTCCTTATTGATGTTTCCACTTCTCAACACATTAGCATAGGTCTTAGGATCTTCTTTAGTTATTTTCTTTGATGTCTCTATTCCTTTTTATCTTGAATCCTCCTTTTGTTTCTTTTGAATTTCTTGAAAACCAAGTCCAGTATTTATAACCGAATATCTCTATGCTTTGATAATATCATCCAAGGTTTTTGTGCTTTTTTTAACCTAATATTTTTATGTAGCTTATCATTAGATTCTTCCACTTCCTTTATCATAGATACAACCTTATGCTCCAGTTTTTCACATTCCAACTCTTTTACCTTTAACTACTCAATCATATACATTCTTCAATTCGCTTTGCCTCTTCAATTTTCATTTTTAAGTAGGTGAGATCTTTTGAAATCTTTGCATTTGTCTTGTCATCCTCTTGTACTTGAGTCTTCAATATTGAGTTCTTCTTTCTAATTATTTTCAACTCTTTAAGAGTAGCAAAAAGTTCCTCTTCTATGTCAACTTTAGCTTCCTATTCATTTTTCAAAACTTTCTCCTCTTCTTGTTTTTCAACAACAGGAACATCTTCTTTCACCTCCACGGCAAAAAATAGGATTTCTTCTCTTTCACTATCAGAGATACTTTCAGTACTGTTGTTGGAAGAACTGCTTGCTTCCTCAACATAAAAACTCTTTTTATGCATTTGAAATATCTTCTCATGCTTATTTTGACCGTGCCTCTTTTTCTTTTCATGCTAAAATTTTATTTCATTATTTTTCTTGTATTCCTCTTCTTCTTCACTTATACTACTTCCAACTTATGGGCACTAAGCTACATAGTGACCAATGTTACCATAGTTAAAACATTTCACAGTATGCTTACTTTTGTGTTTTCTTGGTCCCTTGTTATTTCTTCACACAAATTTAGCTTCTTCTCCATTGCTCAAATCCTCACTTGACTCTTATTATTTATTCTTTATCTTATTTGAAGCTTTAAACATGGCCTCCTATTTGGATGTTTGATATTTTCAGTCATGTTTGGATGTTTACCATTTTAACCTTGTAGTCTCCTTCATATGTCATTTTTAAATTATCCTATAATTCTTTTGTTGTGGTGCATTACATGACTTTCACAAACTCTGATTCACATAATCCACTTAATATTGTATTCATTGCCTTGGCATTATTTTCAAATGGTTTATTGCCATATTTATCTATGGAAGGGGTTGTAGGTGGTGTGAACCCATCCATAAAATATTTCCATATATCGTAGCCATGTACCATCAAATAGGTTCGCATCCTCACACTCCAGAAAGCATAGTTATTTCCATCGAACAATGGAGCCCTACTTGATGAAAAACCTTCTTGGTAAGTCATGTGTGTTCTTGTAAGATATTCCTTCAAGTGGTTAGGCTTTCACGAAGGAAATTGGCTATAATACCAATTGAAGAAACACACATTTATACTGAGAGGGGGGTGACCAGTATAAGATAAAACTTTTCCTTGCAAAAAATAACTGCAATAATATAAATGTAATAATCAATCAATGCACAAAAAACCACACACGTAAGAGACAAGGATTTTATGTGGAAAAAATATTTTGGGAAAAAACCATGGCTAAATATCGCTTTTATTTCTTAAATAAATTTGTAGGCACCAACCCACAGGAGACACCAATCCCCTTATACAATTATGTAGGCACCAACCTACAAGAGACACCAATCCCATTATATAATTATGTAGGCACCAACCTACAGGATATACCAATCCCCTTATACAATTATGTAGGCATCAACCTACGGGAGACACCAATATCCTTATACAATAATGTAGGCATCAACCTATTGGAAACACCAATATCCTTGAGGCACCAACCTCATATCTGAAGGCACCAAATTTGATCAACAAATAGTGGATGATATACTGGTGTTGGAATATTTAATAGCTAAAATTTCCTTCACATTTATTAATTTTGTTGCTTCCACATGTCTCACACTTATCACAATTTAAAGGTAGCTCTAGTCTAGATGACTTACATGCGTGTTGAATTGGAGATGCTAATACCTTGCTTTTATTTAACCCTCATGTGCACCTTTTCTTCTTCTTTATATGGCTGAATTGTCCTTCCTTTTACTTATATGCTTGGGTGAATACGTTCACTAATACTCTCACTCTATCCTTACTCTATTTTATGGCTTGACTTGTATCAAATCAATACTTCTATTTTTATGTGGCCAAACTCTTTTTTTGGTTTTGGTATGTACTCCAAAAAAATAAACTCTTCCCTCCTTTTAATGCAACATTGATTCTTTCTTGATCTACATAAACTTTATGGTGGATATTGGTTGTTGAGAAACTTCTTTGTAGTTATCTTCACATCTGTGATGCCCTACATTCTTCATTGTATTCCTATTCACATGCTTTAGAATTCACAAATGATGGTCAATAATTTTTGACCTATTCCTTTTGCAATGTTTTACAATTTATATGGTGTCCAATAAATTATTACTCCTCACGATTTTATTGCAATCTCTCATTTGCTTCTTAACAATGATCCTTCATGAATCCAGTGAACAAATCAAGTAGTTATCTTTAAGACTAACAAATTTTATATCTTTGCAATCAACAGTTCTTGCTATATACACACCTATAAATAACAGATCCTACTTCGACATTATTTGTATGTTGTATAGTCCTTTCACCTAGACGTTATAATGGTAATGGACAAGCTTGTTAGATATAAGCAAAAACTATCTACTTACAAACCTGCCTTATTCCTTGCTTGACCCACGCATAAATCTTCAACTATTTTTTTCTAAATGATGTGTCTTCCCACCATTCTCCTCTGTGCAAAAAATATAACTTCAAGTGGTTTCGGATGGGGATTTCCTTTAAAATTGCTCTTTATTACCTATATTAACTCTAGTAGAGATCTAAATCTCATAGAGCCGCCTCCACCTACATGAGCTTCAAAAAAAGTCCTTAACCCTACAACACCATCTCCATCTATACAAGCTCTGGCCATTCATGTTTAAGACCAATGGTTTCACATTTTGTTAAGCACAGAGGGTTTGCATTGAAGTTTGACAATTTGGGTAGTGGATTTGCTTTGCATCCAAATTAAATTTTTGACTTATTTAATGACTCACTATGCAAGATATGACTATGCCTCATGATGAGTTCAACTATTGGTCTTTTATGAAATACCTTAGGTCATCCACCTTTTCTTCTCTCAATTATGAAGTCGAGAACATAATATTGTCCAACTCATTTTCATATTTAATTGGTAGGTGCATTATGTGGAGATCAAAAACTCCTCTCTGCTGCTACAAAAACTCTCTTCTTCCGCTTTTATCTTAGTCTTGCCACCTTCGTCTTTATTTATCCGGTGCTATTCCCTTAACAACGATATTGAATTAAAGTATTGTTGCTCCACACTACTGCCCTATATCTAGTGCTCCCTATGTTTAAGATATTTGAATCATAATAGCTGCCCTATATCTTCCACAATGGCATTGCTAATGTATATCCTAAATCCCATATTCAAAATGAACATTATGCTTGTATTTATATGCACAATTTCACCTCTTTGATTTTGGCACCCAATTAGTCGGCCCATACTTTCAAAATTCCACTCCATATTAATATTTAAATCTTTGATTTAAATATATCAAACTTTTATATTATATTTGAAACATCACTTTAATATTTAAATATTTAATTTAAATATTAAAGCATACACCACTTTAATATTTAAATATTTAAGTATACACTACTCTAATATTTAAATTTTTAACTTAAATATTAAAGCATACACCTATAATTAAATCACCCTTGAAGATATATCTGCCTTGAAGAATTTTCCCAAGCATACCATGGTTTGCTAGCAACCAAGTCGGCCTTTGACATCAATGATAACTCAATAATGCTAACCATATTCCCCTTTGTCATTGATGGCAACCCTGCAAATAAAATGTCCTTTATTGCAACAGGATCATACGTTGCTCCCCCTTACTGAAATTCCAAATTGCTCTCCCTTACTAAAATTTTCCCCCTTTGACATCAATGACAAAGGCTTCTCAGGGCTAAAGGGTACGACACTTGACAATGTCCCCTTTCTAATTACTCTAACTAAAAATTCAATGATGAGATGGGAGTGAAATTACTCCCAACTTACTATGCTCCTTTTCTTGTTCTATTTTCTTTTTTCAAAATTTGGAGAGCATATCCTTTTGAACAATTTTACCATCCTCCTTATTATTGGATTTCGAAATTTCAAGGAACATCATTCTACACCATTTAGCTGTATACCCAAAATTATAACATTTGTAGCAAATGATGTTGTAGTCCATGAAAGGTGCAAATGAATTGAAATTCCTCTTGGTGAAGCCAAAATAATTTTTAACACGAACCTTGCAATGTACAAATTATGACCAAATTGGTGACATGAAAATCAATATTCCCAAAAAAAATATTGAAACCTGTCTAACTGACTTGGAGGATATGACCGCATGGTTCTCTCATTGTTGTTTTTGTGATGGACATTGGTCCATGATGATTATTTTTTCTTCCTTATTGATGTTTCCAATTATCAAAACATCGGCATAGGTCTTATTATATTCTTTAATTATTTTCTTTGATGCTTCTCTTCCTTTTGAGCTTCACTCCTCCTTTTGTTTATTTTGACTTTCTTCAAAACCAAGTCTAGTATTTATAACTGAATATCTTTGTGCTTTGATAATATCATCCATGTCTTCCCACCTTTCTCCTCCATGCACAAAATATAACTTCAAGTGGTTCTAGATGGGGATGTCCTTCAAAATTGCTCTTGATTACCTGTATTAGCTCCAGCAGAGATCTAAATCTCACAGTGTCACCTTCACCCATACAAGATTAAAAAAAAAACCTTAATACTTCAACATCGTATTCATCTATACAAGATCTGGTAGCTCACATTTAAGATCGATGGTTTTACATTTTGTTAAGCATAGAGGGTTCACATTAAATATTGACAATTCATGTAGTGGATTTGCTTTGCATCTGATATATCTTTTTGACTTATTTAACGACTCACTATGCAAGAGACGACTGTCTCATGACGAGTTCAGCTTTGGTCTTTGATAAAATACCTTAGGTCATCCACCTTTTTTTCTCTTAATTATGAAGTCTAGAACATAATATTTTCCAATTTGTTTGCATCTTCTATTGGTAGGAACCTTATATGGAGATCAAAAACTTCTATATGTTGCTATGAAAAATTATTTCTTTCACTCTTATCTTAGTCTTATCACCTTTGTATTTATATATTTGGTGCTACTACCTTAACGACAATATTGAATTGAAGCATTATTTCTCCACACTGTTGCCCTATATCTGATGCTCCCTATGTTGAAGATATTTGAATCATCACTACTACCCAGGGTTATGCACAGTGGTGAATCTTCACAAATTGGGTGAATATTAGGATTTCCAAAATTAGAAATTGATGAATATGAAGACCTTCAACATTGGCTCATTCACCTAAAATTATCAAGACCAATTTTTTCTTAGGGTCAATTCACCATAATATATATCCAAACATAGGTATATTTGTACTCATTAGAAAGCTCTTTTCAAGCCTGATCTAATGGTGGTGGTTAAAAGTTATAAAATGATTTAATAGATCAAAAGTAGCCCAAAATATGGCCTTACATTTTAGGGCTTCAAATACCTCAAATTTTGGTATCAAGATACTTGATTTGATTTGCTTAAGATTCTCCATGATTCACCTTGATTTTGATTAAGATTCACCATTTTTTTACAAGTACATTTTGAGTCCAATCCCTTATGCATAACCTTGTTGCTGCCCTATTTCTTCCACAACAACTTTACTAATGTATCTCCTGAATCTCATCTTCAAGATGAGCATTATGCTTGTATTTATATCCACAATTTCACCTCTTTATTTTTGGCACCCAATTAGTGAGTCCATTCTTATAAAATTCCACTCCATATTAATATTTAAATATTTGATTTAAATATATCAAACTTTTATATTATATTTGAAACATCACTTTAATATTTAAATATTTAATTTAAATATTAAAGCATACACCTATAATTAAATCACCCTTGAAGATATATCTTCCTTGAAGAATTCCCAAGCATATCATGGTTTTCTAACAACCAAGTCAACATTTGACATCAATGACAAAATAATGCTAACAATATCTCCCTATGTCATTTATGGTAACCCTACAAATAAACTATCCTTTACTGCAATAGGATGACAAGCTACTCCCCCTTACTAAAATTCCAAACTGCTCCCCCTTACTAAAATTCTAAACTGCTCCCGCTTACCAAAATTCTCCCCATTTGACATCAATGACAAAGGCTTCTTAGGGCTAAAGGATAAGACACTTGACAATGTCCCATTTCTAACTTCTCTAACTAAGACTTCAATGATGAGATGGTAGTGAAATTACTCCCAACTTACTATTCTCCTTTTTTTATTTTTTCTAAATTTTGGAGGGCATATCCTTTTGAAAAGTTTGACCATCCTCCTTTTTATTGGATTTTGGAAGTTCAGGGAACATCGTTCTACACTATTTAGTTGTATTCCCAAAATTATCATATTTGTAACAAATTATATTGTAGTCCATAAGAGGTGCAAATGAATTGAAATTCCTCTTGGTGAAGCAAATATTATTTTTAGTATGAACCTTGCAATGTACAACTTCATGACCAAATTGGTGACATGAAAAGCAATAACCCCAAAAATATTGAAACCTGTCTGATTACCTTGGAGGATATGACTGCATGCTTCTCTCATTATTGTTTATGTGATGGACATTGGTCCATGATGATGATTTGTTTTCTTCCTTATCGATGTTTCCACTTCTCAACACATAAGCATAGGTCTTAGTATCTTCTTTAATTATTTTCTTTGATGCTTCTATTCCTTTTGAGCTTGACTCCTCTCTTTTTTTTCTTTTGTCTTTCTTCAAAACCAAGTCTAGTCTTTATAACTGAAGATCTTTGTGCTTTGATAATATCATGAAAGGTTTCTGTGCTTTTTTCAAACCTAATATTTTGATGTATCTTTCGAACAATGGAGCCCTACTTGATGAAAATCCTTCTTGGTAAGCCATGTGTGTTCTTGTAAGACCTTACTTCAAGCAGTCAGGCTTTCATGAAGGAACCTGGATCTGATACCAATTTAAGAAACACACACTTATATTGAGAGGGTGGTTGAATAGTATAAGATAAATTTTTTCCTTCCAAACAATAAATCCAATAATATAAATGCAATAATGAATCAATGCATAGAAAATACACACATAAGAGACAAGGGTTTTACATGTAAACACCATTTTAGGAGAAACCCATGGCTAAATATTGTTATTATTTCTTCAATAAATTTGTAGGCACCAACCCATAGGAGACACCAATCCCATTATACAATTATGTAGGCACAAACCTATAGGAGACACCAATCCCCTTATACAATTATGTAGGCACCAACCTACAAGAGACACCAATCCCCTTATACAATTATGTAGGCACCAACCTATGGGAGACACCACTCTCCTTATACAATAATTTATGCACCAACCTACTGGAAACACCAATCTCCTTGAGGCACCAACCTCAGATCTGAAGGTACCAACCTTGATCAATAAATAGAGGATGATATACTGGTTTTGGAAGCTTCAAATGGCCAAAATGTTCTTCATATTTATTAAGTATTTTGCTTCCACATGTCTCACATTTATCACAATTTAAAGGTAGCTCTAGTCTAGATGACTTACATGTGTATTGAATTGGAGATGCTAATACCTTGCTTTTCTTTCACTATCATGTGCATATTTTCTTATTATTAAGATGGCTGAATTATCCTTCCTTTTACTTAGATGCTTGGATGAATACATGCTCTAATCCTCTCACTCTATCCTTGCACTATTTGATGCCTTGACTTGTTTCAAATTAGTCCTTCCATTTGTATGTGGCCACACTCTTTTGCTATTTTTTGCATGTACTCCAAAATAGTAAACTCTTCCCTCCTTTTAATGCAACTTTAGCTCTTTCTTGATCTACATAAAATTTATGTTGGATGTTTGTTGTTAAATTACTTCTTTGGAGTTATCTTCACACCTGTGATGCCTTGCATTCTTTGTTGTATTCCTCTTCAGATGCTTTAGAATTCACAAACGATGGTCAATGACATTTAACCTATTCCTTTTACAATGTTTTGAAATTTATATGATATCCAATAAATTATTACTCCTTAGGGTTTTTATTGCAATCTCTTATTTACTTAACAACGATCCTTCATGAATTCAATGAATGAATCCATTGGCTAGATTTAAGACTAGCAGATTTTGTATATTTCCAATTAATAATGCTTACTTTATACAAACCTGTAAATAATAGATCCTCCTTCAGTGTTGTTTGTATATTGTGTAGTCCTTTAGCCTGAATGTTATAATGATAATGGACAAACTCGTTAGATATAAGAAAAACTTACAAACCTAACTTATTCCCTGTTCAAGCCACACATGAATATTCAATTATTTGTTGCTAAATGATATGTCTTCCCACATTTCTCCTCTATGCATAAAATATAACTTCAAGTGGTTTCGGATGGGGATATACTTTAAAATTGCTCTTGATTACCTGTATTAGCTCCAGCAGAGATCTAAATCTCACAGTGCTACCTTCATCCATATGAACTCTGGTAAAAGTTCTTAATACTACAACTTCATCTCCATCCACACAATATCTATCAATTCACATTGGATATCAGCGGTTTCACATTTTTTTAAGCATAGAGGGTTCGTATTGAAGTTTGGAAATGCACGTAGTGGATTTGCTTTGCATCCAAAATGTCTTTCTAACTTCTTTAACAACTCACTACGCAAGATATGACTATGCCTCCTGACGAGTTCAACTATTGGTATTTGATAAAATGCCTTAGGTCATCCACCTTTTCTTCTCTCAACTATGAAATCTAGAACATAATATTGTCCAAGTCATTTGCATCTCCAATTGGTAGGAACCTTATGTGGCTATCAAAAACTTCTCTTTCCTGCTATGAAAACTCTCTTCTTTCACTCTTATCTTAGTCTCACTGCCTCTAGATTTATGTATCTGATGCTACTTCCTTAACGATGATATTCAATTAAAGCATTTTTGCTCCACACTACTACCCTATATTCGATGCTCCTTATGTTGAAGATATTCGAATCATCATTGTTATCCTATATCTTCCACAACGACATTACTAATGTATCTCCTAAATCTCATCTTTGAAATGAACATTATGCTTGTACTTATATGTATGATTTCACCTCTTTGCTTTTGGTGCCCAATTAGTCAGCCTATACTTTCAAACTTCCACTCCATATTGATATTTAAATATTTGATTTAAATATATCAAACTTTTATTTATATTTGAAATATCACTTTAATATTTAAATATTAAAGCATACACCTATAATTAAAACACCCTTGAAGATATATCTGCCTTGAAGAATTAACCCAAGCATACCATGGTTTACTAGCAACCAAGTCAGCCTTTGACATCAATGACAACTCAATAATGCTAAAACAATTTTTGAACCTTCCTTCACAAATTCATTCACATCTTCCTTGATGATATTTTTATTTACATTTGTTCATGGAAGGAGCATCTCCAATATTTGGATCAAACATGACTTTTATCGAGAAATCATCTTTATGCCAAGAGGTCCATGTGTTCTTTTGGGTTAGAAGAAGTTGAATTTTTGGGTCACATTGTAGTAAAATATGGATTCAAAGTAGACCCTCAAATTATTCATGTTTTCCAAGACTAGCCTAAACCTTGAACCTTAAAAGGACTTTGCAAGTTTTTGAGACTCACTACATATTATTGTAAATTTATGCAAAATTATGAAAAGATAGTAGTTCCCTTGGTAGCCATATTGAGAAAATTTTATTTTATGTGGTTAGAACTAGTGAAGAAGGATTTTAAAAAGTTGAAGCAAGCTATAACCACCATCCTCATGTTAGCAATGCTTAATTTCTCTAAACCTTTTATAATTGAAAGTGATATTTTTGGCAATGACATTGGGGTTTTGATGCAAGAAGGAAGATCCCACTATGGTCACAAAAACCCCTCCTCCTAACCCCAAGTCACTTTTAAGGCTCATCAAAATTCAATTTGATTCAAACCTTATTTGGTGGGTTCCATTTTCTGTCACCGACTTTAAATATTGCTTCTGGATGTCACCTAGTTGATTGCTCTCCATTATCATTATCATTATCCATTTCCACGTCACATACAATTTAATTCAAACTCTAAACACTTAATCACAACATCACTGAAACATTTATCTCGTTAGCACAAACATGTATTGCAACTTTAAAAATGACTACGATGGAAGTTTAAATAGTAAACCTTGAAAGTGCAGACGTTCACTGGTAACAACGAATATCAAAACTGTATAACATAACCGAAGGGAATAATTGCAGACATTTTGCAATCGTAAGGTTACAAAGAAATCCAGTCTCCCTTAGCATGTGCACTTTAAATCAAATGAAACCCTCAGCGACACACGTTATCACGACCCCTTTGAATTTGACAGTAGAATTAGAAAAGAAAAAATTGAGACTAGTTTTTTTTTTAAGTTTAAAAGTCCTTTATTCACTAATCAAAAAAATTAATTCAGTTTTTATGTATATAAAAAATGCATACATGACGTTAAATGAAAAATAAGATGTTCATAAGATAGAGTTGAAATGGAAAAGCAGTGTGTAATTCATGTTAACAGTTTGGCCTACACTAGCGCTCAAATTGCCTACATTTGAAAAGATAAACGCCGGAGAAGCACAGAAGAATTTCTGACAAATAAAAAAATCGTCGTCATTTCCATAAATGTATACATGTTATATCACTTTCTCACACCTGGTCCCAAAAGCAGTCTCTCAGAGTGGGCGCATGGCTCCAAAACAATAATTATCAAACGATAACTTAGTTACATCTACCTCTCAAGACTAAATCTAAAGTGGGGTATGCAATCTTTATCCAGTATGGGCGGCACGCACGAACGAACAAAGGCATATTTAATAGGAAAGATATGTGTCCCAGTTATTATTAGGGCTTCCGCAAATATTACGTCGGTGTGAAAAAACAAAACAGAAATAATAGTCATAGAATCTGCACCAGCTGGCTTAGGTTGGACTTTAGAGGAAAACTAAGTATAAGTAAGATGGTTGTTCGTTGGACAATTCAGAAGAGCTATGAAGATAGCTACGCACGCTTAGTTGGCGTGACCTTGACTTTTCAGTCTGTGTAATCTAGGACGAAATTGTTTTTTTTTTAATATTAGAAAAATCCTTTGCCGTTGGTTTGAAAATTGAGGTTGTATATAATCAAAATTATCAGGAGTGGTATTAAGTAAGAAGGAGATTCCAATTGTACTACTCTCGAACTCACTATTGTCTACGAAATTGTACTACCTATATAGCGCATTTAGTTTGATAGTGCAGTTTGTCCGGAGATGAATTTTTGCATGATCGGGTCTATGTCGCCATCGTCGTTAGCACAAACATGTATTGCAACTTTAAAAATGACTTTTGTAACTATGACCACATTCATGTTCATGCTCAAGAGTTCCATGTAAATAACAAAATCCGAAGAAATAGTAAGTCTTGAAAGTGCAGACGTACACTGGATTCAACGAATATCAAAACCGTATAACATAGCCGAATGAAATAATTGCAGTCATTTTGCAATTGTAAGGTTACAAAGAAATTCAGTCTCACCTAGCATGTGCACTTTAAATCAAGCGAAACCCTCAGAGATTAAGTTAGAAACAAGCAAACAAAAAAAAAACTTTACTATAATTAGTTTAATTCAGCTTTTATGTATATTGAAAATGCATACATGGGATAGACTTTAAATGGAAAATAAGATGCTCAAAAGATAGAGTTGAAATGGAAAAGCAGTGTGTAATTCATGTTAAGCTGTTTGGCCTACAATAACATTCACGTACATTTGAAAGATAAACGCCGGAAAAACAAAGAAGAATTTCTGACAAATAATAAAATTGTCATCATTTGACATAAGTGTATACTATATATCTCCCTCTCACACCTGGTCCCAAAACCAGTCTCTAATAGTGGGCGTATGGCTCCACAACAATAATTTTCAAACGATAACGTAGTTACACCTACCTCTCAAATCTAAATCTAAAGTGGGGTATGCAATCTTTATATACTATGGCGGCACGAAGGAACGAACAATGGCATAATTAATAGGATAGAAGATGAATGTCACATTTATTACTAGGCCTTCCGCAAACATTGCGTCGGTGGAAAAAATATAACAGAAATAATAATTATAGAATCTGCACCAGTTGGCTTAGGTTGGACTTCAGAGGAATCCTATGTAGGATGGTTGTTTGTTGGGACGGTTGAGAAAAGCAATGAAGATAGCTACGCACGGCTAGTTGGCGTGACCTTGAATTTTCGGTATGTGTAATCGTGTACGAAGTTGTACGAAATCGGTATGTAGCGCATTTAGTTTCGCAGTGTAGTTTGTCCGGAGAGTTGTGGGCATCAACGACTTCTTCGGTATGGTATGCAATTTTGCATTGATTGGGTCTATGTCGGCGGTTGAAAAGAGCGTTGTAATCTCGAGTCCGTGTTCTCATTGATGTAATTTTGTGATCTCGTTTGTTTCTGCGTATGAAAGTGAATGTAAATACTGTTGAGTAAGGAGACGATAAGAATAGAGGTTTGATATCTTATAGCAGATGAGAAAGAAGTTATTTCTATTCAATTTGCAAAAAAACTGATTTGACGAATAGAGCTTGAATTACTGATAATGTTGAAACAATACGCTTTGAATTATAAAAATTTAATTAGGATATTTTTTTAATATAATGTTTTCCCCTTAATTAGTTATTTTTTATATTACTATTATTACCTATAAATTTAGGTAGTTATTTTGATTTACTGAACTATTAAAAGAATATTTACAAAGTAGTTGTAGTTGTCTTTTAAAGTTTAAATAATTTATTCTATACATGAGGAGAATGTTATAATTATAAAGAAAAATATTATGTCATATTAATATATCCAATTTTATTTATATATATATATATATATATATATATAAATAAGTATTTGATCTAATTAAGTGTTGTTTAATTATCATCCATCACCATTAAACAATATAATATAAATTTAATACTTGTCATCATTGAATATGAATGGAATAAAAAATATCAAGTTAAAACAAGAAGGGAATTAGTTATCCCTAATATAGTTACAATAGCAAGAAAATTAAACTCCTAACACTACTACACATTGGATGTAGCTAGACACTATAAATATGGTCAAAACAAGTTAGATGTATCCAAAATGAGAGACTACAATAGTAGACATAGCTAGGTTTTATAATGCTCATATAACAAATAAAATAGAAGAGATTAAGCATATGGATCTTGTCCCATGAGCATATGCATATTTTTGGTTAAGGTCCTAGTGAGAAAATAAGAATTTTATGAATTTAATATCAATTCAATTTTTACTTATATTAATTAAAATGATATAAGAGAATAGTTCAATATAAAATTTATATATTACTATAGTTTAAACTTAGTTTCCATAGTCCTCCAATTGAATTAAAAATATTGAACATATTTACTTTAAAATAGTATTTTTTTTTAAATTTTGCTTATACAAAAGGTGAAGTTGAAGATGATAAAGAAGTGATGTTATCTCATCCTTCAACCAACTTCTAAGATAGAAACACTAACTATAAAATTATAAATTGAGAAATTTGTAAAATATATTAAATGTAACATCTATAAGAGGAAGTAAATATCCTAAATATCCTAAAGATAACATTTAAAGTGGATTAAAAGGAAAAAATACTTATGCAAGATATTTTTCTCTTTTATTTTTAATCCTAAATCTTATAAGATCTTCTATTAACAAAATTAAAAATATTTTATTTTATTTTAAACAAAATATAAACATTATTTATATTAATTTAAATTAGTTTTTTTTTTTTTTTTAAACTTTAAAAATTAAAAAAATATTTAAAACTAATTTTATAATTGCTCTTCATCGTCATATTTTATAAAATTATATAATAAATATAAGGTACACAATTTTCCTATTAGATTTATGATAAATCCTCTTTGAATTTTATTTAGAAGTGCCATAAAAATAAATTTTAAAGAATCCAAATTCTAGATATTTTTATTTTATCACATATTATCACAAATTCTATATGTTAAATTCAATGTAATAGATAACTCTTTTATATTTGATGTTAAATTCAATATAATATATAACTCTTGTATATATATTTAAATCATATAAGGAATAGGAAACCAATGCATTTTCCACACCTAAAACTTCCTATTGATGAACACCATGCTTTTAAACATTTTATAAGAGAGGTGATAATATAATTTCAAAAATTGACATGATTCTAAAATTTGTTCTTAAAAATTATATTACTTCTTTCAATCCATAAATTCCAACAAATGGTCATCACAACAATTCTTTATACAGTACATAATGCTTGAGATCTAAAATTATTGATTCAATAATTTATTAATTATTTTAATATTGATGGGACTATCCAATATCTTCTTATTTGTGGAAAAGGAGATTGAAATGGTGTAAGAAAATGAACAGTGATAAAGCAATTATTCTCATGTTTTATATCCTTCTTACACATCGGACAACAAAAATTTCATAGTATCATTTTAATTACAGGATTTCACATATAATAATTATATTATAAATAGTGAACCAAAGAAACTTTGAGGGCTTAGAGAGGGCTTCATTAACTAAAAAGGAAATATTTTGGAGTAGAAAATTTTGATTGCTTTAAATTCTTATATCCTAAATTGACCAATTATCCACAATTTCTTGATAGATTCTAAGCTAACTCATCATTCCACATAAGAAATGTGATGTAAAATTCTTGAAGCATTACTTAAAGCTCATTTACTATTTGTATAAGTCTCTCTCAGTCAACCAAATTGCTAATAGAAATTCATGATATAAATTTTTTTCTCACATCAATATAATATTTTTAACCATTAACACTCTACAAGAATTAAATTCGCTAGCTATAGTTATGAGTATAAGGATTCAATCAAGAACTAGATTAAAATTTTGTAAAACTAGTAATTGATTGATCACATAAGATATATCTTGATCAATTATAATATTTTTGATAAGTTCCATGTTGATATTACATAAGTTAGGATTGATTTCATTAATGATTTTATTTTATTTATAAAGCCTATATGTTTTTTAAAGTAACATTTATTTGAACTTTTTTCCAAATTATTAATAATCTTGGATCAAGTTTTACCAGTAATAATCATAAATTTATAGTTTTGTAAGCTTTCCCTACCAATATCCTTTCATTTTCAAACCCTAATCCACTTATAAATAGAAAATATTTTTTTCTCACATCATTTCAATATAAATTTTCTTTGAATTTGTTCAACTTTAGATGCTATACCTATTGATAATATTGAGTGTGGCATCATATATTTATATATTGTAATATAGTATTTATAAGTTGTAGTGTCCTAGCCATGATCATGAACTTATTTATTATCTTATCACTGTTGGTCACAAATCTACTTAAGTACAAGATATTATCACTTGTGCGCCCTAGACTCAACCAACAGTGAAAGTCCGAGGGAAAGAGAAAATTCCTTCGGACCAATATCCAAAGGGGGTTGGTTCCCATACTAAATCCTACACTGTTAAATACTAGAGTTGCGAGAAAAAAAAACTAAAAATAATGGAAAGAAAGGGAAATATGACCACATGTCGAAGATGTAGGATTGGGGCAAACTAACAACAAAAATTCCATTGAGTTTTATAACAGTGTATAACAGAAGGAAAGCAGCAGGATTTTACTCACACCTTTGTAGGGACAACCCTTAGATCACATTTCAAAACTTACTCACTCACCAACCATGTTTTAAATCCAGAAATAGAATTTGAAACTTAACAGCAGGAACATGAGCATAAAAAAAATGCTTAAAAATAGAAGGAAATCACACACATAATAATGCTTGCAAATTTCAGAAGCCAAGTCTCTTCTATTGATGCAAAGAACTTAAGAATTTTTCTTACAAAATGTCCAACCTCCTTTTACAATGGAAATTTGATTAGTATTTATAGAGGTTTTCGCCTCTTTCATTTAATACATGTGGAGGCAAAATGCCCATTGATGAGGGACATGATGAATTAATTACTCCTTGGAAATATTCCTTTGGCAACCATGATCCGGTACAAATGCATTGAATTCTAACCACCTTTGCGCTTTGAAAATCGACCATTGCCCCAACAATTTACTCCACATTAAATTTATCTTGGAGAGGGAGCGAAACTGTTAGGAGAACGCCTTTGGAAATGACGAAAATCAAAGGAAATATCTTCTAGTTTGCCACAGCCATTAAATTCCATCATTAAATTTTCCCCTTTTGGGAAACTTTCCTTTTTCGGTAATTTTCCTTTTTCTGCAACTTTCTATTTTAGGAAATTTTCCATTTCGGGATAGTTTCCATTTTGGAAAAGTTTCTATTTCGCGAAAATTTCCATTTTGGGGGTCGAAATGCCATTTTCAGGTGCCGAAATACCCTTTTCGAGTTTTGAAATGCCCTTTTCGAAAACTTTCCTTTTTCGAAAAGTTTTCATTTTTGGAAAGTTTCCTTTTCGAGGCGAAATGGCATTTTCGGAGGCCGAAATGGCATTTTCAAAAATTTTCTCTTTTTTTCCCAAAATGACTTTTGACTTTGAAATTGCATTTGCTTTCCCGAAATTGATTTTCTACCTCGAAATTGATTTTTTGTGGTGAAACTTCTCGAAGCCATAACTTTTGATCCATCCACCTGATTGTCTATTGTAATATATCGTTGGAAAGCCTGTGAAATGATCTGCAATGAAGAAATATCCAAAGCTTATTTCATCCAATTTATCATCCCCATTTAGGGCCCACAAAAATGTCAACACCTCTACATGCAATTTGCCATTTTAAAGCTTCATTCTTAGGCAAAATTTTATAAAAAAAAATTAATGTGGCAAAAATGCCAATATTTTTGGTGGCTCACGGGGTATTCAGCTCATCTGGATGCAATTGGACCCATGGCCTTTATCCATTGGGCAACAAAGTCATAACTGTCAGCTGCATCAAATTGTTTATTGCTTGCATCAGCTTCTTCTTGTACTGCTTGATATTGTCTGGTCACCTATTGATATTTTTCACCCAACACAAGGAACTTCATCGAGCTTGGATGATTTGCTCTGCTTTAGGGTGCTCTAACAAGACTTCGGTCTCTAATGCCAACGACTCCTATAATCCAAAAATAAAATGGGAAAAAAGGAAATAAAGGCTGTTAAAGGTTTGGCTCAATGGAAGGAGTAAAAATGGATAAGGCCATAATTACGATCATCCTTTATGGGGTTGGTGTACTTACAGTGATGATAGCATTAATGGGGGTGGAAGATGAGGTATATGACAGTAAAGAAACTAAAATATGGAGGAATAAAATAAATGAGAACAATAGAAGGAGCATTGGTGACAAATGACTATGAAATGGGGAGGGGAATAGAAGTGGTGGGTACAACGAATGAAAGCGAAGTGGAAGGAGGTACTGCAAAATGAAGGGAAACGATCACCAAATGCTCATGATCAAGAGAAGAGAAAATGCGTACCTACGGGCTCCAACACCATTTGAGTGATGATGTGGGTGATTGCAACCTTAGATTTTTTTTTTAATCAGACCATTTAGTGCCCTCAACACTTTATTTATCATTCGACCTATTTACATTATTTACATAAAATTTTATGACATGATTGACATACCGCCACCACAAACCTGGATTTGGGTGCTTATCCGGTGAATCTACAGTGTTCAGACTAAATTTGATTGTACTTCAGTCAATCTTTGAAGTTTGGTTGTCCTCTTATCAAATTTTTCTAGGTTGCAAGCCAGCTACAATGTGGCAAGTTATCATGCATGTCAGTACTCATATAATCAATGAATAATATGGTGAAAATATTTACCATATGAGATCCTTCTTCGAGTACCGATTATGGTGATGGCTGACCCCAATATCGCCCCTCTTGGGAGTCCACTGGTTGTGGGATCTTAGGTACATGCTCCTCTAACTCCTTCATGTGACAGAAAGATTTTTTTGGCAAAATTCCTTCTATCAAGATCTCTTTAGGATCAACCTCCTAATGAGGCATGCTTATTGGGACACAAAAAGGGTGTAAAATTATGTCATTTTTGCACTCAGAATCGACCTCTTGAGCCTGTTCTTCTCCTTGGTCTAGCTCTTGATAGAAACTGCAAGCAACCATATTGTTCATTACTGGGGTAATGCTTGCATAATCCCTTCGTTGGCCCTAGATGATATTTGACTCTTGTGCTCCACACAACTACGTTCTAGGTATTTGCACA
This sequence comes from Wollemia nobilis, assembly GCA_028583015.1. Lineage (NCBI taxonomy): Eukaryota > Viridiplantae > Streptophyta > Pinopsida > Araucariales > Araucariaceae > Wollemia > Wollemia nobilis. Next base: position 1,763,402 of record JAQPPZ010002297.1, read on the forward strand.
GTTTGAGGGATCTTCCATTGTGAATATTGTGCAAGACATATGGGAGCAACAACTGTCTAGAGAGAGTGATGGAAAGGTATTTTCTCTCCACGGTATTTTTATGATTGGAGCAGGAGTTGATCTACTTGTACTGCTTCTTGAAATATTTGATGGAATACTTGTTCTCCAAATTGTAGCAGGAGGAGGCTTATGTCTGGGTGTAAATCCCGAATATAGTAGAGGTAGGCCTGGGCGGGTGTCGGATGGATCTTCTTTGGAATTCTCCTCCAACTCCTCCAAAATTAGATATTGAAGTCTGTGATGTTCTCTAGAGGTGCTCTTGTTATGGTGGAGAGGTCCATCAAGAGTTGAAAGAGGTCCTGAGAGCCATCAAATGTGTCAACTAGTGCTCCCGCTAGGTCCACCCATGAGTTGATGCTCTTACACCTAAGCATTTTCTACCACTACAATGCCCTTACTTCTAGAGACAAGACCAAAAGTCTGATCATGACATCCTCGTGGGCTATGCCATGGAGGGCCACTAGAGCAGCAACATCTTCAAGGTGCTCTTAGGCCATTTCCTCAGTGTCGTATTTTGTTAGGGTTTTCAAGGAACTTTTAGGAATCTCATACTTACTTTGGAGATTCAAAGGGCTAGGATCATCCTAGCTGGGAAAAAATACATGTGCCATTATAGTAGTGGTCCTCAGAGATCATGGTTCTTACCACTGATTCGGAGTCGCCAGATGAACATACTTTCTCTGCTTGTGAGGCCAATACTGCTCACTAAACCTTAATTTATTTGGGGTGTCTTCTTTTAGTATAAAAGGCGTCCACGATCAAGATATTTGGATCTTCAACCCAACAAAGTTTCCAAGTGATTTTTCCAGATAAAAGTAAGCCAAAGATTCACCAAACTCGGGCTCCTTTAAAATACGAGAACTATCAATACAGAAATCGTGATTCCCATCGAGCGTGCCAAAAACTGTTGGTCACAAATCTACCTAAGTACAAGATATTATCACTTGTGCACCCTAGACTCGACCGACATTGAAAGGTCGAGGGAAAGAGAAAATTTCTTCGAACCAATCTCTAGAGAGGGTTGGTTCCCTTACTAAATCCTACACTATTAAAGACTAGAGTTGCGGGAAAGAGACTAAAAATAATGAAAATAAAGGGAAATATGGCCACAAGCCGAAGATGTAGGATTGGGGCAGACTAACAACAAAAATTCCACCAAGTTTTATAACAGCATATAACAAAATGAAAGCAACAGAATTTTACTCACACCCTTGTAGGGACAATACTCAGATCACATTTCAAAACTTACTCACTCACCAGCAATGTTTTAAATCTAGAATTAGAATTTGAAACTTAACAGTAGGAATATGAGCATAAAAAGAAATGCTTAAAAATAGAAGGAAATCACACACATAATAATGCTTGCAAATTTTAGAAACCAAGTCTCTTCTATTGATGCGGAGAACTTAAAAAGTTTTCTTACAAAATATCCAACCTCCTTTTACAATAGAAATTTGATTAGTATTTATAGAGGTTTTCGTCTCTTTCATTTAATACATGTGGAGGCAAAATGCCCATTGATGAGGGACATGATGAATTAATTACTCCTTGGAAATCTTCCTTTGGAAACCATGATCCGGTACAAATGCATTTAATTCTAACCACCTTCGCACTTTGAAAATCGACCATTGCCCCAACAATTTACTCCACATTAAATTTATCTTGGAGAGGGAGCGAAATTGTTAGGAGAACGCCTTTGGAAATGATGAAAATCAAAGGGAACTATCTTCTGGTTTGCCACAGCCATTAAATTCCATCATTAAATTTTCCCCTTTTGGGCAACTTTCCTTTTTCGGCAGTTTTCCTTTTTTGGCAACTTTCTATTTTAAGAAAGTTTCCATTTCGGAAAATTTTCCATTTCGGGGGCCGAAATGCCTTTTTCGAGTTTCGAAATGCCCTTTTTGGATACTTTCCTTTTTCAAAAATTTTCCATTTTTGGAAAGTTCTATTTTTGGAAATTTTCATTTTTGGAATGTTTCCTTTTCGGGGGTGAAATGGCATTTTTGGAGGACGAAATGGCATTTTCAGAAATTTTCTCTTTTTCGTCCGAAATTACTTTTGACTTTGAAATTGCATTTGCTTTCCCAAAATTGATTTTCTGCCTCGAAATTGATTTTTTGTGGTAAAACTTCTCGGAGCCATAACTTTTGATCCATTCACCCGATTGTCTATTGTAATATATCGTTGGAAAGCTTGTGAAAATATCTGCAATGAAGAAACATCCAAAGCTCATTTCATCCAATTTATCATCCTCATTTAGGGCCCATAAAAATGCCAACACCTCTGCATGCTCTTTGCCGCTTTAAAGCTCCATACTTAGGCAAAATTTTATAAAAAAAATTAATGTGGCAAAAATGCCAAAAATCATCTAATGTTTTATTAAGGCCTAAATCTCATCTTTCTTTCCATTATAAGATAAAGAAATACCTAGATATCATAATGATAAATTTTCAATTTTAAACCTTATAATATCTATAATAAGTTAGTGTGAATATAGGGTATTGTTAATGCAAAAGCTCTTAGATTTTATTGTATTAACTAATTTCCTATTAGCCTGTCAATAACATGATAGTATTGATTTAAAATCCATGGCCTTATTGACTACAAGATGACACAAAATAAAAGTATCATGTACAAACTAGAGATAAGATTTGAAGGGACCAAAATATGGATATATTTTATTTTTCCTTCTATTTTTACCTTTGGAAAATATTTTCCAAATGCTTCAACAATGATAATGGAGATATAAGAAGATATTGAGTCACCTTGGTGTACTCCACATGATTATTAAAAGTATCAAACAAGGGATTTATTAATCAAGATCATATATTCTAGAGATCTATAGAAACATCTAATGCATTCTTATCAATATTTATAACAAAAACAAATTTTCTTAGAAAGTCATGTAGAAAAACCTAGTAGATTCTATTATATATTCTGCCCAAACCCAACTTTATAGACATACATAGTTTTCCATAGAATAAATATAATGTATATCCCATTGTATAATGATTATACATCAATGGGTATGAGGGCATGGTTCAATGGTTAAAATACTTCTTTTGAAGTGCAGAGACCTGGGTTCCAATCCCTTGAGACCCATAGTGTCGGTCAGGCGTGTCGTGTCAATGTCCCTGACTACGTAAAAGGTTTACCCCAATGCAACTGGAGGTTGTAGTGGTGACAAGGATCAATATTCAAACCCACGAAAAGGCATAGAAAATTGTAATGTGTAATCGATTCCTCTAACATAACTAAAAAAAAATGACTATACATCAATATGTTTTTGGAAAAAAAAAACTACTTGTTCCTCTAAGAAAATGTAATATGTAATTTTTTAAAATCTATATGCCAATTTTTTTTTAATTTTCTTATAAATTATAACACAAGGGATTACTAAATAAAATGTGTTAAAATAATTTAGTTCACATTTTGTGGGACCTAATGTAAGAAAGGTGGAACCTATAACCACATCCAACATATCACTCTAGAATTTATCCAAAACTTATTTAATATATAAAATTCCCAAAACTCCATCATGGCCAAGTGCCTTATTAGGGTTTAATGAGAAAACTACTATATCTCCTCCATAGAGAACTTCATAATCAAGCATTAATTTTTCCTTTGTATTATAGTTGATGGAATATTTAGAAAAATCTTATTCTAAGACTCCTTATCTTGCCTAACTTTTAATAGACATTCCTTAGGATAATTAATTATTTTCTTCCTAAATTTTATTAGTTCTTAACACTTCTTTAATATTAGGTTAAAAAAAAATTGACTTGAGAGAAAAAAAATATGTTATCTGATTATTTATTTTGTGATACATTATAATAATAAAAAATTAACTTTTGCACATAACTCATAAGTATCTTAATTCATTTCCTCTTTTCTACTATCTCTTGTAAATTTCCTCTTAATTTTAAATATGTTACGAAAATATTTGATATTCCAATTTTTTTTTATCCCTTTAGATATTTGATTTTTATAGCAAACATACTCGCTTCAACTAATTATAACATAACTACTTAAAATAAATTAGGTTCTTGAAGCCATATAGAATGAAACCAAAATGGATTTGGATGAACATTGTTGAGTAGATCACATCTCAAGAGAATGGTTTTGTGATTTCATTCTATTTGCAATAGTGTGTGAATATATTGTATACTCATTTTTAAGGCATGTATTAGATAACAAAAAATTATTCAATCTTTCTGATATAAGATTTTCCTAACATCTATTATTCTATGTATATTGAAATCTTGAAGGAATAGCATTCCAAAGGTATTTGAATTTACAAAAAAAAATCTCCATGAATTTAGACCATCTAGCATCTAGAAATACCAATATTTTTTGAAGGAGATAAAACTATCTTATGTTCCATAGATCACAATAATGGATCATTTTTTTAGTTGACATAAATTAACAATGGTACTTGTAAAATATATTATTAATATTAACTATAGTTAGAATATGTAAATTTAATGTTTCTAAATTGATATTTTCCTCTTTCTTGAAAAACTACTAGCTTCATAATTACTTTTTTTTTTTGGAAATTGTTAATAAAATTTGTATTTGTCTTATATTTATTCCTTATAATAGTTATAGTTAGAGTATATTACATCATTTAGGTCATGTAAATGTACCACCTTAGGTACATAGTTAGAGGAGGAGATTACTTTAGGGGGAAGTTAGCTAGTTACTTCAAGCAATGTAATAAATGCACAAGTGGCAATGTGCAAGTTATAATGTGCAAGGTGTCCCCTTGTACAATTAGGTAGAGTGTTGGCCAAGGAATCTATCTTCCTATATAAATGGCATCATAGTGGTAGATCATATATCAAGTCCATATCAAGTTCTTATCAAGTGCATTGTAGTAGATAGTAGTAGTGTTCCTGTATTAAGTACAATGTAGCTCTTTAGCACATATTAATGGAGAAACCATTTCCTCCATACTACATTGTATTTTTGTCATTTCTATTTATAGTATATTTTAGTCATATTGTAGAGTCACTTTATTTCATATTTATTGCATCTTAGTAGGACCTGTGTTATATCTCTTACATTGCATATATCCTCAAAAGCTAACAATGGTATCAAAGTCATGGTAAATCAAGATAGGAGGACCTACATCCATCATAATTTCTCTTTGTCCTTTTGTAAACCGTATTCACTGGTATCCAATGCCACTTACAAAATTAATCACAAGAGAAGTTCAGTAGGTCAAGAGGAATAGGGAAAGTCACAAGTGAGGACTAAAATAAATCTTAGTTGCAAAAATTTTGAGATTATATTTGGATAAAGTCTTTCCACAGAGTTGTTGAAAAACTCGTGAAGACAAGGACTCAACATTCAAGCCACTACATTGAAAAATAAACTAGTGAAGATTATTATCTCCAAAATTTCAAAATTTTCAATTCTAGTTTCTAACAACTTGTTGTAGGAAAGGAGATTCAAAAAAATGTTGGGAAGATTCATACAAGAGAGTTAGGAAGAATATATTATTAGAATTATTTCAGCACTTGCAACAACAAGGAAGAATATTGAAGATTTCAAATACCTCAAGAAATGTCCTATTATAAGAGTTGCAATCCTATAAAGTACAGAAGTGAAGAAAGGCCACAATAGTCTTATAGAAGACTCAAGGAATAAGAGACTCCAAAAGTTGAGTTAAAGAAGATAGGAGATTGGTGATCTCCATTCATGATCAATACCTACAAAGTGCAGAAGCAAAAAATGGTATAGAAGCCTTGATAAAGAAGAATATTGTAGTAGCCTTAATTCTGAAGAAAAATTTAGAAAAGAATTCCTAATTCAAAAGAATACTCCAAAGAAGAGTTCTTTAAGAATACTTAAAAAAAATAATTCTTGATTAGGAAGATAAATTCCCGATTCAAAATAATACTCCAAAGAAGAGTTCCTAAATAATACTTGAAAGAATATTTCTTGATCTAGAAGAAAACTCTAGAAATAATTTCCTAAAGAAGACTCCAGAGTGGAGTCCAATAAATAGGATATTGGTGATCTCCTTTACTGATTAAATATTTCCTTCAAGGACCTGAAGAGATCAAGAGAATATATCATTGAAGAAATTCCATTAATAAAATAAAGATAAGGACTAGGAGAGTCATGTAAAAATCTAGAAGTAGTAGAATCAGATATCCAAGAAAAATATCCCATCACCAACACTTATAGAAGCAGAAGGTTGAAAAAAAGGTCTTAGTTGAAATATCATAGAAGCTATAATATAGAATACCTTGGAGAGGTCTCAAGAAAAAAAAGAAGGCTTGGAGAGCCTTGTTGTAGATCTCATAGAAGCATCATCAAAAATGTTCCTAGGAGAACTCATTGGATAAATCCACTACCAAGGAGAAAGCATCAGATAGTGAAGGACTTGGGACAATTGTTGCCATCTAACAACAAGACCAAGAGAAGAATAATTTGGCAAGGAGTGTCAATTCCTAAAATAATAATCCAATGAAGACCTCAAGAAATTCAAATTCTTGAGAAGAAGATCCTCCTGTTTGAAGTTAGAATTTGACAAGATGTTTAAAGGAATATTCATACAGAAGATTCCTACCAAATCCATGAGATTTGGAGATTACCTCTCATAGCAAGAAGGAACATTTTATATAAATGAGTTCTCTAAATCTACAAAAAAATACCAAAGATCACTGGAAGGATCAAACCACCAAATCCAAGGCTCAAGATAGAAATTTCAAGTCTATAGTTTTGTGAAGCAGGAAGCTATTCTAGACAACCAAAAAGAAGTTGTGAATTCAAATATTACAAGGTAGAAACTTTGTGAATAAAAAACACCAAGATCTACATCTACTTCAGAATCCATAAAAGAGGTAAGCAACTTGGGCATAATTAGGTTCATAGATTAAATCTCAAATTGGATTATTATCAAACTTTTTTAAGGCATCATATTTAGATTAAAATTTACATAAGGATAGATTGCATTATAGTCTAGAGACACTATTTTAAGGATTTTTTGCACATTAAATAGCAATTGTATATTTTTGATAGAAATAAAATTATCATCTATTTATTTTCTATCTAGAAAGCAAGAAGACTATATCCTATTTTAAAAAAAAATGTAGAATATTCATTAAGGGTAAATTACAAATTACTCTTAAAAGTCGCAGAATTTATTAAGTGCATCTGAAATTATTTTGAGAGTTCATTTACAGGAGCCATAAGGTGAGACTATTGTTACCATTAAAAGTGCATTATTAATTCATTGGTACTATACTAGTTGATATCTAAATAGTTATTCTCAAAAGGGTTAGTTTGTGTTTGTTGATTGTTAAAGATCAAGGACATACAAAACTAGCAGATTATCAAAGTGTCTAGAGACACTATTTGGTGCATAGATCTACAGTATTTTGTGGCCCAAAGAATCCACAAAATTCAGATCAGATTCCTCCAAGGAGTGGAGAAGAAAGCCACCATAAAAATCACCAATAGAAGCTTCAAATAGAGACTTGGTAGGTCTCATATTCAAAGTGCACTAAAAGCTATTTATAGGAAAAATAGTGTAGAAATTACCTCTACAAAAAAGGCTTCTATCTTAGTGCTTATTATCTTGGGTTTATTACCAAAGTAACCAAGAAAAGGAGAGAGTTGTCTAGCAAAAGAGACAACGTCAAATCAGCCATTGCCTACTTCAAAAGCTACCATAAAACTAGATATTGTAAAAGAGGTGCAAAGAGGTATTATATTCTCAAAAGTATTTATATTATATTACACTACTCTAATCTTCCCTACAGAGGAAGAAGGATATATTTTCGGTGCCAAAAGGGTACACTCTTCACAAGGAGAAAAATAGTCCAAGGTAGCCATGTAAAAGCATTCTCCAAGAAAGGTAAAATGGTCTTCCAAAAGGCTCGTATATTCTACGATTTGGATAGTCAATCCTACAAGAAAAAAATACAAAGAAATTAGAAGCATTATATTCAAGGGAAATAGTATCTACAAAAGGGATTTTCATAACAGGTTGAAAAGAAGGCACAAAATATTACACTAGACGTAAATACAAGGAGCATCATTGGAGTATTTCAAACTCCACCATAGAATTTATTTAATCCTTCAAAATCAATTTTCAAATAATTTCTCCAAGTTCCCAAGGTGCTCACCATTCTAGCTAGAAACAACTCACTCGAAACGCCATCAAATGCATACAACAAATGTGGAGTTGGCCGTGTTGTATTTTCAATAAGTGCATTGCAAATATATGTTGAATAGGCATTACGTATAAAGCTCATGCACAAATATAAAGTGACACTTGTCACCTAGAAGTAAACCCTAACACCTCCCACATGAGCACCCATTCATTGCAAGCTTGACCAAGAAAATATTACAGAGAAGAAGGTTGGTGTAAGCACTCATCCAATACTTTAACACTCATCCTTTACCTTGGAAAAAATTTACAAGTGGTAATAAACATCTTCTCATCCCTCAAGAACTCAAATATAATCGTCATGATACTTATTACTCACTTCAAGATTCAGATCTTATTTGAGGCACCAAAGACCATGGAATAACAACATTCAAGGTCAAATTTGTAGCAACACTAAAAGTCGAGTTCATGGTAGATTTACGTAGCAGCATCAGTGTTCATAGCATCAATATAAAGAGAACATTTAAATCTCCTAGTCAAAGCAATCAGATGTGAGGCATCTACTATCCAAGTATTGTCATCAAAGGTATCATGAAACCAATCGTCGTCCGAATTCAAGAGAAGCACTAAAGCCTACGCCCATACGTTGGAGATAACGATCAAAAGAGAACTAAAGAGTTTTGTCATATACATCTATAAATAAATGTTGGATACATAGAGGTTTGGGGTATTACAAAGGTAAGACTTAAACTTATTCCAATTTGCTTTCATTAATAGGGAGATATATGGTATAATATAAGGTTGAAACATTAAGGTAAATCAACCATATTTGAAAGCAATATTTAAAAGGAAAATATATATTAAAATAGCCTAAGATTTGTAATCTAAAACATAGGATAAATAAGGATTTCTACCTGGATATATTAAAATTATATAATTGCAAATATTATAGTTTTCTAATATTCCATATTAGGAAGTTATAAGGAATACTACACCAAAGTAGGTAATTGGAATTTAGAAATATTATATATCAAATTATTAAAGGTTATAAAAGGAAGTTTATTAAGGGAAATCAAGATTTGTAAACTAATTGATATACTTGTCTCAAAACTACATTAAAGGCACAAAAGAAATCCAACAAATAGAACCTCATCAAAATTAGAAAGTGGTTAAGTTCAGTAGTAGAAATAAGGTGTTAAAAAAGTTGATTTTTGCTATTTACAAAACATTACAAATCAACTCAAAAATTGAACTACTATTCTCAAAAGCACTTTATCTATCATTTAACATATCCAAAAATACTAGGGAAACATAAGGTATTCTATAAAACTTGATAATAATAGCATTCATTCAAAATTTATCAAGTACTCAATCCATTTGGAAATCATAAGGTGTCTACAAATCTTATAGAGATTTTATTAAATCACATATCTTAACTAGGGATTCATAAGGAAGCCTACAAAAACCTAATCTCTAAAGGGTTTTATCAAATCAAGATCATACACTGTAAATTAAGGAGTCATAAGAAAGACTACTACAAAGGTTCTATCAAACCCATTCTTACAATCCTAAGGAATAGCGAGTAACACTATCTCAAATCTATCAAGAAGGAATATGGATGAAATAATAAGAAATGCCTTTATTAACAAAGAATTATTTCATGAAATGGAATTATATTCTTAGAACTTGATAGATACCCTTGAAGGATATGAGAATCTATCAGTTAGTGAAAAGGAGAGATTCTCCTTATTTCTTAAGGAAGCCAAAGAAGGTAAATTTAAAGCATTAATTGGTTATATTCATGAAAACCTCTTCAAGGCATGGTGGAATTCATAAAAATATAGTTATATTCACATCCGAGGAATGTTTTATGATTTACCTATCATTAATTATGTTTGTACTCACTCATCACATGAAGCAAGCTAGCAATACAAATAAATATTATTGTGATGATATACTAAGTCCTCATCAAGCATAAATTCCACTAGTATCAATGTAGAATCATAGGAGAAGAATGAGGATATTAGCAATAATATATCTTCAGATCTTAGTATATATATTCCAATAGTATATATGCAGAATCATAGGAGAAGATTAAAGGAAGAAAAGATATTCTAAAATAGATATTAGAAAAGAAGACATGAATAGCAAAGAAATTATAAAGACTAAAGAAACCTTAGCTATAAATCTCCTTGCATCATATGAAGATACTAACTACTTGCTTGATCAGATTACATTAAGCAATAAAGGAGAATACAAATTTTGTTTTCTACTCCAATAAAAATAAGAAGAACCAGATCAAGAAAGCATATAATACAATGAGAATTGAAATATCTAGATCAAGTCAAAGAGCATCCAAGAAAAAGAAGAAGATCCATATTGAATATTGAAATATTTAATACCCAAATAATGTAATACAGGGGGTGTTAAAGTTAGAGTATATTACATCATTTGGATCATGTAAATGTACCACCTTAGGTACATAGTTAGAGTAGGATATTGCTTTAGGGGGAAGTTAGCTAGTTACTTCAAGCAATGTAATAAATGCACAAGTGGCAATATGCAAGTTGTAATGTGCAAGGTGTCCCCTTGTACAACTAGGTAGAGTGTTGGCCAAGGAATCTATCTTCCTATATAAAGGGCCTCATAGTGATAGACCATATATCAAGTCCATATCATATCCATATCAAGTTATTATCAAGTGCATTGTAGTAGATAGTAGTAGTTATCCTGTATGGAGTACAATTTAGCTCTTTAGATCATATTAATAGAGTGATAATTTCCTCCACACTACATTGTATTTCTGTCATTTATATTTATAGTATATTTCATTCATATTGTAGACTCACTTGCTTTCATATTTATTGCATCTTATTAGGACATGTGTTAGATATTTTCCACTGCATATATCCTCAAAAACTAAAAATAATTTCTCACTACTTATTATTGTTTCTTGTATATAAATAAACATAGGATTACAATAACCTACTAATTCCCTAATAACATTCCTATGGATATTATTCATATCCATAATATTCCATCTAAGTGTGGAAATGAATACGGTACCAATATCGGTAAGATTATTTTCCCTTCCCATTGAATTTTGGAAAGAGGAGGTACTTGAGGTAATAGGCAACTTACTAGTTCATTATCAAGGTAGATCAAGTTAAACAGTTTTAGGAGAATTGATAACTTTTTCTAGGGTTTGTGTGGAAATGGACCTTAGTAAACCTCTTACAATGGAGATAGACCTGAAAATAGGGAATTTTATCTAGTGCCAATAACTGTATTATGAGGCTATTTCATTCAGATGTCATATTTACCATGCTCATGGACGTATGGCTAGAATATGCCCAATAGTTAAGGATCATCAATTTAAACAAGAGGGGGTAGAAGCAAATATTAAAATGATGGGCCAATATCTTTAGAAAAAAAGGTAAATAAGAAGGAAGGGAAAGGCCCAACAAAATTTTAGGGCTTCCAAAAAGTAATTAGAAGGCCAAATAGAAGAAATCAACAAAGTAATCAAAGACACGGAGAAAAAGTAGGAAGAACAAACAATATATATGATATATTGAAACAACTAGAAAGTTTAGAAACAGAAGGGGATTTTCAAATGGAAGGATTAGATGAGGATACTCAAAAAGTCACACCAGTTTATCATGAACAATACTCCAATGTACTATCAGGGAATAAGCAAAGAGTATAACTAGACACAATATCTCTCATGAAAGAGGATATTCGACCCACAAGAGGTACCATAGGAGGGTAAATATAGTAGGGGATAGTCATAACTCAGGAAATAGAAATGAAATAAGGAAATAGGAACAAAGATGATCCTACTTTAGGGATTCATCAAGTGGAGAAGAAATAAAAACTAAACCAATTTGTAGAATGGAACTCAAGAAAGTAAATCTACATAGATTCTATACCTTTCCATGAATATAAGCACATCCTTGTACAAAATAGGCCAATATTACCTCTCTTCTACCATTGCATGTATCTTGTTTGCATCAAAGTACCCTCTAGGTATCTTGCTTGATGTGATTCTCCCTCATTGAACTACATAAGATGCACAACTAATTTCTCCTAAATAGATATCCCTCTTTCTCAAAGAAATCCATAAATGGACCTCTATCTCTATTCCATGGCTCCATTCATACATACCATGCATAAGAAAAATATAGATCTACACCATACAAATCCTTCATCCCCTCCATGACCACTAGTTTAACTATCATTTCAAACAAACGTGTGTGAATTCTACTCAAAGCATCCATGACCTTGTTCATACTTCCTACATGATGCTTCAATATAAAATAGTAACCCTAAATATATTTCATCCATCTCATGTACCTTTGGTTTAACTTTACCTAACTATTGAAAAATTTTAGTGCCTGGTGATCTATGTACAACATGAACTCCTTTGGCAACAAGTAATACCTCCACTTGCAGAAATATTGCACTATGGCATAGAATTCTTGATCATATATGCCTATCCTTATTCAGTATTTTTCTAAAGTAAGCAATCGGTTTACCTTCTCAGATCAACATAGCATCCATAGCATTTTGAATGGCATCATAATCAACTTGGAACACATTTCCAATGTTTGAAATGCTAACATTTGTTTCTCTATCATATTTTTATTCAAGAGCATAAAAGTTTTGGCAGCCATAGTCATGCATTTATACCCTCCTTTGTGCATACAGTGCATAAATGGTGTGAAAATACCAGTAAAGTTCTTATTGAACTTCCCACTCCAACCCATGGGAAGTTCTAGCCTAAGTTGCATTGCATGTTTCTATCCACTCAACTATTGTGTAAATATTCTCTAGATCCATGCGCAATCTATCTTGAGATATCATGAATCCCAAGTATGTGAAATTCTTCCTCAATAAGCTACACTTATTTAGGTTTATACACAAATTTTCCTTCCTCAATTGCACAAATACCTACTACAGGTGTGCAAGATACTCCTCCATTGTCTTTCTAAACACCAAAATATTGTCAAGTTATACAACCACAAAGGTGCCTAAAAATGACTTTAGGACTTTGTTCATCAACCTCATGAACATGCTTGGAGTGTTTGATAACCTAAATGGCATAACATGCCATTCATACAAGACTTCTTTCATCCTGAATACAAAATTTCATTCAACCCCATATTGAATCTTCATTTTATGATATCCACTCTTGATATCCAACTTGGAGAAGTATTGTGCTCCACTCAAACAATCCCTCAAATTGTCCATGTACAGTAGTGGAAACCTATACTTGATGGTAATCTTATTCATAGCATGTGGGTATGTGTACATACTCTATGGTTCATCCTTCTTTGGTCCTAGTACTATAGGCACTATGCAAGGGCTTAGAATTTCCCTTATAAAACCTTATTTCAATAGTTATTCCACATAATTGTTCAACTCTACACTCATGTCAAGACTCATCCTGTGTGGTGCCTTGTTAGGTAAAGTAGAACCTAGAATCAGATCAATGCAATGTGAGATTGTATACATAAGGGGTAATCCATCTATCATTTATTTTCTAACTACAAATATAAACTCTTCTAGTAGTGTACCAATATCTAGCTCCTCAAAGTTACATAACCTTGTCTACTCTAATTGCATGGGTGTGACTACTAGCACATAGCAATCATACAAGTGTCCCACCTCCTTGAGAAAATCCTTTGCTGACAACATCACCACTTCACCCTTCCATGCACATTGTTCCTCCACTATCATTGGAGTTAAATAAAAATTCTTCCCATACTTATCGATGGTAAAAGTATTCTTTTGCCCATCATGGATAACACTAACATCATATTTCCAAGGCCTTCCCAAAAATATATGGTATACATCTATTGCAATCACGTTGCACCAAACTGAATCAACATATCCTCCTATATGAAAGACAACTAGACTTTGCTCTATCATAATTAGTTGATGTCCCTTTTGCAACCAAGATATCTTGTATGACATTGGATGTGCACCCTTCTTCAATCCCAAATTTTACACCATCTCTATGGAGACCAAGTTGTCCATGTTTCTTGCATTAGTGATCATATTGAAGCAATTTCCTCTAGATGTACACTTGGTGTGGAATAGGATCCTCCTCAACCATAACTCCTCTTTGCATGTGGGCTTTAGCAATACCTTGCATCAAGTTTTCTCCATCCTATGGGCTTATGCTTTATGCTTCACTACTTGACTCACCATTGTTTACATGTATTACATGCACATGTTTCTCTATGCTACCCATATCTCATGCTTTTGAACATTTGAATACTTGATGCTTTTATTGAATACATCTAAAGCAAGTTCCACTTAAACCCTTCACATAGATTTAAGATTTATCTCTACCTTTGTTAGATTTTTTTTTATGATCAACACCTTGTGTGTTGTCACTCGTACTAGCTCCTTCCATACATGGGCTAGTCTACCTTACCCTCTGCTTGCTTTGTCCACCATCCTTGCTCTTACCACTAATGTTACATGTTCCTTATTATCTACGAGAATTCTCCTCTATGCGTAGCACCAACTAGTAGGCTTCTTTGATGTATTTGATCATCAACAAACTGTAGACATGAAAAATTGACTCATTTTTCTTAGATTTTCTCCTAGAAAATTAAGGTCATATTCAAGAGAATTTTTACCCTATAAAATCATCTCAACATTAAAATTGACACATTTAATTTACCTAAACATCATAAAAATTATTAAAATTATTCAAAATTTACTCGAAATTCGGCTAAAACGGTAAGAAAACAATCTCCTCATTTTTCATGCAAATAAACCAAAAAATTGCTTGATTTTTGGGTAAAATTGTCCAACAATCAACAAAATCGCCTGAAGATTGACAAAATCACCAGGCGATTTTGTCTTAAAACCAGATTTTAAAAAATTTGCTAAAAAGACAAAATTCGGTTTAAAACATGTTGTCTGGTTTAGCAACCGATCGAATCAGGAAGGATGGCAAGTAGATTGGATGTGGCAAACATAGAAGAGATCAAAACCTCCTCCATGTTTAGCCTAACCTCCCAACTTCCTCAAACCCCTCCTTGGCCTATTTAATCTAGGCCATTTTCCATTTTTATGGACTGAATGACTAGCAAGTTGAATTCTGATTCCTTGAGATAGATTCTAAACTCTGTTAAGGATCCCTCGCATCATTTTGCTATGCAATTCCATATCTCGGCATCCCCATTTGTTTAATTTTATCATTGTAGGTCCCAGTTACAATCGCCCAAATATCAGCATAATTGTTAGGCGATCGACAAAAATGCCAGGTGATTTCATTAGATCAGAGGTGATTTTGTCAGAAGACAGGTGATCCTATCTATAGATCAGCAAAGGAGGCAAGGATTCAAACCACTGTTTGCATATCTTTCCTTATTTCCTTTTTTTTCATGCATTGTTCAATATTTATTTAATTTTAATGCTTAAATTTGCATATTACATATTGGTTTTCATCATCATTTCAATTAACTACATCGTAAAATCAGGATCATAATCGCATAAATCCATGGCATATTAGGTTGAATTGTCATCATAGTGTTCTCATCCATTTTCATATATATAAATTAAAACATATTTGTGATTTGGAATAAAAGAAAACTGCCATATTTTGCAAGAAACCCTATTTTCTATCAATTATTTTGTTGTAGGATTACAACATAATTGCCTATGATTTTGTCAAATTGGAGGTGATTTTGTTTGCAATACAGATGATTATTTCTGGAATAGAGGTGATTATATCAGAAATAGAGGTGATTCTATCCTGCTACAAGCCTCAGAATCTTCATCAAACATTCGACTCAAGTAAGGATTATAATTTCTTATAATCCCAATATTAGGCATTGTATTTCATTTTGTATCCACTATTATTTGTCCTCATTAAATCAAAATATCATATATATAGTTTAGTTGCATAAAGGACAAACTTAGGTGTATGAGAATGATTTATAAAAAGAACACATCAAACATATTCCAAGCCTAGGTACGAAAACTGCCGCTAAAAGTTTCCTGGTGAGCCCTTAATTTGTCAAAAAATCACCACAAGAAGGCATAATTAAGTGCCTATATTTTGAGGTGTAGCTCTACTATTTTACCATTTCCTTCTAAGGCACGGATCCATCAGCCTAGAGTAAATGAGTGTGAAAATTTTAGGGCTATATTCTTTGGTGAACCCGACGTGAATACATAAGCATTTCTTCTAATATCAAAAACAAAAAACAAAAACAAAAAAATATATATACAAGAAAAACAACAAAAAAATCATCATTTCAAATTTGTATGTTTTCGATTCTAAATTTTAGACACCAAATATTAATTTTAGAAGTACTAAAGAAGCCATGATTCTTAACTCAAATCAATATGAGCCCATTAGATCGGAGGTGATTTTGTCAGAAGACAGGCGATCCTATCTACAGATCAGCAAGGGGGCAAGGATTCAAACCACTATTTGCATCTCTTTCCCTATTTCCTTTTTGTTCATGCATTGTTCAATATTTATTTAGTTTACTGCTTAAATTTGCATATTGCATCTTGGTGTTCACCATCATTTCAATTAACTGCATCGTAAAATCAGGATCATAATCGCATAAATCCATGGCATACTAGGTTGAATTGTCATCATAGTGTTCTCATGTCATTTCATATCCATTTGCATATAGAAATTAAAACATATTTGTGATTTGGAATACAAGAAAACTGCCATATTTTGCAAGAAACCCTATTTTCTGTCAATTATTTTGTTGCAGGATTGCGACATAATCGCCTGCGATTTTGTCAAATCGGAGGTGATTTTGTCTAACAAAGGTGATTCTATCTGGAACAGAGGTGATTCTATCAGAAATAGAGGTGATTCTGTCCTACTACAAGCCTCAGAATCTTCATCAAACATCCGGCTCAAGTAAGGTTTATAATTTCTTATAATCCCAATCTTAGGCATTGTATTTCATTTTGTATCCACTATCTGTTGTCCTCATTAAATCAAAATTGCATATAGATAGTTTAGTTGCATAAAGGCCAAACTTAGGTGTATGAGAATGATTTATAAAAAGAACACATCAAACATCTTCCAAGCCTAGGTACGGAAACTGCCGCTAAAAGTTTCCTGGTGAACCCTTAATTCGTCGAAAAATCACCACAAGAAGGCACAATTAAGTGCCTCTCTTTCGAGGTGTAGCTCTACTATTTTCCCATTCCCCTATGAGGCATGGATCCATCAGCCTAGAGGAAAGGAGTGCAAAAATTTTAGGCCTACATTCTTTGGTGAACCCGACGTGAATACATAGGCATTTCTTCTGATTTCAAAAACAAACAAAATATATATATACAAGAAAAACAACAAAAAAATCATCATTTCAAATTTGTATGTTTTAGATTCAATTCTAAATTTTAGATACCAAATATTACTTTTAGAAGTACTAAAGAAACCATGAGTCTTAACTCAAATCAATATGAGCCCATCAGTAATGTTGGGAAAATTCTGCCAAATACATTTGTTGATTATGACCAACCTCATCCATATTCAACATCACCTTTATCACACTTTTCTCATTTTTCATCCTTACCCCAACAAGACAATCCCTTTTCCAATCCTCTTCATAACGATATTATATTTTCTCCCACATATCCATATTATGCCTATCGATCCACATACAATCCTTCTCCACCATTTCAACATTCTTCTTTCAACACAACACATCCATTTCAACAAGAAAATACTTCTTCTTCCAATCCTACCATGCACTCACATCATACTTCACAATCTTCCTATCATCATTCTACCCATAATAAAGAAAAAAGAGGTAATAAACCATTAAGTCCTTTTATGGCTGAATTCCTAAGCCAATTATCAAAAGCCTCTCGAAAACCTTCACCACATAAATTTACTAAGCTCAATCAACCAATGGATATAATTCTCAAGCATTTACTTGATACAAATAGGATTGAGTTACCTCCCATAAGACAACCTGATACCACAACAGATTGGTATAAACCTGAGCTACATTGTGAATATCATAGAGTGGATGGACATATGACACAAAAATGTAGAAATTTAAGATGTGCAATTCAAGATTTGATTGATGAGGGTCTTTTTACTATAAAGGAATTACAATCTACAACTGATTATAAATCTCCAATAAACAATCAAACTCCTACACAACAAATACCCATAATCAATCAAGACATGGGGATCTCCCAAGAACCCCTATTCAATTATCAACAATAGGAAACCAATCAAATATTGCATCTTAATGTGTCCCATCATGATGATATTACTAATATTGTAATAGAAACTACAAATGAGCAACCTCAAGTTCAATCAACTCAATTTGATATTCAAGAGATGGATTCCTCATTTGACCAACCTTCAAAACTATCTTTGGCTCTAGAGAATGATCCAAAATGGAATGTAAGCATAGAAAGCCCATATTTAGCATCAAAATCTCAATCTGAAATCCACTTTGATAGCCAACAACAAGTGATTAATCCTCAAGCAAAGATATCCCTTTTAGAAGTATTACAAAGTTCTCATGTTCATAGGGAAACTTTGTTCAAGATACTTAGCCAACAATTTGTTCCTCATGATATTTTCCCTAAGAACACAATTAATGGTGTAAGCCCTCTTGAGGTTAACCATATTTCATTCTATGATGAGGAGATTCCTTCCTCTACTCCACAAGAAGACTCCTCTCTTTACATTACAGGATTTATTAAAGAAACATCTATTAAAACTATCATGGTAGATAATGGCTCCTCTCTTAATTTATGCACTTATCAATTATTCCAAAAACTCGGATTAAAGGAAGAAGATCTCAATGAATCAAATGTTATTATAAAATATTTTAACAATGAAATTCAAGAAGCTCGAGGCACTATAATTCTTCCCCTTAAGAGTGGACCCAAGATCCTGGATACTTTGTTTTATGTAGCATCTTGCCCTTCACCTTACAACCTACTTCTCAGAAGTCCTTGGATTCATACGATGAGGGTTGTCCCTTCCATTCTTCATCAATGTTTGAAGTTTAAACTTGCAAATAAAATTGTTACCATACATGGTGACCCAACACCATTTGAAGAATCTTTAACAGTTGAAACATCAAGTTCTATACATTCTCCATTGTCACAATTACCTCCTATAAATCACTTTTCTTCATCCATACCCGATCATCCTTGTTTACCAAATAACACCCATGCATATCTTTCACATATGCTCCCTCCATCTTATCAAGACTTGGAAGATAGTGATAAGAATGAAGAACCTTCTTATCCTTCTGACATTTTATTTTGTAACATGATCAATTTTACACATAAAAGTCAAATCTTTTGCTACATTGTTCTACATTATAACAAAGCTTTTGTTATCACTACCTTTTATTCATCACCTTTTGTTCTTCATTCTCTCTTTCATTATTATTATCACATCAAGTTCTCTATTATTTTCCTCTTTATCATTGTCATCTTCCGTCCATCACTTTTCTTCATCTACATCTCATTCTTCATCACAACAATCTCAACTATCAACCAAACAACTTCACATACACCACAACCAAATTATCCTTCAAAACCTCCTTTGATTTTGAAGCCACCTTAGACATGCTATACTCAAATAACCTTGTATAATGTATATAGATCATCTTGTATATACCACCAATTCCATCATTAAAAGTAAAATAAAAAAAAATCAAATAAAACAACTAAAAAATTAAAAAAGTATCAAAATCTCAAAAATATTTCAAATCATTTCGCATTGTTATTCATTGTTGTATTTCAAAATTTTGAAGCTATATTTTCCTTTATTTCGGATTAATTCAAAAGTTATCTTGAACCATACACTTAATTTCACAAATTAATTATTTTGATTTTATCACTATGATTATAAATCTCTCTTGTATCGAAGATCACTATTTCACTAAATAATATTTTGAGTTTTGGGAAATGATCTTGCTACTTCTTGAACCAAGTACACTTTTACACATTAAAATGATTTGTTGCAAATTCAAAAAATGATACTACATAGTAGTCTTAGTCTCTTGAGCGAAAAGTTTCCCCTGCTATCCTATCATGCGCATGGTCTAGAATTTTTTGAGAATTGGCAAAAGGACAAGCTCACCCCTACCCGAATAAAAATCCCTTGCTCTACAGCCAATCCGAGCAAGTATCCCAAAAGAAAAATCAAGAAAAGAAAAGTCAAAAATCAAAAGAAAAAGAAAGAGAAAAAAATAAAAAAGAGAACGAAAAGAGAAAAAGAAAAGTAATAAAATCCCCTTGTTCAAAACAAAATGAACAAAATCCCTACCCCTTGAAAGTGAAGAAAAGAAGGGTGAATGAGCTTGAATCCCTGGAATTCTCAGTTATTCAAAAATCATGAGGTAAACCCCATAACAGGTGATTTGTGCCCAACTTGCTTGACATTGGGTAATTCCTTTTTGCGTGGTGACATGTCTGTCACATTAGCGACCTTCTTTTGTACAGACCTATGTCCGCTTGTGGATTAGCTAGCTTTTGATGACTTGACTTACATAGTAGTCTAGTACGGTTTCATGCACAAAAATCATGGTTAATGAACCCTTCACTTGCACACACATTGGTTCATTCAAGTTTGCTTGCATCACTACCTTACTCAAAATTGGTAAATGAACATTACAAAGCACACACATTTGATCCTTGAGAGATTTTGTATCATTATGTCAAATCAAGATGGATAATGAACTCACTTATCACACACTGGTTTTTGATAAATTTGAATTTGTCTTAGAAATAAGTTAAAATATTTCTTTGAAATTTGTCGGACAACATTAGTTTATCATTACTTTCATATTAACACATTACATAGATATTTCCAAAATTTCAAAAATCTCAAAAACAACTTATTGCAAAAATAACATGTAGTTCAAAATCACTTATCATACATAGCATTCATGACTTCGCGATGATGGTATAATTCCTAGGAATTATTCTTCTCAATTTTCACACTAGGAATTCTATACCTAGCGCAAACCATCTTTCTAATTTTTCATGCCCAAAATTAGTCCATATATTTTCATAATATTTTTTAAACATGTGACACAATGATTTATCTTACATTACTTTGCATTTTAAAAGAACAAATAATTTCATATCATCATGCATTTCATTTTGATTTTCGTGATGATGGTATAATTCCTAAGTAATTATTTCATATAATTTCACACTTAGGAATTCTATGCTTAGCGTAAATCATCCTTCGAATTTTTCATGCTTTGCTCAATATATTTCACAAACATTTACCACATACATTATTATCAAACAAACATCACACATATTCCTATTACCACAAAAGCCTTAAGATTATTCTTAAGCATACAACCATTCTTAGCAATATCAAAAACATTCCTCACAAACAGGATTAGCTTCGAGACTTAGCGAGCTTTGAACTCCACCAACAGTCTCATAACAGCACAACATCCTTTGAGGTTTATTGCTAGAATCTATCAAACATCTTATCCCAAAACAACATCAAACATTTCTTTCTCATCATAAAGCCTTAAGATTATTCTTAAGCACACAATATTTTGGTATTAGCAATACAAAACTTCCTCATAACAGGATCCGCTTCATGACTTAGCGAGCTTTGAACTCCACCAACAGTCATATAACAACACAACATCCTTCGAGGTTCATTGCTAATCCCTCAAATCTATCATCACACAAAATCATCTTTCTCAAAACACACTTTACAAAATCATTTTCCTTTTATGTTAAGCATGATCAAAATGTTCAAAAATCAAAGCATGATTACAAGAAATTATGTAACACAACCATCATAAGCAAATGTAATAAATCATCCAATAAATCACACAAAGTCACATAAAACAAAGAAGATCAAATTTGAGTTTTCCACCAAACGTAAAATTTGGTGTAAAAACTCGAGGGGGCATCCTAGTCAGTAAATTAGTAATTATTTTTTTCTAAGACATCAATTTCACATAAACTATTCATTCTAAACCATCTACTCCATTTTTTCCCATGTCAAATCATAATCATTTCTACTCAAGTGTCTACACTTTTCTTTGACGCATTTATTGTTCATAAATACGTCAAAGAGGGGGAAAATGTAGACATGAAAAATTGACTCATTTTCCTTAGTTTTTCTCCTAGAAAAGTAAGGTCATATTCAAGAGAATTTTTACCCTATCAAATCATCTCAACATTAAAATTGACACATTTAATTTACCTAAACATCATAAAAATTATTAAAATTATTCAAAATTTACTCGAAAGTTGGCTAAAATGGTGAGAAAACAATCTCCTCATTTTTCATGCCAATAAACCAAAAATTGTTTGACCGTTGGGCAAAATCGCCCAACGGTCAACAAAATCGCCTGACGATCGACAAAATCGCCAGGCGATTTTGTCTTAAAATAAAATTTTAACAAATTTTCTAAAAAGATAAAATTCGGTTTAAAACGTCTTACCTGGTTTAGCAATCGATCGGATCAGGGAGGATGGCGAGTAGATTGGATGTGGCAAACATAGGAGGGATCAAAACCTCCTCCATGTTTAGTCTAACCTCCCAACTTCCTCAAATCCCTCCTTGGCCTATTTAATCTAGGCCCTTTTCCTTTTTTCTCGACTGACTGGATGGCAGGTTGAATTCTGATTCCTTGAGATAGCTTCTAAACTCCCTTAAGGATCCCTCACATCAGTTTGCTATGCAATTCCATCTCCTAGCATCCCCATTTGTTTAATTTTATCATTGCAGGTCCCAGTTACAATCACCCAGATATCAGCATAATCGTCAGGCGATCGACAAAAATGTCGAGCGATTTCATCAGATCGGAGGTGATTTTGTTAGAAGATAGGTGATCCTATCTGTAGATCAGCAAGGGGGCAAGGATTCAAACCACTATTTGCATCTCTTTCCCTATTTCCTTTTTGTTCATGCATTGTTCAATATTTATTTAGTTTATTGCTTAAATTTGCATATTGCATCTTGGTGTTCACCATCATTTCAATTAACTGCATCGTAAAATCAGGATCATAATCGCATAAATCCATGGCATACTAGGTTGAATTGTCATCATAGTGTTCTCATGTCATTTCATATCCATTTGCATATAGAAATTAAAACATATTTGTGATTTGGAATACAAGAAAACTGCCATATTTTGCAAGAAACCCTGTTTTCTGTCAATTATTTTGCTGCAGGATTGCGACATAATCGCCTACGATTTTGTCAAATCGAAGGTGATTTTGTCTAGAACACAGGTGATTCTATCTAGAACAGAGGTGATTCTATCAGAAACAGAGGTGATTCTGTCCTGCTACAAGCCTCAGAATCTTCATCAAACATCCGGCTCAAGTAAGGCTTATAATTTCTTATAATCCCAATCTTAGGCATTGTATTTCATTTTGTATCCACTGTCTATGTTGTCCTCATTAAATAAAAATTGCATATAGATAGTTTAGTTGCATAAAGGCCAAACTTAGGTGTATGAGAATGATTTATAAAAAGAACACATCAAACATCTTCCAAGCCTAGGTATGGAAAATGCCGCTAAAAGTTTCCTGGTGAACCCTTAATTCGTCAAAAAATCACCACAAGAAGGCACAATTAAGTGCCTCTCTTTCGAGGTGTAGCTCTACTATTTTCCCATTCCCCTATGAGGCACGGATCCATCAGCCTAGAGGAAAGGAGTGCAAAAATTTTAGGCCTACACAAACACATATCATCATGAATCAACATGCATAAACCATTCACGTACCTTGACACCACCTTTTTGTTGTCCTCTATTTGTCCTAGATGAATTCATAGTCTATAAAATTCCTCAATGTATGCTTACACTTTGGTCTATCTTTGGAAATTTTTTTGGAGTTTCTTGAATACTTCATGCACATAGTTAGATGGTAGGAACTTTCCTTTGAGCTTCACCACCATCTTATCCCACATGGATATTTTGTGCTTGTTCCTCTACACATGGCCTTTCTGGATCGAGTCCCACCATAAGGAAGCATGTCCTTTCAAGTTTGTGGTGGCACACTTGAATATTTTAGGGTTTTCAATTGCTTCAAACTCAAATTATCTCTTTAGCTCAGTGATCCAATCCATCAAGTATTCTAGATTCAAGCTTCCTACATAGCTCAAAATATCAAACCTTCATTTACTTCTAACCTTCACTATGGTAGTCATAAATCATTATTCCATTATGAGGTTCTTAGTGGCCTCACCCTCATCCTTGGAACCATCCCTCTCATCATGATCATCCTTATTATATTCATTGATATCACCCACTACAACACCTATACATTTTCAGCCTCAATAGCCTCCAGTATTACCAGGATGACTCTCATCATATCAACTAGATCAATGACATGCAGATCAGAATTGTTTCTGATACCTTGTATTACAAGTCTATGAGCCATCTCTATGTGTCACTTGCAATGCAATTGTAACCACATGAATACTTCAAATCGACCAACTCTTATGAGTCAACACCACAAAATATAAGTCTAAGCTCTAATACCAACTGATGTAGCATCGTATATGGGTTGAATTAACAAGTACGTGGGTACAAAAGTACATAATGGAAGTAGGAAGAATAAATATAATTCAAAATAGAATGCTACATTTACTTGTATAGAATTAAATATTACAACTCATGAAACCTTAGAGATCTACAACAAAGACTCTTTGCATTACAATCAAACCAATCTGAAACTCTACCCCCAAAACTATCCCAAACCAAAATCTCACCCAAATGGAATCTAATCCCTAACAATGAACCAAGATGCTATATATAGATTAATATTCACGTTGTGAATATAGGAAACCCTAATGCAATGATCATGTTGACCACAAAAAAATTGACCATTATGGACAATGTGCAAAGACTACCAAATTGTGTGATGTCTATCACAATACTATAGTTGTTTTTGGTTTATGTAAGATTGCATGGACACAAGGATACTCTTGCATTAGCTTACCTAATGAATAATTGAATTTGACCTTTCAAGAAATAAAACTATACAACCAACCAACAAACACTTAATTGTTACCAACTAGCCTATTCTCTTTTGGATACATTGTGGTTCTAACTAATATCCCCAATAAAACCCAAAATTCTAACCACTATCCCTACAAAAACCTAACACTAAATTTTTGTATAGGTAAATGTTCCTGATAAACTCCATGCCTTGTATGGTATGGTGATTGGTGACATTATCATTTGAAAAGAAGGTGACAAAATACCAAACATTTCATCAATCAGTGTAAGAAGAATTAATGTAATGCATTCTTTCTTGTACATATATTTTTATGGTTTTATTTTCTTTTAAAAGAGCATACCATTTATTTTTTAAATAATGTTAAGTGCAACAATTGGTTCAAATGAGGGATAATATTTTTTGAAATGGTAACAATTAGATATCCCTACAAAAACAACATGACCAAATTTTATTTAGAAGATGATGATAAGAATTTATATTTAATTTTTCACCGTAGATGAGATAAAAAATAATTTTTCATATTATAATGAAAAAATACATATAATTTCTAACTTGTTAACATCTAAATGATTGAGTTAAATGTGTTCGTGGATAACTATATCTTTTAATTTTTTGTAACTTTAAGATGTATAGTTTTAAGCAGTTAAATATCTATAGATTAATTAAATTTACTAAGAATTTGATGAATAAAACTTGAATAATTTTAAGGTATTTCAAATTAATTAAATTTTATGGTACTTAGATAGAACAATTGAGTAATATAGATGCACTTACATTGATAATATATATTTGTAATGTATAAATGTTTTATATGTTATGTTTTCAATTACAAATATAATTGTTTAAATATTTTTTTTTTATGTTTTAAATTATAAAATAGTGAAATTGTGAATGATTTTATGCTTTTATAATGTTTAGTTAAGAATTATTTGATATGAGTAATATATCCTAACATTAGTATTAGAATGCAGTTGAAGATAAACTACAATGCATTTAAAGTCTATCATTTTGTATTAAAGCGAGAGATAAAGGTAGGAGCCACAAGCACAAATATTGTGACTTAAGGAGAAGTATTAAAGAAGTGCTTTATAGCTCAAAATTGAATAAAGAGGCTAAAAATTCAATGATACAACAATATCGATGTAGGGAAGTCTAATGTTTATATCCTAACTAGTCTAGATATTTAATGAGATATGGGAGCATATATACTAAAATTAAATAATATATCATTAGAAATATTAGCCCCAACACACAAGGAAAAGAACATGGGTATTGTTAAAAGAGAAAGGGTAGTGATTAGAACCATTGGATGAATGTTATGTGTGCTAGAATAATGGAACCACGTATGAGAGAAGACATATGAAGATAACAAGAAATAAGAATATTTTTAGATACATGAATATGTGAAGCAACAAATATCTATTCTATTGCACCTAGGTTGCAACCACTATTTATACATATAATCCAATATGATGGGAAGGTTACCATAAATTGAATCATGGGATTACACCCTTGTGAAGGAATACAAATTATAAAAGTCATCAATTGGATGAACAATTAAGTAAATTGTTCAACAAAGGCAATTAAACAATAAATCAAACAAATTTTTTGAGGACACATTTATATGTAGATAAATGAGTTGATCAATTGTTTGAATATATGTGAAAGTGCATATACAGTGGTAATAAAGTGTGCAATTAAGAAGATGTTGAAGAAGATTTATTTGGAGAAATATAAAAATAAACCATTAAACATTAATGGGAAGAATGTTAGAGAAAATAATGCTTCATATAAAAATCAATACAAGAGTTTTCTTAGAGAAGAAGAAAATATGTTGGAGAAAATAAACTAAAAATCCTCAAAGAAGAAAAAGTGAAAAGTATAGAAAATGTAATGTGAAAATAAACATATGACTAAGAATGAAAATTAATTGAATAATACTAAAACAAATCTATTATAATGACTTTTATTATATTCATATATCTTCAACTAATTGATCTTTTCATCCATCCATAGGGTGGATCACCCATTGTGGACATCATAAACAATTGAGTTAAATTGTATGGAATTGAATGGAACCAGATATACCACAATGATTATTAATTCTATGAATCATTAAATGTTGCATTTAAACATATAGTCAGTAAATAAATTTTCATTAAGTAGATGTTTGGTGTATTATGTTTTTATTACAAAATTATGTAATTTAAAAAAATAGGATATGTTTTATACTATAATATTTTGAATTTGTGAATAATTCTACATGCTTCTACAATGTTTGGTTAAATTTTATTTAATATAAATAATAGATTCTAATTAGCAAGAAAGTGTATAATTATAGAGAATCCATGATATATGATAGATAAAATTAATACTTAAATAGAAAAAGTGTTCCAATTTTAAATATATTATATGTGTGTGTGTGTGTGTGAATGTGTGTGTGTTTGTGTGTGCGTGTATGTAATTTAAAGAAAATAAACTTAAAACTTTTTTCTTAAAAGTGTATGTCATGGGATCTATTAATAAAGATCAAATATTCTAAATATCTATAAAAATATCTAATCCATCCATATCAATATTGATATCATATTGAGGCTCTAGCTCCCCCACATTGAACAATAAATTAAAGGATTGGATGGAAGATGTTCGCTTCCCAACCAAGGGGAAAAAATAAATGATTTACCTAGCCCAAAGCTCTATGGGAGGAACCCATTACCTCAAAAATGAAAACCTCCCAACTAGTTTCATTGGAAAGGAAAAGTTAGAAATAAGTAGTTGCGGATCAACCAATACATAAATAGAAAGACTCGAGTTTAGATGAGGATATTAATATTCCTAAATCGGTGATCACAACTTCTGAGGAGAAGCAATTATTAAAAGAGAAACTGACACCCAAGTTTACAAAGGTAAAAAAAGGATCCCAAATACAACATCAACTCCCAAACCCAGAGGGAGATCATTAACACATGAAACCAAGAAGAGACAAACAAAGAAGGAAATAGTTGAAGGAAGGCAGTCCAACCTGGATAAAACCTTTAGAGGGATGAAATAAAGGTAATCTTATGGAATGTGAGCAGATTGAATACCCCCAATAAAAGAATAATTTTTAATTCTTTCATTCAAAAGCATATATGAGATATACTATTGTAGGAAACCTAACTCAATGGTGCAAAATGCTTAGACTTCATTAACTCTATGTGGGATAAAGGATATGGTATAACAATGGAGGCCTAAGGAGATTCTGGTGGATTAATTAATCCATGGAGAAAGAAGGATACCAAAGGAACCTTAGTCTATAAATCCAATAACTAGCTAACCTTCAATTTCACTTCTAAAAAGTATAAAATTTTCATTACCAACATCTATGCTTCCAACCACCCAAGGTGGAGGAAACATATAAATAAATTCCTAGTGAAGATCAACTCTATCCTAGGAAGGAATAGATGGTTGTTATCCAATGAATTTAACACTACATCAACTATAGCAGAGAAGAAAAGAGGAAGGATAGACTTCAATGATAGTATGATGGACTTAAAAGTATTTATCACTAACTATAACTTGGTAGATATCAACCTAGAAGGAGTCACCTTCATATGGTCAAATAGAAAAATAGGATATAAATCTATCCAAAGTAGGTTAGATAGAATGTTCATAAATATAGATTGGTATAATAGTAATGAATAGATAAACCTTAAAGCTATTCCAAGAATTGGGTCTGACCACAACCCTATTATTCTAACAATAGAAGAAGCAAGACCAAAAAACTCACCTTTTAAATTTGAACTAATGTGGATTTAACATAGAAACTTTCACAATAAGATGGAGTTTTAGAGTACTTCGATCATAGGAATAAAGATTTTTTGCTTGACTACAAAGCTTAATAAACTGAAAGAGAATCTAAGAGTATGGAACTGAGAAGAATTCAAAAAGATATTCATGCAAAAGGAAGAGTTGGAAATTAAAATAGATGAAGTCAAGAAAATAATTAAGGGACAAGGGTGCATAGAAGACTTGAGAAATGATAAACATGATATTCTTATTGAATATCACATCACCCTAGCTAGAGAAGAAACCTTCTAAAGGTAGAAGTCTACGGAAATTTGGCTAAAGGAGGGTAATAGAAACTCTAAAATATTTCATTCTATCTTAATCAAACATAGGAAGGCATCACAAATTAAGGAAATCTCCAATAGGAAAAATAGTAGAGTCGTAGATGAGAAAACTATTGAGAAAGAAATATTAGACTTCTTCAAGCATAGATTCAACAATAGAGGGAAAGAAAAATAAAAGTATGTGGAAGAGATCCTAGCCAACATCTTGAAACTAGTCACAAATTCAATGAATAGGTTCCTTAATAAGAATATTTACAAAGAAGAAATAAAAAATACCTTCTTCATAATGAAGAAGGACAAAGATCTTGGGCCATAAAGGATTATAGCTATATTATTCTAGATCTATTGGTATATTGTTAAAGAAGATGTAGTAGGAGTGATCCAGGATGCCTAGGAGAAAGGCAGGATAGAAAAGAGAATGAGCAATACCTTCATAGATTTGATAAAGAAGAAAACATGAGTCAATCAGCTTGACGATTTTAGACCAATAGGCCTATGTAATGTGTCATACAAAATATTAACTAAGGCTCTAAAAATGAGATTAAGTAATATTATTCCTTTGATTATATTATAACAATAGCAGACCTTTGTCAAAGGAAGACAAATCCTAGATGGTATAGTGATTGTTCATAAAACCATCCACTCCCTTAAAAATAACAAACAAGCAAGCATGTTAATCAAATTGGACATTAGTAAATCCTATGATAGGGTGTCCTAGAGGTTTTTGGATAGATTCATAAGTTTTTTTATCTTTTCATGCTAGTGGAGGAAACCAATCAACAACTATATCTCCATTCCTACCTTCTCCATCTAATGGATCCCCTGTTGTCTATTTTAATAGCTCAAGAGATATTATACAAGGGGACCCCATATCCCAAGATTTATTCATTATTATGGAAAACTCCCTAGGTATATATATATATATATATATATAATATTAAGAATAGGGTTTAATAAGTGGACTACAAGAAACCAATAAAACCCTAAATATAACCAAAAAATCTAGTATGTTGATGACACTTTGCTCACCAAAAAAGCCTTTGTAAAAGAAGCCAAAGCTTTCAATCTCATCCTCAATTGTTATGAAGGAGCCCCTTCCCAATATTTCAATTTTAACAAAAGAAAAATTTGTTTTCTCAATACCCCCATCACCAAATAGAACAAAATCAAAGCAATCATGAAATGTGAAATTGAGAAACTACCTTCCTCTTATCTAGGCATGCCACTTTTTATTGGTCAAATCAAATCTTCTCATTGGAACATCATAATTGATGGGCTCAATAATAAGCTTACTGGATGGAAAGGAAACCTCAGTCAAGGCAAAAATATCACATTGATCCAATCCACCCTCCAAATCCTACCAATATACATGTTGTCAATGTTCAAAATGCTTGTAAAAATAGTAGAAGAAATTGAATCCATCAGTAGGAATTTCCTATGGAAAGGTATATAAGAAAGAAATAAATACCATATAGTGAAGTAGGAGAAGGTATGCCTTCCAAAATCCTATGGAGGCTTGGGTCTAAGAAGCATGAAATCTCTCAATAGAGCATTAGCAACAAAACTAGTTTAGAGACTAGTAAAATAAAATAGTAGCTCGTGGACCAAAATAATGATGACCAAATATGTCTAAGATAATGAGCCAAAAATAAGCAAATAGATAATGGGAGGTTCAACTGTCTAGAATTATATTTATGAAGTAATAAGCATAATAGATAAAGTATCTCGATGGACGATTAGTAAAGGACTAAATGCGAATTTCTAGGAAGATAAGTGGTTAGATTCGCGACCTTTAGACCGATATCCAAACCTATCAAAGTTTAAAAAGGCCCTCAAATAGGAATGAGGTACCTATTTCAGATTTTACATAGTCATATGGGGATATGGCACAAACACTTGGAGAGAAAAAATTAAGAATAGAGTTTTAAAGAAATATCTAGAGGCCCTCCATGTAGAACTAGAAGATTGTTTTAATTCGGACTCAAAGGAACTTGATGAGTTAGAGTGGACCAGATTGGCAAATAAAAAATATACCGTTAAAAGTGGATATAATAAAAGCCTAGGTCTACCTTAGTAAAAAGCACCTTGGAGGAACTTATGGGGAAACAAATATATTCTAAAGATGAAAATTTTTACATGGTTTTTTCTCCAAAATAAAATACTAACTTGGAATAACTTGATCAAAAGAGGTTTTCTAGGCCCAAGTAGATGCCACCTCTACAAAAATAATGAATATAAAAGAAATCATCTATTCATAAAATGTCTATTTTTTCAAGCTATGTGGAACCAATGGATGAAGAATACAAAGGTATCTTGGGTTAGGCCCAAGGAAATCCATTATTGGTGGTGTCAATGAATCCCTCCCACCAAGGAGAAGAAACTCATATGGAGCCTAATAATCCCAATATTTCTTTGGTGTATCTGGAAGGAGAGAAATAGCAAGATATTCAAAGGAAAATCAAGGAGATCTAAGGGTAGTTTAAACCAACTTCAAGTTAGTCTATTTGAACTAGTTATGCCTAAATAGATAAACACAAACCAATAGTGGAGATAAGTTTTGAGCCAAAAACAACAATATATTCTCTTCTTTTAGCTAGGATTCCAAATTAGTTTGGTACATCAAAGGAATAAAAATACCCCATATGAGTCCATAATAGCAACCAATGAGTCCCAAAATCTAAGCTTCAAGATCCAAGGACTCCTAATGGATTTTAGATTGGAAAGATATTTGTGATGTTTTTCCAAACTCTCTTCCATAAAAGGTCTACTTTGTTGTTTTTTTATAAAAACCCTAACAAAAACATGCATATACTAGGTATACACATCTAGATATCCTCAAGGCATCCTCTTTGAGCTTCATGCACAAAACTCAAAGCTTAACTATCAAGAATAGATGCATAGGCTAGGTGCAAGATCAATAGGGATCTAGATGTTCTAACTTTTAGTGGTTTTGGCTGCCCTAAGGCCCCTTTTGTTTCTATATCACTTTTCATGTAAAAGGGTGGGGGACCCTTTTAAAACCCCTTTAATTTAGTAACTGTTGACACTTTTTGTCACATTATACCAAGGGTAGAAGAATAGTAGAATTTTTGTATGATATTTCTTTGTTGAAAGTTTTTCTTTTATTTTAAGATATAGCAATTTTGACCCTCCCTATCGCTCCTTTTATAAAATTAAGAAGAAAGAGCTTCGCTACCAAAAAAGCCAAGGAAAATGGCTTCGTCGAAAGAAAAGGAGAATGTGAAAAGAGCTTCGGGCCCGAAACACTTCAAATCACTACTTCGGGTGAAAACCTTGCGAAGTAATTTCATCGAAGAAAGTACAAAGATAACGCTTTGCACCCGAAGCATTTTCAGCAGCCGCTTCGGGCGGAAGTTTTGCGAAGCAGCATCCAAACGACTTCGCTGAAGGAGGAGAGCATAATCCAAAATCAGCTAAGGTAAGGAGACTACTTCGAGCTCGATGTATTTCCAACACCTACTTCGACCAGTTTTCACCCGAAGCAGTGGTGCCCGAAGCAAAATGACAATGTGTCGGAAACAAAAGAAGTACTTCGGGAGGATATTCCCTGAACCACAGTTTTGAGGAGTCGGGCCGAAACATTTTCCAGTCGAAGTAGTTTTGCTAGCAAAGGACAAAAGGCCCCATTTCAAAGATGGAATTCGCTCGGCACTCAACATCCCCGAAGTAGTTTTCATGAAGCATTATTTTGCAAAGAACAAATCAAGGAAGATCTACTTCGACCCAAGGCTTCTACGAGGAGGAGATGTAGCGAAGCACTTTCTAGGCCCACATTCCAATGCGGGCAACTTCCCAAGGTGATCGAAGGCCCCATATAAATACCTCCTTTCTTGTCCGATAAGCCTGCTGACCATTTTTGGCAAACAAAAGGGACGTAACAGTCCTCGAAGTAAAACACAACAGGCATAACGATCACTCAAGCACAGCATCCAGAAGCCAGGGACACTCGGGCGATGCATTAAATGAACATTTCCATGGTTGACCCAGTCGCAGTTGCTAGTTTCGACAACCGATTTGAAAGCTTAGTCACTGTAGCAGCGAGGCACCGATTTCTCAGGGCCCAAGGGTGTACTTTGCCATTTTTTAATAATGACTCAGAGGGCCGGGTCCTCTATAAAAACCTAGGCATGTAATGTAAAAAGGGGGAAGAACTTTCTGCTAGAAAGCTACTGTAACTTGATGTCCTACGTTTAATACTAAAGATCTTTTGTGCTCTATTTCTCTCTTTTATGCTGCCTTCTGTGCTTAATTATTTTGTCTTTTCTCATTCGCATACTGAGACTCTAAATCCTGAATTCGGTGTGCGATCGAGGATTGAACCCCTAAAATTTGCCCTGAAGGATACATAGGAGAGGAAAAATGCCTTGTCGCTTTCTTTTATGCTACCTGGTGGATTGAGGTTTCTGTTATTCCCTTATCTCAATCGTTGTTACTCTGAACCCTAAATTCTAGTGGAAGAGAAAGGAGAACCTTGCGAGCCCGTCCAGAGGATACATAGGAAGTTCGGAATTTCATTTCCTTCGTGCTATTCTTGGTATTTCCTATTACTATTCAAGTTGTTAGTAAGTAATCATGCTTCCTGTTCTCTCCCACATTAAATCATCATCTTCTAACCCTTACTCTTTTTATTTCTTTCTCTAACCCTTACCTTGTTTATTTATTTCCTGCACTCTTGTCTCAAACCCCAAAAGTAGATTAGTATAGGAGTCGGCCTTTCTCTAGAGATCGGCATGAGGGGCATCTCTTCCTCTCGGCCTTTCAATGTTGGTTGCAGGTCCAGGGCGCGCAAACCCACCGAAAGTCCTTTCCTGTGCAGATTTGATGACCAACAGTTTCTGGCATGCCCGGTGGAACCCAAGGTCCCATATTTGAGAAAATTTCTAGCCCGTATTCACAAGAGCCAGTAGTTTTAACAAGTTCCCAGTGAGATCCGGTCAGTCTCATCTTTTGAGTAGTAGTGAGAATCGATGTCGTCATTACTGAAAGACTCTTAGCATCTGGCGACTCTGTTTTACTCAAGAATCTCTAAAGTCATGGAGACCAGTACCTAAACCTGGTTTTCATAACCAGGAGCCCCCATGTTTTGAGAAGGTCCGAGTTCGATGAATCTCTGGCCTGTCTTTATCTGATAAAATCACCTGGCGACTCGATCGAGCTGAAGATCCAGATTTCCTAGTCGTAGGTGCATTTCAAATCTGAAATAAGATATCCCAAAGGAATCAAGGTTCAATGAGCAGCCTTGACCTCACAAGCGAAGAAAGAATGTTCATCTGGTTACTCCAACTTAGCAGCGATAACCGTGATCTCTGCAAACCATTGCTATAATGGCAGGGGTAATTTTTCCCAGCTGGGATGACTGAGGCCCCTTGAATATTCAAAGCTACCACAAGATTCTCGAGATCACCTTGAAGGCATTAACAATATATGATGGCACCATGGGAATGGCCCGAGAGCACCTTGAAGCTGTTGTTGCTTTAGCATTCCTCTACGACATAATCCACGAAGATGTCATGGTCTGACTTCTGGCTACATCCCTAGAAGGGAGGGCACTGCGGTGGTATAGACTTCTCGGGACTAAAAGTGTCTGTTCATGGGATGACTTGGCGGGAGCACTATTTGAAACATTTGATGGCTCTCAAGATCCCTTCCAACTTCTAACGTACTTCTCCACCATCAAGAAAACACCCTTGGAGAGCGTCATGGACTTCAATATCTGATTTTGCAGAACTTGGAAGAAAGTTCCATGGGATATTCAACCAACACCCACCCAAGCCCACCTCTACTATGTTTGGGCTTTCCACCCGAACATAGGCCTCCTCTTGCTGCGATCAGGTGAACAAAGATTCCCTCAAATTTTTGAGGAAGCAGTACGAGCAGAGCAGTTTCTATCGGGAAAGTGGTAGTGGGGAGAAGCCCCTTCACTTTCTTTGATAATCGCTTCTCTTGTCTGCCCAACACAGTATTCTTCATGACAGACTCCTCATACTAAGCAAAAGCCTAAGATGTAGTCATGTGGAGCTCAAGAGGCAGATCCCATCCAAGTCCAACCATGGCAATTTGCGAGCTTTGCCCTGACGATGAACAATATGGGTGCTTGCAATCTCCATCAGAGGACAGGCCATGAAGAGAAACAAGCTCAAGTGGTAGCGCCTGAGAACGAAGAGGGGACATTTTTGCACCCTTTTTGTATCCCAGAGCATGGCACGCAGGTGTTCAGCCAGAATCCATCAGGTTTACCTCAAGAGGCTGAACCTGAGGAGATCATAGAAGTTTTCTCTTTTCCAGAAGAGCCCTATTATAGCATCAAAGAGATGGAAGAACTTGTACCCAGTCCATATTTGCTGAACTCTTCGGTATTCTAGTTCCAACCATCACTACAACCATTACCCCAAGAAGGTCCTCATGTGGCGAACTGCTTTGCCACATCCTGCATTAGTAGCGCAGGTACTGGCAGAAGCGATGAACTATTGTATTGCTTTCTGTTTGCAGCATGGAGAACTTCTGGGAGGAGCCATCCAGACTTCAAGAATCAACTGAAGTTCAATCTGATCTGGTCCGGGCACTACAGATTCATCGGATAAGTATCTGAAGCTGAGTTTGTGGTGGCGGCATGCCTATTATGCCACAAGCCTATGTAAATATTATAAAAATTTCTGCTATTAAATAAAGTGCTGCTCAAAAACTCAGGTTGAGTTTTACCTCGGCAGCTATACTCAAAAAAAAAAAAATCCTTTGGGAACTTGGCTTGCAAAGTAGTGGATGTGAAGTGGTTCACAGCAAAGTACGATTGGTCGAGCAATGTTACGACTAGGGTATGAAAAATTTTTTCCTAAGAAGAGTCTGAGCGAGCTGCTTTTAAAAGGGGGAAATAAGCTTCGCAAGCAGCCTCGCACAGGAGGGATCACATCGGGCCCGAAGCATAAAGGATTAACTAGCATAAAATGTTCACCACAAAGTATGTCAGCTCTGATTTCAGCTTCACTGACCCAAAAGATGCACAAGACAAAAGCATTTATTGCTCACCTAGAGGAGCGTGCCGACAGTCACCTTCAATAGGCGTCTGAAACAGGCGAGTTAAATAAAAGGGTGTCGGGTACATCCTCAGGGGACTTGGCTGAGAGAAAAGTCTACCCCCAGGTACTAGGTGGCATACAACTGCATTCCTAGAATAGCCTCAATCATCACAGCGCATGGACCTATGTACTACGCCACCGTATGGCCAAACCGATGATCTCTTAGGTGAGAAGTGCAGCATTAATTGTGGAACATGCCATAAATGTGGGTAGTTGTCTTCGACGGTTATATAACGTAGACTCCAAGTAGCAAAGGGATTACTCACTCAACGACTCATACAGACCCTACTACCAACCTGTAAACTTTTCCACTTCGCACTCTAAAGCTTTGACGCCAATTTTCTCCATACTACAGATTTCATTGCCCTAAGCATCAACGATGGAAAGTTCCAAGGAGAAGGGAAAAGGGGTAGAAGTAGTAGCCCCTGAGAAACCAAAGGTAAAAGGCCATGGAAAAAGGTCAAAGCCAAGGCCCGTTGATTCGGGTCTCTGCCTAGATAAATGTGTCTTGGAAGAAAGGGAGGATTTTGAGGACGAGCAACCCTTAGAACCACCAGTCGACAGGTGGGAAAGAATCAGGGATATGGAGCTGTAGAAGAGCGTAGCTAAACTCAGGAGCATCATTGAGCTCATGAGAAGCAGGCTTCTGATAGAGAGCATGCGAGCTGCAACCTACTACTCCTAGATATACTGGTATCTGACGCCCCCTACTCACCATTGTCCTGAGCTGATCAATGCCATCACGCAGAATTACCAGCCCGCCACAAGACAGGTGTTAGACACATCTGGCCAAAAGTTATTTTCAATTTTGAAAGAATATGTGCAGGTAGCTTTTGCACCACAACAGGGTCCACCCGAAGGATGTATAGTTCGCAACATTGTTTTAAGCGAACAAATGGAGAGGTTCACGTCTGCTGGCTACATGGTCAAATTTTTGCAGCAAAGCCTCAAAAGCGAGCTCCCTTCGAGCAAATTGCCCCAAATGCCCCTTCCCTTGGAGGCTTTTAAAAATTTTGACCTCTTCTCCATCATTGCATGGGTGGCAGGCCTATCTACCGATGCTTCGGTATATCCATGGCAGGTGTCCCTGGTCGAGTGCATTTCCAGAGGAGAGTTCAATGCCCTCGATACTTAGAAACCCAACACCAACCCAGTCTTTGTTGACTGGGCAAAATGGGTGGCCAGGGACTTACATACACAACTCACCAGCATGAAGAATTTTGGGGCCATCCAGCACTTTGGGCCCTGCTCCTTTCTTGTTTGGCTATTTTTCTTTCATGTTCATAATATTTTTCCTCATATTGCCATTACGGCAAGCAGTGAGGATGGCAGTCCTTTGCCAGTATATCAATGGACTCCCCTACTGTTGACATCGGAGTCCTACTATCCCTTTAATCAGTAATTCTTGGGACCCACCATGTGTATGTTAACAAGGTCCTCCCCGTGAGTCCCCCTCGGCTTGAGAAACAAAGTAGTCTGGGAGAAGAGGGGAGACATTTTTTGACTAACACAGGGGCTGGTGATTCGCATCTTTGGCTTCATAGGGAAGCCCTTCTTACTGCCAGTTTACCCCTCTGAGTATCAATTCGCGATGGAAGTCGTGAGGCAGAGTGATCTAACTAATGCCATCTACGACAAGGGCCGAAAATGGGCCCACACTTGTGACTTCCCTCTCAGGATAGGAGTTATCAAAGTGTTCACCCTGAATCAAAACGTCTTCTTGGAAGAAAAGCTTACCAAGTTTGGCCTGCTCCAAATTCCCCAACAATGGCTCTATGATCCTTTGGGAGTGATGAGGGACCACACACGGGTTAAGAGCTTCCATTTTTGCCCCTATCCCGAAATTGTGAAACAAAGAAGTAATCCTTGAGGAAAGGATCTGGAGTGGCATCTGGAGAGGATGGAATCCTTACCTCCCTAGCATGAATTCTACCCAATGGAGGTCACATATGACCCAGATCGACATTCACTCCCGAGCCCCAACTCCACCTTTTGGAAGAAAGCGAAAGATGACTTGAAGGAGGGAGTAAAATATTGGGACGCGGCTCAACTGAGAGAATGGTGGATAATGAGGGTCCACCGGCAGAAAACGAACTCTTATGGATTCTTGGCAATGGACAGGGACTTCGTAGAAATCTATGAAGCCAACGCTGGAAAGTGGAAGCCTTCATCCTTCGCCACCCTCATCCCTCCAGCTATCCCAGGATCGAGTGAAATCCCAAAAATAGATGATACTGCTTCAAGAAAGGAAACAGCCCAAGTTACACCTCCAAGATCACCTCAGGGGCCTGTAGGTAGCCACGACTCGAGCACTAAAGGGTCAGAATAGTCGCTGGTGAGGAGGAAAAGGAAAAAACAAGAACATACCCTGGTGCCCCCAAAACACCCAAAGTGACCTCGCATAGGACTTGTAGGCTCCTCCATTGGGCGACCGATATCAGACCCATCCAAAGCAAATGTCGAGGTCACAGCCCTACCGAGTGCCAAAACCAAGAAAAAATAAGATGCGGTTGCATGGGAAGTCACCACTGCCACAAATCCAGGAGGGCATGTAGGTACGCATTCTTCATCCCTTGCCCTAGTCTCACACATTTTTTCTAAAACTCCAGTTGAGAGTTCTCACCAGTCTCCCCTGCATAGCCCATCACCCCCTCACACGTCACCTATTGCTGGTCTAGCCTCATCCCATGATTATGACGAGGGTAATACCATTGACCCTACTTTGCCCTTCCACACTACCATTCCCCTGGTCACTAGCAGAAGCAGGGGTCCCACTTCAATGCCTATTCCCACCATGTCTATCGTCGAGCCTTCTAGTGAGGCATCCCCTGCACATTCTTTATATTTGTTTACTCCCTCGGCTGGAGATCTAGCCTTGTCTAAATCAGAGATGTCCTTAATTAAGGACCGCCCCCTTGCCGAGAAGCTATTACAATCATGGCAAAACACTGAGCAAATACTAATGGAGGCAAGGAAAAGAAGAGGGCGCTTGACAGCATCAGTTGAAAAATGCACCGTTTTTGATTTAGAGGTCGAAAAGGTGCATAAAATCAAGAAGGTCCCCAAGGTACTGTTGGCATTTTTGCCACATTGATTCTCATTGATTAATGCATTAGTGTATTGTTGGAAATCTGATCTTTGATTGATGCAGCTTGGGTGAAAAAAAGGAGAAAAATTGAGCAAAAAATGGTTAAGTCAAAAAACTGCAGCGACGTGCTGACATGTTGCAGAATCGCGGTCAACGCAGGCAGGTTGGGCGGAACCGTCGCGATATCGCGACGTGTTCCGGAATCGCG
This sequence comes from Wollemia nobilis, assembly GCA_028583015.1. NCBI lineage: Eukaryota > Viridiplantae > Streptophyta > Pinopsida > Araucariales > Araucariaceae > Wollemia > Wollemia nobilis. The sequence continues at coordinate 1,803,084 of JAQPPZ010002297.1, forward strand.
GGTCGATCGGCGTCAAAAGCATTGAGTCGAAAACTTGCAGCGATTCGCTGACATGTCAGCGAATCGCAACGGAAAATGGTGATTGGTGCGGAGAGAAGAAACATGTAGCGAAATCGCTACATGTTCCGTTTTCGCGGGGCAGAGCGCAGGGAGGAGCCAACAACGAAACATGTAGCGAAATCGCTACATGTTCCGTTTTCGCGAAGAGGAAGCTGGAGACGTAGCGAAATCGCTACATGTGCTATTTTTGCGAGTCAAAGGCGGTCAAAGTGTACGACATTATTAGATGTCACGATTTCGCGACATGTCGCGATTTCGTGACCCGTCGCATTTTCGCGACCTGTAACTGTTTTCCCGCCAAGTGCAGTATGAACGGCCGAGAGGGTTTTTTCGATTTCCGATGATTTAATGCTGACCCGAATTAAATATTTTGCAGATTTCCGAGGCGGTTAAAGTCGAAGAAGCGCCCAGGCCACCAAAATTAAAGGGTTTATTGGTTCGAGGTTGCGGTTCGTGGATGGAGCTAACAATTGCATGCACATGTTTAAAAGAAATGAATTTAATGAAGGGCCGCGAACGTTTCATGGTATTTAATTTTTATTTCCTCGAGGCCGCTATTAAGGGGATCGTGTTCCTGATTTCCAAGTGACGGTTGTAGATCACGAGGAAGTTGGTTTTAAGTTTTTAATGCTGCAAAGAGGACGGACCTCTATAAAAACCAATGTAATTTTCATTTACGGAGGTTGGAAAAACTTGCTGCTAGAAACTGGAATTGTATCTGCGGGAATAAAAGGATCAATTTCTAATTTTTCAAGCGTTGCATGGATGAATTTCTTTTCTGTTTTCTGCATTTCTAATAGCATTCGTACTCCTGCGTTGCTATTACATTTAAATTCTGCATACTGGATTTAAATATTGCGGTCGAGTACGATTCCTGGAATGTGGGTTTGGAGGGATTTGCGGCATGTGATTGTGCGAAGATTAAGCTGATTTCTTATGTTACTTGCTGTTGTTGCGTTTGTAGTTTCCTGCTGTTGTTTTTCTGATCCCATCACTTCGGCCTGTGGCCATATTTCCCATTTCTTTCTGCAACCTTTTAAATCTCTTTCCAGCAACCCTATCTTAAACCCAATTTTAGAATAGTAGAGGGAACCAACCCACTCTGGAGATTGGTCTGGGAGCCATTTCTTGCTTCCAGCCTTTCAATGTTGGCCGGGTCTAGGGCGCAATTGTAAAAATCCTTTCTTGTGGCAGATTCGTGACCAACAGTTTTTGGCACGCCCGGTGGGACAGACAAGTTTCTGTCTCCAAGAATTCATAATCGGTGGGATACGCATAATTTTCCAAAGTGATAACCCACCGGTGCCAACAGTTTTGGCACATTTTTAAAACACCCGGAGGTCTCAAGATTTGATGAGCTGTCTTGGCCTCACAGCGGAGATTTGTAAGTTCATCTGGCGACTTTGCTGAGTTGAAGATCTGTTCGTGGACGCCTATTGTTTTTAAAAAAAAAAAAAAAATTCAAAGAATGTTTTTTCTGGCGACTCTGACTTAATGGTGATGGTCGTGATTCCGAGACCACTGCCACAAAGGCGAGGGTTTTTTCTAGATGGGATGATCCTGGCCCTCTGAATCTGCAAGTTCGGCATGAAATTCCCGAAGGTGCCCTGAAGAACCTGGCAAAATATGATGGTACCGAAGGCATGGCTCTGGCACATGTTGAAGATATTGCTACTCTGTCCATGATCCATGTCATAGAACATGAAGATGTCATGATCCGACTTCTGGTTCAGTCTTTGGAAGGAAGAGCATTGCAGTGGTACAGACTGCTCAAATGTCAAAGCATCGACTCATGGGACGATCTAGCGGGAGCACTGATCAGAAGATTTGACGAAGATCCTTTCTACAGTTCTTTGGATCTCTACCAATTTTTCATGTACATCAAGAGAGCACCTCAAGAAAGCATCACGGACTTCAATGTCCGATTCTTGATAAGTTGGAAGAGAATTCCAGAGAAGATCCGTCCATCACCCACCCAAGCCCACATCTTATATGTTCGAGCTTTCCATTCTGACATAGGCCTCCTCTTGCTGCAGTCAGGTGAACAACAGTTCCCACAAATCTTTGAGGAAGCAGTGCGAGCAGAACAGTTGTTGCTCTTATCAAGAAAGTTACCGTGGGGAGAAACTCCATTACCTTCTCCGGTGGTTTCTTGCTCCTGTCTACCCTGCACAGTACTTTTCATGCCAGATTCCTTATACTGAGCAGAAACCTGATATGCAGTCATGTGGAGTTCAAGGGACAGATCTCGTCCAAAGTCAAGGATTGGAACATGCAAGCATTTTTCCAGCAATGAACAATATGATTGCTTGCAGTTTTCATCAAGAGATGGGCCAAGTAGAAGAACAAGTTCAAATTCCAGAGCCTGAGGAGATCCCATAATTAGATTTCTCACTTGAAGAGCCCTGTGATCACATCAAGGAATTAGAGGAGCCTGTACTCAGCCCATAGCCAGTAAAGTCTGCAAAGTGGTGGTGTTGGTTCCAGCCACTACATCCAGCCCCTGAAGAAGTCTTCCATGGGGGTACTAGTAAGAAGGATAATTTGCCGCATTGCATCCTATCAGCACCATGGAGAACTTCAAGAAGGAGCCAACCCAATTTCAAGGATCGACTTAAGTATGATCAGATCTGGTCGGGACATTGCAGATTTATCGGATAACATTCTGAGATTGGGTGTCTGGTGGCGACATGCCAATCATGTCGTGAATTATTGTATATAGTATTTTGAAAAAAACAAAAAAAATAGAAAAAAAAAAGAAGAGAAAAAAATAAAAAGTGGTATTGTTTTTATTTGTTCATCTCGGCTCTTGTTGCCTGCGAGCCGTAGATGCTTGTTTTTCCTTTGTTTTTCTCCTCCCAACAGTTTGGTGGCTTTCTAGCACTTTCTTATTTTTCCTTCCCCGTTTCCTCTCTTTCCTTTCTTCATCTTCTTCCCTATTTTTCTTCTGCATTAAAACAAAATAAGCCACAAGCTGTTGTTTCTTTTTCCCTTTTCTGTTTTTCTCGTCCCTTCTTATCCCTTTCCTCTAAGTTCAGTCTTTTATGCATTTATTTCGCAGTCTAGTTCATTTCATTTCACAGCTTTTCTAGTTCCATTCCCACTCCATAACTTCGTTCATTTTCATTTCATCATTCCATTGCAGTCACCGCTTGCGCAATCGCAAGAGCTCACTCCATCATCGCGTTCCATTAGTTGTTTCATAATCAGTTATATGCAGGTTTTTTTTCAGTTTCAACTTTTCAGCAGAACATGTATTGCGCAGCCCGCTCTGTTCGGATATGACTCTGTGCCCAATGGACTAAGGCCTGGATTCTTGCATACAGTGAGCTGTATACCCCGCGAGCCACCAAGAATGTTGGCATTTTTGCCACATTGATTCTCATTGATTAATGCATTAGTGTATTGTTGGAAATCTGATCTTTGATTGATGCAGCTTGGGTGAAAAAAGGAGAAAAAATGAGCAAAAAATGGTTAAGTCAAAAAACTGCAACGACGCGCTGACATGTTGCAGAATCGCGGTCAACGCAGTCAACGCAGGCAGGTTGGGCGGAACCGTCGCGATATCGCGACGTGTTCCGGAATCGCGGGTCGGTCGGCGTCAAAAGCATTGAGTCGAAAACTTGCAGCGATTCGCTGACATGTCAGCGAATCGCGACGAAAAATGGCGATTGGTGCGGAGAGAAGAAACATGTAGCGAAATCGCTACATGTTCCGTTTTCGCGGGGCAGAGCGCAGGGAGGAGCCAACAACGAAACATGTAGCGAAATCGCTACATGTTCCGTTTTCGCGGAGCAAGCTTGCGATGGCGAAGAGGAAGCTGGAGACGTAGCGAAATCGCTACATGTGCTATTTTTGTGAGTCAAAGGCGGTCAAAGCGTACGGCATTATTAGATGTCACGATTTCGTGACACATCGCGATTTCGCGACCTGTAACTGTTTTCCCGCCAAGTGCAGTATGAACGACCGAGAGGGTTTTTTCGATTTTTGATGATTTAATGTTGACCCGAATTAAATATTTTGCGGATTTCCGAGGTGGTTAAAGTCGAAGAAGCGCCCAGGCCACCAAAATTAAATGTTTTATTGGTTCGAGGTTGAGGTTCATGGATGGAGCTAACAATTGCATGCACATGTTTAAAAGAAACGAATTTAATGAAGGGCCGCGAACGTTTCATGGTATTTAATTTTTATTTCCTCGAGGCCGCTATTAAGGGGATCGTGTTCCTGATTTCCAAGTGACGGTTGTAGATCATGAGGAAGTTGGTTTTAAGTTTTTAATGCTGCAAAGAGGACGGACCTCTATAAAAACCAATGTAATTTTCATTTCGAGAGGTTGGAAAAACTTGCTGCTAGAAACTGGAATTGTATCTACGGGAATAAAAGGATCAATTTCTAATTTTTCAAGCGTTGCATGGATGAATTTCTTTTCTCGTTTTCTGCATTTCTAATAGCCTTCGTACTCCTGCATTGCTATTACATTTAAATTCTGCATACTGGATTTAAATATTGCGATCAGGGTACGATTCCTGGAATGTGGGTTTGGAGGGATTTGCGGCATGTGATTGTGCGAAGATTAAGCTAATTTCTTATGTTACTTGCTGTTGTTGCATTTGTAGTTTCCTGCTGTTGTTTTTCCTGATCCCATCACTTCGGCCTGTGGCCATATTTCCCATTTCTTTCTGCAACCTTTTAAATCTCTTTCTAGCAACTCTATCTTAAACCCAATTTTAGAATAGTAGAGGGAACCAACCCACTCTGGAGATTGGTCTGGGAGCCATTTCTTGCTTCCAGCCTTTCAATGTTGGCCGGGTCTAGGGCGCAATTGTAAAATCCTTTCCTGTGGTAGATTCATGACCAACAGGTACAAAAGCCTCTGGATGAAATGAATCTAGTGGACTACGATTATCAAGAGACACCTAAGGACCTGGAACACCTGAATGTTGACAATGAATTGGCCTCTATGCATGTCTAAATCGAGAATTTTCGGGCACATGCAACCATTTCTAACCAGCACAGGTTTGAAGAAGAGGCCGCCAATGTCAAGCTAGAGGAAAACCTAGCAAAGGTCCGCTCCAAGTTAGCAGAGGCTGAGGAGCAATGTAAATTGATGAAGAAGGAGACGCTCGACCTAAAATAGTAGGTTCAACAGCTCCAGTCTACAGCCGAGAGTCAAGCACAAAAGCAGGCCGAGAGTGACCTGAAGGCCAAAGAGCTGGAGGATAAAATCATGCAGATGCAAGCTCCACTGTATGCAAAAGAGGGTCCAACGCTATTTTACAGGGAAAAAATTAAGGAGATTCATGCACACCTACTAAAAAATTTCCGATCTCGATGCGCTAGTGCTTTTTCAATTTTGATGTATGTCACCGAAGCACAGCAGGCTATTGCCGAGGGAGGACCAATCATCGACGAGGTCACACAGAAATCTAGGAGTCGACTCAAGCTAGCGTTCGACGTCCAGAATGCTAGATATCAGGACTTGCAGGTCACTGCAATGACCCAAACAGCTAGGGACTGGTCCATGGCCCAGGCCACAGTTCACGCTTTTTTCTCCAAGGTGCGAAAAGCTCAGAAAGCCAAAAACCTCTAGGAAATTTTTGATAATGAGTAGCGTGCCACAATGAATTATTTTCAATATCTTTCTTCCTTGGGTTTCCTGAGTTTCATGGATGATGACAAAAATCTTCTCAGCAAGGATGACCTCAAACCAGTCTAGCTGCAGTTTAAGAATGATGTCTCAGAGATCGATGGCTGGGAAGAACCAATCATAGAAGGGTAGGTGACAGATTTCATCCTTAGACACTATAAGGTCATGGCTTGCCTCGATGACCTGTTCACCAGGGCCAAGAATGCTGACGTTGGGTAAATCAATCGATTTCACGACTTGGTCAAAGCGCTGCAAGATCAAGAGCCATTCCAAAAGAGTGTCTGGACCCATGTCCAAAGAACAATGAAGCGCATCCATGACCACCTCGAACCATCACCATAGCCAGATGCCATGTCGAAAGAAGAATAAGAAGAAGAGGAACAAGAAGAGGGACAGACTGCGAAAGCAGAATCTGGTGGGAACTAGTGACCCCGCAGCCCAATGGATTAGGGCTAAAGGGTTCTTTTGTCGAGACGAGCTCGTCATCCCGCGAGCTGCCAAGAATGTTGACACTTTTTGTCACATTATACAAGGGGTAGAAGAATAGTAGAATTTTTGTATAATATTTCTTTGTTGAAATTTTTTCTTTTATTTTAAGATACAGCAATTTTGACCCTCCCTATCGCCCCTTTTATAAAATGAAGAAGAAAGAGCTTCGCTACCAAACAAGCCAAGGAAAATGGCTTCGTCGAAAGAAAAGAAGGAGAATGTGAAAAGAGCTTTGGGCCCAAAACACTTCAAATCACCACTTTGGGTGAAAACCTTACAAAGTAATTTCGTCGAAGAAAGTACAAAGATAACGCTTCGCACCTGAAGCATTTTTGACAGTCGCTTCGGGCAGAAGTTTTGCGAAGCAGCATCCAAACGACTTCGCCGAAGGAGGAGAGCATAATCCAAAATTAGCTAAGGTAAGGAGACTACTTCGGGCCCGAAGTATTTCCAACACCTACTTCGGCCAGTTTTCACCCGAAGCAGTGGTGCCCGAAGCAAAATGACAATGTGTCGAAAACAAAAGAAGTACTTCGGGAGGATATTCCTCGAACCACAATTTTGAGGAGTCAGGCCGAAACATTTTCTAGCCGAAGCAGAGTTTCCAGCAAAGGACAAAAGGCCCCATTTCAAATATGGAATTTGCTCGGCACTCGACATCCCCAAAGTAGTTTCCGCAAAGCATTATTTTGCGAAGAACAAATCAATGAAGATCTACTTCGACCCAAGGGTTCGGTGATGCAGAGATGTAGCGAAGCACTTTTTGGGCCCATGTTCCAAGGTGGGCAGCTTCCCAAGGTGATCGAAGGCCCCGTATAAATACCTCATTTCTTGCCCGATAAGCCCGCTAACAATTTTTGGAAAACAAAAGGGATGTAACAGTCCTCGAAGTAAAACACGACGGGCATAACGATCACTCAAGCACAACATCCAGAAGCCAGGGACACTCGAGCGACGCATTAAATGAACATTTCCATGGTTGACCCAGTCGTAGTTGCCAGTTTTGGCAACCGATTTGAAAGCTCAGTCGTAGCAGCAGCGAGGCACCGATTTCTCAGGGCCCGAGGGTGTACTTCACCATTTTTTAATAATGACTCTGAAGGTTGGGTCCTCTATAAAAACCCAGGCATGTAATGTAAAAATGGGGGAGAACTTTTTGCTAGAAAGCTATTGTAACTTGATGTCCTACGTTTAATACTAAAGATATTTTGTGCACTATTTCTCTCTTTTATGCTACCTTCTATGCTTAATTCTTTTGTCTTTTCTCGTTCGCATACTGAGACTCTGAATCCTGAATCTGACGTGCGATCGGGGACTGAACCCCTGAAATTCACCTTGAAGGATACATAGGAGATGAAAAATGCCTTATTGCTTTCTTTTATGCTGCCTGGTGGATTGAGGTTTCTGTTATTCCCTTATCTCAATCGTTGTTACTCTGAACCCTGAATTCCAGCGAGAGAGAAAGGAGAACCCTACAAGCCCATCCAGAGGATACATAGGAAGTTCAGCATTTCATTTCCTTCGTGCTATTCTTGGTATTTCCTACTGCTATTCGAGTTGTTAGCGAGTAATCGTGCTTCCTATTCTCTCCCACCTTAAATCATCATCTTCTAACCCTTACTCTTTTTATTTATTTCTCTAACCCTTACCTTGTTTATTTCTTTCCTGCACTCTTGTCTCAAACCCCAAAAGTAGATTAGTATAGGATCCGGCATTTCTCCGAAGATCGACATGAGGGGCATCTCTTCCTCTCGGCATTTCAATGTTGGTCACAGGTCCAAGGCACGCAAACCCACCGAAAGTCCTTTCCTGTGCAGATTTGATGACCAACAGTAACATTAAAAATAAAATAATAAACTAAAAAAAAACTCTCGATAACAAAAACAAATATTCTTAGAATATCATGTAGAAAACTCTAGTAAAATTTATTGTATGCTTTACCCATACCTAATTTATAGACATACATACATTTTTAGGGAATAAATAGAATGTATATACTATTGTCTAATTATTATACATCAAGAATAGTTTTGAAGAAAAAACTCAACGTTCATCTAAGACAATGTAATCTATACTCTTTTTCAATACATATGCTTTTTTTTTTTAATTGTGTTATAAATTATAATACAATGAATTACTAGATGAAAATAGTCAAAATACTTTGTTTCACATTTCTTGGAATCCAATATAATAAATTTTAAACCAATGTTCCTAGAATCTAACACCACATCCAATATATCTAATGCAAAGCATCCTTGTGTTCATGTAATCTTGCATTAACCAAAAACATTTGTAGTGTTGTGATAGGTGTTGCATAGTTTTGTTTTCTTTATGCACTATCTATAATGGTTTGATTTTTGGTGGCTAACATGACCATTGCATTAGGGTTCCCTGGATTAGGGTTCCCTAGATTCATGACATGAATATTGTTCTATATATGTAGCATCTTGGTTCATTGTTAGGGATCAGATTCCATTTGGGTGAGATTTTGGTTTGGGATAGTTTTGGGGTAGAGTTTCAAATTGGTTTGATTGTAACACAAATATTCTATGTTGTAGATATCTAAGGTTTAATGAGTTGTAGTTTTTCCTTCCAGAAAAGTAAATAAATCTTTCTATTTTGACTTCCATTTATTCTTATTGCTTCCTTTGTGTACTCCTATGCTTTCATGCTTCTTGTTAATTCAACCCACATACAATGTTTTTTCCATAGTGTTGGTTCACAAGAGTTGTTCAATCTAAAGTATTCGTATAATTGTGATTGCATTACAGGTGAACCATAGAGATGGATCATAGACTTGGAAGAGGAGGTGGTAGAAATAATCTTGACCCATGCATCACTGATCTAACTAATATTACGAGAGCCTATTGAGGTTGTGTAGTGTAGAGGTGTTATAATGGTGGGTGATATCAATGAACATGAGAGGGTTAGTGCCAAGGATGAGGGTGAGAACATGCAGAACCTCATGATGGAAAAAATATTTGTGACTACCATAGTGAAGACTGGAAGCAAGTCAAGGTCCTTCCTTCCAAGCTATACAGGGAGATTGAATCTAGAAGACTTGGTGGATTGTATCATCGATCTAGAGAGATAATTTGAGTTCAAAGTATTCAAGGACCCTAAAATATTTATGTGCATCACCATGAAGTTGAAAGGGCATTCCTCCTTGTGGTGGAACTTGATCCAAAAGGGTTGTATGTAGAGGAACAAGTGCAAAATATCCACATGGGATAAGATGGTGATGAAGCTCAGAGGAAAGTTCCTACCATCTAACTACATGCATGATTTGTTCAAGAAACTCCAAAACCTATGCCAAAGAGAGACCACCATGCAAGCATACATGAAGGAATTCTATAGATTGTGCATTCATGCAAGATAGAAAAAGGACAACACAAATAAGGTGACAAGGTATGTGAATGGTTTGTTCATATAAATTTAGGATGAGATGTGTTTTCTGACAATAAAATTCGTCAAAGAAGCCTACTAGTTGGAACTATGTGCAAAGGAGAAATTATCCCATAGACAACAAGGTGTGTGAAATAGTAGTTGTAAGGGTAAGGATAGTGGACAAAGAAATTAGGGGGTAAGGTAGACTAGCCCATGCAAGGAAGGTGTTGGTGTGAGTTGTAGCATGCAAGGTGTTGATCATAAAAAAAATCTAGCAAAGGAAGAGACAAGTCTCAAAGCAATACGAAGGGTTTTGGAGGGACCTGTTTTAGATGTCGTCAAGTAAGGCATAAAACATTTGAATGTTCAAAAGTGTGATATGGGGGTCACATAGAGCACATGCTTAGAGTATGAGTAAAACTTGATGGTGTGCAAGGTAATATTAAAGCCTATGTGTGAAGAGGAGTGATGGTTGAAAAGGAACCTCTTTTGCACCAACAATATGTTTGGAGTTAAGTATTTCAAGTTGATCATTTATGGAGGAAACATAGACAACTTGGTTTGCACAAAGATGGTGTAGAAGTTAATATTGAAGAATTTCACACACCCAACACTTTACAAGATCTCTTGGTTGCAAAAAGGACATAAACCGACTATGACAGAGCATAGTCTAGTTACCTTCCATATAGGAGGATATGTGGATTTGGTTTGGTATGATGTGATTCCAGTGGACGTATACCATATATTGTTGGGAAGGCCTTGGAAATATTGTTTTGTGCAACTATTCTGTACTCTGATATTGTGATTTTATTTATTTTTGTTTGGCGTGTATTTTTAATCTACACTATCCATGATGGGCACAAAAACACTTTCACCATTAGGAAGGATGGGAAGAAGTTTGAGTTGACTCCAATGAGAGTGGAGGAAGAATGTGTGCAGAAGGGTGAAGTGATGATGTTGTCAGCAAAGGAGTTTCTCAAGGAGGTGGGAGACTTGCAAGACTGTTATGTGTTAGCAGTCACACCCACACAAGCAAAGCAATCAAAGTCATGCAACTTTGAGGTGCCAAATACTGGCACACTTCTAGAAGAGTTCATAGATATAGTTGACGAAGGAATTCCATATGGATTTTCATCCATGTATGCAATATCACATTTCATTGATCTAATTCTAGGTTCTATTTTTTCTAACAAGGCATCGCACAAGATGAGTCCCAACATGAGTGTGGAATTGAACAAGCAAGTATAATAACTACTAAAACAAGATTTGATAAGGGAAAATCTAAGTCCTTGCATGGTTCCTAGAGTACTAGCACCAAATAAGGATGGAGCATGGAGGATTTGCACAAAATCATGTGCTATCAACAAGATTACCATCAAGTATAGGTTTCCACTGCCATGCATAGACAACCTAATGGATTGTTTGAGTAAAGCACAATACTTCTCCACGATGGACATCAAGAATGGATATCATCATATCAAATATTTGATATGGAGATTAATAGAAGACCATATTTAGGATGAAAGAAGGCTTGTATGAATGGTATATTATATCATTTGGATTGTCAAATGCTTCAAGAACGTTCATAATGAATGAGTTATTGAAGCTATTTTTGGGTAAGTTTGTGGTCATGTACCTTGATGAAATTTTAGTGTTTAGCAAGACAAGGGAGGAGCATCTTGCACATCGATAGTAGGTGTTTGTGCAACTAAGGAATGCAACTTTGTGTATCAAACTAAATAAATGTAGCTTATCATGGAAGGATCTCACATACTTGGGATTCTTGATATGTCAAGATGGATTGTACATGGATCTAGAGAAGCTTTGTGCAATAGTTGAGTGGCCAAAACTATGTAGTGCAACTAAGACCAAAATTTTCCATGGGTTGGCAAGCATCTATCAAAAATTCATCAGGTACTTTAATGGATTTGTGCATTTTTAATGCATTATTTATGTAAAGGAGGGTTCAAATGGATAACCACAACTTCCAAGAGTTTTGTGCTCTTAGAAAAGATGATAGAGGAACCAGTGTTAGCACTTACAGAATTTGGAAAGGTGTTCCAAGTTGATTGTCATGCTAGTGGAAAGGCTATCAGTGTTGTGTTGAGCCCAAGAGGGTAGACTAAGTTATTCTATCTATGGCCAAGAATTCTACACCATAGTGCAATATTTGTGCAAGTGGAGGCATTACTTATTTTCAAAGGATTTTATGTTGTAAACAGATCACTAGGAACTAAAATTCATCAATAGTCAAGAAAAGTTGAACCAAATTCACATGAAAAGTGTGTGAATATCTATATGGTTACTCTTTTGTGTTGAAGCATCATGGAGGAAGTATGAATAAGGTGGTAGATTCTTTGAGTAGAAGGTATGCATTGTTGTATGAATTGATAGTTAAACTAGTGGGAATGGAGGGGATCATAGATTTGTATGGTGTAGAACCAGATTTTGTTGATGCATGGTGCACATGCATGGAGCCATGGGCTGGAGATAGAGGTACATTTGTAGGTTTATTTGCACATAAGGGATACCTATTCAAGAGAATTTTTTTTTACATATTGCATAGTTTTATGAGGGAGGATGTCATCAAGGAGTTACACAAAGTTGGACTCAAAGGGAACTTTGATATAGACAAGACATAGGCGATGGTGGAAGAGAGGTACTATTGGCCTAGTTTACACAAGGATGTGTGTAGATTCATGGGAAAGTGTAGAATCTGCTAGAAAACTAAGGGAGTGGTATAAAACATAAGGTTGTACAAGCCTTTGCACACACCAAACAGACCATGGGATGAATTTTACATGGAATTTATTCTTGGATTTCCATGCACACAGAGAAGTCATGATTCTATCTTCATAGTGGTGGATCGATTCTCTAAAATGGTGTATTTAATTCTTTGTTAGAAATCGAATGAAACATCCAGGATAGCAGATCTATTCTTCAAGGAGATAGTGAGATTGAATGGGTTGCCACACATCATTACATTGGATCATAACACAAAGTTACTTAGCCACTCTAAGTTGGTTCAAGCAATGCTTGCATACAATAATTTGATGAAAAGGTCGATTGTAAGGATGCCATTCCATGTGATGTATGGATTGTATCCTTACAAATTCATATATCTATTGGAGGTGGAATTTAGTACCTACATTAGTGCTAAGGCAAAAGACTTCATGCAACATATGCAGGAGGTCCATGTACAATTAAAGAAATAACTTGAGGAGAGCAATGCTAAGTATAAGGAGAATGTAGATATTCATCACAGAGAAAATACCTACTCATAGGGGGAGTTAGTCATGGTACATATGATAAAGGAGAGGTTCCCACACAAAACATATAACAAGTTGAAACCCAAGAAGATAGGTCCTTATCACATTTTACATCATTTTTCTGAGAATGCCTATGAAATCGAGTTTCCTAAAGGGTTCGATATATCATCGATATTCAGTATATATGATTTGTATTCATTCAATGAATCCAAATATTTAGAGGATACATATATGGAGAAAACACCAAAAAGGAGGAGGGAGATACCTGAGAAGCAATGAGATAAAATAGCATAAATATTGGATTTGTACATTGGCAAGAAAATCTAATAGAGTGAATACAAAGAATATTTGATTCATTGGAAGGGTAAAGGACCTAAAGAAGACTCATGGATTTATAAAGTTGAAGTAGGTCAACTTGAGTGGCTTAATAAGTTGCTCATGCAGTGATAATGTAAGCCCCAAGCTCACATTCATTTTTAGCAAGGGTGTCAACTGATGCATCATCATATGTAGGTTGAATTAACAATAGGCACATGGGCATAGGAGTACACAATGAAATTAGGAATAATCAATTAAAGTTGAAATATAAAGCTTTATTTACTTGTTTGGAAGGAAATATTACAACTCATGAAACCTTAGAGATCTACAATAGAGACTCTCTATGTTACAATCAAAAAAATCTAAAACTCTACCCCAAAACTATCCCAAACCAAAATCTCACCCAAATGGAATTTGATCCCTAACAATGAACCAAAATGCTACATATATATAACAATATTCACATCACGAATCTAGGAAACACTAATGCAACAATCATGTCGACAATCAAAAATCTGACCATTATGAACAACATGCAAATACTAAAGAATTGCATGGTGCCTATAACAACAATATAGATGTTTTTGGTCGATTTAAGATTACACAAACACAAAGGATGCTCCTACATCAATATCACTCTACAATTTATTTAAAATATTTTATATATATATATAATTCTCATAAATCTATTAGGGCCAAGTGTCTTATTAGGGTTGAATTAGAAAATTACTTTTTTATCTTGTCCAAATTTTAAAAGACTATTTTTAAGAAAATTAATTATTTTATTTCTCATATTTTATAAATTATTAACACTTCTTCAATATAGGTTAAAATACTTTTGACTTTAGAGAAAACAAATATAGTTGGTCCCAATATGATTCTTTACTTTTTAATACACTATGACAATAAAAAAGTAATTTTTGAACATAATTATCTTAGTTGATTTTGTATTTTCTACTATCTCTTATAAATTACTAAGCTTAGATTTAAATTCCTATTTATTTTTAGTTTCTTACCAAATGATTTGGAATTCCACGTTTTTGTTTGTAGATTTAAATATTTGATCTTTTTAATAGATTTTATATACATGATCTCTTCAACCTTTCTTCAATTAATAATATCATAACAACTTAAAGGAAACTAGGTTCTTGAAGCCATATAGGATGAAACCAAAATGGATTTGGATGAACATTATTGAGTAGATCACATCTTAAGAGAATGTGTTTGTGATTTAATTCTATTGTATATTCCTTTTTAGGTATGTATTAGATAACAAAAACTTATCCAATCATTCTTATATATGATTTTTCCTATCATCTATTTCTCCATATATAAAAAATTATTGAAGGAATAGCAGTACAAAGACATTTGAATTGATAAAGATAGGAAAATTCGCCATTGATATAGACCATCTAGAAATACCAAATTTATTTTAGGGTGATAAAACTATCTTTAACTTCCATAGATCACAATTGTAAATCATTTTTTAATTTGACATATTTTTAACTTTTGTCCTTGTAACATATATCATGAATATTAAAAATAGTTGGTATAGACACCTAAAAAGTGTCACATTTGCAATGGTTATTATTAATATTTAATAATGTGTACATTTTTTTTAATTAATATATTGCACCCTTATAAAGTATTAATGTTGACTATTCTAGCCCCTTTGACCCACTTAAGACCCTTCTTATACATAACCATGGTCATCATGAGACCACTCTACTTTTTTAACTCTGGCTTACCTAACTCTAGTTGGTATTTATTTCCCCTCTTTCCTCCATATTCCATACTCATTTAATGCATTTGGGTGAGGATTCCCTCCACCCAAGAACATTGATGAGAAATGCCAATTTGGTGGGTGAGGAATCTCTCCATAAAAAGGGCATTTGTGAGGCACATCATAATATGTCATGGCATGTCATAATGCATCATGGCATGTCATAATGCATCATGGCACATTATAATGCATCATAGAGCATCATAGGCCAAACAATAAAAGTTGCACATTTATCCAACCATTTGGGGAAACCTAAGATTCTTCCCTTCCCTCACCCAAGCCACTTGTCACACATATTCTTTGCCTTCGTCTCTCTCCTCCATCAATGGGAGACTTTACAAATAGGTCCTAATTTCATTTCACTTGTGTACAAAATGATAATGAAACTCTACCCAAATTCCATTTGATTTTGTTGTGTATGTTTTTGATATTGTGATTTCAGGTATACCATATGGAGAGCTCAAATGATTTAGCCATGGAGGCTCTTGGAATTATTTTCTAATCCTTATTTTGCAGCCACACCCACCATCGACACGTAAAACTGCACTGGATCTACAATAAAATCCCCAAAGTAAATCCAAGGTTTAGATCTAGGATTGAAACCCTTTTCCACATAATAGTCACAACCACCCAGGGTAGCTACATAGGAGCACAACCACCCATGGTGGTTACATAGGAGGACAACCATCTAGGGTGGCTATAGAAGAGAACAACCACCCTAGGCAACTGCACAAGGTGCTTATATCTTCACTGTACTAATCTTGTCCCCACAAGGTGCTTATATCTTCCTAAAGTGAAGTAAATATTGTGTTCCTTGTGAAGAAATAATTTTTCCTATAAAATATCAAGCAAAATAGAATAACAATGTAAGAGGATTTAAATGTCATAACTACAACCAAAAAACTATTCCAAGGAACTCGATACCACCAAGTTGCAATGCTTGGAAGGAAGGAAATTGCCTAATGCTTGTAAAGATAAAGGTATTATATCCAACACTATCATACACAAAAGGTTAGTCAGGATTGAAATTGAATCACATCATCTGTCTTTTAAAACACTAAAATAACATTGTCTTAGTGATCACATGGAATATCATGATAATTCTCTAACTTGACACCGTACTTACCAAAATATAAGGGTACAAAGACTCATAAATAATTACTAGCAAGATTTGAACCCATAATACATGCATTTCAAATACCTTAATAAAATTATACTTTCGAATATACCACAAATGTAGGACAAATATATAATTGCCAACCTCTTTTTCAAAATTTAAAATGACCTTTGATTGGATGAGAAATATTTTACAAAAACTCAAAATATTGAAATTAATTTCATAATTTCCCTTAAAAAATAAGAAGTGAATATTTTTCTTCTTTTTTGTTCATTATATCTTCAATTTTTTTTTTTTTTTTACATTATTGAGTGACACCTCTTCATACCCAATCTAATACCATTTTAGAATTCAAAATAAAATCCAAAAATGAAGAGAAGCATAATATTCACCTACAATATTTTGAAGGTAGATGGCTATATTATCTCTTCTGCTGATAGAGTCATCAATTTATTGTTTTTTTGAAAAGTTACCAACTGAAGATGAGTCATGAAAAATGTATATGCTCCAAACTCTAGCCCTAGTAGAAATTATTTTTGGGCTTCCCTTCTATATATGAGAGAGAAGTTCAAGGAGGAATCTTGGGTGATCTTGGGTGATTTCAATTCACCGTTATACCCATCACATAAGAAAGGTGGTAATTATACCTGTGAAAGAAGTATGGAGGATTTTTTTGACTTAATTAGTTAGGGGGAGCTTATGGACCTTGATTTGAAGAGCTCAAGATTTACATAGAGCAATAGATGTATTGGGGACCAACTTATCCTATCCATGCTGAACAAATTTTCATCTCCAAGTAGAGTCTCCCATTTTTTAGTGACATAGTTTTGAATGCCTTGCCAAAAGTAGGATCCGATCATAGCCCACTCTAGCTAAAAACTCAACAAGGAAGTTTTTTTCCTAGGCCATTCTATTTTGAGGCTATGTGGTGTGCGCATCCAGATTTGAAACCAAAGATCAAGGAATTGTGAGTTAAATAGATTTCGGGTAGAGGGTTGATGAGAATTGTGAACAAGCTCAAATTTATCAAAGGAAGGCTAAAGATCTAGAATAAGGAGATATTTGGAGATATTTTTAAGCAAAATGAGGAAATAAAAAGGTAACTCCTATACCTGGATGTTGAGATTGAAGAAAAAATTCAATCGAATGATTCTAAAATTAAGGAAAATATCTTACTATTAGAGCTCCACAATACCCTAGATATGGAAGAAACCCTATGGAAGTAGAAATCCAAAGCCCTATGGTTTAAATATTGGGGGTAAAAATACTAAGTACTTTCATGATTCTACCCTAATACACAAGATCTCTAATAAGATATATAAAATATTTAGGGAGGATAGCTCCAAAGTTGTAGAAGAGCAAGATATGAGGGACGAGGTAGTATCCTTTTTTAGCTCTCTTTTTGGATCAAGAGAAAGAAGATATTTTGAGGCTGAAAATTTCCTTCTCAAAGCAATCCCAAGGCTAGTTTCAAGTGACATGTGTCAGAACCTAGAGGTACCCTTTTAGGATGAAGAGATCAAAATGACTATGTTTGACATGGGAGCCCTAAAGGTACTAGGTCTGGATGGCTTCCCTTATTTGTTTTCCCAAAAATCTCGGTACATTATTAGAAATTAGGTGTGTGATGCGGTAAGATATGTTCAAAGGTCTAAAATTTTACCTTATGGGGTGAAATCTAAATTTATTTTTATTATTCCCAAAATTTGCAAAAGCAAATAGATTTAGTGAGTTTCGACCAATTAGCCTCTGCAACACCATTTATAATATTATTTTTAAAACCTTAGCTAATAGACTAAAAACGCTTATGCCCCTAATGGTCAAAAAAGCCTAGAGAATATTTGTGGTGGGGAGATAGATCTTGGATGAGGTCCTAGCGGTTCATGAAATTCTTTACTCAGTTCAAAAAATTGGTAGACCAGGACTGTTCCTCAAGTTGGATATGAATAAAGCATACAATAAGGTATCTTGGGAATTTTTGTTTTAATTTTTAGATGAATTTGACTTCACCCAAATGTGTATTAAGGTGATTAATATATGTGTTACATCAAAAAATTATTGATGCTTGTAAATGGGTCTCTCACTAGTTTCTTTCAAAGCCTTAGGGGTATCCACAAAGAAGATCCATTATCACCTTATATATTCATCCTTATGGTTGAGGCTTTGGGAAGATGAATAACTCAAGATCCAATAATTTAAGGCATTAAACCAATGCTCTCTTTTGACTCTTTCTCTCACCACTAGTTTGCAGAGGACACACTCATATCCTTTCATTCTTTGGTAGTGCAAGCTAGAGCGGTGAAGAAAATCCTTATAACATTTGAAAATACAATCAACCAAAAAATTAATTATCTAAAAAGGTTATTATTTTTCCTGAACACTCCTCAAGCTAGGAAAAATAAGATAGCAAATATTATAGGCTATAGAATCGTTAAATTCCCTGCTTATTATTTGGGCTTGTCATTGTTTGTTGGTAGAATGCAAGAGAGATTATGGAATCCAGATTGAGAGAATGCAGAGGAAGCTAGCTAGCTGGAAAGGGGCCTTGCTGAGTCAAGCAACCAAAATTCTCCTCATCAAATCAGTCTTATAGAGAATTATGGTTTATTTTATATCCATTTTTAAGCTCCCCTCTAAAGTTTTATATGAATTGGAGTGGATTTAGAAAGATTTTATGTGGGTTGGATCTCAAAACCACAAGAATTTTCATCTAGTTTCATCGAACCAAGTATGCTCAAGGAAGGAAAATGATGGTTTAAGTTTTCAATATATCCACTTGATGAATGAAGCTCTAATCTTAAAGCAAGGTTGGAAAATTCTAAAAAAAATAAAAATTGGATTGGGTTAAAATTGTTACAGTCAAATACATGAACCAGTATGAATGTTTGCTGATAAATTCCATCTCTTTGGAGGAGTCTGCTTTCTGGTAGAACGTGTATAAAATCAAAGTAAAGTTAGTGTCTAGTGTTGATGGATTGTGGACAATGGAAAGTCCATAGACTTTTGGAATGATACGTGGCTTCTTGATCAGCCTCTAAGCTAGGAGGTCATCCTCACATAGATGGAATACTTTACTAGAATATTGGGATGGGTTGCAATGGTGGATTTTATTTCTCTAGTGGAAGGTTGTTACCCTTTCCAACTATAGCAAAGATAAAGAAGCCACTTGGAAAACCATCTCCAATATATTGAATTTGTAGGTCCTGAGATTACATGAAATTGAGGACTCATTAATTTGGAAATGGGAAAATGATGGTTGTTTCTCAGTTTAGTTAGCATATTTTATCCTAGATTCAAACCCTACCCTATGGAACCTTCCTAGAAATGTTTGGCTAAAGCATCTGACTCCTAAAGTTAACATTTTTTTATTGACTGGCCATTCAAAACATGTCTCACCCTTGAGAACCTTTGTAAGAGGGGTATCAATTTTCCTAATAGGTCTTACCTTGTGAAGCCTCATAAGAGATATGTTTGTACTTGTTCTTTCATTGTCCCTTCTTTGCTGCAATGCTGGAATATGTTCTTCGACTTTTGAATATTCAATGGGTTTTTTCTCTTTCTATTATTGATTTGTGCTTATAGTGGTGTTATCCTTTTAGGTCTCCTTGATTGGTAAATTTCTAGATGTTCCCACTTCCTCACCTATTTTGGAGTCAAAGGGAATTTAAAAATTCCAAGTGAGATCCAAAGCCCGTATTATTAAGGGTGATCTAGAATTCTATGGAAAATGTGTCTTCCTATTTCGTAAATATTAATTGGGGAATTCTCGATGAAGCAGTGGTGGAGCTCAAGTTAGGTTTCCCTCCAAAAATTCAATCTTTAGAACCGCTAGCACCATCCATGAGATACAAGGTTAAATGGTCCCCTCCTCCAATCGGTTGGGTCAAAATTAACTTTGATGGTGATTTAAAAGAGAATATGGATTTGGTAGTGGTGGGAGGTGTTATCAGGAATGATAAAGGGGGGCTAATAGGGGTCTTTATATAATTCCTAACAGTTCATACCTCCCATTTTGTGGAGTCCATATATTTGCTCCAAGGTCTCATGTTGGCTGATTCTCTGGGTTTCCAAAAGATTGTAGTGGAAGGGGATTACCTAAATATCATCAATTTAATTAAGTCTTCAAACCCTTCTTGTTGTAAGATAACTAATATAATTGCTGAAGCTAATAGAATTTTGGGTTCAAAATCAAAAGTGTTAATTCAACATATTTTTGAGAAGGGAACAAGGTGACAGATTTTATGGTGAATCTCAACCTTTATCAGTAAGGCCTCTCTACATGGACAACCAATTTTCCTTAGAATATCCTAAAATTAATTATGGATGATAAAGAATAAGTTTTAGATTTTTATGTTTTGGAGCTGGGGGGAATGACTCTCAATGTTTTCAATCTCTACAATCCCCCATCCAATCTGGTGGCCAAGTGTATGGGAAGACCCATTTCTTGTTGTGTTTGGCCAATTTTACTAAGCCATATGTAATGTAATTGGGTTGTTGATTGGAACTATTCCACTCCTTTTATTTTTTGGTTTGGATTTGGACCCATTGAGTTGGATTGGTCAAGGTGGTCTAGGATTTTTCTTTGGTGGATGAGGTTGATTACAATTATTTTCCATGTTGACAGTTGGGGGTAGGTGGTTGGCATTGGATCCTCTTGGCACTACAATTGGATGTTAGTCTCTTAGAAGATAGCAAGTTCCTTTGCTCATACCAAGGGCATGTTTTTGCCATGAATTTCTATTATGGCATTGCTTTTCTACAAGCCATTTTCAAAGGGTGTCTTGAAGAACACAAGCTTATACTGAGAGGGGGGGTGAACAGTATAAGACCACTTTTTACTTTTTCTTCCAATTCAATAGTATGTTGTGTATAGATAGCAATATCAATAGCAGTAATAAAAGTAATGCACAAAATATCATACATAATAAAGACACCACAATTTATGTGGTTCACCCAATGTGGGCTACTCCACTGAGAAAATATTTTACTAAAAATTTCTCAATCAATATCTTTGGGAATCACTCCCAATTACAATTTTTATGGATCTCTATCCAAAGGAGATGCTGATCCCCTAATCTCAAGTTTGTGGATATCTTCCATAGGAGAACTCTTTCCCCTTCTACTCTGGCTATGTGATCTTCTATAAGACTCTGTCTCTCTACTGCACTAACTGGTGGACCTCTCTCAACTTGAATACTCCTCACTCAAATCTATATTCAACTATCCTGGCTGCTAGATCTATATTCTTTGAGACTCTATTCTTTGTACTACGTCACCTCCAAAGATCTGTCAATAGGCTCACTAAGAACCTAATCAATAGGCTCACACAGAACCTCCTTAATAAGCTCACATAGAACTTGTCAAAATTTTCTTAACAATATCACATAGAACTTGTCCAAATCTACTTAACAAGCTCACACAGAACATGCCCAAATATGCTCTAGCAAGCTCATCAAGAACTTGCCCGAAATATGCTCTAGCAAGATCACCAAGAACTTGACCAAATCTACTTTAGCAAGATCACCAAGAACTTGCCCAAATATGCTCTAGCAAGCTCACCAAGAACTTGCCCAAATTTCATAGAATCATAAAGAGAATTGTTAGAGACTCAATATGTTCTATACTCAAATGTTCAATCAATATGTCAAATCAATATCATAGAAGCATAAAGAGAATTTTTAGAGACTCAATATGTTCTATACTCAAATCCCAATCTCAACTCAAATCAATATCATAGAAGCATAGAGAGAATTGTTAGAGACTCAATATGTTCTATACTCAAATCCCAATCTCAACTCAAATTAATCTTATAGAATCATAAGGAGAATTGTTAGAGACTCAATATGTTCTATCCTCAATTCTCAATCTCAACTCAAATCAATATTATAGAAGCATAAAGAGAATTGTTAGAGACTCAATATGTTCTATACTCAAATGTTCAATCAATATGTCAAATCAATCTCATAGAAGCATAAAGAGAATTGTTAGAGACTCAATATGTTCTATACTCAAATCCCAATCTCAACTCAAATGAATCTCATAGAAGCATAGAGATAATTGTTAGAGACTCAATATATTCTATACTAAAATCCCAATCTCAACTCAAATCAATCTTATAGAAGCATAAGGAGAATTGTTAGAGACTCAATATGTTCTATCCTCAATTATCAATCTCAACTCAAATCAATATTATAGAAGCATAAAGAAAATTGTTAAAGACTCAATATGTTCTATCCTTAAATATCAATCTCAACTCAAATGTTTTCAACAATACTCAACCATAAATCTCACATAACAATGATACTCATGTTCTTTTCAAGTTCAAGTTCTTTGCATAACCAATGGGATTCAACAACAATGCTAATAAAATTCTTCACATAACAATGATATTCATGTTCTTCTCAAACCCTAACTCAGGTTTTTCACACAACTAGTGGATTCAACCACAATGCTTATAAAACAAGGTTTAATAAAAACTCTCAACCCAGAAAACCTTAAAACATTCAATCAACTAATTTCGAAAAGGAAACCACAATCAATACTTTTCTCTCCAATGATATTTCATAAATCAACCACCATAACCAATCAATAGGAGAATGTGCCCATACCTTTTATGATGATGAAAAAACCTCTTTGTAAATCTTCCACAATCACAAAATTCTTTTGCCAATCTTCACAAGGGTTACTAGATCACAAAACAATCAACATTACTTCACTTCTCAATAATAGTCCCCAAGGCTTTTAATTTCACTTCCTTATCTCTCCTAAAACCACTTGTACCATAAAATAAGATAAATCAAAACATTGCATAAACTTATCACTCCCAAAACCACTTATACCTTAAAATAAAATAAATCACAATATTGCATACCTTGTCACCTCATGGAAGAATTAGTCTCCTTTGAAAAATAACAAAGCAAACTTCACTCTTGAACCTCTTTATAAAAATAGAAATAAATCTTTACATACACCTTATTTCTCCTTCTAAGAAAGTTAATCAAATAGCCCTCGAAATAATATTTCCAATGATATATAATATGATATACTTTAGAAAAATAAATCACCAAAAATTTCATTTTTCTAAACATGCATCATAATCCTTATTCCTCCTAGGGAACTTTAGAAAAATAAAATATATTAAAAAATATTTTAACTTGCCTTTGTCCCTGATGGGATTCAATCCTGTGACCTCTTGCTCAGCACATTAACCACCACAATCCTGCCATTGGGCCACATGCCCACACGTGTTCAAAAGGAGCACCCAATAAACTTTATGCCTCGAATTTTTGCACCTTCCAAAGCAAAACACGTTCCACGCATTTCAAAAAAAAAAAACCTCTAGTGGGATTCGAACGCAGAACTTCTTGCAACTCACCAAGCACACTAACCACTAGGCCAAGCTGGCATACATGTTTTCCTTGCTCCACACGCTAACTTTATTATATGCCAAGATCGTGGACCTTAATAAAAACCCTTTTCACACTCTTCAACCACGATGCAAACTCTGCCTCATTCGCAGGCCATTATTTCCGATCGAGGACTTAGGAAAAATCATTTGAAACTTTATGGGCATATATATGTCCTCTCATTTTACTTTGACGTCGATGCTTATGATTTATTTGATTTCCTTCCTTTGATGTCGGTGCTTATGATTTAAATTTAATTTTAATTTTAAATAATTTTAAATAATTAAAATTTAATCTTAAATATTTAAAATTAAATATCTCCATCATCGGGGCACATTTTTTGATGAAACAAAAGCCCAACCTAGGTTTTAAGAAAAACCCCTTTCAAATCTTCCATCCATGGTTTTAAATAAAACCTTTTATTTTTCCTACCTTGGTTTTCACAAAAACCTTGTACATATCCATGTTCTCCAAAATATAAAATGATATTTATGAATATTGGCCACCCCAATGTGATCCATATGACATCAATGATCCATGTGACATCAATGACAACATAAACTAACTCAAATTTCTAATAATCTCCTCCTTTGTCATTGATGGCAACACCTCTACTATAAAAACCACAATCACTGCAAAAACCATCTCTGAGAATCAAAGCTACTCCCCCTGACTCAATACTCTCTTTGGAGGCTGCTCCCCCTAACTCAATGCTCTCCCCCTTACTCAAATATCTCCTCCTTTTGACATCAATGGAAAAAAGGGACACCTATGGGGCTAAAATATATGACTCTTAATCTTAGCCCCCTCACCCCCTTCTCCCTTGAGGTGATTAATTTTGGGGTGGGAGTACTTTTACTCCCATATTACATTGTTCCTTTCCTATGTCAACTTCCTTCCATGTTTTTCTGATATCCTTCTCTTGATGAATTACTTGACCTTCTTGCCTTGAAACTATTTGTAATTGAGTCCTACACCATTTTGTAATATGTCCAAAGTTATTGCAATTAAAACACTTGATATTGTAGCCTTTGGATGGTGCCCATGTCCTGAATTCTTTCTTAAAATAATTTCCATATCCATTCCTTTCCTGAACCCTATATTGTGAAGTTTTGTTTTCATGACCATTATGACCATGAATTCTGAATTGTGTAGCTCTAAAACCAAAATCATGTTTCTCATTTCCTTTGCACTGAAAATATCTATGACCAATCCTATTACATGAGAAGCAATGTCCCTAAAAACCATACCTTCTTCCTTTGAAGTTTCTTCTAGCAAAATCAAACTTCTTTGATCCATGGATCCTGCATTGTATAGCCTTGTGTCCAAATATATTACAAGAAAATAAATTTCCTTGAAAAGCCCTTTGTTCATGCCTTGGTTCTTCATATCTTTCTTTACCATTATCCTTATGATCATTTTCAACTTGTGCATTGCATCCTTGAACCTTCTTTGTAGTATCTAAAACTTCTTCCTTAGTTTCTTCCTTGCTTTTCTTTTCAAGAATTTCTTTTCATTTTGAACTTGATTCACCTATCTCAAAAAAAGAACCAAACTGAATATTTGGAGCCATAGGAACTTTGGAACTTTCCTCACAAATTTTAGGTGCTTCCTTGCTTTCATCTCTTAAAACTTCCTTTCCTTTTGAGTGCGACTTTTCTTGGAAGTAAGATACAACCTTAAAATAAGTTTCCACTCATTTTTGAACCTTTTCATATAATGTATCATGTCTTGTCGTGGTTACCCTTAGTTCTTAATTCATCCTTTCTTCTATCCTTTTTGCATTTTGAAGCTCTTCTCTGAGATTACAATTGTTTGAAGTAGTTCTTCTCTGATTGTGACATTTGTTTGAGTCTTGTTTTCAAGATTCCTGTATTCTTCTTTTAGGCATTTGATTTATGATTTTTGTTTACTTGGATAATCCTCCTCATTTTCTATTACCAAAAGTGAGATTTCTTTGTTTTCACTATCATTGAGACCATTATAATCTTCTATAGCAAACAAACTCTCAAGATTTATTTGTCCATGCTTGTTTCCTTGATGTGTCATCTCATCTTCACTATCACTGAAACCATTACAATATCCTGATTTATGATATATTTGACCACACACAAAGCACTGTTCTCTTTCACCTTCTATTCCTAGAAATAAATGTTCTTCCTTTTCATCATCTGATTTATCTCTATCACTATGATCTGAGCTATCACTTTCTTCTACAATGTAGTAAGATTTCTTTACCTTACTAAAAATTTTCTTCTTATCATACCTATTTTGCTTGAATCTATCATCTTTGTCATGCTTATGCTTTCCATCTTCTTTTCTTCTATGATCCTATTTTTCATCATCACTATTTTCTTCATGTGGACACTTGTATGCATAGTGACCAAGATAACCACACTTGTAGCTTGACTTTCCTTATATCCCTAATATTCCTTGAGTCCTTATTCCTTTTAATGAAGTTAGCTTCCTCATCATTATCTAAAACTCTATCCATATCTAAAACTTTCCCATTCTATTTTTTTTGAAGCCTTGAATGTAATCTCTTTTATTGGAACTTGATGCTTACTTACCCTCATCTCATAGGCTGTCAGAGTACCTTGCAATTCTTCCATTATTAACTTGTTGATATCCATTGTCTCTTCTATTGCTAAAACCTTATAATCATATTTCATGGGAAGTGATCTCAAAACCTTTTGAGTAACTTCTAATTCTTTCATCTCAAAACCTAGGCCTCTCATGGTGTTAGTGATTTCATCAACTCGAAGTAAAAACTTTGCAATATCTTTAGAATCTTCCATTTTCAATTCCTCAAATATTTTTCTATGAGTTTGTAGTTTTTCCAACTTTACCTTGGAATCTCCTTCATAAGTATTCCACAACTTGGTCCACATTTCATTAGCTGAAGTACATACCATGACTTTTGAAAAATATGTCTCATGAAACCCACTCAAAATACAATTCATTGTTTTTGCATTGATCTCAACCAATTTCCTAATAGTCTTATCTGCCTTGGGATCACCTTCAACCCTATACTCTTTTTCAACCATTTGCCATACCTCATATCCTTGTGATATCAAGTAGTTCTTCATCCTCATGCTCCATAAAGCATAATTGTTACCATAAAACAATGGAGCCTTATTTGTAGATGATCCATTCTATGAAGACATTTGTGTTCTTGTAGAATATATCCTCAAGCTATTAGCCTTTCTGAAGGAACCCGATCTGATACCAATTGAAGAACATAAGATTATACTCAGAGAGGGGGGTGAATAGTATAAGACCACTTTTTACTTTTTCTTCTAATTAAATATTATGTTGTGTATAGATAGCAATATCAATAGTAGTAATCAAAGCAATGCACAAAATACCATACACAATAGAGACACCACAATTTATGTGGTTCACCCAATGTGGGCTACTTCACGGAGAAAATAATTTACTAAAACTTTCTCAATCAATCTCTTTGGGAATAACTTCCAATTACAATGTTTATGGATCTTTGTCCAAAGGATATGATGATCCCCTAATCTCAAGTTCATGGATATCTTCCACAGGAGAACTCTTTCCCCTTATGCTCTAGCTATGTGATCTTATAGAAGAATGTTTCTCTATTGCACTAACTGGTGGACCTCTCTCCACTTGAAGACTCCTCACTTAGATATATCTTCAATTGTCTTGGCTATTGGATCTCTATCTTCTAAGAATATATCCTCTATACTATATCACCTCCAAAGCTCTATCAATAGGCTCACTAAGAACCTACTCAATAGGATCACACAAAACCTACTTAACAAGATCACACATAACTTGTCCAAATTTTCTTAACAATCTCACATAGAACTTGTCCAAATCTGTTTAACAAGCTCACACAGAACTTGCCCAAATTTTCTCTAACAAGCTCATCAAGAACTTATCCAAAATCTGCTCTAGCAAGCTCACCAAGAACTTGCCCAAATATTCTCTAGCAAGCTCACCAAGAACTTGCCCAAATCTCATAGAATCATAAAGAGAATTGTTAGAGACTCAATATGTTCTATACTCAAATGTTAAATCAATATGTCAAATCAATCTCATAGAAGCATAAAGAGAATTGTTAGAGACTCAATATGTTCTATACTCAAATCCCAATCTCAACTCAAATAAATCTCATAGAAGCATAGAGAGAATTGTTAGAGACTCAATATGTTCTATACAAAAATCTCAATCTCAACTCAAATCAATCTTATAGAAGCATAAGGAGAATTGTTAGAGACTCAATATGTTCTATCCTCAATTCTCAATCTCAACTCAAATCAATATTATAGAAGCATAAAGAAAATTGTTAGAGACTCAATATGTTCTATCCTTAAATCTCAATCTCAACTCAAATTTTTCCAACAATACTCAGCCATAAATCTCACATAACAATGATACTCATGTTATTTTCAAGTTTAAGTTCTTTGCATAACCAATGGGCTTCAACAACAATGCTAATAACATTCTTCACATAACAATGATACTCATGTTATTCTCAAACCCTAACTCAGGTTTTTCACACAACTAATGACTTCAACCACAATGCTTATAAAACAATGTTTAATAACAACTCTCAACCCAGAAAACCTTGAAGAATTCAATCAACTACTTTTGAAAAGGAAACCACAATAAATCCTTTTCTCTCCAATGATATTTCAAAAATCAACCACCATAACCAATCAATAGGAGAATGTGCCCATACCTTTTATGATGATGAAAAAACCTCTTTGTAAATCTGCCACAATCACAAAATTCTTTTGCCAATCTTCACAAGGGTTAGTAGATAACAAAACAATCAACATTACTCCACTTCTCAATAATAATCACCAATGCTTTTAATTTCACAACTTCCTTATCTCTCCTAAAACCACTTGTACCATAAAATAAGATAAATCAAAACATTGCATAATCTTATCACTCCCAAAACCACTTATACCTTAAAATAAAATAAATCACAATATTGCATACTTTGTCACCTCATGGAAGAATTAGTCCCCTTTGAAAAAGAACAAGGCAACCTTGACTCAAATAACAAAGCAACCTTCACTCTTGAACCTCTTTATAAAAATAGAAATAACTCTTTACATACACCTTATTTCTCCTTCTAAGCAAGTTAATAAAATAGCCCTCGAAATAATATTTCCAACGATATATAATATGATATACTTTAGAAAAATAAGTCACCAAAATTTTCATTTTTCTAAACATGCATCATAATCCTTATTCCTCCTAGGGCACTTTAGAAAAATAAAATATATTAAAAAGTATTTTAACTTGCCTCTATCCCTGACGGGATTTGATCCCGTGACCTCTTGCTCAGTGCCTTAACCACCACAAGCCTGCCATTGGGCCACATGCCCACATGTGCTCAAAATGAGCACCCAATAAACTTTATGCCTCGAATTTCTGCACCTTCCAAAGCAAAATGCGTTCCACGCATTTCAACAAAAAAACACCTCTGGCGAGATTCGAATGTAGGACTTCTTGCAACTCACCAATCATACTAACCACTAGGCCAAGGTGTCCTACATGTTTTCCTTGCTCCACACACTCACTTTATTATACACCAAGATCATGGGCCTTAAGAAAAACCCTTTTCACACTCTTCGACCATGATGCAAACTCTATCTCATTTGCAGGCCATTATTTCTGATCGAGGACTTAGGAAAAATCATTTGAAACTTTATGGGCATATATAAAAAAAAAAAAATATATATAAATATATATATATATATATATGTCCTTCTCCTTTTACTTTGACGTCGACACTTATGATTTATTTTATTTCCTTCATTTGACGTCGGCGCTTATGATTTAATTTTAATTTTAATTTTAAATTTAAATTTTAAATAATTAAAATTTAAACTTAAATATTTAAAATTAAATACCTCCATCACCGGGGCACTTTTTTCGATGAAACGAAAGACCAACATGGGTTTTAAGAGAAACCCATTTCAAATCTTCCATCCATGGTTTTAAATAAAACCTTTTATTTTTCTTGCCTTGGTTTTCACAAAAACCTTGTACATATCCATGCTCTCTAAAATATAAAATGCATTTAGAAATAGACCACCAAAACCCAATGTGATCCATATGACATCAATGATCCATGTGACATCAATGACAACATAAACTAACTCAAATTTCCAAAATGTCTACCTCTATTGGATTTGGTTATAGATATTGAAGTCATGCCTCATGTGGAAACTCTCATTTTTACTTGTGGTATCTATAGAGAAAGGGATATCTCATTTCCACTTGGATAGTGGGATTTGCTAGAAAACTCAAGGTGTTGTTAATTTTTTGGAATCTACGGTTTGAGTTTTATTAGCAACATTGCATAGAAAGTTAGTATCCTTATATGTGGTACCAAATTACTCAAAATTTCTTCAACACCTCTTTGAAGTCCAAGGTTTGGTATTATGTGGTCCACAAAAGGTGCTCATTTGATTTAAAGAAAATATCATTTAGTTTGAAAGGTGGTGAGAGGGTGATCTTGTTATCTTGCTTGGTTGTGCTATGGTTTTTGATGGCTCAGAAGTCTGCTAACAAGAAAATGAAGATTCCAATTGAGCCAAGAGTGTTGGAGGTCGATGAGGAAGTGAAACAAATCCTATGTAAAGGTGGTCTCCTAGATTATCTCCAATCCTTTCATGGGAATCATAGGGCCCTATCAAGAACTTTGGCTCACTCCTAGAGGAAGGGGTGGATCCAAGTCAAAGGGATGGATTTCATCTTCTCGTTTGACCACATTGGTGAGGTTATTGGATTACTGATCGATGAAGGCTACCATAAATGCTCTAAGCACTCTATAAAGTAGGAGTATGGATTTTTCATAGATGCAAGGGAATATTTACCAAGACTTTAGAATAGGTATGATGCCAAGGCCCTCAAGGCCCCTTGGAATTAGGTCCTTTTAGTAATAATGGATTACTTCACCTTGAAAACAAACAAGGAGGTCATTTGTAGCTACCATATGATGTTTCCAAACCATTTGAGGAAGCAACTAATGAATGTACCTCTATTTCTATTTAAATATCTAAAAAATTATTTACGAGATGTTAGAGGTGGAAAAGGTCTCAATATAAAACATCAAGGTTTGGTTTTGTTAACATTTTAACATGTGGTGAATTCAAAAGGAATTATTGTGGAAGACTCGGGTAAAATTGAATTCCAAAAAAATTCCCCAAACCTCAAGCCTCTACTCACGAATTTTGAATCCTCTAGCGAGTCCTTTAAGTTGGATGATGGGGAGTTTACAACTACCCCTTATTATTTGAAAGGGAAATAGGTGGGGTGATAAAATAACTTAAAATTTTCTCATATCGAATCCAAGGGTGGCCAAGCACGGTGTTGAAAGCATCTATCTAAGAAAATTTCAAAGCTTGAGGATTCACCAATTTTGGTGGATACATCAGATTCGAAGGAAAGTGTCCTAATGTATAAAATGTTTAAAGTATCATAGGATTTTAATGTTTCAATGGATATGCCTCCTCTGTTTATTATTGATTTCCTTGGTGTTCAAATATTCATGGAGATGCTTGATAAAAAGTACTAGGTGCTGCTAGGATCGAATCAGGTGGTGATCACCTTCATCAATGATATTCGAAGAAACATTAATCAACTGAAGGATTCAATGGATCCTTAGTGGTCGAGATACCTATGTCTCCCCCATAGATCATAGATTTTTTTTATGGCCTTTTTGATTTCTTTTTAGTTCTATTTGGTTGTTTGTACCTGATGTTGATGTGTTATCTAGGTATGCCTTTTAGAGAACTGTATGTTTTCTTTTTTTTTGTGTTCTATGTCAAAAAATATATGATTTCTTTCCTTAATATTTGTCTACTCCATATATATTAAGGTTTGGGAATCCTCTCAAAACCTCTTTTTTTATCTAATAAAACAAAAATATTCACCTACAAAAAATTAAAGAGCTAAAATAATATATCAATAAAAGAAATAAAATATTAATAAATGGAACAAAATAGTGTGGTCCACTTGATTCCCAATAATAAATCACACCAATGTAACACCACTATAATAAATTATATTTTTGGGGTATTTATACCATATACATAATCTCTAACAATAATTATATATCATATTAACTCAATCTTATATAATATGATGTATTAAATGTCAATTACAAGATACAATGTTAACCACACAAATTGTTTAACCAATGTTTCTAGGGCTAAATACATAAAATCATGACTATAGAATTATGTAGATATTACATCATAGACACAAAGAATGCCCTTATGCTTACATAAGTTTATATCACATATTATTTGCCTTGACTAAGAAGATCTCATCACCTATGTTTTAATAAAATGAAGTAGAAACTCAACAATCCTAGTACAAAGGCAATAGTGCTAATAAGAGTTTATCTAAAGTTGTCTATGATAAGTCCAAGAATAAATGGCATTTAAAAAAAAATTACTCTAAAAATACATCTATTTTGAGGATAAAATAAGAAAGGAAAATATCTAATCAATGTTTTTTATTTTGTTCGATACAATGGAGAAAATTTCAATAGAGTGATGAAGCAAACATATAATAAAAATCCCAATGAATAAAAAGATACTAAAAAGAAGAAATAAGAGACCAACAAGTAGAGGAGAATAAAAATCTATTCTTAAAAATTTCTTGTCTCAATAGGAAAAGCATCACACTCAATCATGGATAAAGTATCAAAGTGGTTTTTGTTTTTTAGTTTCTCTTTTTGTTCCTTTGTCCCAGAGGACTTTTTATGTTTGTTGTTCTAGGCTTAATGTCTCTCTATTGTGTTCCTCTTGAAAGTCTAGTGCTCATTTTTGTTTCACTATTGTACAAGGCATTGGGGCGCCTTTCAAATGCCCTATTTTGAATAAAATTAATTTACCAAAAAAAAAATATCAAAGTGGATTAGCAACATTATATATGGGTAATGTTAATATTATCATCAAAAAATCAAATTTTGCTATGTAGTGGGATTTATGGTAGAAGGAGGAAGAGGCTTTAAGCCACTATATTTGATGTATATGTCGATCCATGTGCTCCATAAACCAATATATTATGTAAATGTATCTCCATTTTAAATGTCTTTTTTAACAATGGATCCACTATTACTATAATTACAAAAAATAACACTAAATAAATTAGGACTAAAGATAGATTATGCCTCCAACCATAATATTAGATTTGTAAATTAAGGACACACAAGTAAATCACTAGTCATTTATATAGTAGTTTGAGTGAGGATATTTGTTTATGTAGTAGATTTCTAAGTCATGAAATATGGTTATCTTTCCTATACAATGTTGTTAGGTGGATCATGGTTACTAAATAACCATACTCATAAAAATTTGGCATGAGGGATACATGAGCATTAGTTAGGGCCTCATTTTAGTAAGAATAAATGTCGTACCTTAGCCTCACAAAGTGAGATGGATAGATACAAAGGATGAAAGTTAAGAATAATCATCATCACTTTTTTTGAAATCTAATTCTCTTTGGTACAAGGGATGAAGAAATAAAGGTGTATATCCTCAAAAAACATTCTTCATAATTATCTAGTTAATCCATAATGAATAATTTTTTAGGAAGACGTGAAGGATTGGATATGATAATTATAGTTTGGGAATTTAATAGAAAAGAATAAAAAATATGACCTTTATTCAATTTTTTACTTTTGATCATAAATAGTTATGCAAAATTGATTGGGTGGAACACCAAAGATATTTGGTTGATAATGTTAAGGATGTGAAGCAAATCCCCTATCACATGAATCCATTTTTTTGTATCCATCAAAGAAGAGATAAAATAGAGGGTTGATGGAAGATGCATTTTTTCTATAGAAAAATAATAATTGGTTTAACCAATAGCTATTATGAGGAAGAATAAGGGGAATCTAATGGTATGCACTAACTATAAAAAATAAATCCATAAAGAAATACCACTACCTACTTCCTTTTTTAGATTAGATCATGGATGAATTTATAGAAAAGAAATGTTATATATTTGAAAATGGCTATATTAGTTACAACTAGAGTTACGTTATAGGAAAGGACTAATTGAAGATAATGTTTAGTTCTTCATGGGATACCTTTTATTATTCAATGATGTCATTTTTGTTGAGAAATACTTTTATGATTTGTTAAAGACTCATGAAAAAGGCATTTGAATCTTACATTAGAAAAATTAGTAGAGTTTTTGTAGTTGATATTTATATTTATGGAAAGAATGTGGATCACCCATACTCTCTTGAGAAACAACTTAAATGGTTGGATGAATCATAAAATTCCTCTAACTATACTAAGTGTATCTCTAAATACTACAAGGGTCTTTTGTTAGGGTATGTATTTTCTTAATAAGATATATTATGAACATAAATAATTTATCATTTCCCATGAATAAGAATAAGTTATGATTAGTCTTGGGTCAAGTGGGACATTATAGGAGGTTAATAAATAATTTTTTAAAGAGTATATAGTCATTAACAAAATTCTTAAGAAAGGATATGTGTATGACTTAAGGAAAGAGTTGAAAGTTGCATTTGAGAAACTAATCACTGATATAATTTTGAAGAATACATATTAGAGTAATGTATTTATCATCTAGATAAATGCATATTACGTAGACATATGAAGCATATTGACTTAGTGGAATGGGAATGGTAATGATCATCCAATTTTCCGTCATACTAGGCAAATGACCAATGTTGTAGTAAATTATACTATCATAGAAAAAGAAGTTGTAATTATCATTTTGAAATCAATATGTTTAAAAAATATATTCTAGGATAGAATTTCACCATTTTTATAGACCATGATTCTCTTAAGTATATTAAAAATAGTCCAAGTCCATTAGAAATGATTGCTAGATGGATCCTATTTTTGCAGGAATATAACATTAACATTATGGATCATATATGAAAGAAGTATATCAATGAATATTTTTAGCATATGATGATGTTGAATTATAATACAAAGATGATGGGTTTCATAATGCAATATTTCTAGCAATAGAAGTCATTTAATATGACTATGTAAACATATAAATGTACTTGAATGAGGTCAAGTTTGTAAATATTGTGTACCAAAGGTGAAGAAGATATCTTAGGCCATACTTAATTGTGTAATATTTTTCATATTAAATATGACCATATGGAATGTAAGAACAAAAAATTGAACAAGAAATAGGGAAGCAATTGACCACAAATTTTCAATTTAGAGGTTATTTTTTGGGGCAACATATAATAAAAATGACTTTGGACACATGATATAATTGAAAAATAATCTTTAAAGATTGTATGTCTTATTGTAATATGTGATATGTTCGAAGATTTTGGAAATTTTGGATATCACCTATACTTTTGTGTCCTATATTTCCCCTATGATCCTTTGATTTTGAGAAATGGGATATTGACATTGTTGGACCCCTTCCTTTAACAACATGATAAAATACATTTACTATTTATCTAATGGGTGAAATATCAACTAATGAATCAAGAAATAAATGAATATGTTTCTTTTTTCATTTATGAATAAATTGTTACTAGATTCATTTATGAATAAATTGTTACTAGATTCATTTGCCACATAGGGATTATGTTAAAAAAGGATATCTATTTTCTCAATAATATGGTCAAATACTTAAGAACTTGACTTTCCATTGACAAAAACTAGATACAAATTGAGTAATATTATGTAAGTGTAAATAACCAATCAGATATTATTCTAAATATTTATGAAATATGTAGCTCTATAGTTTAACACATAGGATAAGCATATCCACACAACATTTTGACCCTATAGGACTATGATAAATTAAGTTATAGGTATTTTTCCCTTTCATCTCACATATGATATAAATCATACTCTTCCTATTAAACATGATATCCAAACCATAGGATATTGAGATTAGAGCATAGGTAATAATGCACTACAGTTAATTTCTAGGAGATAGACCTCAAGGGGATATTCATGCTGAAGAGGAGCTCCTCTCGGATATTCGCTACCTGATTCCTAGAGATATAAATAAAAGTTTGAATGCCAATTTCATGGAGGAAGAATTTAATTTTATTATTGAGGAAATGGGGGCTCTTAAAGCTCGGGGGCCTGATGGGTTCCCACAACTTTTATTTTTGAAAGTATTGGCATATCTATGGCGCAGATGTCGTAGAAGCTATAAAGGAAATTCAATAATATAAAGTGATTCCTGCTACTATGAATGCAATATTCTTTGCATTGATCCCAAAGCATAATGAAGCTTCCTCCTTTAATTATTTTAAGCCTATCAGCCTGTGTAACACTATATGCAAAATTCTAACAAAAGCCATGGTGAATATATTGAAACCCCTTATTTTATTTCTCATTGATAAATCTCAAAGCAACTTTGTGGTAGGAAGATAAATTCTGGATGGGGCTATCGTTATGCATGAATTGATCCACTTAGTGCAAAAAAGTAACAGGCTAGTACTTTTTTGAAATTGGATATGAATAAGTCTTATGACAAGGTTTCCTAGTCATTCATATTTAATGTCTTGGCTAGATTCGGGTTTGGAAAACAATGGATAGATTTAATTGTAGCTTGTGTTACTTCAGTTAGATTTTTTATGATAATCAATGGGATGTCTACTGGTTTATTCCATAATTTAGTAGACTTAGGCAAGGGGACCCCTTATCTCCTTATTTATTTATTCTAATAGCAAAAGCATTGGAGAGATCTATTGCTAATAACAGAGTCATTGAAGGCATAAAACCAACCTTGGTAAGTAATCCTATCACCCACCATAAATTTATCTATGATGCATTGTTATCTTACCCAAAATATATTGTCAAAGCCAAAGAAACTAAAAGAGTTATGGTTATCTATGAGAAGGCGGTAGGGTAGATAATTAACTTTCAAAAAATTCTACTACTTTTTGTGAATAATCTTGTGGAGCGAAAAAGGAAGATTGCTAAAATTTTGGAATGCAATATAGTATCTTTTACTATGATGTACCTGGGCCTCCCCCTATTCAATGGTTGAATGAAGATATCTCTTTGGGACTCAGTAATTGAAAGAATGTAAAATAAATTGGCTCTATGGAAAGGAGTGTTACTGAGCTAGGCTAGCAAAGTTATTTTGGCTAAAAACTCACTTAAAAGCATTCCTATATATTTCATGTCTATTTTCAGAATACCTGGAAGTGTAGTTCAAAATATTGAAAGCATTATCAAGGCATTTATTTGGGCTAGCCCAGACTTGAAAGGAAAATATCACCTGGTTTCCTAGGATCAAGTTTGCAATACTAAGAAGAGAGGAGGCTTGGGATTGAAAGATGTGCATAGGATGAATAGAGCTCTGGTCACTAATCAATCCTGGAAACTGATCACTAATAGTGAAGTTGACTGGGTATGATTATTAAAAGTGAAGTACATCTTCCAATATTTTCTTGCTAACCCACTTTCATGTTCTACATCTCCTTTCTGGAAGAGTTTGGTGAAATCTCATGCTCTTCTATGTTGGGGTAGAAGATGGATTTTGGGGGATGGTAAGTCAATTGAATTTTGGCATAATGCATGGATTGCAGACCATCCCATCATTAGAAACCCTAGCATTAATATTATTGAGCTAATGTTTAGAATCCTGGGGTGTGTCAAGGTTTCAAATTTTATATCCTCAACCAATGGTCTAAAGAACTGGGACCTGTCTCCTCTGCTCTCTATTGACAAGAATGTGATGCAGGCTCAAGATAAGTTAGCTTTTATAATTAATCACCAAGTCATTCCACTCTCATGCGGGATAGATAGATGAATTTGGATAGAATAAATGGATGGTTGCTTCACTGTTCGCTTGGCATATTTGCTATTTGAACTAGAGTTCTACTGGTGGACATCGAGTAATAGGACTTGAATCCAAAGCCTCCTACCCAAGTTTAACATATTTCTATGGTGGCCCAAGATAAAATTTTATCAATTGAAAACCTTAGAAAGCATAGTATGACTATCACAAGCAAGTGCTATCTGTGTAAAGCAAATGGAGAGTTAACTGATCATATTTTTTAACAAATGCCCTTTCTTCAAGAATGCCTATGATGTGATTCTAAATTACTTATCAATTAATTGGGTTCTCCCTAATACCATGCTAGAGATTATCTCTCAATGGAAAACACTCTTTTATTCCCCTAGATTGAAATGTTTATGGCAATTCCTCCTACCTCACCTTTTTTGGAGTCTTTGGAAAGAGAGAAATGCTCAAGCATTTAAAAACATCAAATGAATAGCTTATCATGTTGTTATTAGAGACATATAAAATGTGAAGGAGAATGTTAGAATCACATATATGGATAAGGGGGATAGAAATCAAAGGTCCTCTTTGAGAGAACTCGCTCTTGAATGGGAGCTCAGTTTTATCCGTGATATGCCTCTGATCTCAACCCCTAACTCAAGAATATTCTATAGATAGATCTCTCCTTCTAGGGGATGGGTGAAGCTCAATTTTTATGGAGTATCTAAAGGTAACCCCGGTTTAACAGGGGCTAGGGGTCTTATAAAAGACCATAATGGTTGAGCTATTGTTGCTTTTATAGAGCACATATACATCCAATTTGCATTCTATACAGAGACCAGAGTTGCATTTCTTGGAGTCTCCTTGGTGTAAATTTTAGGATTCCAAAATGTAGTTGTGGATGGAGACTCTTTAAGTCTAATAAATCTGCTAAATTTGAACAAGGCTCCAAATTGACGAGTTTTTAATGAGATATCAAAAAACAAGAGAATAATAAGTGTGATGGATAAAGTCCAAATCATCCACATTTGGTGTGAAGGGAATAAAGTGGTGGATTTTTTTGGTGAATTGGGGAGTTGCACACCCGGGAAGAGCAAATTTGAGGGTTAATTTCTTGGAAGACCTGAGTAACTTGTTTAATGTTGATATTTTATGACCTTCTTTGTGGGAATAGGCTTTGTTGGGTGGCTCTCCTCAGATGTCCTTTTTGGTCTCCTCAACCATATAGTATTCAACTATGGTGACTGGATGACCCAGTACTCAGTATGTTAGTAGATTCATTCTCAAGCAACCCATGTGACTCTAATTGTAGGTTACACAATGATACACTCTTCTATATATTATGGAAACCGATGGAGGTTAGTGCTTGGATTAGATTGTGAATAGGGGTTGAAATTTTGTTTGGTAATTGGGGTATGTCACCTCTAGATCTATTATCTCGAATAATTAGTCATCCTAGTCCTTTGTGCTAAAAAATATCTAGAAATATCCCCTATATTTTTATGAGTCTAGTTTGTAGTGGTCTAGTGCTTAATTAATTCAAGACTTTCTAGGTGCGATGGAGACTGGCTTGGGATAATGGGGAAAATAAAAGTGTTGAAGGAGAAAGTTATTTTTTTGAATCTTCACCTCAAGCTTGCGGATCTGGTCATGGATGAGGAGGTGATAGACATTCTGAGAAGGGATGGGATACTTGAGTGTATTATAAAAATTCATGGTCATAACCTCCTACTCTCTAGGTGGGTGGCATTTTCTTGGAGTGAAGGCACATCCCTGGTGGGTAATCTAAAATTTAAGATAGATGATGAACTCATAGCTAAGATGGCTGAACTACAATTGGATGGGAACTACCGTAAAAAATATGGTCATTCCCTACTTATGGAGTTAGGTTTTTTCCTTGATGATGGAGAATTCCTACCAAAGGATAAGGAAGGATTTAGAGCTAAGGCCCTCCTCCTACCTTGGGATTGGGTTATTAAAGTTACTATGGATTATTTCTCCCTAGACCCCTCACAAGATGTCATCAAAAGTTATCATGTAATGTTCCTCAGCCATCTCTGGATAGGGAGGCGTATGAATGTGTCGATGTTCCTGTTCCATTTATTGAAGAAATCTCTATCGAATGTTAAGAACGATAAGGGTCTAAGTCTATTGCACTAAGGCTTAATCCTTTTAATTATCAAATTTATGGCTGTTAAAAATGGTATTGACATGGCTAAGATCATAAAATTTATTGATATTAACCCACTGATTTCTCTGAAGCTTCATGTTTCTAAAGCTTCTCTATCTACGCATGAGATCTCCAGTGGCTCTGATTTCTGCCCAAACTTGTGGACTTTTCTTAAGCTTCAGGATAGAGAGTTATCCATTTTGTCCTTTCGGATGTGTGGTAGGAAAGTTAGCTTACATGGAGTCTGGGGTTACCGACTCAAGTTATGGGAGTTGGCACTTAGGAGGGCTTTCAATCACCTCAAATAGTGTTAGGGGTAGTAAAAAGTGTTGCTCCACAATATTGTCAGAGAATATCATGAAGGAGTTTTCTAGTTGCAAGGATCCATTTTCTTCAACGAAGCTCTTTGAGGATGGGTACCACCAGACATGGTTTGCTAGGAATAATTTTATGGACAATGCTAAGATTGAGTCCTTTCTGCTTCAGTCAATCAAGTCCATTGAAGATAAGAAAAAATTAGTGCTAGGCACTCTTAAAATTGTAGTTGAATTTATAGAAGATGTGAAAATATGGATGGGTGTCCTTCTAGATTATGTTGCTTTGAGCATGAACACACCTGATAGTTCTAGGATTCTACCCTGAGTATCTGGGCCTTGCTCCTGTAGGGTAGTTTTTGGGTTTGTCCCTGGGAAGGTCTAACTTTTCTATTTTGTTCCATTTCCTATATTTTGTGTTGTGTTTGATTGTGTTCGTCTTGGGCTTTTGTCTTTATGAACTCCCTCTAGAGTGTTTGTAGCGAGTTGTGGGGTACTCTCAAAACCCTATTTTTAATTATAAAAAAAAGAATAATAAAAATTTCTTGTGTGGATGATTAGGTTGTACAACTACACAAGTTTAAAAAAATGTAATAGTTAGAACTACGTCATCAAAATGAATATGAAATAAAAGGACCATTGGAATAAAAATCTCAAGGGATACCCTTTCAAGGTCAATGATTTGATGATCATTCATGAATAGTTGTTATACATAAAATTGACATATATAAGATCCAATAATTGTTATAGATATATATTGGCCTCTATCAAATAGTAGTTACCCAACAATGAAATATAATATCCAATAATTATATGTAATTCCCATTACAAAATGTCTAAAGAATGATAAGCTAAAGATATTTTATTATATGAGTTAGGACATACCTACTTTAATAATTGAATAGATATTAGGAGTGAAATACGTTAGCAAGTGCTCTATATTTATAAGAAAAATTTAAACACAAATATTAAAAATTTCTCATAGTATAATGGAAAACAATTCACAAATAATCAACCCATGACTCAAGATAAAATTAGCACACTATATTAACAAAGATGACAAGATTACATAGTATTATAGTACAAGATTATGCAATCCAATTTTCTATTACATACAACCTCCTGTGCTAATCTACAAATAGCCTTTACAAATAGGCTCTTGAAATTTATTCTTTGACTATCTATTAATCTCATCAAACTCCTAGGAGATATTTTTATGTGTATTTCTCATAGGAGAAATATATTTTATTCACTAATAATTAAAATCATTTAACGATTACTAAATGATAAATACTTACATGACTCTTAGACACTTAATATTTATAAAATACTTGTAAGGTTCTTGCAATATACCAAATATTGTAATATGCTCCAATACTCTCCCATATTGCATTATTTGTTATGATGTAAATCTCTATATTTGGATTTCACATTCCAACTTTTGTTCTAGATTTAGTTCTAGCATTGATTCTGCTAATT
The DNA here is from genome assembly GCA_028583015.1 of Wollemia nobilis. Taxonomy (NCBI): domain Eukaryota; kingdom Viridiplantae; phylum Streptophyta; class Pinopsida; order Araucariales; family Araucariaceae; genus Wollemia; species Wollemia nobilis. The sequence goes on from JAQPPZ010002297.1 coordinate 1,844,293, forward strand.
ATTCTGGATCTTATGTTTATAGTTTTGTCTTTTGTATTTTAGATTCATACTAGATCAATTTCTAAATATCAAATTCTTTATCTCTTACATGTTTAAATGGTATTTCCTCTACAATCTCAATCACTATAGCACCTTTTTTAAACAAACCATCATTTATGGATGAACCTATGCTTAAAAAGTTCTATTTTTTGTAGAAACAATTCAATTTTTTTTACTATTCTATTCCCTTATATCATGTTTATCCATCCATATTGAACATCTATTTTTTTTTTCCTTTCTTGACATTTTTTTGAGGTTGATTATTTTTCCCACAAATTTTATTGCAATGGAACTTCTAATATTTCTTTGTTTTATGTCCATGTATATTATGATTATTTCTTTTTCCTTATTTGTTTTTAATGAATATATTTTTTATAAAGAAACCAAATTGAAAATAAAAGAGGGGAGGGTTTGATGCAAGACTGGTTGTACGTTTTTCGTAAGGGTTTCAGTGGGAAAATCCTGTCTATTGCATTAACACTGCCTTGAGGCAGTGTTAATTCACCCTTTTTAATGGCTACCACTCATGTAGTCAGCTCTATTTATTCTGAGTCTGCTAGAGAGCTTAATGGTACCGTGGAAGCATCCGTGCAAGTTCATTCTAACAATGTATCATGAGGTAAAGGCCTTGTCCCTGAAGCTATTATTCCTTTGCATGAATTCCATACAGCTTGTGAATGGTTTGAGAGTCATACCCTAGTGGGTTATTTTTTGGGTCGTATCCCATATGATACCCTTATTCGTTCATGGGTCCAACAAGTTTGGGGCCCATATGGATTCAAAGTGGAGAATGTACAAAACCTTACAAAAGGGTATTTCTTTTTTCTCTTTTCAGATCCAGCTCAAGCATAGAAGGTTCTATCTAGGGGTCCATGGACTGTCCATAATTCTCTGTTGATTTTGTAACCCTACTCTCAAAATTTCCAAGTCAGTGATCAAGCTGCACTGGAAGTCTAAGTGTGGGTTGAATTCCCTGGTCTTCCTGTTCCTCTTTGGGGTTTTTTGTAGACTTTAGTTGCCCCTTTAGGTAAGTTTGTTTGCCTTGAGCCAGAAAATTTTTTCTTCGCTCGACCCACTAGAAGGGTTTGTATCAAAGTTGACCTTACTAAGGATTTGTAGGAGTTTATTGATATTAAAATCGAGGACCAATCCATAAGGCAAAGAGTTGCCTATATCAATTTACCCAATACATGTTATTGGTGTCAATCTGTAGCTCACAAAATTTAGGAGTGCCCTTTGATGGAATGGAAATATAAGGAAAATCCCTCGCCCACTCCTGTGGTTCCTACTAATGGATCATGGGGAAACACTGAAGAATGGACTACTATCTCTAGCAAGAAATCTTGTGGTACTAAGCAACAAGAAGCTTTGATTTCTGCTGCACAACTTGCCCCTTCTCCTTCTCAAGACATGCAAGCTTCTGCTGAAGTTGTTTAGAATCCTATTGATACGTCCCCTCTGGTTGTTGACATGCAACCCCCAGTTCCACCAATGTCTCAAATTCTTTGTTCGAGCCCTTCTTTGGCATCAGTGGTGGTAGCTCCAGATAATTCTTTAGTGGAGGAGGGTTGGGCCTTGAAGGTCCATCGCTCTCGTAGCCCTATTCAGAATAATAAACGTCGACAACTAAACAGTGATGCTTTCCATGCGACCTCCAACTATTTTGGCTCACTTACAGGTTTGGGTGATGCAGAGGATGTCATGGAGATCATGCATCCTAACAAATCCCAATGATTTTTTTATCATGGAATGTTCGAGGATTGACGAACCCGGTCAAAAAATATTTGGTCCGAAATGAGATGTCAAATGTTTCTCGAATGCATGGAAGCCTCGATATTTTATGTCTACAATAAGTAAAGATTTTTTATTTCAATCTGTAGTGTACATGTGATTTTTTGTGGCCAGGAAGTACCTCTTTTGCCACAAAGGAGGAGCCGTCACTATCCTTGGGTCTTGATTACAGAAGAATGTTGTGACTTGGGGTGTTGACCCATCCAATCAAGTTGTTTGGATTTTGCTCGAGATCTATGGAAAACCGCTTGGGGTGGTTAATGTGTATGCCTCAAATGTCACTTCTGATAGATGCGAGTTGTGGAGATGGCTTGCCATGAATCTGCCATTTACCACTTGGGTGCTCTGTGGAGATTTTAATATGGTGGAGAAATATTCTGATAAGGTCAGTCATGTCCCGATGTGGTGGTGTTTAGGTGAAAGAGAAGCTTGGTTTTTTATGAAAAACAAGCTTCGCCTTTATGACCCTAATTCCTACTTTCTGACTTCCCGCAGGCTCTTTCGTACACCTGGTCCAATTTTTAGGCTGCTTCTTCTAGGGTTTTGGTAAGATTAGACAGAGCCATGATTTTTGAGTGTGACAACTTTTAGTTCTCCCATATTTTTCCTTCTTCATCATATATTTTGACTTTTCTTGGTACTACATTGTCTGATCATTCACCTATTTTATTCTCGATGGCAATGTTAAACTTTCAACCTAGAGTGCATTCTTCATAGTTTTACCTAAATGTTTCTTTTTTGCATAGCTTTAGCATGAAAGCTCATATATGCCGCATTTGGAATTTGATTCCTAGACCTGATGGTATTTCTGGAAGGATTGAATGGTGGAATACTGCCATTCAACGAACCACTAAGGTTTTGCGAACTTTGGGTGTTGAAGTTGCAAAATGACAAAAATAGGCTAAGTCTTCCTTGCAAAGTGAGCTATCCAAAGCCTTTCTTAGGCTTGAAGCCTCTCCTTTCAACTTTGTTGCTCAATCCCAATTTTCTTCCATTTAGCATGAGCTAAAAAAGGTTGATTTGTATGAAGCCAAGGGGGCTCAATTACGTGCTCGAATGCATTGGCTCAAAGTGGGGGATAGAGTGACCAAAGAATTTTTTCAGCACCTTAGACCTCCTGCTCAACATTCTTAGTTTCAAGCCATTCAAGTTGATGGGCAGAGATTTACAGATCTTTTAGACATTGTCAAAGTATTTGTTTCACATTATCAAGGTGTTTTTGCTTCTCAACCCCTTGATGATGCTAGAAGGCAAGCTCTTGCTGATTGTAATGCTGTTGTCCCCAACAAGCTTTCTCTTGATCAAATGTTATTTTGTGACACTCCTCTTTCTTTGGAAGATCTAAAAACTACCTTGTCACTTATGGCCAATGATAAGGCACCTGGGCTTGATGGCTTCCCATGTGAATTCTATAAAGAATTTTGGGATATTCTTGGTTCTGATCTCCATAAAGTTTATCTTGAAGCCCTGCAATGTGGTTCACTGGGTTCCATTATTAACAAAGGCAATGTTAAATTTATTCCTAAGTCTAGAGATCCTGAGATCATCACCAATTGGAGGCTGATCCCCCTGATTAATGTGAGCTACAAGATTATTTCTAAAGCCCTTGTGCTTAAGCTTAAATCTATTCTGCCTTTGATTGTCAGACCTGAACAAACTAGATTTGTTAAGGGAAGATACATTCTTGATAACGTTCTTGCTATTTGGGAAGGTATGGAGTGGGCAACAAATTCTAAAAAATATGATTTATTCATTAAGATAGACTTTGAGAAAGCCTCTGATAAGATGGAGTGGTACTTCATAACTGCCATGCTTCAGGCTCTAGGTTTTGGGCCAGTATTTGTGAGCACCATTCTTATGTTATTTCAAGATGCTTTAGATGTTCTTACCTTGAATAATAGTCAATCTCAGTCAATTTCTCTTGGTCGCTCTATGAGACAGGGGTTCCCTCTGCTCCATATCTTTTCATTCTTTCTATAGAGGCTTTTGGCTATTTTTTGGTCCATAATATGGATCAAGGATTAATCAAGGGTATTGCTCTCCCTAATTCTGACCGTCAGTTGGTCAATGGTCATTTTGCAGATGATTCCTTCTTAACACTTCAAGAAGATGAGAAATCCATTTCCTCGACTATTAGTTTCTTAGAGGTGTTCTGTTTAGCCTCTGGTTCTTCTATACAATGGAAAAAAACATCTTATTTTCGACAATCTCAATATCAACTGCCACACTGGTTACATCAATTCCAATGGACTTGGATTCATCCAGGTGAGGTGTTTAAATTTCTTGGAATTCCTTTTGCATTTCATGGTTCCTCTGCTCAATTGTGGCAGTATGTTATTGATAAAGTGGAAAAGAAGCTTTCTTACTAGACTAGTAAGAAACTTTCTCTGGCAGGAAAATTTCAGATTTGTTCTAAGGTTTTAGCCACTACCCATGTCTATTATTCATCTTGTTGGGTTCCATCCAAATCTTGTTATAAAAAGCTGGATAAGCTTTTGAGAGACTTCTTGTGGGCCAAAGACTCTATCAAGCAAGGTTTTCATCGGGTAGCCTAGGAAATTTATTGTTTACCCAAGGATTGTGGAGGCATGGGTTTGTTTGATTGTCACCGAAAAGGTCTTGCCCTTTGTGCTAAATGGATCACCCGATCTTTAATTGGGGATGAATCTTGGAAAGTGCTAGTCAGGCATCACATTTCTTCTAGTTTGCTGCAGGGGAAGAAAATTTGGAAAGGGGTGGGATTGCAATCCATTCTTACTACCCCTATCCCTATTAAAGTTAAAGGTTCTTTTGTCATTTAGAGTATTTGGAAATCCTGGGAGGAATTCAAACACTGGCTTAGTTGGAAATGGAGTTTTCACAAAGTAGGTGCCTCTTTGTCTTCCATGAATATTTGGTGGTCTCCTGTTATAATTTGGCAAGGTTCTCCCTTAGCTCTAGTGCAGTGGGTCAGAGCGCAGAGGTTCTATAAGCGTGGTATTGCTTACATTTTTTGTTTCTTCTCCTGACATGCTAGGTGTTGGATACCCTGGGAAAGTTTTCGTGAAATTCACAATTTAAATCCTAGTGATAGAGACACTTATGAGGTGGTTATTGATACTATTCTGTTTTCTATTTGGAGCAAACTACATAAGCATTTTCAAAAACCCTGGTGGTCAGATTGGTGTTGGCCTGGGGAGCTTCCTGTTTTGCAATATAAAGCTCATCTTGGTTACAAATGGCTCACCCCACAAGTTCCAATGGTTGATAAGCTCACTCTGAGATGGAATTTAGTCTCTCTTCCCTCCCAATGGAATAAGAGGTTTCAGATTTCTTGGGCTACTTATATTGAACCTAAATAGAGTTTTTTTGCTTGGAGTCTCTTACATCAAGGGTTACCTATTGGCAGTAGGATCAAGCATCTGGGTGTTCATAATCTCATTTGCCCGGTTTGTGGACAAGCAAAAGATTTACTGCATGTTTTTTGGTCTTGTGATCGGGCTCAGTCAGCTTGGGAGTGGCTTCTTGAAATTTTTAGACCTTTTATGCAGGAGGATTTTACTTGGGTGCATGATGCAGGAGCATCCGACAACAGTAGAGCAATCTTGCACCTTTCAAAACTTTTTGTTTCAATTTTTTTTCTAAGTACTTTTCTTCAGTTCTTCCCAAGGGGGAAGTTTGTGTAAAGCAAGGGGGAAGGGGGTCATGAAATCGTGACCTCAAAAGCTGTGAAAGAGGTAAGGGCAAGTTTCGTCGCGATATCGCGACATCGTGATATCGCGACAATATTTCAGAGCAAGGCGTAGGGGGGAGTCCTGTCGCGATATCACGACAGGTAGCGATATCGTGACCTATCGCGATATCGTGACCAGTTATAAGTTGCCATGTGGCAGTGTTTCCAAAGCAAGGCGGAAGACAAGGATAAAGGCGTCAGCAAGGCGCAGGCAAGGGTGGGGGGTCACGAAATCGTGACATGTCACAATTTCGTGACATGTCGCAAAATCGTGACCCCAAGTGGCTCGACATGATGAAGGCAAAAGGGGGTCACGAAATTGTGACATGTCGCGATTTCATGACATGTCACGAAATCATGACTCCAATGGGCTCGACAGGGTGAAGGCGCTTTTGGTCACGATATCATGACATGTCGTGATTTCGCGACCTATCGCGATATCACGGCCAATAAGAAGACAGACCAAAGTTTGCACGTGGACGGCCAGGCAAGGCTGAATTTGACACGTGGCTGCCACGTGTGTTAAAAGTAGCGCAACCAGTTGGGGGTAAGGTTGAAATTGACACACGGAAGCATACATGTATTAAGTCAAAGATGAGGGCCACATAATTTGAAGAGAAAGATGTCGACCACGCATATGTTTCTTTTTATTATTATTTCTGGTAGAACGGAAATTACAGGCGATGGACTTTATGGTTGAGATAGCGGTACAAAAGAATAGTCAGATCAAAATGGAAGTTGCAGATCAAGGGAGGCCATTAATGCAAGCTTCATGGCGGATCGGGCAGTTGCCCATTTATGGCAGACAAATTTGAAAACTCGGCCGAGGGGGAAAATCAAATTTGAAATTTTGTTAGGTGGGGGGCATTAATTGCTAGAGGGTCGAGACCTCGATAAAAACTCATTTTAATGTTTTATGGGGGGGGACTGGAGAACGAGGAGAAGTAACACAGTTAGTGAGACCAAAGTCGAGCTTGGTCATTGTAAAGCCTACAGGCTATTTTATTTTGATGTGTATATAATTTTCAGAAGATTTTAATGAAAAGCTTGAATATTTTGAAAGTGTGATATTCCGGTCCCCATCAGTGGTATCAGAGCCAGGTTTTTCCTGAGTGTGTGACAGATCGCCGGATGTGAGGCAGTCGCACCAGGATATATGGGAAGGCTCGTGAGAAAGTTAGAAGATGCCTTTGAGAAGAAACCCCATTGGTGGGAGAGGCATGGCAGCAGCAGATTTCCAAGCTTTGCAGCGGCAAGTTCAGGCCCTGCAAGAAGAACTATGCAGAGGATACGAACCAAGAAGAGATGCATACAGTGAAGATGAAGTAGATGAAGAAGAAAACTAGTTTGAAGAAGAAGAAGAAGCTGTAGATCCGGCACAAGCCAGACTGTACAAAGCCATATCCCAGATCGGGAAGAGGCCAAAGATAGAAGTTTCCACGTATTTCGGGAACTTGAATCCAGAGGAATTGATTGATTGGATAAATGACCTGGAAGAATACTTCGAGTATGAAGAAGTTAAAGATCCTGAGCGGGTCAGATTTTCCAAAACCAAATTAAAAGGTCATGCCAGCATATGGTGGAAGGGGGTACAGCTGGAACAGAACAAAAGAGGAAAAGAACGGATAACAAGATGGGAACGGATGGTAGAAAAATTAAAGAGACAGTTTATTCTGGTAGATTATGAGTTGGATCTGCTAAGAAAAATGCAGGGTTTAAGACAGATGAATAAAACTGTTCAAGAATATACGGAGGAGTTTTATAAAATCTCCATCAGAACCAGCCATTTAGAAGCAAGTAAAGAAAATGTGGCCCGTTATATTAATGGGTTGAGACCCAGTGTCCAGGAAGAGTTGAGCTTGGTTCGGGTGAGCACCATTGAAGATGCTTACTAGTTTGCTCTGAAAGTTGAAGAAAAACTGAACAGAAAGTTTGAGAGCAAGCAAAGAGGAAGAGGGAACGGAGGAAAGACCGATGGAAGAAAAGAGGAAGGAAAGGAAGAGAAGAAAGAAGAGGTTAGTAGCAGCCAGAATCAGAAAGAAGATGAGGAACCCAAACCGCAAGTTCAGAACAATGGCTACCCAAGAGGAAGAGGTAGATCTGGACGTGGGTATGGAAGAGGAGTGTTTCGAGGAACATGTTTCCACTGTGGAGAAGAGGGGCATCGGGCATATGAGTGTCCCCAGCACCCGAAGAGAGTGAACAAGAAACAAGTGGGTCCTGCCAGAGTTGCTGTGGCAGCGGAAGATGCTGAATCAGAACATTCTAAAGAAGCTGAGAAGGGAGAAGCCATGATCGTGAGGAGAACCATGTTGATTGATGAAGACAAACCTGAGCAGAGGAGAAGCCTGTTCCGCACATGGTGCAAAAGTGTAGGCAAAGTCTGTAATGTTATTATAGACAATGGGAGTACAGATAACTTAGTCTCCGAGGAGATGGTTGCTAAGTTACAATTGGAGAGAAGGAGACACCCGCATCCATACCGAATTGTGTGGTTGCGGAAGGACCATAGAGCATGGGTCTATGAATAGTGTTTAGTCATGTTCCAGATTGGGAGATACCAGGATGAAGTCCTGTGTGATGTTTTCCCCATTGATGCTTATCATTTGCTGTTGGGAAGGCCATGGCAGTTTGATCGGAGTGCAGTGCATGATGGTCATGCAAATACGTACTCCTTGATGAAATATGGAGTGCGGCACAAGTTGAAGCCATTACAGACAGTGGATGAGAAGGTGTGTAGCAATGCCAAGATTTTTCTGGTAGAGGGCAAAAAAATTTTTTGCCAGGAGACAAAATTTGAGCAGGTTGCAAAGGCAGATGACTGTTTGGAGGTGTTACAGAAAATGCAGACAGAACAACATAGAAGTGAAGGTCACTTCTCATTTTTACCCCAGGTGTCTGATGTAGGAGCATCCGGCGATAGTAGAGCAATCTTGCACCTTTCAAAACTTTTTGTTTCAATTTTTTTTTCTAAGTACTTTTCTTCAGTTCTTCCCAAGGGGGAAGTTTGTGTAAAGCAAGGGGGAAGGGGGTCGCGAAATCGCGACCTCAAAATCTGTGAAAGAGGTAAGGGCAAATTTCGTCGTGATATCATGATGTCGCGATATCGCGATATCGCGACGTCGCGATATCATGACAATATTTCAAAGTAAGGCGTAGGGGGGAGTTCTGTCATGATATCACGACAGGTAGCGATATCGCAACCTGTCATAATATTGCGACCAGTTATAAGTTGCCACATGGCAGTGTTTCCAAAGCAAGGCGGAAGACAAGGATAAAGGCATCAGCAAGGTGCAGGAAAGGGTGGGGGGTCGCAAAATCGTGACATGTCATGATTTCGTGACATGTCATGAAATCGCGACCCCAAGTGGCTCGGAATGACGAAGGCGCTTTTGGTCGCGATATTGCGACATGTCACGATTTCATGACCTGTCACGATATCGCGACCAATAAGAAGATAGACCGAAGTTTGCACGTGGACGGCCAGGCAAGGCTGAATTTGACACGTGGCTACCACGTGTGTTAAAAGTAGCGCAACCAGTTGGGGGTAAGGTTGAAATTGACACGCGGAAGCATACATGTATTAAGTCAAAGATGAGGGCCACGTAATTTGAAGAGAAAGATGTCGACCACGCATATGTTTCTTTTTATTATTATTTCTGGTAGAACGGCAATTACAGGCGATGGACTTTATGGTTGAGACAGCGGTACAAAAGAACAGTCAGATCAAAACGGCGGTTGCAGGTCAAGGGAGGCCATTAATGCAAGCTTCATGGCAGATCGGGCAGTTGCCCATTTATGGCAGACAAATTTGAAAACTCGGTCGAGGGGGAAAAATTGAATTTGAAATTTTGTTAGGCGGGGGGCATTAATTGCTAGAGGGTCGAGACCTCGATAAAAACTTGTTTTAATGTTTTATGGGGGTGGACTAGAGAACGGGGAGAAGTAACACAGTTAGTGAGACCGAAGCCGAGCTTGGTCATTGTAAAGCCTGCAGGCTGTTTTATTTTGATGTGTGTATAATTTTCAGAAGATTTTAATGAAAAGCTTGAATATTTTGAAAGTGTGATATTCCGGTCCCCATCAGTGCATGCTATTTTGGGTGACCCTATTGCTTTTTCCTTCAACTTGGATGTTGTTTGGAATATTTTTAGAATTGGTAACTTGTTTTATCTATGGAAGTCTCAAAATAGAGCTATTTTTTCTCAGCAAGATGTCAAACATGTCTTCTCTGTTGCTGATAAATATGATATATTCTTTGATTGCTGGTTACAGATTCAAGTACAGGTTTAAAAAGTACAGGTGGAGCTGTAGTACTTGCGTACCCTCATGGATCATTGGGGGAATGCACCCTACATTATGAGTCATGTGCATCTTCCTTCCCCTTCTAGGTGGCAGTAATTTCTCGGCTTCTTTCTTTTCGAATGCATATTTAATATTGTTTTGGCAGTTGTTATTGGCAGTTTGTGGGCTGTTTCTAACACTCTTGTATACTCTTAACCACAATGGTTAATGTATTGGTTTACGGGGTGTGCTAATCCCACCCACCTTTTTTTGTATGATTAAACATTATTTTATTAATATAATGGCTTTTTCATCCAAAAAAATATATCTTTTTATTATCTATTACAAATTCAATGTTGCTTATTCCAATATTTCCTACTACAAATCAAAGGTCTTTGTATTTTGAGCTATATTCTTTCATTCGATGTATTGCTTAATTATATCCTTGTTTAGTACCAATTGCTTTTGTGTGCCTTTTAAATTCATCATTGTCCTGATTTGAATGCAATAAGTCATTACTAGAATAGTTATCACAACTTATATTATTACTAACAAATTATGAATGAATTATACCATCATTATGCCTTTCACTTATTGAAAACTTTAAATTATTAACAACACACTTTCCATCAACTTTGACAACTTGGCCTACTTTGTTACCATCATACTCTGCATAATCAAAGTAAGCAAATTTAGTACAAGCACTCACATCAGAACATCCACAATTATTACTATCAATCTTAGAAAACCTCAAATCATAATTATCTAGATAAACCCATCTAGTTCCATCCTTGTTAACATCAATAATATCTCAATGTTCAAGAATATTTTTGTTTCCAATATTTTCCTTCTTTGAACTTTCTTTTCTTATAATTTTTTCAAAGGTTTCCTTTTTCCTTTAATATCGATTTTGTGTATTTGAATAAATAATTTCTTAAGCTTTATTTTTCAAAATACAATCTTGCCTCCTTTTTCAAAAATTATCATTTAAAAAATATTACCTATATGATTTTTTTTATCTCTAATTATTTTTATTTCAATATTCCAATGAACTTTGGAGATTATAAGTGGAGGTGAAATATTTCAAACCTTATGGAGCATGCTCAATAATTTATCCTTGTATTTAAATATGCCTTCAATGTCTCTACTTTGAAAATATTCCTTCAACAATGTACCTTTCAAACTTTTCCTTTAGAAATATCCTTTGAAAATCAAATGGACTTCAATATTTGAAAAATATTTGAATGAATTTTCCTTCTAAAAATGCAATCCAATATTCTTTTAATAATTTGGTCTTTTTCATTCTTTCTTTTTGCCTTGTATTTTGTTAAAATTCTTCTTATTATCAAATATTCTTCAATTAAATCTTATTTCTTCTTTTAACTTCTTTGAACAAATTAATTTTTCTCTTATCAGTATTTTATTTTCTCCTTTAAATGATTCATGGTACACTAACACCTGAAATGTAACATTTATTTTTGTTCATATTTGCATGCAGTAGATAACTAGATGGTAATTAGCAAGACAACAATTACCAATATGGTAACACAATAATTGGCAAGATGAAACTACCACAAGATGAAAATACCCCAATATGACAAGGGAAATTCCACTTGAATAACACTATTACATGATGTAACACTTGTACAACACAATCACTTCTGCTTGAACGATATGATGCAACTTCCACTTGTACAACATAGAATAACTTGCACTTGTATGACAAAGTGTAACACTTAAACAGTTTAGAAAACTAACTTGAATGACCAATCCTAACTTGGATGGTAATTGTCTTGAATGATAATGTTTCTCCACTAAATGGTGCTATGAATTTTTACTCAAACGATGATTAATTCTTCACCTGAATGGTTTTGTATTTGAATGGTACTATTAATTTTATAGAAATTATAATCACATGTTCCTCACTTGAATTATCTCATAGACATTTACTTCTTATGGCAATATCACTTAATTATATGTGTATTTGAATTGTTTCTCACTTGATGATTCCTCTTAATTGTATTTGAATTGTATCAAACACTTTATTTTAACCTTTTTATAAGATAATAAGTTATTAAACATCATCATTTTCAATGATATAATATTTGTGTATTTCACATCATTCATTTGGCATCCTTTAGTGCTCTTATCAATTAATAAAAGCATAAATTATCCTTTGGTGTCTTGAATATTGAAGAAGGATCAATTGTTGTTAAGAAGTATAAAATTTCCTTTAATGTATTCAATGTGGAAGCTCTACATCAATTTTATATATTAAAAAGATCTAACTTGGTAGATCCCATGAATACAGAGGCCAACAAGACTATCCAATTTCTAAATCACCTAAGAGGCTTTTAATATAGTTTAGGCATCATAGGATACTATAAGTATTTTATGATAAAAAATGAAAAAAATACATATTTAACAATACTAACCAAAAAGGATGTCTTTATTTGGGTAAACTATGCAACAAAATATTTCAAGTATAAGAAATAAATCATGTGTAATTTTGGTTTCTCTAGATTTCAAAAACAAATTTTATATTGAAGGTTATGCTTTGATATCAGGTATAGCTTCTATATTAATGCAATATTATCACTTGAATTATCTCCAGCACATTGAATTCTTATGAATAATATTTCTACTCATATGGTAATGTTCATTTCCCTATAAATGATGCTTGATTTCCACTTGAATGACTTCTGCTTAGGCAACAACCATGTCTTGTATCCTCTAGTAGTCTTGTAATCATGCACACACAATTATATTCCATAACATGCAAATATAGAAACACAATGCATTCACCATTTGATATCATGCAAAAAATAGAATAGAGTGGAATATGATTTTTGTATTGCATTTATAAATCATTGGCTACAATATGTAGTGTAATGTTTTCATTCTTGGTTCAATAGTCTTCAACACCTTATAGCCCCACACACGTATTCTCTATATGAATACTTGTTTTTTGTTCCCTCTCATTCCTTTTATTTATTCCAATTTCTCTTCCTCTTCCTTTATGCAATTCCTATGTCTCCTTCCTCCTTTATATGAAAAATGAGATAATTACATACAATTAGTAGTTACCCTCCCTATAATATTCTAGATGCTCTCGCATCATACTCATTTGGTAAGAGGAAATGTTCCATGAGATCTAGCTCGTGAACATGTATTGCTCTTCCAAGCTATTTTCATTTTGGATAGGATTTCTTGACAATGCCACCTTTTATGTTTTATCCTTGTTTTCTCTTGAGAACAAAACTTCTACTTATAGAATGCACTCAAATATTTTTGATTTTTTCCCCATTCATTCACATCCATCTAACCACTACCAATATGTATTTTATTGGCTTATTTCTCTTGGTTTTTACACCTTTTGTTAGAATGAATATGTCCTCAAAAACTCTCACAAAGATGTAGGTTTGAATACCTAGATGCTACAAGTCCAGATGTTCCATTGACTACAACAACCCATCCTAAGATCTTCATCCCCTATACTGATATATCTTATCACAAATATGGTATTATCACTTCATTAACCTGTATATCCAAGGCATTAATTCTTTGGCCTTGTATGTGGCATTATGGGTATTTTTACACCTTAACCATATCTTCCCAATCCTTTGCTAGCATATCCCATTCTTCTTATTAACATGGAACCAATACCTTTGGTGTATCTTTCAAAGCATACAATCTCTTCATCCCTAATAAGTTCTTCAACAATTTGGTCTTCATCACTAACCTAATGAGGTTCATCTTCTTCTATTGTAACTTTTTATTTTTTCTCTTTCTCTTTCTGTATAGAAGCAAGAATAATTGCATTGTCATATCCATCATCACTATTAATTGTGACCTTGACCAAGTGCCTCTTTCCAATTATTATTCTCTTACTTGTTTCTTCCTTTAACTCTACTTGTTTTACATGTTCTATTAACACTACCATTTCTCCCTTCAAATATTATTTTTCTATACTCAAGCACATTATAGTACCATTGTCCATATTTTCTCCTTTGTCCTTAAATGGACTTAATGTGTCCCTTTTGCCATAATTTTCAATAGTATAGGTGTTCATCCTACCATCATACATTGCATTTTTATCAATCTGACATGGTCTACCCAATAAGAGATTACATTGCATTTTTATCATATGCATAACATCACATAGTATCTCATCCTTGTAAGAACCATTTTAAAACCTTACCATACATTGTTTAGTTATGAATATTTTATTTTCTCTTTCCAACCATGAGAATCTATATCTATTTGGGTGTTAAATATTCATAGCCCAAGATTTTCTACCATATATATAAACACTAAAATGTTTATTCTTCTGCATCCATAATCACCTTACAAATTTAGCCTTATAATTTACAAATTCCCTTAAATAGGATCCTTATTTTCTTAGGTTTATGTTCCTCCTTAATTGGTTCTAACTATTAAATTTTCATCATAAGAAATTCTCCTTGTTCTCGTTCCTCTATATGCCTCAATGAGGTAACACTTTATTAATCTACTTTTGTAATTTGATTATGAGATTCCTTTCCATGCCCACTAGTTTGGTGTGGTTGAGGACACTCATATGCTCTATGTACTTCTTCCAAGAGCCTACAACACTTACCAGTAAAAGCACGTCCTCTTTCTCTACCAAATCTACCTTGTCCTCTTAATGATTGAACCTTTTCTTAGGTACTTTAACTAAAATTACTTTAATAAGTACTAATTTCACTTTCTTGCATATGCTACCCTCTACCACTATTTGCTTGTTCTATTCCTCTAGAGATATTTTTGTCTTTCTATGAAATTGTTTTTTTCTTGCAAATCAAAAATTTTCACTTTAATGCATATTGATATACCTCCTCGACTATTCTAATTAGAAGTAAACCATTTTTATCTTGTGTGGAAAACCTTAGCCTATTTATGTTTCTCACAAATTTCTCCCATCATCTTCAATATGATGTGTTCTTATGGTCAATTTATAAAACTCTTTAGTATATTATTTTACTACTAACAACATTTGCTTGAGGTTTGGGAGTCTTCTAAATAATCCAATCTAATAATATTTAGATAAAAATTTTGATTTTAGTTTTGATACAAACTTGTGCCAATTTTAGAAATTATCATTGCCTTTTCTATTCAAATAAATCTTCTAGATTTAAAATTCTATTAAAAGTGGGAGTATCCATCATTGGTTTTCTTCCCATGCTTGAGATATCCCAATTCAATTGTTGCTCTAGTTCTTCCTCTTTATCCTTATATCAAGATTCTATGTGACCAGTATCATCCTCTTCACTATCACTATTCTATTTAAGATGAATACCTCTTCTTTGGATAGTCTCAATTGCATCTAACATAGTGGTGATTCCTCTTAGCATTTTAGTTGTAATTAATGGTTAGGATCCTAGAGCACATGGTCTTCCTCTTCCTCATTGTGTCATATCTCTTGTGGTGCATATTGTATAGTTCTTAAATCAAAATCTTGCTATGATATCAATTGATATGGTCTAGAAAGAAGAGTAAACTAAACAATAGCCTCCCCTAGTAACAAAGGATTCATAGTTCACTAACACCTACAATGTAGCATTTAATTTTCTTTTGATTTGCACATACCAGATAACTAAACAACAATTAGAAAGACAACATTTAATAGGATATTAATAGAATAAATAGTAATATGACACTATCGTAATATGACAATCCAATTTTACTTGAATGAAACTACACTACAGTGCAATACTTGTGTGACATGGTGCAAATTCCACATGTATGACACAATGCAACTTTTGTTTGTATGATATGTTCTAAACTCCATTTGTATGACACGATGCAACACTTGAATGGTTCAAAAAATTGACTTAAATGACTAATCCTAAAATGGATTGTAATTGTTTTTAAACATAAATGTTTCTCCATGGAATAGTGCTCCAAATTTTTACTCAAACAATGATTAGTTCTTCACCTAAATGATTCAATATTTAAATGGTACTCTTAATTTTTATAGGAAAGGTAATTACACGTACCTCACTTCAATGGTCTCCTACTTTTCAGATTTTCATATTTACTAAATGGCACTTTCACTCACCTGATAATTATCATTCTATTTGAATGAATTTTGATCAGACAACAACCAAATTGTCTCCTCTAGTAGTTATGTAATATTACACATAATTGTATTCCATAACATGTAATTCTAAAAATCCAATACATTCACCATTTGATAGCATGCAGAAAATAGAATAGAGCGGACTATAAATTTTTGTATTGCAAATATAAATCATTGGCTATAATATGTACTATAATATTTTCAATCCTAGTTCAATAGTCTTCAACACCCCATAGTCATTACAATTTTCTATTACATACAAGATCACAAAGAATTACAATACAAAGAATATGCATTACAATTTTCTATTACATACAACCTCATGTACTACTCTACAAATAGCATTTATAGAGAGGTTTTTAATATTTCATCTTCAACTATTTATTCATCTCCTAAAACAAGTTGAGGTTTTCAAAATCCTTACAAGTTATAAAACCAATAAATTTTTTATTTAAAACATGTTGGCAAATTTTTTTTTTTTGAGCAATACTTCTTATAAACATCCACCATGGGGATTGAACCTGGGTCACATCATCGATAATGCAAGTGGCGTTCTTGTTGGAAGTTTTGCAATATTCCACATTAAGTTTTTTTGATGAATTTTATTGATGTAAGATTGACGGATATATATATATATGCTATGATGTTGTGTTTTCGGTATATATGGTATGTTATAGCTTTGTACATATTAAATTTTTTTTTTCATGCATCACTTTCCTGGAAATAATATTTATAAATAACAATGTGAGAAAAGATTCAGTGAAAATCATCAGGTGTGGTCACAGAAAGCGCTGCTTCAAAAGTTCATCATTAATAAAAAAATGATTTATTTGTTTTAAAAATTGGTATTGTTATGAACAAGAGAACAAGGGTGTGTTTGCCTCTCAGTAATGGTGATAGATGCATTCACCCCATTTCATGGAGAACGTAATATTTTTACAAAGAAAATTTGGTAGAGATCACGTTACACAAGCAACACCGAACAAATGATACACAAGTGTTTCTCCTTTGAACAACTCAGAGAATCAAACCTTTCCTTACTTTCATGCTAAAAATGAGGATACAAAAGAAAAGCCCTTTTACAATTTTGAAAATTCCCTCAAATACCCTATTTTCCCCTTTTCTCGCCTAAAACCATCTATTTCAAATTTGAAATTTGGGGGCAACTTGTCGAGGTCGTAACTTCACGCTCGTTGACCCGATTGACTATTACAACATATTTTTAGAAATGACATGAAATGAGCTAAGCGGGAAGATCCTTATCTCTTCACACCAAGGCTTGTGTCTAGCCGAAAATCCTAAAATTCAATGTCTAACACCTTCAAAAATATCCTGCAAGTTAAACTAGTTTTACTAGTTTTAAAAAATTAAACAGTTACAATTTTTTTCGAGTGATGCAAGATCACTCTTACACCACTGGATGCTCCTACATCAGACACCCAGGGTAATTTTGAGAAGTGAACTTCAATTCTCTATTTTTGGAAGAAAACCAAGGTGTTCAACCTCAGCCTTTGACAACCAAGATGAATCTTCAATAGGTCTGCCCTTCCACTTAACAAGGTATTCTACATACTGCCTATTTCTGGTACTTTTGCCGATGCAGGTATCCAGGATCTCTTTTACCTCTTCCATTTCTTGAGTGGATGCTAGAATATTTCATAATTCTGCTACTGGTCCCTCATCATTGTATCCTTCATGGTATTCTACCAAATCTAAAATGTTAAAAATAGGTGATATGTTAAGCCCACTTGGAAATTTCACTTCATATGCATTGCCTGAATCCTATTTTTTTATGATTCTTCATGGTCCAAAATTCTTCATTTTTAGCTTGTTATAATAGGAAACCTTTATTTTTTCAGATGGACCATAACTTCATCTCCCACTTCAAATTCCTTAAACCGTCGCTTCTGGTCTGCCCTTATCTTGTACTGAGTATTCATATTAGTAATATGCTTCTTCACTTCTTCATGCAAGCTCTTTAGATGCTCTGCAAAGTCCTCAACCTTAGCACTATACTTTTCCCCTATATCCATATTTCTCAACTCAGAAGCATTTCTTGGACTGCTCCCATATATTATCTAGAATGGAGATTTGTTAGTACTCCTGTTGACCAAATTATTGTATGCAAATTTTGCCTATGGCAAAACCAAATCTCATCCCTTAGGCTTATCTCCTACCAAGCATCTCAGTAGATTACCCAAACTTATATTCATCACATTTGTTTGTCCATCATTCTATGGGTGGTATGCAAAATTGAATTTCAAATCTGTCTTCAATTTCTTCCACAAGGTTCTCCAGAAATACCCAACAAACTTGGTATCTCTATCAAAAACTATACTCTTTGGTAGACCATGAATTTGTACCACCTCTTTGAAAAATAAACCTACAACATGAAATGCATCATTAGTTTTCTGGCAAGGAATAAAATGTGCCATCTTTGAAAACTTGTCAACCACCACAAATATGGAGTCATTTCCCCTCTATGTCTTTGGTAGGCCAAGAACAAAATCCATGTTGATGTCCTCCCATGGTCTCTCTGGTATAGGTAATGGATGATATAATCCAGTGTTTTGTCTCACACCCTTGGCCATCTGGCATACTCTAAAACTTTGCACAAATCTCTTCACATATTGTTGCAACTATGGCCAATAGTAGTTCTCACTAACGATGGCAATGGTCTTATATTGACCAAAGTGTCTAGCCAACCCTCCACTATGTTTCTCCTTGACCAAATTATCCCTCATTGAACTCCTTGGAATGCGTAATTGGTTTCCTTTGAACAACATTCCATCTTGGATCAAAAAATCCAACCACTTAGTCCTGTCCAAGGTAATAGGTGCTAAGCAAACCCTCCAAGCCTCTACAAAATCAAGATCTTCAGGATAAAAACCCTTAAGTTTGTCAAACCCTAAAACTTCCACCTTCATTTCTATCAATAAAAATTGACTTCTACTTAAGGTATATACAACTCTGTTTGACTTTTCACTCCTGTGCTTCAACACAAAGGTATAACTCTGTAGAAACTCAACCCACTTCAAGTGCCTCTGATTTAGCTTCCCTTGGCTATTAATATATTGTAAGGCCTGATGATCAGTATATAGAACAAACTATTTTGGCAACAAATAATGCCTCCATTTCTTCAGAGCTTGAACTATAGCATAAAACTCCTGATCATATACAAAATATTTATTTCTAGCATCATTAAGCTTCTCACTAAAATAGGCAATAGGTTTACCTTCTTGACTCAACACAACTCCTATGGCACTACCACTAGCATCACAATCTACCTAAAATACCTTCTTCTTCAACATATTAAAGATCTTATCTGCTCCTAAGGTCCACTTAAATTCTTTCTTATCCCCTCTCATTGTTTTTGTTAGGGGTGCTCAAATACTGCTAAAATTTCTAATGAATTTTTTTTTAAAACTTGCTAGACCATGAAATGATATTACCTCAGTTATGCTTCTTAGAGTAGGCCATTCAATGATAGCCCTCACCTTTTTTGGGTCTATTTTTAGACCTTCGGCTAAGATGACAAATCCCAGATACACTAACTCCTTCTTCACAAAACAACACTTTTTTAAATTAATCAACAACTGCTCCTCCCTCAGCTTCTCAAAAACCCTTCTGATATGCATCAGGTGCTCCTCCAGGGTCTTGCTAAATATTAAAATGTTATCCAAATAGACAATGACAAATTTTCCTAAAAACTCCTTCAATACCTCATTCATCAGCCACATGAATGTGCTTGGTGCATTGGTTAGCCCAAATGGCATGACTAACTACTCATACAAACCCTCTCCAGTCTTGAAGGTTGTCTTCCATTCATCTCCTTCTCTGACACGAATCTGATGGTACCCACTCTTCAGGTCAATCTTTGTGAAGTACTTGGCTCCACTCAAATAGTCCATAATGTCATCCATCCTTGGCAATGGGAATCTATCTTTTATGGTGATCTTATTAATAGCTCGAGAGTTTGTACACATTCTCCACTCTCCATATTTATTTGGTGCTAGTACTACAGGTACTGCACATGGACTCAGGCTCTCTCGAATCAATCCCTTTTTTAGCAACTCTTGGACTTATCTATTTAGCTCCTCACTTTCTACAGGAGTCATTCTATGGGTTGCCTTATTGGGTAAACTAGATCCTGGTACCAAATATATATGGTGACTGATCTTCCTCACAGGTGGCAAATCCTTAGGAACATTATCTAATATAATATCTATAAATTCTTCTAACAGACCTGAGACTTCTACTGGGGTATCTTTACATTCTTCTTCCTTAACTCTAGGAATTAATGCATAGCACATATGGTCATGCTTCAAACCATCCAAAAACATTCTACCTTCAACTAAACAGATTTTGGCACTACTACATACCTTTTCGTCCACCTCGTTCAGGAGCTTTAGCTTATGGCGCACTCCATTATTTGTCAGGGAGTAAGTGTTGGCACGACCATCATGCACTGCACACCGATCAAACTATAATGGCCTTTCCAACAGCAAATGGCAAGCATCCATAGGTAGGATGTCACACAAGACCTCATCATGGTAATTCCCAATATTAAATTTTACCAAGTATTTCTCATTGACCAAATCCCTATGGTCCTTATGCAACCATACAATTCAATATGGATGCGGGTGTCTCTTCCTCTCTAATTATAATTTGGTAACCATTCCTTCTGAAACTAGGTTATCTATGCTACCATTGTCTATGATAATATTACAGATATTACCTGCACATTTACACCTTGTGTGAAATAAGCTCTTCCTCTGATTTGGGTCTCTCTCCTCATTCAACAAGGCTCTCCTTGTGATCAACACTTCTCTTTCTACTTCTTCAGAGTTCTCAGATTCAACACCTTCATCAACTATCATAGCTTGGGCATTACCTTCATGCCTCCTATTTATCCTCTCTTGGTTTTGTGGACACTCGTATGCTTGATGTCCTTCTTTGCCATAGTGGAAACAGGTTCCATGAAATCCTCCTCTTCCAAACCCTCGTCTAGACCTTTCTCTTCCTCTCTAGTAACCATTTTTTTGATCACGGGGGCTGTAAACATTATCTCCCTTTTGGTCTTGACTACTACTGGCTTCTCCATTCTTCTTATAATCTTCATTTCGTCCTCCATTTTTTCTTCCACCAGTTCTTGCACCATGACCTCTTCCTCTTTGCTTGCTCTCAAACCTTCTGTTCAGATTTTCTTCAACCCTCAAGGAAAACTAGTAAGCATCCTCTATGGTAGTTATCCTAACCAGACTTAACTCCTCTTGAATACTTGCTTGTAACCCATTACTATAACGGGCTACCTTCTCCTTGTTGGCCTTAGAATGGCCTATTCTAATTAAAATTTTGTAAAACTCCTATGTGTATTCTTTGATAGAATTACTTGACAGCCTCAAACCTTACATTTTATTTAGAAGATCCAACTCGTAGTCAGCTAGAATGAACTGCCTCTTCAACTTCTCTAACATTCGCTCCCATTTTGTTATCCTTTCTTTTCCTCTTTTGTTTCTTTCTAGCTACACTCCCTTCCACCATATGCTAGCATGACCCTTCAACTTGGTATTAGAAAACTTGACCCTATCAGGATCTTCAACCTCCTCATACTCAAAGTATTCTTCCAAATCATTGATCCAGTCAATCAACTCCTTTGGATCAATATTTTTTGAATACATAGAAACCTCCATCTTTGATTTCTTTCCAATCTGAGATATGGCTCTGTATAACCTGGCTTGTGCAGGATCTACTGCCTCTTCTTCTTCCTTGAACTGGTCCTCTTCTTCTTCAACTTCATCTTCACTGCCATATTCTCTCCTTGTCTCAAACTCTCTATGCAGCTCCTCTTGCAGAGCCTAAACTTGCCTCTACAAAGCTTTGAAACCTTCTTCTGGCACCATATTTCTCCCACCATCATGGTTTCTTCGTGGAGGTATTTTGCTCACTTATCTTACAAAACCTAACCATATCCTGGTGTAAATTGCCTCACATCCGGTGATATATTTACACACTTAGGAACTCCCGCTCTGATACCACTTGGTAGAGATCACGTTACACAAGCAACACCAAAAAAATGATACACAAGTTTTTCTCCTTTGAACACCTTAGATAATCAAACCTTTTCTTACTTTCATGCCAAAAAAGAGGATCCAAAAGAAAAGCCACTTTGGGGCGAAAAGCTATTTTTAAAAATAATATTTGAGGGTGCCCAAAGTCAATGTGCAAAGAAAATAGAATAAAGTACATTTACCCCAAGGTAGGGGCGATAGCTTTGTTTGCCCCACTTTGGGATGAACATCATCTAAAGAATGGCTAAAGGAAACATTGACCAGTCAGTAGCGCATTCACCCGTTGACCAACCAATAGCGCATTCACCCTGGATGAGGGGTGAACATTCCATTTGCTTCTCCTGTGGGTGAAAGCGCAACAAAAAAAAATTGCAAAGCACCAATGGGGACGTTGAAAAGTCAATAATATTTTCACCCCACTTTGGGGTGAACGTCACATTCGCATTCCTTTTGGGGCAAAACTACATGAAAGTGACTTTGTCCATTTTTGAGATTTCATTTGTGCTAGGGGTGCAAGTTTCATTCGCCCAAAGCAATGAGCAATAGCGTCTTTCGCCTCCTTTTGGGGTGAATGTGCATTTATAAAAGCTAAATATTTTATGAAGGAATATGAAGTTTTGACTTGCCATTTTCAAATATGAAGCATCAAAAGGCGAATACGGCAATAAGGTCGAAGAAGGAGGATTTCTATGGATTTCAATGGTCTAATTAATTAAAGGAAATATGTTTACCCATTTTTTGAGCTTATTCGACTTCAGTGCTGAAATAGTTTTTCAAAGATGCCCAATATTAGTGAATGCAGGGTATTTAATGATTGGGGCAAAATGTAGCTAAAATGTGATTTTCAAGGTGAAGAAGCTATTATTTTTAAGTCACCCAATGATTTTTATAAGTTCAAAAGTATTACAAATAAATTTAAGTTTCCAAGGAAAGAAGAAGACCCTGAGTCAACGACCAGGGCTACAGTTTTCATGCACCAACATTAGGATATAACTGATTTCTTGGAAATTTTGCCCTTAAAAACTGGATCACTGCCTCCAGGGAAATATTTTCAAAGATTTCAAGGAGGAATTGTCTCACCAATGTCCCTGATCTATGAACATTTTGTCTTCATTTGAATTTAATGAAATAGGTGAAATCCTCTATAAATATTAGTCAATTTTTTATTGTAAAAGAGGTTAGACATTCTACATAAAAACTACTCAAGTTCTCTGCATCAATAGAAGATACTAGGCTTCTGAATTTGCAAGTGATCTTGTGTATGATTTTCTTCTATTCTATGAATTTCTATTTTATGTTCATTTCCATTGTCTATTGTAAAGTTTGAATTCTACATCTGAGTTTGAACATTGCTAGTGAAAGGGTGAGTTCTGGAATGTGATCTTGAAGGTTGCCTATGTAATAATGTAAGTAAATTCTATTTCATTTCTTTCATTACATGCTACTTCAATTCTTGGGTGGAATTCCTGCTACTAGTCTATCCCTAATCCTACATCTTCGACTTATGGCCATATTTCCCATCTCTTTTCATCATTTCCAATTTCTTTCCTACAACTCTAGTCTTAACTAGTGTAGTATTTAGTAAGGGAACCAACTCTCTCTAGATATTTGCATGAAGGACATTACTTTCCTTCGATATTTCAATTTTGGCCATGTCTAGGGTGCAAAAATGTATTTTTTTATAATTAGGAAGATATTTGACCAATAGTTTTTGGCACGCCTTGTGGGACACTGAAATTTCTACTTTCAATAGTATTGAGGTTTTATGTTTGACTTTGTTCTATATAGTTAGAACATATGGTGACTCAATTATAACCGAAAGCCTCTGAACGTGAAGGTAGCGAAAGTTGTGCTTCATGATTACAATATCGAAGGTCAAAAATATTGAAGATCCCATTGAGTTTTATGAATTTGATAATGAAATATTAGGTGAACACCTAAGGTTAGTTTGTTCACCTTATACATCATTCACAACATCCTCACAGATAGTTGGTGTATTTTTTACATTGTCAATTCCATCTAGTAACGATACTAGAATCCTACCTGTGCAACCTCATACACTAGTCCAAATGGATCAAAACCCACCACCATATTAGCCACAACCACCAAGGCAGTTCTCAGCTTGGAATAGCTCAGGATCTTTAAATTTGCAAGCACAAAATTTAGTCCCCCAAGTAGCTTTGAAGGCTTGTACTAGTATCGATCTTTACTGACCACCACCATAGCTACATGGGATCAGTAGGTGGAATTACTGATTAAGAATTTTTATGAGCAGGACAATCCATTCTCCTTGTTGCATCAATTTACAATGATCCAAAGAAATCTATAGGAGGATATAGTAGACTTCAACGTCAGATTTACCCGAAGTTGGAAAAGAGTTCCTGATGGTCTTAGAACTACCCATGAACAAGCTACGTTTTACTACCTCAGAGCATTAAATTCCAACATCGGTATGGATTTTTGATAGGCCAATGTGAATACGTTCCTAGAACTGTACACGCAAGCATAGAAAGCCAAATCATATTTGATCACCATAGGTAAGCTTACCACAAAAGTGACCATACCCATTCTTCCCGATCTTCCACAACATTTGTATTCAAGTACATTTTTGTAGCCTATACCTTCTATGTACCCAGTTCCTTCATGGAGCTCGGGTTCACCTCAAATCACTCTGAATCCTATCCCACAACTTCCTACTCCAAGATTTATGCAGTTACCCACACCAACAACATCACAGTTGCCAACACTCGTTCCTTTACCAGTGTTACCAGCACCATTATTTACACTATCATTGTATGCCCCATAAGTACCTCTACATTTACCATCTCCTCTTTCTCCCTCGAATCCTGATCCCTACATGAAATTTTTACAATAGGTACAATTTGCTAATTCAACCATAAGAACAATTTTAAACAAGCTTAAAAATGGTAAGGAAGCTAAAGCTAATTTTTGATCAAGGAGATTTCAAACACCAACGATTACCCGATAGTAAGCAACCACTAGCAAGGGCCATGAAAGGAACACAACTGTGTTAAAAAATGAAGAAACTAGTACATCGAGAGAGAGCATATTGGTGCTCCACTTGTAATGATCCTCATGGAGAAGACACGTGTATGGTGCATTTGAACTATGTACAGATGTTAGCTGAAAGTGTTGTTGGCGAACAAGTTAATATGATAATGGAGGTTGATCATAATTTTATGGTCCCCTCTTTGGAGCAAGTTTTAGTTCTTACAAGGATTGGAAAGAATACAGTAACTGTAGATCTAGTAGAATTGGAACCCCTAAAGGTCCCCGTTGAGCAGTGAACGTGCAACCACCAGTGAAAGTGTCTAGTATGATGACAAAGCAACAAGATTCTATCCTATTGAAAGTTTTACTACCCAAGCAAGGACAAGAGAATATGAAGGCATCAACTTCATAATCTGCAACAACTCAAGAACAAAATGAAACAAAATAGCAAGCCAAAGAGTACCTCAAGTATCCATCATTGAAAAAGAGACAAAGGGTGGAGGCTACTTAGTGATACCGAAATAAGTATGAGTAGGTTGTAGAAGAAAATGTTCTTGGTACCTCCAATTATAACATTGTGGAATATATGAAGAAGATACCAAAAAAAGTAAGCCTATACGATGTATTCCAGTTACCTGGACAAGTTGACCTACTGCAAGAGTCTCTTAAGACTACAAAAGATCAAAATAAGAGTCATTCCCAAACTGTGTTAGCATATATTTTACTGAATTCTACCACTAGAAATAATAGACCACCCTTGTTTAATCTCTCTTAAAATGGAGGGGTGGATTGTGCATAACTGTATGATTGACTTTGGTGTCACAACTACTGTCATGCCAAAGGCAGTATGTGAAGTCATGGGGATGGAATACACAAGAAGTAGTCTAGGAGTATTGCAGTTGGATGGGACCCCAATCAAAATAGTGGGAGTAATCAAAGATATTTCTATTGTTCTACATAGTATACCGTAGATCACTATTATTCAAGAAGTAGTGGTGGTTGACTTGGAACCATACTTCAACATGTGTCTCTCAAGGGAGTTCATGGTGAAGTTAGGAGGGTACCTTTCCTTGGATTATTCACATTTGGAGATTTCATTCAAGGGAAGAAGAATCCGCATCTATAATGAGAAGCCCTCTACTTTTCATATAGAGAAACTGGAAGAAGAGGAAGAAAAATCCATAGGTGCAGTCAACATGATGACCGAAGAATTACAAGAAGCTGATTTTATGGAAGAAGCGCTTGGTGAGCTCCCCCTTGAATATGAATTCTCACTCATGGATTTCAATGCAATGGTCGAAACTGATATTGGTTGTTACACTATAACCAAACCCGAGTATATGGAAGAAAAAGTCCCTATTTCTCCAAACCCTATTGCAAATTAGTTAATGAAATTGTATTTTTATGGTGCGAGGTGTAAAAATGGTGCAGGGGCTGGTATTTTTCTGGTTTCTCCTACGGGATTACAGAAGACCTATTCATATAGATTAACTTGGAGTTGCACAAAAAATACCACCAAATATGAAGCGTTGTGTCTTGGTTTGAGAAAAGGCTGAAAAGTTGGGCATAAAACAATTGTAAATATTTGGAGATTCTAAACTCATTGTCAATCATACCATAAAAAATTATGCATCAAAGCAACACTACTTGAATGCCTATCACAATAAGGTATGGGATTTTTTTGAGTCCTTTTATAGCCTTGAGAATTCAGGCAATTTCACGAGAGTAGAACAAGCATGCAAATAATTTAGCTTTCCTTGGGGCTAATTACTCTCCCATGGAGCAAGTAGTCAAGAAACCCAAGATTTTTAGGGTAATTTATAGATCCTCAATCCTTGATAAGAAGCTCTATTGGTAAGTGTTTGACAATGATGAGCAAATAGTCAATTTTTTGATTAAGGAA
This sequence comes from Wollemia nobilis, assembly GCA_028583015.1. Taxonomy (NCBI): domain Eukaryota; kingdom Viridiplantae; phylum Streptophyta; class Pinopsida; order Araucariales; family Araucariaceae; genus Wollemia; species Wollemia nobilis. Next base: position 1,871,205 of record JAQPPZ010002297.1, read on the forward strand.
GCTGCGAGCATAGATGATAGAGTACTTATCAAATAGGAAATGGAAGGAATGATTCAATTGAAGAATAATCATATTCCTAGGGTGTTTATTTCGCTGGAAAGTATATTTGACCAAAATGATAGGGCTGAGAAGCATAAAATCAAGGTAGATGCGAAGGAATATAAGGAGTTGCAGCTGGAGCCTGAGAAGATCATCAAAATTAGAACCGATTGTACTTTAGTAGAATTTGAGGATATCAAGAGCTTGTGTTACGAGTTCCCAGACATCGTTGCATGGAGCTATCATGATTTAAAGGGATATGACAAAAATGTAATCCAGCATACCATTAAGCTATAGGAGGGAGTAAAACCCTTTTGATAGAAACAACGGTATGTCAATCACAAAATTGAGGTTCTCATGAAGGTAACATTGTTAAAGATGCTAGAAGCAAAGATAATATATCCAATTAAGAACTCAACATGGGTGGAGAACCTCTAGTGCCAGTACGGAATAAGAATGGAGATATCCATCTGTGCATAGATTTTTGAAATTTAAACCAAGCATCATTAAAATATCACTACCCTCTGCCATGGATTGATCAAATTCTCCATGTAGTTATTGGAGCATAGAGATTTTTATTGCTAGATGGTTTCTCTAGTTATAATCATATTTGGGTAAAATATGAGGATCAGCACAAGATGGTGTTCACTACTAAGTGGGGCATGTTCACCTATCAAAGAATATCGTTTGGTCTTTCAAATGCTGGTGCTACCTTTTAGAGAGCCATGGACATCACTTTCAATGAGTTATTAAATAGAGTTATTTTGATTTACCTTGATGATATGACTATGTTTTTGCATCGTAGAGAAGAGCACATTTCTCACTTGAGGCAGGTGTTCAAAAAATATTGAGAGTTTAGGATTTTCATTAACCCGAAAAAGTCCATATTCATTGTCAAAGAGGGGAAATTTTTAGGTCATGTGATCTCACAAGAAGGACTGGTGATTGATCCCACAAGGGTCGAGGCACTCTTGAAACTACCACTACCAGTTAACAAGAAGGACCTACAGTCATTCTTCGGCCAGATAAATTTCATTTGAAAGTTCATTGCCGATTTTGCTCAGGTGGTGAAACCCATGACCGAGCTCCTAAAAAGAATGCAGAATTCAAATGGACCGAGGCAAGAAGATAGAATTTTTGGGAGATCAAGGAAAAAATCACCCAAGCACTAGGGTTTAAACAACCCATATTATTCTAAGGACTTCATTCTCTATGCAGTGGGTGAGCAAGAAAGTTATGCCATCGTTCTCACGTAGAAACAAGAAGATGGAGATGAAAAGTTGATTGCCTTCTTGAGCCAAGTTATTGCACTACACCAGGAGAAGTATAATTTCATTGAAAAACAGGTGTATGCAGTGATGAAATCCCTGAAGAAATTCTGGCACTTTGTCTCATAGAGCAAAACAATCATTTATGTTATACACCTAGATGTTCGAAACTTCATTCTCCAAGGGGAACTAGGCGATAAAAGAGCGGGTTGGGTCTCAAATATTCAAGAGTATGATGTGGATATCCGACCAACAAAGCTAATCCATGGATGAGCTCTCTTCCAAGAATTAGCCAAAAGTGCAACATCCAAATCATTGGCTCCAATACAGAATGAGGACATCAACGAAAGCATTTGTGCAAATCATGCTATAGGTGATCGTGACTGGATAGAGGACCTTATAGAATTATTTACCTCAGGGAAATGTCCATCACATCTTGATGCTTCACAACGTCAAAGGTTCAGGCTGCAAGCACTTAAATATGTCTTATTGCCAAGTGGATTATTCCATAAAAATATAGACGGAGTGCTCCTCAAGTGTGTGAAGGGGTCAGAAAAGGAGAAAATATTGGAAGAGTTTCATTTTGGTCTATCTAGTGGCCATTATGTAGGAAGGCCCATGGCCTTGAAGATCATTTGGGCTGGTTACTTTTGGTCCATACTTTTTGTAGATGCACATAAGATGAGCTGAAACTGTGATAGTTGTCAGCGGTATGTTGGCAGGACAAGGAAAGGATCATTTTCCCTACACCCAATTCAAGTAGAAGCATCATTTTAGCAATGGGGTTTTAAATTCATTGGAGTCATAGACCCTCACTCATCTGCTAAGCATAAATACATCCTAACAATAATATATTATTTCACTAGATGGAGTCAGTAATAAGAAAATACACTTGCGGTAGAGGCCATCCCTACAAAAAAAGTAGATCAAGCTATGGTCATATCTTTCCTTGAGGGATTGATCACCCGTTTTGGTGTTCCAAATGCTATTGTAACAGATAACGGGACTCCATTTATTGGGGCTAATATCACCAAATTTGCAAGCAAGTATGGGATTTATCTCAATATATCATCCAATTATTACCCACAAGGGAATGACTTGGTCGAATCCACTAACAAAAACTTATTACAAATCTTGAAGAGAACACTAGGAAGCAATAAAAGGAGTTGGCACTTATTTTTGAATCAAGCTTTGTGGGCAGACCATATATCAGTGAAAAATTCTATTAAAGTCTCCCCTTACTCCCTCATGTATGGGAAATAAGTAGTCCTACCTACTCATATTGAGCTCCCTATCCTTCAGACCTTGTAGTTGTTCAAAGATGAAGATGATGAGTATGATCCAATGAGCGCAAGGTTGGCTCAATTATTGCAGTTGGAGGAAGAAAGAGAAAAGGTGTATCAAGTCTTCGTAGAACACACCAAAGTGATGCATAAATGGTTTGGAAAAAAACAACAAAGTGTAGGTTTTAGGTGGGAGGCTTAGTCCTCAAATGGAATGAGAACAAAGCCAAGCCAGGGAAGCACCACAAGTTTGATGTGATCTGGGAAGGTCCATTTTAAGTCTCGACAGTGAATTCGGCAAATGCATATCATCTTCGGGATATGGATGGTTGGGATCTAATGATTCCAGTAAATGGTCTTCATTTGAAGGCCTACATTCAATGATCAAATCAAGAGGTACCAATTTGTAAATATGTATATATTTCTAGTTGTAGTAATTTTTATCTTTTATTGCTTTATAAAAAAAAAATATGAAAAGATGTGAAAAATATCAAAAATATGTATATCTATGCGGTGGCCCAAAGCATGTGACTCTGATTCCATGTCAAGAGTCAAATTCACTTTCGCCCGACGAGTGGGGTGAAAGCCTCATTCACCCCAAGTGCAGGTGAACGTATATATATCTAAAAAAATAAAAAAAATAATAATAATTTTAATTAAATTTTTTATATTATGTTTTAATTAAAACGCGATGTGCCCTTTGGAGTTGTAAAAGGCGCACTCCCCTTTTTCGTGAACACTTTTTAGATTTTAATGCATGCAATGCTTAGGTGTTGATAGACAACGTCTTTATAAAAAAATGAATGAGAAGAAAAAAAAAAGAAAGAGATATAAATAACAATAAAGCCACGCGAAAGCACAAGTTATACACAACATTTGGCATGAAATTGAATTCCAAATTAAGGAATATAAAAAGAAAAAAGAGAAAAGAAAAAGCCATAAAATCAAGTTTTTTTAGAAAAATCTAAAATCAATCCATGCTTTTTCTAATTTTGGGCTAAATGGGAAGGAAGATATGGCTTTAAAAGAAAAGGCATTCACCATAAATTTCATCAATCAGGTGGAGAGCGCTTTCGGGGTGAAGGAGAAGAAAATCAAAGTGTGCTTCAGCGATGTTTTACCCTCATTATTCTTCGGAGCACGATGATTTTTTAGGAGTGAAAGGAGATGAAGAGCACCCTCAAGGTGATTTTACCCGATACGTGGTAAAGTTCAGAAAAAGAGTGGGCACATTAAATGATGCATTCCTAGGGTAGTTAATGCAAAACATGCGCCCAGGTTGCATTGGGAGGTGTTTGTGCTCTCTCGGGAGCTGAGATTTCACCACGTCAGGAGAAAAAGAGCCCATTAATCTATAGGTGGTGAATTTGTTATTTTCGAAGCAGTTTAGATAGCCAATACATGTTTTTGGGGTATTTAATTCAAAATGTGCACCCAAATTTGCATTAGAAAATAATTTGGTTTTCCCAAGGAGCGAGAATTCACATCATTGGTTTTCGAGTGGCCGATTTATTTTTCCCAAGTAAGATTTAATAGCCAGGGCATGTTTTACAATGAAATTACGTGGCAAGGGAGGCACACTTTCCAAGGATGATCTTGCAACGAATAACAATTGATACTGTTAGAACATCGAGAACAATGCATGGTGGGTGAAACAAAGTGCACATTCTTCCGAAATCACCCGAGGGAAATTCAACATTTACTATGGTGGTTGGAAGGGAGCTCTATATAAAGAAATAGGTAAAAGCTTCTTTGTTTATCTTAAAAAATTTTATTGTCGTTGTGTTTTCAAAAGCTGTTGTTGCAGAGATTACAAAGAAAATTTAGGAAAGCCACCAGAGGGATATAATGGGAAAAAGAAGCAAAGAGATGCAAGAGGCTACAAAGCCCAAGAAGTCTAGAAAGAAAGAAGGTGGGTCAAAATACAAGAAGGCCCGAAGGAATGAGAATGTGATTTAGACCCGTACACTGACACTATGGCAGATATTGGAGACTGTGTAATTACTAACAAGGACATGGAGAAACTACGACAAGATGTGGAGTTCATCGTAAAGCAAGGATTAACAATAGAAATCCCTTTAACTATGTCATTCCACGCATAGTTATCTTGGTATTTGTGTACGCCCGTACACCCTTGTCCAGAAGTTGGTGAAGCTAATTGCTCAATTTTATAATCCGGTTACTAGGATGGTGCGAAAGGCAAACAAAGAAGCACTTTTTTCTATTTCTACTGATGAAGTGCGGGAAGCATTTTCCTGTGGGTTGAAGCCTCCTTCATATGTGATTAGCAAGAAGCTACATACCAATGAGTAGGAGGATAGATATGTATCTACTGTGATGATGCATCAGTTCATGGAGACGTAGTTAATTAAAGAGCCACAACTAGGGCAACTTCCAAACTTGCCAAAGTCACTTACGGAGTTCAAAAGCCCAGATATTTACTCAATGTTAGCGTGGGTTGCTGGTCTACCGATAGATTCCACAGTTCATAAGTGGAAAGCGGCCCTAGCACAATGTATATTCCAAGGGGAGTTTTATGCTCCATCAACCATGAAGTAGGGCACCAATCCATTTTACTTTGATTGGGCCAATTTTATATCTCAAAAATTGCATTTCCAGCTGGAGAGGTTACATACTAGAGAAGATACGTCATTCAAGCATACCTCCTTTCTGGTCTGGTATTTATTTTTCCATCTACACCAGCATTTTTCATTTATTGTAGTAAGGCAAATGGATGAGAAAGATGAGCTTCTACCAGTATATATGTGGACTTCCACTCTATCAAGTAGGGAGTCATTTTATAGTTTTAACCATTTATTTCTAGGGCCTGCAATAGAGCTTCTTTGTGGTGCATGTGAAAGAGTGCCATGGGATATGAGAGAAGCAATGGCTACAACCGAAAAAGGTGACATATTTTTGTTGACTCAGGGCATGGTCGTAAGAATCTATGGCTTCACGGGTAAGCCATTCTTGCTCCCATACTTTACCATTGAACACATTTTTGCCATGGAGGTGGTGCACCAAATAGACTATGCTAATGATGTATATGGAGTAGGGCGGTACAAGAGGACAACTTGCAATATACCTTTCAAGTTTGGTAGTATAGAAGTAAGCTAGGTCGGGCAGAACAAGCTACTCACAATGACACTTCAAGACTTGGGGTTGATAGAACTACCACAACGGTGGAGGTATGACCCATTGGGTAAATTTATAGAAATAATCAAGGCCAAGACATTTCACTATTGCCCATGACTCGATATTGAAAAGAGGCGCAATAATTTTGATGGACCTGACTTGGAGTGGCATGTCAAAAATATGATGTCGCTGCCACCCTAGCATGACTATTATGAATAGGAGGTGGAGTATAATCTGGCAAGGTACAAAAATTAGATTCCTCCACCTAGACTATTTAGTCAGATAAAAGAAAGCCAGCCCCTATGGACCGAGGAAAAAATTATGAACTGGTGGATAATGCGGGTTCATAGAGGGAAAATTACATCACCTTTTGGGTTGAAGATGGATGAGGCATTTTTGAACACCTATGATGAGTTTTTTGGCACCTATCAACCCATCACTTTTACCAAGATCTTGCCCCAAAATTTTCAATATTCTGATAGTGGCAAAAGTGGGACAAAATAAGAGCACCCGATAGTTGAAGAAGAGACCCCTGAGGAGGAGGAAAAATAGTATGTGTTTCAATGGAGGTCGCAGTGGATGAAGCGTAAAGTTGATGAGGTACCTTTGGTAGAGAAGCAAACTATCCAAGACATGCCCCCATTTTTGAAAGCTACGAAGAAGCCAAGGATCGGTGCCACTTCCTCCTCTACTACTGTAGTTTTGGTTGTTACAGTTCCCATAGTTCCAGTTGTTTTAGTGACTATTATTTTCCCTCCATTGGTGATAGATGCTCCTATGATGGTCGCACAAATATTTTTGATGATTCATGAACATTTGGAGGACCAATAGATGGAGGACCCATAGGTGGAGGTCGTTAATGTTGAGGAGGAAGCGGAGGAGCAACAGGAAGAAATTATTTCACAGTCGCTTCCATCATCGGAACACATGGTGCCTACGCTCGAAGGTACGTCTTTCTTTCCCCCTCCTTCTTCGGAGCATGTAGTGGCTGTCAGTTTATTTCCATCAATTTTTGCATCAATATCTCCCCCTTTCGGTATGCCCTCCATGTCCATTTTGCTTCCCTCTTCTTCCCCTTTGTAGGTCACTACTACTCCTTCTTATTCCCCTTTCTTCGGCCTCCCTTTCTTTTAGTTCATTCGCGTCAGGACCAAACCCATTTTCGTGCCCTTCTCCCCAATTTCCACTACCACTTTCACCGAGGTTGTAAGTATGCAAGCTCCTCCCAGAGTGAGCGTAACTATAGTCGAACCTAGTTCCTCCACTCACTCTATTATTTTGGTCCCTCCCCTTCTAGCCATCTCTTCCACTTCCTTTGAGCCCGACCGCTCACAAATTTTGATACCTTTCACACTATTTTTGGAGTTACAAGTACTGCCAAAAGTTGAGGTGGCATTGAAGCAACCCGACAAAGAAAAAATCAATTGGGCGCACCTCAGTTCATCACAATGGTTGAAAAGCCAAAAATAGAAAGAAGCATTGGCTCCAACATAGCTGCTCAAGAAGGTTGCTTTTGATCCAGTTGCCATGGAGGCTCACACAACTAAGATCACTCCCCTGGTCCAGAAGCCACAAGGAGAAATGACGTCGAGTGATTACATTTGTGAGACTATAATAGAAGACCTGACCAAGATTGATCCCATAGAGAAAATGGGAAACATACAGGTTGATATGAGTTCGGTATACTTGCATGGTGAGTATTATAAGCAGAGATATTTTGATCATGAAAATAAAATTATCGAACTCGAAAGTGCCTTGGCAGCAAGTAGAGTGCAAGAGGAGAAGACAACCACGGAGAATGAATACTTGCACCAATAGGTAGCAGTGCACTTGAAAGAAAGGGATGCAACAAGAATAGATATGCAAGCACTCAGAACACAACTGGAGGCCATACAGAATCAACTGGCTGAAAAAGACCACACAAGTTGTGGGCTTCTCCCAAAAAACAATCAAAGAGGCTCACCTTCACTCGACTCAGAATTGTGAGAAGTTGGCAACACAAGTAGTCCAGGTTTTGCACTATTTATGGGCAGCCTAAATATAGATTCATATGGGTCAACAACTGATTGATAACATAGAGGAGATGCTGGAACCCTACATGGAGATGGCAGTAAAAATTCAAGCCCTAGCTAATTCCAGCATGCACATTCACCCCCTGAGAAAAATGGATCATGCTTGATCAGCTGCAAAGGTCACCTTGCACAGTTATTTTTAGATAATAGACCTGGTGAGGGAAGGCAGGAAAATCCTCAATGCCATAGAGTGAGAGCACACTATTTCCATGGTTCATTTTGATGCTCTCATTGATATGGGTTTTTTAGTTTTTATCGATAAATGGGGTGAACCTCTTCCAAAGGATCAATTGGAAGTGGCCTAAAATAAGTTCATGGAGGACACCTCATAAATTGATACATGGAAGGAGCCCATAATGAAAGCACAAGTATTTCTTCTTATGCAGAAGGTCACTCGCATGGAGCTGGTATTGTTTGAGTTAACCCAGTGAGCGAAGCACCTTAGCTTGGAGGACATATAGAACCTACGATATGTGTATGAGTCACTAAGTATCCCTTTCTTATTTACTACACATGATTGGGAGGATGTTATTACATTCTATGAGGTTAGCTATGAGAGCTTGAAGGAGAAATATGAGCGGGCAATAGTAGAGCGAGCAACAGCTGAAAAAGTGGTGGAAGAAGCAGCAGAGGTTGAAGCCATTGAGAAGGTAGAAGAGGAGGCATAAAGAAAAGCATCTACATCAAAAGCGCTAGCCAAATCCATAGATAATAAGACTCAGTAGAAGCCCAATGGATGAAAGCATGGGATCGCTTGCATCCATGCAAGATGGATACCCCGTGAGCCACCAAAAATATTGGCAGTTTTGCAATATGCCACATTAATTTTTTTGATGAATTTTATTGATGTAAGATCGATGGATATATATATGCTATGATGTTGTGTTTTTGGCCTATATGGTATGTTATAACTTTGTACATATTAAAATTTTGTTTTCATGCATCTCTTACCTGGAAATAATATTTATAAATAACAGTGTGAGAAAAGATTCAGTGAAAATCATCAAGTGTGGTCACAGAAAGCGTTGCTTCAGAAGTTCATCATTAATCAAAAATGATTTCTTTGCTTTTAAAATTGGTATTGTTATGAACAAGAGTGCAAGGGTGCATTCACCTCTCAGTAATGGTGACTGATGCGTTCACCCCATTTCAAGGTGAACATAATCTTTCTACAAAGCAAAAGAAAAAGAAAAGGGTTAAGTTTCGAATTAGGGTGCTTTCCCCCCAAATGAGGGGTAAAAATCCCTTTCGCCCCAAATGAGGGGTAAAAATCCCTTTCGCCCCACTTTGGGGTGAAAAGCCATTTTTAAAATAATTATTGAGGGCACCCGAAGTCAATGTGCAAAGAAAATAAAATAAAATACGTTCACCCCAAGGTAGGGGTGACAACTTTGTTCACCCCACTTTGGGGTGAACGTCATCTAAAGAATGGCTAAAGGAAACATTGACCAGTCGAGCAGCATGTTCGCTCGTTGATCAGCCAATAGTGCATTCACCCAGATGAGGGGCGAACATTCTATTAGCTTCTCCCATGGGCGAAAGCGCAACCAAAGAAAATTGCAAAGCACCAATGGGGATGTTGAAAATTCAATAAGATGTTTTCCCCACTTTGGGGCAAATGTCACATTCACCTTCCTTTTGAGGCAAAACTACATGAAAGTGACTTCGCCCATTTTTGAGATTTCATTTGTTCTAGGGGATGCAAGCTACGTTCGCCCGAAGCAATAAATGACAATGCCTTTTACCTCCTTTTTGGGAAAACCTGCATTTATAAAAGCTAAATGTCTTATGAAGGAATATGAAGTTTTGACTTACCAATTTCAAAGATGAAGCATTAGAAGGCGAATACAACAGTAAGGTCGAAGAAGGGGGTTGTCTATGGATTGCAATGGTCTAAGTATTTAAAGGCAACATTTTTACCCATTTTTTGAGCGAATTCGATTTAAGTGCCGACATAGTTTTTTCAAAGGCACCCAATATAGGTGAATGCAGGGCATTTAATGATTGGGGTAGAAAGTAGCCAAAATGTGAGTTTCAAGGTGAATAAGCTACTATTTTTAAGTCACCCAATGATTTTTATAAGTTCCAAAGTATTACGAACAAAGTTGAGTTTCCAAGGAAAGAAGAAGGCCCCGAGTCAATGACCGGGTTTGTAGTTTTCATGCATCGACATCAGGATATGATTGATTTCTTGAAAATTTCACCCTTAAAAACTGGATCGCTGCCTCCAGGGAAATATTTTCAAGGATTTCAAGGAGGAATTATCTCACCAATGTTCCTGATCTATGAACATTTTGTCTTCATGTGAATTTAATGAAAGAGGAAAAATCCTCTATAAATACTAATCAAATTTTCATTGTAAAAGAGGTTAGACATTCTGCAGAAAAACTATTCAAGTTCTCTGCATCAATAGAAGATACTAGGCTTCTGAATTTACAAGTGATCTTGTGTGTGATTTCCTTCTATTCTATGCATTTCTATTTTATGCTCATTTCCATTATCTACTGTAAAGTTTGAATTATGCATCTGAATTTGAACATTGTTGGTGAGAGGGTGAAATTTGGAGTGCGATCCTAGAGGTTGTCTATGCAAGATTGTAAGTAAATTTTGCTACCTTTATTTTATTACATGTTGCTTCAATGCTTGGGTGGAATTCCTGCTGCTAGTCTATCCCCAATCCTACACCTTCGGCCTATGGCCATATTTCCCATCTCTTTTTATCATTTCCAATTTCTTTCCTGCAACTCTAGTCTTAAACCAGTGTAGGATTTAGTAAGGGAGCCAACCCTCTCTGGAGATTGGCACGAAGGACATTCATTTCCTCCATCCTTTCAATGTTGACCATGTCTAGGGTGCATAAACGTATGTTTGTATAATTAGATAGATATTTGACCAACAAAACCTCGATAAAAACCTAATTAAAACATAAAAAAGTAAAATTAAATTCATATTTATATGAAAATAACTAACAAATAATTCTTTGAAAATATTTAAACGATGGATAAATAATAATAATTAGAATGTGAAGGGCCAATAAAATGCAAAGATCTTACACTTGCATGTTATACATGTACATAGTTTACTAAATAACCATCAATTAAAGGAAAGAAAAAAAACTCACATAAAACCCTATGTCAACTTCATTTGTCAAAAAGAATAATGATTAAAGCCTGGACACATCATACCAATTTTGATCTTCTTTCATAAACCTTATTGGTTTGGTGGGAGAAGTTTCTATAATTTGAATCATGTACTTATTAGTTACTAAAATTATTGTGATTATAACCGACTATCCTATGTATCCAAAAAAAAACTTCACATGAAAAACCTTTAATAAAAAGAAACACATCCATCTGCATCACTCGTAAGTTCTCTCAATCCGTGGAAGGAGGTCCGAGTCTCAATCCTCAGAAGGAGGTTTGGGTTCAAGCCTGACAACCTGTGCCGGATACAAAAAAAAAACCGTCTAGCCTGAGGGGTATACCCAAACATGATAGGTTTCATGGAACAGAAAGTCCTTGCCCGCAAGGGATATGTGGAATGGTTCTCCTTAACATAAGGTTTTTAATCCATGTGGAACAAAAAGTCCTTGCATGTAGGGGATACAAGGAACGATTTTCCTTAACATAAGGTTTTTACTCCACACCAAGTACCTTACTGGCAAGTCCTTGGATGGAGGTTTGGGGTTCAAGCCTGGTGGCCTATGTCAGATACAAAAAAACCATGACTAGCCTAAGGGGTATACCTTGATGGGATAGGCCTCGTGGAACAGAAAGTCCTGGCCCCAAGATATACGGGGAAGAGTTTTCCTTAAATTAAGGTTTTTTTCCATCTTTGTAGTGCAAGTGGAGAAAACGAGCCTGGCCCTGTTAAACATGAGGTCCATGGTTTGAATCTTGTGATGTAAATGGGGACACAAAGATTGTGTATTAAATTCCCTATTGATAAGCATAACTCTCAACTTTATGAGGGGTCATGGTTGGGAGAAGACTGCTCAACCCTATGCGTTGGTCATAGGGGTTTCTCACACTAACCTAAATATAAAAGTCCATATTTGTAGTGCAAGTGGAGAAGGCGAGCCTAGCCTTGTTGAGTAGGAGGTCCATGGTTTGAACCTCTATGATGCAAAGGGGGACACAAATATTGTGTGTTAAATTCCCTATTGATAAGCATAGCTCTTGGCTTTACGAGGGGTCATGGTTGGGAGGAGACTGCTCAACCCTATGCGTTGGTCGTAGGGGTTTCTCACACTAACCTAAAATTTAGCACTTGAGGGTTAGGTGGATTGGTAAGTGCTTGTTTGGCTAGGCATTTACCAAGAAGACACCCAGGTTCAAACCTCGAGGGTAGTCTATTTGCAAAGGTAGTAGTCTGATCTGAATCCTCTAAGTGTGTGTCAGATAAATGATGATGGTACAAATCCTAAGCAATTGGTGGTCCCCTTCACATTGGGTCAACAATAACGAAGCAGAATAGGTTTGGTGAAAGTAGCCCCTGTGGTTTAAACCCTATACTTATCAGTTACTAAAAATAATGTGGTGGTGACCAACTCTGTCAGAAAAAAAATACATCCTCTTTACACGAACTTTTTTAAATGCATTTAAAATATATAGAGAAATGGGTGGTGATAAGATAAGATTCCTGAAATAACTATAATATGGGATGTCCAATCCCCACAACTGCATACATTAAAATATTTTGAAACCTACCGAATTACCAAGAAGATGCACAGGGGAGAAAAACGAAAAGGGAAAACGATAATTAAAATAAGAAAAATAAAATATCATGGATCAATGTCTTTTGCAGGACGAATACGAAAAAACTTATGAACATTGAAATGTGGTGCTAAAGCCCTAGCAAGTTAGAATACCCACAATCATTACAATGTTGCATCAAATAAATATATAATTAAATAATATGTTAGTGGATTGATAAGTTATTTAAGGGAGACGTGCCAAAACGAAATAACTTGATTATACGTGTATTTGTTCTAATCAATGTAATCGGGCTCGCGCACTTAGTTGGCTGCGTTTGCGGACCGGCACCTCCATCCACACTGGGTTTACGGGTTCACGATCAGGTACAGTTGGGCCAAACCCCATCTGAACTCTGTTTGACCTGGTTCAGCTTTGACCGAGTCGGTTAGGGTTCCACCCAGCGTAACCCAGCTCAGTTTGAACATTAACATAGAAAAAAAAAACTTTTTTTTTACTATTATTTTTTTTTAAGGTAGGTTCAGCCACACTCAGCTCATGATATAAAAAAAAAAAAACTTAGATAACCTCGTGTATGTTTATAGTACTCTTCGACTCATGTCTGGTAGGGACAAGGGTTATATAAAGGGGCCTTTTGCACGTTGTGATGTAGTTCCCGATGACACCAAAGATGACAGCAGGTGTGATGGCTTTTGAGACAGATATTTAATTTTATTTGATGTTATCTTTGTACATGTCCACTACAATATAGTATATTGTTATATATTGATTCTTTATAACTTGACATCCTGTGTATTGTTATGTTATTATTTTTTTACATGAATATGAAATATCATATATCAATATGCTTTAATATTTATTATTTTGAAATGTGTATGAATAATTTATTTTGTTTCGCGATGTATATGATTTATCATTTATTTACTTATTTTGCAATGCGCATATCTATTTTATTTTTTATTTTTTTATTATATATATATTATTTAAAACAAAAAAACTAGTAGCATCCGCACCCGTGAACCCTGTTTTTGACAGGGGCTACACTTGCACCCGAACCCGAACCCACAATTCCTTCCGCACCAGCACCGGCACCGACACCCCACCCTGTTTTTGACAGGGGCTACACTTGCACCCGAACCCGAACCCACAATTCCTTCCGCACCAGCACCGGCACCGACACCCCACCCTGCACCTGGTAACCTTGGTTCTAGTATATTATACATCTTTGATTAAAAATTTTGATTTTTAATTTAAGATTTAAAGTTTTACTTATTAATTATTAATTATTAATGTTAATTGAATTTATGAAATTTTTATTATATTTTTTATTATTTATATAAAATTGAAATTAATTTTAATTGGTTTTACATTATGAAGGTTAAATGATATTACAACAGTTTAACAATTATATACAAATAATTTGATAAGATTCTAATGCTAGTTTTCTTCTTAAAATTTAATTAATATAATTAATTAAACTAGTATCATTATATAACTATTTGATCAAATTTTTGAAGAATTTTTATCAATATTAAACATTACATTTTAATTAATTTATTATTAAAAAAAAAACTTAATAAAAGGATGAAAACATTCTATTTCTATTTTCTTGAATGAGTTTATTTTATTTTATTTTTAAATTCAGCTTCTTCTCGACTGCTAACATGCTATGCTACATGTACATAGATATGCCATTTTTCTTTGATTAATCAATTATATTCGCAGAAACAAGAATCTATTAACGAATGTTGCCTTCAACCTGAAAATCACAGTTCCTAAGTTTCTCCAATTTCATCTACGATTTTATCAGTAACAAATAACAAGTAAAATATATATATCAAATCATAACAAGAAACATTCAGTGGAGGTTGTTAGAGACAGTTTTCTTACACAGTTGTTTATGAAATAATTAATCTAAATTACATTCTATACAAAACGATGGGATAGAATTGGAAATATTGACAAGAACTCATCCATTCATAATTGGAACATGTTTTTCAGTTCGCATGTGACTTGCTGTAACTGGTTCTGGCAATGTCGTATGATTGTACAAGACGTAATGGCATATGTCCACTTAAAGATGAAGCTAAAAAGCTGGACTTAAAATTTTCTTTTAGCTTGATCGAAACGTGCATATATATATATATATAGAAGTATATCTATATATCTATATATTTCCACATCTATATATAGATATATTTGAAGTATATCTATATATTTTATTTTATCTTCTACGTCTCCATGCATTATGGAGATATGCATGTTCAAACCAGAGCAATAATAAATTTGATTTGACATTTGATGTAATGATATTATACCCAAATTTCAGTCTGAAATTTCATGTCATTCTTAAAATTTCTACAGACCATGCCATTGCATGACCTGGGCAACCAATAATAAATATACGGAAGTATATCTATATATTTTATTTTATCTTCCACGTCTTCATGCATTATGTCAGATATGCATGTTCAAACTAGTGCAATAATAAATTTGATTTGATATTTTTTTAAGAATAAATATTTATTATGTGCAAAGGGAGAGATTTGATTTTGGGTAAACTTGATTTGACACTTGATGTAATGATATAATACCCAATCTTCAGTCCGAAATTTCATGTCATTCTGAAAATTTCTACCAACCGTGCCACTGCATGACCTGGGCAACCAATAATAGAGTGGAGGCGGTGGGTGAATGCAACAATTATTAGGGTTGTGTTCATTTGAAAAGAAGGCGGCAACGTGCCGAACATTCTGTCGGTCGCTGAAAGAAGAATTATTGCCAGCACTGGCTTATGTTTGACTTTGGTAGGAATGTTTTTATTTTTTACATTTACAAGTAGATTGTTTTCCTACTCGTGTAAGCAGTGCAATTATTTGACAGACATGCGGCGGTGCACATTATTGACTCCCTGAAATGAAGTGGAATATGCAATTATTGTTCCATCTCGGTGGTTCTAAACGGCTTTGCAGTGTATCATGCATACAAATGTAATGCATAATTTCTTGTACTTATATTATTATGGTTTCCTTCTTCCTTTTGAAAGAAAGAAAGAGCATAGCATTTACCGGTGGTATATGAGAGCCGAAATATTAAAATTAAGGAAAATAGCATTAGAGAGAGTAGCCATAACACTGATTTTGATACGCTTAAGCAGTGCATTTATTTGACAGACGAGCGGTGCACATTATTGACTCCCTGAAATGAAGTGGAATATGCAATTATTGGTTCCATGTCGGCGGTTTCAAACAGCTTTGTAGTGTTTTATGCATCCAAATGCAATGCATTTTTTCTTGTACTTATATTATTATGGTTTCCTTGTTCTTTTTGAAATACAATTTATTTTTTGAAATAAGGTTAAATACATCGGCAGTATATGAGAGCCGAAATATTAAAATTAAAGAAGATAGCATTAGAGAGAGTAGCCACAACACAAAAGACAAAGAACATGCGTATTGTCACCAGGGAAAGGGGTAATCAGAACCAGTGGATGAATGTTACGTGTGGTTGAAGAAAAGGCACATAAGAAATAAGAAGATATCGAGCACTATAAATAAATATATGAATATATCAAGCAACAAATAATAGAGTGAGGCACATAAGAAATAAGAAGATATCGAGCACTATAAATAAATATATGAATATATGAAGCAACAAATAATAGAGTGAGGCACATAAGAAATAAGAAGATGAGCACTATAAATAAATATATGAAGCAACAAATAATAGAGTGAACGTGATCTACTCTATTGTATATAGGTTGCAATGATTATTTATACATGCAATCCAATAGAATAGGAAGGTTATCATAAATTAAATCAGGGGATCACATCCATGTTGAAAAAACAAATGAAAAGTCGAAAAATCAAGTAATTTTTTACCAAATTAAAAAAAATTAAGCACATTGTTTGAAGATACATGTATATGTAGATAGATGAGTCAATCAATTCATTCCAAGATATGTGAAAGTGTGTAGAGTAGTAATAAAGTGTGCTCAAAGATATATGAAAGTGTGTAAAGTAGTAATGAAGTGTGCATTTAAGAAGATGTTGAAAGAGATTTATTTTGAGAAATCTAAAATTAAAACATTAATAAGAAGAATGTTGGATAAAATATTGGTTCATGGAAAAAGTAATGCAAAAGTTTTCATAGTGAAAAATGTAATCACTATATAAAATATAGAATAGCAATTATAGTGTTTCAAACTTTAACAGCAAAATTAACAAAATAAGACAAACACACAGTAGAAGAGACAACGATTTTAACGTGGTTCACCCAATGTGGGTTACATCCACCAAGAATTTTCAGTCCTTTCTTTCTCAATCCAAGCAATAGAGGGTTACAACCTACAACAAACATCTGCTATAATTTCCTCTCTATATTTACAAGGAATCAACACAGTAATTTCATTGTATACTCTATTTTTCCTCACAACTATATATAAGAAAAAAATAAAAAAAAACTGCTTTTCTTAATACATTCCAAGATTAACACTGAGTTCTCAGCACTTAATTTTGGGATAAAAACAAAAAAACTTTCCTTGGATGTCTTGTTGTAAATCCGAAAAATTTCTCTGGTAGACTAACAAACTGTAAATTTGGAAACTTTCCCTGCCCATCCTGTAGTAAATCCATAAACTTTCTTTGTTTAGCCTCCTCATAATTAGGCTTCATTCCTAACAATATACCACTTGGATACTAATTCCATTGCACCATATCGCAATCAAGGACTGAAAAATTCTCATCATGGCCTCTTATTCCTTAAGGCCAACTGAAGTTGAGCAAAAGCTCAACTTTTTTCTTGACACCACTTTTGTAAGCATGTCAGCAGGATTTTGTGATGTGTGAACTTTCCCTAATTGCAAAGATCCATATTCCACTATTGATCTAATGAAATGATACCTGAGTTTGATGTGTTTAGTTTTTGAATGGAATACCAAATTCTTCGCAAGGTGTATAGCACTCTGGCTATCACTCCACAACTTATTATCCTCTTGCTTCTTCCCTAGTTCTTCCATTAGTCTTTGCAACCAAGCTGGTAAGACCCCAAGGTCTTACTATAAAATTATTAACAAATTAATGTAAATGTAATCACAGGCCACTCAAAGGGGGCTCTCTTGTAATCGCTTTTCCACTATAAGGGGCTCCCTTGTAATCGCTTTGCCACTATAGGGGGTTCCCTCATTAGAATCTATGCTTATTATTATTGTTCTTGGATGATTTGATATGGATGGCCAACCTAATATATATATCTACCCTAAAGCTATGTTGGTGAAGAGACATGATGGTTCACATATGAAGAGCCGTGATGGTTCACATTATGAAGGGTTATGATGGTTCACTTTATAAATTAATAATATAATAATTAAATGATTAATAATACTAACTAATAATGTTAGGATTGAGGATCCTAACATGCCACCTTCCTTAAAAAGAGTTTTGTCCTCAAAGCTCAAAGTGAGAAGCTTTGTCCTTTGTTTTCAAAAAAAGATTTGTGTAAGTTCTTGAACTCTTTTAATGGCATCCTTTCGTAGGCAGGGATATCGAGAAGGATGAAGCATTAGCGGGGGGTTGCCAAAAACAATAGTAGAATCTTCCTTAGGAAAATCATGATGACAATGAGAGGGAAACCCTTGGGGTTCCTCAAATACTTTAGAATGATGCATCAAAAGTGATGGTAATGATTTCATATCCTTTTTTGGATCCTTGGTAGAGCCAACAGAGAAGGAGTGTGT
This sequence comes from Wollemia nobilis, assembly GCA_028583015.1. Taxonomy (NCBI): domain Eukaryota; kingdom Viridiplantae; phylum Streptophyta; class Pinopsida; order Araucariales; family Araucariaceae; genus Wollemia; species Wollemia nobilis. The sequence goes on from JAQPPZ010002297.1 coordinate 1,889,451, forward strand.
AGTCAATCTATGTTGGTTCTGAATATGTTTTGTCATATGGAAAGAACTCACTATTGGTGAGGAAGGTATGTGTAGGTCTTGTAGAGTGCATGTTTGGCTAGCATTGATCACTTTGGGTATGTCTACTTCATCATTGCTTGGTACATCAATCACTTCTTGCACATCGACCTCATTGTCTTCATTATAGTGTGTAGGTGCACTGGTTGCTTTGGACACAACTACATCATCTGCTTGCTCTATGGAGAGACAGGGATCAACTTCCTTCAATAAATACAATTTTAGTGTAGCACATTTATGGTGGGGTCCAAATTGTTCATCACAATTATCACAGAGTCCTTTTGCTCGTCGTTCCTTCATCTCCTCAAAGCTAAGATGTTTAATTTGTAAAGTTTGATTAGATTTGGGGGTTGTGTAAGTGTTTTGTGCCATTCCATTATGCATATTTTTGGGAGCGATGTAAGTGGTTGATGATTTTTCCATAAGTGGTTTCCCTAATCGTTGTTGTGCATTTATTTTATCTTCAGCTAATTTTGCCAATCCATAGGTTTACATCATGGTATAGGGATTGAACCTTGTCACCTCAATTTTAATTTCCTCTTTTAATCCCCTAATGAAGCCATTGATGAGAATTGATTCATCCAATATTGTGTTGTATTTGGTGATATCCTCAAACCGAGTTTGATACTCACGCACATAAGTGATTTGATGAAGATATTTGAGCAATTCCCACATGATTGGGTCCCACATGGCTCTGATACCAAATGGTAAGACCCCAAGGTCTTACTATAAAATTATTAACAAATTAATGTAAATGTAATTGCAGGCCACTCAAAGGGGGCTCCCTTGTAATCACTTTGCCACTGTAGGGGTCTCCCTCCTTAGAATCTATGCTTATTATTCTTGTTCTTGGATGATTTGATATAGATGGCCAACCTAATATATATATCTACCCCAAAGCTACATTGGTGAAGAGACATGATGGTTCACATATGAAGAGACGTGATGGTTCACGTTATGAAGGGTTATGATGGTTCACTTTATAAGTTAATAATATAATAATTAAATGATTAATAATACTAACTAATACTAACTAATAATGTTAGGATTGAGGATCCTAACACAAACCATCTCTTTACTTGCTTCTACAGTAGTAACATATTCAGCTTCAATGGTTGAAAGGACAACTACATGTTGGAGTTTAGAAATACAACTAACTGCTCCTCCTCCTATAGTAAATGTGTAGCCAGTAGTGCTCCTTCCAACATCAAGATCACCTGCCATATCAGAATATATAAAACCCTTCAAGCATATATTAGAGCCTCCAAAAATCAAAGAATAATTTGAAGTTCCTCTCAAGTACCTGAGTATCCATTTTATCGCTTGCCAATGTACTTTTCTCGAATTACTCATAAATCTACTCACTACTACCACTGTATGGGTAATTTATGGTCTTGTACAAACCATTGCATACATCAAGCTTCCAACCGCTGATGCATAGGGAACCTTAGCCATATTCTCTTGTTCCTTTTGTGTCTTGGGACACAAATCTTTGGTGAGTTTGAAATGCTTTGTCAATGGAGTAGCAACAAACTTTGCATTGTTCATGTTGAATCTCTTAAGAACTTTTTTAATGTATTCTGCTTGTGACAATTTCAGAGTGTGACTCTCCTTGTCTCTTGTTATCCTCATACCAAGGATTTATTTGGCTTCTCCCATATCCTTCATAGCAAAGGATTTTGCCAACTTCTTCTTGAGCATGTTTATATCTTGCATATTTTTTCCTGCAACCAACATGTCATCCACATACAATAGCAAAATAACATAGTTACCATTTCCATTTTGCTTAAAATATACACAATGATCACTTTGACATCTTTCAAACCTTTTATTAGCCATGAACTTATCAAATTTTAAATACCACTATCTAGGAGCTTGTTTTAACCCATACAAGCTCTTTTTTAGTTTACATACCCAATCTTCTTTTCATTTCACCTGAAAGCCTTCTGGTTGGTGCATATAAATTTCCTCCTCCAAATCAACATGAAGAAATGTTGTCTTCACATCCAATTGCTCCAGATACAAATTTTTTTATAGCTATAAGACTCAAAATAGCTCTAATAGAGGTCATTTTTACAATTGGAGAAAAAATCTAATCAAAATCAATACATTTTTCTGAGCGAATCCCTTGACCACTGGTCTTACTTTGTATCTCTTATGCCCTTCATTCTCCTCTTTAATCTTGTACACCCATTTATTGTTCAAAGCTCTTTTACCTTTGGGTAGCTCAACCAAATCCCAAGTTTGGTTGTGGAATAAAGAGTCCATTTCTTCATTCATTGCAAGCTCCAATTTATTCCTGGTATCCATTTGTAATGCTTCTTGAAAATATTTTGGCTCACCAGCATCAGTATACAAAACATAATCAGAGAAACATTGAGGAATTCTACTTATCCTGGTAAATCGTCTAACAACACTTTTTGGAGATTGAGGTGTTTGCTGCTGCTATTGTACATTTTGATCTTCTGCCACTTTTGGAGTTACCTTTTCTATGTGTCCATCAAGGTCTATGTATTCAGTATTTTCCTCTTTTTGTTTCTTTCCCTGCAACCGATATTTATACAATTTTTTTCATTAAATATGACATCCCTACTTCTAATGACTTTCTAGTTATCACAATCCCTTAATTTGTAACCCAAGCCATCAATACCGTAACCAATAAAATAGCACTTTTGGGTCTTAGCATCTAACTTATTTTTTTTCTCTTTGTCTATATGCATAAAAGCCTCACATCCAAATACCTTAAGGAAAGAATAATTTACTGGTTTACCTATCCAAAGCTCTTCTGGAATTCCTCCATCCAAGGCACTAGATGGTCCTCTATTAATCAGATATACTGTAGTATCAACAACATGAGCCCATAAAAAATAATGGCAAGCTTGCATGTATTATCATGCTCCTAGCACACTCCATGATGGTTCTATTCATTCTTTTTGCAACCCCATTTTCTTGAGGTGTTCTTGGAACTACCTTGATTCTCCTAATTCCATTTTTAGAACAAAACACATCAAATTCTCTACTACAATATTCTCCACCATTATCTAACTTTAGGCACTTTAACCTTTTTCCAATTTCATTTTCAACTAATGCTTTCCAATTCTTGAAGGTATTAAAAACATCACTTTTATTCTTAATGCAATATATCCATGTTTTCCTTGTTGCATCATGAATAAAAAGTACATCGTAAGAGGAACCTCCAAGAGAAGTTACCTGAGCTGGGCCCCAAACATTTGAGTGTACAAGCTCCAATTTCTCTTTCTTCCATTCCTTGCCATCCTTGAGAAATCTAACTCTCTTTGCTTTACCATAAACACAATCCTCATAGAATTCCAAATCAATCTGTTTTAACTTAGGCAATAACTTTCTTGAATGTAAAATTTCCATACCTTTTCCACTCATATGGTCAAGTCTTTGGTGCCGCAAAGATGCAATCTCACCTGTAGAAAATAAATTCATGGAGCAGTGAAAAAAATTAGTAAGTAAATAAATAATACCTACCAATTTACCTCTAGCTACTATCAATGAACCTTTAGTAACTTTCCAAGCATTTTCTCCGAATGCAACATGCATCCTTCACCATCAATCTTACTTGCTGATATAAGATTTCTCTTTAAATATGGTATGTGTCTCACCTCTTTAAGAGCCCATTGACATCCATTTGGGGATTTAATCAAAATATTTCCAATACCCATGATTTTACGTGTTTGGTCATTTCCCAATAGAACCTATCCATAATCTGCAGAAACATAATCTATGAAGTATTCCTTATGTGAGGTAACATGGAATAAAGCACCACTATCAATTACCCAATAATCACTATTTCTATCAAGAGATAATATTAAAGCATCTTATAGAATTTGTCCAGTAATATTGGCTTCTGAAGTGTTACCATTATTATCATTACCTTCATTTCCATCACCCTTTCTTTGCCAAAATTCCTTCTTGAGATGACCCTTTTTGCCATAGTGCCAACACTGTAGCTTTCTTTTTCCACGTGATTTGGATCTGCCTTTGGATTTGCCACGATGTGAATTCTTGCTTCTTTCTCTTCCTCTTCCTCTATTCTCAATAGTTAAGGCAGTGCTAGATGATTATCCTATGGTTTTTTTTCTCATGTCCTCACTGAGTATCACACCAACCACATCATCAAATTCTAATTTATTTGAACTCGAAACAGAGTTACTTACTGCCATTACCAAACAGTTCCAACTTTTTGGAAGAGAGCATAATATTAATAAGGCCATAATCGCATCATAAAATTCCAATCCTCCTGGATGCAATTGATTAGTGACAGTATTAAATTCATTTAAATGATCCTACACAGATCCCTCTTCACTTATTTTCATGTTAAATAACATTTTCATTAAGAATACCTTATTTGATGTTGATGGTTTCTCATACATATTGGCCAACTTATCCATGACTCCCTTGGTAGTCTTTTCATCAGAGATGTTGAAGGCTACGGTGGCTCCCAAGAATAGCCTCATAGTACCCAATGCCTTTCTATCAAGGAGAATCCACTCCTCATTAGACATAGTTGAAGGTCTCTCAGTTTCCCCTTCAAGAGGTAAGTAAAGATGCTTCTGGTACAAGTAATACTCCATCTGCATCTTCCAAAATTGAAAGTTTTGGCCATTGAATTTTTCAACTCTAAACCTCCCTTCTTTCGCCATTGCTCCCACTTGATCCATAAATTCTCCTTCTGTCAAGTGCACCCAACAAAACCTCGCTCTGATACCACTTGTTAGAGTAAATCACTATATAAAATATAGAAAAGCAATTACAATGTTTCAAAATTTAACAACAGAATTAACAAAATAAGACAAACACATAGTAGAAAAAATAATGATTTTAACATGGTTCATCCAATGTGGGTTACATCCACCAAGAATTTTCAATCATTTCTTTCTCAATCCAAGCAATAGAGGGTTACAATCTAAAACAAACATCTACTGTAATTTCCTCTATATATTTACAAGGAATCAACACAGTAATTTCATTGTATACTCTGTTTTTCCTCACAAAAATATATAAGAAAAAAACAAAAAAAAAAATTACTTTTCTTAATACATTCGAAGATTAACACAGAGTTCTCAGCACCTAATTTTAGGATAAAAAAAAAAAACTTTCCCTGGCTGTCCTATTGTAAATCCGAAAACTTTCTCTGATAGACTAAAAAACTGTAAATCTGGAAACTTTATCTACCCGTCCTGTAGTAAATCCAAGAAATTTCTCTGTTTAGCCTCCTCATAATTAGACTCCATTCCTAAAAAAAAAGAAGAAAATATGTTGAAGAAAATAAACTAAAAATATAAGAGAAAAGAAAAAAGCATATAAAAAATATTATGTGAAAATAAAAAATTATTACACATAAAAGTAATTGAAAAATATTAAAAAAATATTAAGAAATTTTATTATATTTGTATCTCTTTGATCAATTGATCTATTCATCTACCTTTAGGGTCGATCACCCATTATAAACATTATCCAAAATTGAATTAAAATGAATGGAATTGAATGCCACCTAATCTACTACAATGATTATGAATTCTATGCATAATTAAATGTTACATTTATATCTAAAATAAGTATATAAATTTAATATATTAAATTTTAAATTATAAAATTATATTATTTAAAAAAATTATAATATATTTAAAATTACAAAATATTAAAATTACAAGTGAGTTTACATACTTCTACAATATTTATTTGATATAAATAAAATCTAATTAATATCAAAGTGCAGATGTAAAAACACCATAAAATCATAATATAATTAATTTCTACAAATAATAAAATTAATACTTTCCCATTAAATTGAAAAAAAAAACACAACTAATGTTAATACCAAAATCATTAAATTGAATGTAGTCTTAAAGTAAGAAACATCCATAAAATAATCAATTGAAATAATAAATGCATGTATTTAATTTTGTTGTAGTTTTATGCAACTAAATTAATAATGTTTTTAATAGACATATGCTGAATAACTCTTGACTAACAATAGATATTTCTATTAAAAAATATAAATAGTAACTTTTGATTTATATGATTATCATTGTGGTAATATAATTTTTAATTAATAACGTTTTTAATAGACATATGCTGACTAACAATAGATATTTCCATTAAAAAATATAAATAGTAACTTTTGATTTATATGATTATCATTGTGGTAATATAATTTTTTTTATTTGTAATCTTTTATGTTCATAGTATATCTTCAGAATGTATGATTGATGGGAGAGATTTGAACCTTAGGCCTCTGGATTTAGATTTGAATTTGGGGCCTTTGAATTTTACCAGAAAAGTTTTAACTACCCACTTGCTCTCCAACTCCTCTACATAAACAAATTGACAACATAATTTTCATTTTATATATAAATAATTATTAAATGTACTAGATACTTAAATTCAATAAAATAAAAATAAAAATCAAATAGCAACTTGGTAACTTTAGAGCGATCATTGTTGTAGGGGCAGAATTTTGACCCACGTTAATTCATTTTTTATGTTAATTAATTAAGAATAGACTTTTTTTCAGACCAATAAATATAAAACCCATTTGCATCATATTTGAAAGATATAACATATTTAAAGCAAAACCCTTTCACATGTTAGAATTTTTTTTTCATTACCATAATATTATGAAATTCATGAATATTTTAATAAAATTATTTTTTAATAATTATATATGTTTCTTAATATGGTGGAATCGGTGGCCGCCACGAATCCAGACAGGCTATCTAGCTTTTATGATCGGTCACAGTATTCTGCGTTGTCCATCCTAAAAGCCGTTATACAGATCTTCGCGCAGTCCGTCTTTATAACCGCCATGCCACAATCATTTTAAACCTTTTACGCTGTTGAAAGCACCACGAAAGAGACAAACGTTCAATCCGACGAAGCCCGAGATTTGAACCTTGGACCTCGACCTCCACCCCTTATAGGGGTTGGATGAATCAATTGGTCTACACCTCAAACATTAATTATATAATTTTTAATAAATATTTTTTATTTAATTTATTTTAATATTAAATTCTTTTTTAATATTTTAAAAATCTATAAAAAAAATTAATATTTATTTTATTTTAAGTTTGATAAATGTTTTAAGATAAGGAACCACGAGAACCTATAGAGCCAATATAATGGTTAGAACTAATCCAGTTATCAATGTGAGAGCTAACTTAAACACGTCAAAATAAAGATATTACTCCTTTTAATAGTTATAATTTTATTTCTAATAATATTAGAATAAAAATTTATCATCAAAATTTAATAAAAATATTTTAAAAAATTTATGAATATGTAGTATTCTAAAGACACTTTTTCTTATGAAATTTTTAAAAATTTAAATTATAATTAATATAAGTCTTTAGTCGCATCTTAAATTTTTTGATCCTTAAATTAAATAAAACAACATTTTTATTATATATATTTTTTAAGCGAAAAAATCCTTGTGGGGCCGCTTTGGTGTAAGAGACCACGAACAGGGGGTTCTCACCGTCAAAGTCACCCGGGAGTTGCACCTGACCCTTCCCGCACCAACATTATCAATTGGATTTTGGATACCCATTTCAACTTTTTGGTAAGGTGGAGATTTGAACCTGGGACCTCGGAGGATTGCCTCTCCTTTCCAACACCTGGGTAACATTTTTATTATATGGATATTATATAAAAATATTATATTTGTTGTTACATTAATTAGATGACATTCAAGCAATATTTCTATAATTATGTTTAAATGGTCTTTCTATAAATAAGCAACATTTTGATAAATTATATTTAGCTTGTATTTTCATAAATGAAAATTTTCATATTTCTTAAATTGATACTTTTCTCTATTAAATCCTTGATATTGTTTTCATTAATTGAGTGTATCTCCATCCAAACAATATTTCTTTAATTATGTTGAAATGGCCTTTCTATAAATAAGTAGCAGTTTGATAATTATATTTAGCTTGAATTTTATATTTCTCAAATTGAGACTTTTCTCTATTATATCCTTGATATAATTTTCATTTATTGAGTGTATCTCCTATGGTAAGGTATCTTTTAGAGAGATATTTTAAAACATTAAATCTCTATGATTTGGTAGTGGTTTAAATTATCCCTACAAGAAGTGCCCTAGAAAACATTAACAATAACAAGTCAATCAACATATATCTCTATGATTTGGTAGTGGTTTAAATGATCCCTACAAGAAGTGCCTTAGCATGTACATAGTTTTTTACCAAAATTTTGTATGATATTAAGGAAAATTGTGTCTTCATTATTCTAAGTAACCACCATTGTTAGCTACCTTTTGGTTTCATTGGGAAGTACCACCAAGATTATGTTTTATAAACTTAATTTTAAGATATTTTTGTTTTACTATGAATGACACATATACTTTGTGTTGATTGCATTATCATAAGTCATCCATACATGAATATTCAAATCCTAAAACTAGAACACTTATGCATATTTTCACACTTGATGCTTCCAATAATGAGCACCATGCTATGAACACTTTGTAAAAAATAAGACAATATGAATAAAAACTTAGATATGATTCTAGAAGCTTTTTTAGAAAATTCTATCATTACTTTCAAGACATAAATTATAACAAATAATGGTAGAACAAATCTTGCATAGGATACTTAATGATTTTAAATCTAAAAACTTCCATCCAATATTTTATCAATTGGTGTATTGTGAATAGAGCAACATAATATGTTCTCATATGTTGAAATGATATAACAAAATGGTTGAAGCAAAAGGATAATGAAAAAATATATTATCTAATATTTCTAGGTTCTTACACAAAACACACCTAAAAGGTCCATGATATCCTCCTTAAAAGTTATCACTTGTAAGAATTTTACTTCATTCTACTAGCCAAATGAATGTTAATGCCATAGGAAGGACCTTAGAAAAATTCACTCAAGAAAAATCCTTAAGATTAGACATTTTTGTTGTTCTTAATATTTATATCACAACTTACCAACTATCAACCATTTGTTTATATAATTTAAACCAACTGACCCTTGCTTAAAGGAATACAAATTGTATTATTGAAGTATCCTTTTAGGCTCCTTAGATGCTTATTTACCTTCAACCAAATTATTAATGAAAATTAAGATATAGAATTGTTGCTCACATCAACATACTTATTTTAATTCTGAGACACCATAGTATAAAGAGACCTATCAAATGGTCACAAGCTAGATTAAAAAAGAGAGAATAGAACTTTAAAACTAACATCAAAACAAGAATATGTAGAATCCCTATTTATTGACTAACCACCTAATAATTTGGTTTATTATTTGCAAACTCTCTCTATGAAATTACATGTTGTCTATTGTAAGGTTAGGTTTACTTCAATAAAATATATACTCTCTCTCTAAAGATACCATTTAATTAATATTTTTTCTAATTACATTATTGATATTTAAATAATCTCCAATGTAGTCTTATCCTAATGCTAAACTCATAAATTTACATATTTATAATCCTACCCTTCCAATAATATTTTCTCTACAAACGCTATCATATATGAAAAATGAAATGTAAATATATTGTCATATTATTTCAAAATAAAATTTCCTTGAATTTTGTCAAATATGAATGTTATGCATTATGGTATCTTCAAAGTAATATGATATGTAGAGATAGATTGTAACGTCGCCTTTATAAGTTTTAGTCTTGTATCCATAGTTAAGGATTTAGCTTTTTAGCTATCTAAAGAAGATTTCATTCTAGCTAAAAATGAGATGCAAATACCCTTTATTTATTTTTAATAGACAATGGAATATCTAGATAAGTTGATAGCAGATTTTTAACTCTAAACCTTAAAATATTTATAATTACTCATTGCAAATCAAGGAAATAATTGATTAAAAGATCTTAAATTTGTTATATTAATTGTTTTTTCAAATATTATCATAGTATGATAGTATTTATTTAGATGCATGGCCTCGCTAACTAATGGGTGACTTAAAAGAATATTGTTATTAATAAATTGGAGATAAGATTCAAAGACTACTAACTAATGGCCCAACAAAGGACTGATAGTAATACCTTGTTTAAGTACAATTAAATTATAACTTCATCATACTTGATGGTATCAAACTTAACATGCATGTCCTATAGTACAATCATCATACAATAGGAACCAATATTATTTTTTCTTTATAGAAAAAACTTTTATTATATTATTTGCATGTTTAATAGCATGAGTATCTATTGTATAATATTGGATCGCTAGTTTGGGTAGCTTGTGATATATTAGCATGCTTGAGATGATTGAAATGTGATAGCTAGTTTGGACGAATGTAATAACTCTAACACCCTAAAGATATTATAAACATGATGTTTAATTGGAAAAACTACAATAAGAATACAATGATAATAATAGGTCATAGTAAAAAGTGAAAATAAAAATAAAAGAAAAGTATTAGTGTCATGATAAAATTTCTCTCTCAAAGAGTTAATATATCTTGGAGTTCTCTAAATAATTGAGTGTATCCTATAGAATTTCTACAATTAGTCTAAAATTCCAAGATACTTTTTGAAGTATTATGTATGTCTAAGATAAACTATCTAGAGTCACATGATATTTTGACCATCCTTTGTATTATAAAATATCATAAGAAAAATCTAAAGAGTAAATATCTAAAACCATATGGTACTTTGAAAATTCTATGTAATTATAAAAATATTATCAACGAAATTCAAAATATATTTTTAGAATATTTTGACATTTTACACATCTACATTTCTATTTTTATGAAATATCTAGCTCTAATGATCCTATAAAAATAGGAAAATTTCCCTTATGGGAGGCAAGTTGATTATTTCAAGGATCAAGTAAGTATGTGGGATTCATATAAGACAGTGAGGGCTAGAAAACCTACCTAGAAAAATATTATATACCTGACACTTGTAATACATTGGGATATATGTTATCATAATAAGGTGGGCCATGTATTTAATTAGAAATGGACCACATGTTAAGTTAGGAGAGTGTTTTGTCATAGAATCTTGTATACAACTGATTTGTCATAGAATCACTCTGTTGTGATAAAGTTATGAATGTAAATATCGGTATTATGATTGTAATTATCAATTATGATAACCATCAATATTATGAATGTAATTGCTATAAATTAGGTGAATTTGAAATACTATCATAGAATCTTGTTACAACATGATGCCATAGAATATTGTCATAAGATGTTAAAAATATTCATGCAAATGTTATAAAAAGAGAAGGATGTAACTCTCACAGGTTAGAGAAGAATTTGTATATTTTGTAAGGAGGTTGGCCCCTTGAAGAGGCTTGTGGTAGTAACATTTTTTGAATTCCTATAATTTTTATTTTTATGTTTCATGCATGTATATTTTTGTTATCAAAATGAATGTGTCTTTCATTAATATTCTATGAATTATGGTTATGATATCCTTGGAAATGAATTTATTATCTTATATCAGCATTGTGCTAAGGATTTGAGGTTAAATATTGAAACGAGTAAAAGAGGTGCATTGGAAGTGGTATCACAACCCATTTTAAGACTTAGTAAGCTTCTATTGTGAGAAAATATTTTTTTTTTCTTATCCTAGGTCCATAGGTTAGAAATAATGTTTTGGTTGTTTTAAAATAATATAGAAGAGTTATCGTTATTGGCTAAGCTAGATTTTATATAAATCATCTAGTGAATTGAAGAATGATCAGGCTCTAATTCCTAGGCTTTAGATAACACCCATACATGGGTTTTAGAAACCATATATCTTAAAGGTTTTAGGATACACATATAGGAACCCTTATCCAAACCTTCATATATAGGAAATCAATCAATCGGTTAAAATCCATAGTGCATCAAACACAATACTTGGAAATATTATGCTCTCATATTGTCAAAGAGGTGGGTAGTGTGCTCAAGGGTGTGTGTAATACTCCTTGGGTAGTGGTATAAAATATTGGTTTGAACACTATCGTTTTTCACTATAGTATCATAGAGGTCTATGGATATTATACAAACCCTAACAAAGAATCCATCCCTTCTCTATTCACCATTTTAGTAGCAAAGATTATGAGATAGAAAAATGATATTAAAAAAAATTAGGAGCAGATATACCACTTGAGAACCCTTATAGAAAAAAATTTCTAGGCTATTCAAAAATATCATTTTTGGATGTATCTCTTAATGATCCTCTCATTAAGTTGATCATTTTAATATATAGCACCCAAATGTTTTTCAAGACCCTTACTAAAATTAGTAGTCTAGGTTGCCAAAATTATTAGTTTGGGATATAGCCCATTACAATTGTCTCTTCAGTCAATCGTATTCTTATATAGCACCCATACACTATTTTGGTACCCTTACTAAAATAGTAACTACTAAAACTAACATTTATTTTTTTAGTAAATGCCTTTGGAGACCCAATTATTAGGCAATGGAGGCCAGACTAAACAATATGGAGAAGCAATTTTCCAAACTACATGCCATCATGGATCTCAAGGATTAAATACTCTTGTTACCATGCTAGAAGATTAAAAACATAAATAGGATTAGATGAGTCAGGACATTAAGGTACTTAAGACTAAAAATTATATTTTTTGATGGATTTGATGAGAACAATCCAAATGCTCAAAAGGGAAAACTATTGACCATCCTGATTATTCCAAAATTACTATTGCAAAGAATACTCAATGATAATCAAGTAATAAAGGCACCACTCCACAACTTCCTAAAATAGATTTTACAAGGCTTTATGGAATAGATCCACATAGTTGGTTGATTAAAGCTAGGAAATGGCATGAGCTACATGAAACATTGTTTGACCAAAGGATTATTATAACTACACTTACTTTTGACTTGGAAGTGTTGCATTAGTACCAATGGTTGAGAGAAAAACTTCTCAATCGTGGTTGGACACAATTCAAGAGAGAACTCCTTAGTTAATTTAGGTTATATTATTTTGAATACTTTACTAGAACCATCACTAATTTGAGAAAAATAGGCACTATGCTTGAGTATATCACTACTTTTGAGAATTTTTCCAATAGAACTGAAGCCCTTCTTGATGGATTTTCAAATTTTGTTTTATTAGTGGCCTTGAGGAAGAGATAAAGGGTGAGGTATAAATGCTTAAACTAGCCACTTATATAATAGCCACAGGGCTATCCAAACTTGCAGAGAACAAATAGAATGCTCAAAGGAAGACTTCCTCACGCCCTACATTTAAAAATAGAAGTTTTTCTTCCACCAATAATAATACTCCAAAATATCCAATGGTTAAGAAGTTAACATCAGAGGAGATGTTCAATCACAAAGCCAAGGGACTTTTCTATAACTATGATGAAAAATGGACCATGGGATACAAATGCAAATCCTAATGTCTCTACCTCTTGGACATGAGCAATCCTTCATATTATTCTATAGACACAGGTAAGACTTTATGGATTCATTGGAAGAACACCTAGATTTAGTGGATGTAGAGCCTTCAACTAATAGCCATGAAGAAGAAATTTCCACTATTTATTTGAATGACATCACTACACTATCCACCCCAAAATGTATAATAGTCCAAGGATTTCTCAAGAGGCATAAGGTTTTGATCATATAGAAATCTAGTAACACTGATAATTTCATTGATCCAACTATGGAAAAATGGATAGATTCCCCATTAATGGTCATTTATGAGTCCAAGAGAAAATTTATAATGGGAACATTATGACTTGTATTGGGAAGTGTTGAAATGATTTCCTATCCATTGAGAACTATCACTATCATATTGATCTCTATGCAATCCCATTGGGTGGATTTGATATGGTATTAGGGTGCTCCTAGTTACAAACACTAGGAATAGTATACTAGATTTGTTTAGAACTTTGTATGTAGTTCAATGTTAACAATAGAATGCATACCATTTAGGGTGTAAAAAACAACAATCCCAATATTATAACATCCCACTAGATGCAACAACTAATTAATTAGGGTCATTGACCAATTATAGGAAGATTTTATTAGATGCAATTGTGTGCTATTCAATATGAGGAAGTATTATTTGCATTGTCAATAGTCCTCATTAAGAATCAACAAGTCTTACTTGAACCCAAACAACTACCACCCAGTCAATAAGAATATCACAAAATTAATTTAATTATTGGGAGTCAACCTCAAAAAAATTATCCATATAGGTACCCTTATCATAAAAATAATGAGATTTAAGAATTAGTAAAGGAACTATTGGATGCAATGTTCATTCATCCAATAACAAGCCCATTTTTAGATCCAATTTTATTGGTTAGAATGGATGGGTCATGGTGAATGTGTATAGATTTACATGAACTCAATCATATCATATTCAAGGATAAGTTTATCATTTTATTAATTGATGAATTGTTGGATGAGTTGCATGGTGCTCAGTATTTCATCAAGTTGAACCTTAGGTCAGGCTATCACCAAATTTGGGTTCACAAGGATGACATTCCTAAAATAAATTTTAGAACCCATAAGGGATATTATGAGTTCTTGGTCATGCCTTTTGGACTCACTAATGCACCACCAGCTTTTCAAATATTTATGAATCAGGGTTAAAAGCCCTACTTCCAAAAAATTGCATTGCTAATTTTTGATGATATATTAATCCACAAAAAAACATGGGAAGAACATATACAACATTTTAATAAGGTTTTGAAGCTTGTACACCAAAATTAGTTGTATATCAAGCAATCTAAATGCATAGTTGAGGAAACTAAAGTGGAATATTTTGTGCATATCATGGCCAAATATGGTGTTCGAGTATATCCAACTAAAATTGAGACAATGAAGGAATGGCTCAAGCCAAAAACATTAAATAACCTTTGAATATTTCTTGACACTACAGGATGTTATCAAAATTTTGTCAAGTATTATGGGAAGATAGCCTCTACTTTAACAACTACACTTAATAAGGATGCATTCACATGGAACAATGTAGTTGAGAAAGCTTTTCTAACTTTGAAGGATACCATGTTCCATACACCAGTGTTAGTTATACTAAAATTTTCCAAAATATTTATCATTGAAAGTGATGCCTTGGGAGTTGGATTAAGGGAAGTACTTATGCAAGAAGGTCAAAAAATTCCTTTCATAAATAAGGTCCTCTCAATATATAACCTTACCAAATTAACTTATGAGAAGTATATTATGTCCATTGTCTTCATCATCCTCCATTAGTGATCATACTTATTGAGCAACCACTTCATCATCAATATCAATCATCACAACCTTAATTATGTTTTAAAGCAAATAATTTCTTTTCCTAAGCAAAAAAAATGGAGCACTAAGTTTTTGGGATATGATTACAAGATAATATATCACAAATGGAAGGAAAATATCATTACAAATTCTCTTTATAGGTTGCCTAAAACATAAGATAACCTATATGTAGTATCCATCATCAAGGATGATCGGTTAGATACAATTAAGTACAAATGATAGGTAGACCCCACACTTAAAAAATAATTTAATATTTACAAATAGTAGCTAGGGACCATCCCAATTATTCTTAGAAATAGGGGGACCTACACAATAAGCATCAGAAAATTGTTCCATCCTCCTTCTAGATTAAATCTTAGATTCTTCAAGAGGTCAAATCTTCTTTGATGTGGGGACATACATATTTCTTACAAACCTTTTAATGGGTAAAGCATAGTTTCTATTTGCGAATATTGAAATAAAATATCAAGTAGTTTGTGGATACTTATGATACTTATCAATTCCAAAAGGGAAAAATAGTTAGTACAATAGGATTACTTCAACCTTTACTTATTTTGAAGTCGTTTTGGATTGATATCTCCATGGAATTCATTAAAGGCATTCCTCTATTAGGAGGTAAATAAATATTAATGGTACTCATGGATATAATTACCAAATATACACATTTTATGTCCCTCTATCATCCCTATAGTTTGAAGCCAATAGCAAAAAAAATCATGGATCAAATATTTTTACTCCATGGAAGCCCATATTCCATTATTAGTAACCATGAGAACATATTCACTAGTATATTTTAGGAGGAGCTACATCATATTTAGGGACCTAGTTGAAAATAAGCACATCATATCATCCCCAAAAATATGACTAGATAGTGGTGGCGAATAAATCTCTTGAGACCTATCTCTATTTTTTTGTTTTAGATAATCAATCCAACTAGAGTTAATAAATATCCTTAGAAAAATGGTGATATAATACCACTTTTCATATTTCCATGAGGATGAAACCATATGAAGTCATGTATGGTCAACCACCCACAAAACTCACTTTCTATTTGTTATGTAGTTCGAAGGAAGATGAAATGGACATAATCTTTAGTCTCAAGAAGGAATTCTTAGCAGCTCTTAAGCAAAATTTGGCCACCATCCAAAATTACATGAAATAAATAGATAAACACAAAACTAAGAAGAATTTTATAGTAGGTGACATGAATTTCCTTTATATTTAGCCTTATAAATAATTGTCTCTCAAAAAAGGGTCGACATAAGCTAGTACCCAATTTGTATAGACCCTAGAGGATATTGTATCAGATAGGGGAGGTTGATTACAAGTTGGAACTACCAACCAAATCTAAGATTCACCTAATTTTCCATGTATATTATTTGAATAAGGTTGTAGGCACACCTACTCAAGAATAGACT
Organism: Wollemia nobilis; assembly: GCA_028583015.1. Classification (NCBI taxonomy): domain Eukaryota; kingdom Viridiplantae; phylum Streptophyta; class Pinopsida; order Araucariales; family Araucariaceae; genus Wollemia; species Wollemia nobilis. The sequence continues at coordinate 1,906,177 of JAQPPZ010002297.1, forward strand.
TCCTGAATTGGATGAATAGGGATCCATTCTTTCACAGCCTATATATTTTTTGTATCATTGAACCCAATATTTCTACTCATGGGATATCACTGAGGCACTAGTACAGTGGCAAGGGTTGCCATTAGACGATGACACATGGAAGCAATTGCAAGAATTTCAATAATAGTTTCCCACATTTAAACTTTGAGGACAAATATTATTTAAGGGGGGTGCCATGTTACATACTCGACACTTGTAATACATTGGGGTATATGTTATTGTAATAAGATAAAAAATGTATTTAGATAGAAATGGCTCACATGTTAAGTTAAGAGAGTGTGTTATCATTGAATATTGTATATAACTACTTTTTCATAGAATATTTTTATTGTCATATAATTATGAATTTAAATGTTTGTATTATAAATATAAATATCAATTATGAATGTAACCACTAGTATTATGAATGTAACTACTAGAAATTAGGTAAATCATGAATATTATCATAGAATACTATGATATAAAGATGTCATAGAATATTATCATAAGATGTTAGGAAATATTCTTACAAATATTATATAATGAGAAGACTATAGCTATAATGGGTTAGAGAAGAATATGCATATTTTGTAAGGAGGTTTCCCTCCTCGAAGAGACCTATGATAGTAACATTTCTCATTCTAAAATCCTAAAATTACTATTCTTATGTTTCATGCATGTATATTATTATTATTTTTTTATTTTTATTTTTTTTAACATGGTGGAATCAGTAGACGCCACGAATTCGGGTAGGATGTCCATATTTTATGGCCACCACAGTATTCTACGTTATCCAACCCGGAAGCCACCACACAAATATTCACGTAGTCCGCCCTTGTAACCGCCATGCCATAATCATTTTAAACCTTTTACGCCACTAAAAGCACCAGGAAAGGGACAAGCGTTCAGTCCGACGAGGCCCGAGATTTTAACCTTCGAAGTATATTTTTATTATTGAAATAAATGTTTCTATCATTAATATTCAATGAATCATGGTTATGTTATCCTTGTACTTGAATTTCTTATCTTATTTCAGAGTTGCACTAAGGGTTTGAGGTGGAATATTGGATCGAGTAGAAGATGTGCATTACACAAAACAAATAGTATATTTGAGTGCATCTAGGATATTATCTAAGTAAAAGTATTATATATAGTCACTGATTGAGTTCATAGAGGTGGGGGCCAAAAAGGAAGGCTAAATCTACTTGTTAAATGTAGTTGTATGAGAACATATATGCTCTATATTTAGTTTGTATATGTAATAAGATATTTTCTTCTCATTCTGTATGCATATTGCTCTATTTTTATTGTGTATTTAATTTATGTTTAAGTGTTGTATGGTAGCATTTGATCACTATTAATTCTATGCATTGACATAAAAGTCCATAGCAAAATAAGGGTTAATGAAGACATTATGTTTAAACGAGGATTGATATTTTTGGTTTTTTTTTGGAATCACTCCTCTTTGGTGGTGGTGGGGACCAACAACTATGTTTTTATCCCTCTAGTAAATTCATTTTTTTTATCTATGGTTATTTTCACCATTGAAAATTTTAAAATTACTATCCAATAAAAGTTTGTACTATTAAAATGATAATTCGAAATTTATCAATAATAAATTAATTTTACTATGGTAACTCTAAAATTCATAAAATTATAAATCCTATTTATCAATTATGTTGATAATTGATATCTTTACTCTAGTCATATTTTTTGTGCATGTAGTTTAATGTCTATTTGAAGAACACAAGCTTATACTGAGAGGGGGGTGAACAGTATAAGATCAACTTTTACTTTTCTTTCCCAAACAATATTATCCAATATAATCAATGGCAATATCAACAACAGTAATCAAAGCAATGCACAAATCATCACACACAATAGAGACACCAATTTAACGTGGTTCACCCAATGTGGGCTACTCCACGGAGAAAATATTTCACTAAAATTTTCTCAACAAATCTCTTGGGAATCACTTCCCTATTACAATGTTTATGGACCTCTATCCAAAGGAGACACCAATCCCCTAATGCTCTGATTTGTGGATCTCTCTCCATAGGAGAAACCTTTCCCCTTTTCTCTGGTTCGTGGAACTTGACCCAAGAGAACTCTTTCTCCTCAACTAGTTCGTGGATCTCTCTCCATAGAAGAACTCTATCTTCCCAGCTGCTTCATGGATCACACTCCACAGGAGAACTCTTTCCCCTTGCTCTGGTTCGTGGAACTCTATCCATAGGAGAACTCTTTCTCCTCTACTCTGGCTGGTGATCTTCTAGAAGACTACTACCCCCACTACACTAGCTTGTGGATATCTCTCCATAGAAGACCTCTGTCCTCACTCAGAAGACCTCTATCCTCACTACCTTAGCTAATGGATCTCTATCCACTGGAGACTACTGTCCTCTGCTCTATCACCTCCAAAGCTTACTCTCAACTCTATCTCAGATCTGCACCAAACACTATCCTCGGTCTAGTACAAATCTGCTCTAACTCTATCTCAGGTCTAGCACAAATCTGCTCTCAAATATGCACCAAAATCTATCCTCAAATCTATCCTCAAGCCTTAACACAAAGCTTGATCCAATCACAAATCAACTCTGCTTAGATTTACCCCAAGCCTTAACACAAAGCTTGAACAAATCAATCAATCAACTCTGCTCTCAAGTCTTCACAAAGACTTACCTCAAATATGCCCTCAAGTCCTCTCAAGAACTTGCTCAATCTACTCTCAAGTCTTCACAAAGACTTACCTCAAATATACCCTCAAGTCCTCTCAATAACTTTCTCAATATACTCTCAAGTCTTCACCAATACTTACCTCAAATCTACCTACAAGCTTTCACAAAAGCTTGCTCAACACTATCCTTAAGCTTTCACAAAAGCTTACTCAAATATGTCCTTAATATTTAACAAAAGCTTACTCAAATCTTCTCAAACACATGCTCAATATAACTCACAAGATATGCTCAATCAATCTCAAATCTTGCACACAATGCTATCAATTGCTTTGTCTAATCTTCAAAGTAATTCCTTTAACTTGAAGCAGTTTAGACATATTCTATTCAAAATTCATTTAACCTCTGGAACATATAGAGAATGATGTACTCTATCAAAAACTCAATATGTTCTACTCAATCATTAAGTCTGTCACTTTCAAAAATCTGATTTCTAATGTTTGCACATTCACTTTCAATATCACTCAAAACCAATGCTCAAGAAGTTTCACTCAATCATTCAATCAATGAAACACAACTTGCTCACAAACCCTAAACAAGTGTTTTCATACTTCTTCAAACAAAGAGCACAATGTGGGTCTCAAACCCTAACTCAAATAATCTTCAATCTCTATCTCCAATGTTCTCTAAACATTCACCAATCATGCATATAAAAACTCACTCAAATATTTCCAACAATACTATCAAACAATCCTTTTCACTCCACCTTATATTTCACAACATTCAATCCAACAATACTTCAATCAAAATATGATGTGCCCATACCTTTTGTTTTTATGGAGATATGTCTTCAAAACCTGTTTTACTCACAACCAAATCCTTTTGCCAATTCTAGGTTAGATAGCAACAGTCTATCTCAAAATCTCCACAAGAATATTTTACCTCAACAAATATTTCACCATACAAGAAATACAATAAAATGTCAAGACACAAATACACCTTATTACTCCTTCCTTAAAAATAAATCCAATCAATAGATCATTCACTCACTCAAGCAAAATGACAATATCCCTATAGCTCCTTTTAACTCCAACTCAACATAGAATATTTCAATCCAAATTTCAACCTTCCAAACACTTTAATATTCTAACTCAAAATAAATTTCAAATTACAATAATAAAGTCCTTTGAATACACCTTATAATCTCCAATTCTTAACCCAACATACATATCAAATTACACCAATAAAATTCCTTGCACACACCTTATAATCTCCAATTCTTAATCCAACATATAGCAAAAATAAAAAATTTAATCATACCTTAGCCACTTTAATCAAAAAATATTTTGCATGCCTCAAAACACTAACATGCACTCCATGTGAATCGAACTCACGTTCACCGCCTACCTAGCGCCTTAGCCACAACTAGGCTACCACTTGGGCTACATGCCCACATAAACACCAAGATGCACTCACTACCCTTTGTATCCTTCATAGGCACCAAAATCATTTGAAACAAAAACACTTCCCTCTACTACCATCAAGAATCGAACATGGGACCTCTGTTCTACCAATGCCTTATGCTACCAAGCCTTGCCACTAGCCCAACCGTGTGGATGGTAATAGGGACAAGCACTCTTCTCCCTTTATTCATCCACAATCCACCTTTAGCTTTTAAAAATAAAAAGCTTCATCTTTCATTGCTCACGAAAATCGCATCAATAATTTTTAACCTTTCGCATGCACAATATCAGAGACTTACCTTATGCCATCAAACCTTATGGTATAAATACCATATTCCTTCCTTGCTCGAACATCGATGGGGAAAATATTTAAACTTAATGTTTTGTACCCAACCCTTACTTAGGGTTTTAATTAATTTATATTATAAATTAATATTATAAATATAAATATTATAATATTATTTCCTTTGAGCCTAGGTGTTTTCATTTTTTTTTAACCTTAGGCATTATCTTAACACCTTTAATATTATAATAATAAATATTATAATATTATTTCCTTTAGGCCTAGGTATCTCCTTCCTTCAGGGTATTTAGCCAACCTTTTGACCAATCATGTGAAGCTTTAAACCAAATCTCTTGGGCTTAAAATATAAATATTTTAACCCTCCTTTTGTCAATCCCTTGCACTAACTTTTGACATCATTGACACTAACTCTTGACATCAATGACAACACAACTACTCAAAATTTCCAACAATCTCCCCCTTTGTCATTGATGGCAACCCTTTTTCCTTAACCATTCCTTTTTCCTTTTTCCAATTCTGCTCCCCCTGAGAAACTGCTCCCCCTTAATGAATGCTCTCCCCCTAACTCAAATCTCTCCCCCTTGACATCAATGAAAGGGACACCTTTGGGGCTAAATATAAGACTCTTAGCTCAGCCCCCTCCCCACCTCCTCTCCTTGAGGTGGTTAATTTTGGGGTGGGAGTATCTCTACTCCCAGCATACACTGCTCTTTTTCTTTGTCCACCTTCTTTCTCAACTGATCCTTCTGATTCTTTTGAGTATTCATGTTCCTGCTTGTCTCTGGAAATTTTTTTCTACACCACTTAGCCATATGCCCAACATTATTGCACTTATAACACTTAATGTTGTGGTTCCTTGAAGGTGCAAATATCTTGAAGTTCCTCCTAGTGAAGCCATATCCATTCCTATCATGAACCCTGCAATGAATTGCTTTATGACCAAACTGATTACAAGAGTGACAATACCCTTGAAAGAGATGTCCATTTCTAAAATTTCTCCTGGTGAAACCATATTCCTTCTTTTCATGTGTCCTGCACTGCATAGCCTTGTGACAAAACCTATGACATGAGAAGCAACATCCATTGAAGAAGTCTTGCCTTGACCCCATTGGTCTCTTAGTCCTTTCTTCCCTGTGATGTTTCCTATTCCTCATTTGTGCATTGTTCCTTTCCTTGTTGAACCTTCTATTTTCCAACTTATCCTCATAAGTCTCACTTTCTCTTTCACTCTCTTCTTCTGAAGCTTCTTCTTCTTTGGAGCTTGAGATTGAATCCTCTCCTTGTTCTCTTTGTCCCTCTTCAAAACCAAGTCCTGTCTTGTTTGATGAAGATCTTTATACCTTGATAATCTTATCCAAGGTCTTTGAGCTTCTCCCAAACCTGTGTAGCTTATCTTTAGACTCTTTCACTTCCTTCCTTAGTGAAGCTACTTCATGCTCTAATATTTCACATTCTAAGACTTTTACCTCTAACTTTTCTTTAAATCTTCTTGTCTTAGATATTGAGTTTGTCAGATCTTGTATAAGCTTTCCTTTCTCTTCATCACATTCTTGAAATTGAACCTTGAGTCTTGAATTTTGCTTTCTAACCTTTCTTAATTCCTTAAGAGCAGAAATAAGCTCACCTTCTAGATCAACTACTCCTTCTTCTTCATTTTTTTATTCTTCCTCTACCTTTTTTTCTTCAAGAGCATCTTCATACCTTTTAGATTTATCTTCAATAGAAGCACTTTCTTCTTCCTCTATTGCCAAGAAGAGAATCTTCTTCTTCATTATCTGAAGATCTTCCATCACTATCACTTGAACTCTTGCCTATCTTATCTGCATAAAAACTCTTCTTATGCCTCTAGAAAAACTTCTTTTCATGCTTGTTTTATCCATACCTATTTTTCTTTTGATACCTAGATTTTCCTGCTTCCTTATTCTTATGATCTTATTTCTCTTCACCACTACTACTTCCAACTTCTAGATAGTTAGATGCATAGTGACCATATTTACCACAATTGAAACACTTAACTATTTTTGTACCTTTGTGCTTTCTTGAGTCCTTGTTCCTTCTACCATAGTTTGCTTCTTCATCACTGGATGACTCATCACTTGAATCTATCTTCTTATATTTTGTTTTCTTTGCTACTTTGAAGGCTACCTCTTTCTTGGGGATAGGATCCTTTCCTATTCTCATCTCAAAAGTTGTGAGAGTTCCATGTAACTCATCCCTAGTCAAAGTTTCAATATCTCTTGTTTCTTCTATGGCTGAAACCTTTTCACTATACCTCATAGGGAGTGACCTTAAAACCTTTTGACAAACATCTGATTCTTCAAATTTAAACCCAAGTCCTTGCATGGAGTAAGTATGTAGCAATGTCTTCCTCATCCTTCATCTTCAAGTCTTCAAATATTTTCTTGTGATTTTGCAATTTTGCCATCTTGACCTTTTTGTCTCCCTCATATGTTTTCTTCAACTTTTCCCAAATCTCTTTTGCTGATGTGCAATGCATAACTTTTACAAAATCTGCTTCACATAAACCACTTAATATTGCATTCATTGCCTTTGAATTATGTAGATGTAGGAGCTTACCATATTTATCTGTAGGAGGAGTAGCTGGAGGTGTGTACCCATCCTCAACTGCTTGCCATATCTCATTTCCTTGTGCCATTAGGTAAATCTTCATTCTTACACTCCAAAATGCATAATTGTTCCCATCGAACAATGGTGCCTTATTTGATGAAGATCCACTCTGAGATGCCATATGTGTTCCTATAAACTTTTCCTTCAAGTTATTAAACTCTTTCGAAGGAACCCACTCTGATACCAATTGAAGAACACAAGCTTATACTGAGAGGAGGGGTGAACAATATAAGATCAACTTTTACTTTTCTTTCCCAAACAATATTATCCAATATAATCAATGGCAATATCAACAATAATAATCAAAGCAATGCACAAATCATCACACACAATAGAGACACCAATTTAACGTGGTTCACCCAATGTGGGCTACTCCACGGAGAAAATATTTCTACTAAAATTTTCTCAACAAATCTCTTGGGAATCACTTCCCTATTACAATGTTTATGGACCTCTATCCAAAGGAGACACCAATCCCCTAATGCTCTGATTTGTGGATCTCTCTCCATAGGAGAAACCTTTCCCCTTTTCTCTGGTTCATGGAACTTGACCCAGGAGAACTCTTTCTCCTCAACTGGTTCATGGATCTCTCTCCATAGAAGAACTCTATCTTCCCAGCTACTTCATGGATCACACTCCATAGGAGAACTCTTTCCCCTTGCTCTAGTTCATGGAACTCTATCCATAGGAGAACTCTTTCTCCTCTACTTTGGTTGGTGATCTTCTAGAAGACTACTACCCCCACTACACTAGCTTATGGATCTCTCTCCATAGAAGACCTCTATCCTCACTCAGAAGACCTCTATCCTCACTACCCTAGCTAATGGATCTCTATCCACTAGAGACTACTATCCTCTACTCTATCACCTCCAAATCTTACTCTCAACTCTATCTCAGATCTACACCAAACACTATCCTCGATCTAGTACAAATCTACTCTAACTCTATCTTAGGTCTAGCACAAATCTGCTCTCAAATATACACCAAAATCTATCCTCAAGCCTTAACACAAAGCTTGATCCAATCACAAATCAACTCTACTTAGATTTACCCCAAGCCTTAACACAAATCTTGAACAAATCAATCAATCAACTCTACTCTCAAGTCTTCACAAATACTTACCTCAAATATACCCTCAAGTCCTCTCAAGAACTTGCTCAATATAATCTCAAGTCTTCACCAAGACTTACCTCAAATATACCCTCAAGTCCTCTCAAGAACTTTCTCAATATACTCTCAAGTCTTCACAAAGACTTACCTCAAATCTACCTACAATCTTTCACAAAAACTTGCTCAACATTGTCCTTAAGCTTTCACAAAAGCTTACTCAAATTTATCCTTAAGATTTCACAAAAGCTTACTCAAATTTATCCTTAAGCTTTAACAAAATCTTACTCAAATATTCTCAAACACATGCTCAATACAGCTCACAAGATATGCTCAATCAATCTCAAATCTTGCACACAATGCTATCAATTGCTTTGTCTAATCTTCAAAGTAATTCCTTTAACTTGAAGTAGTTTAGACATATTCTATTCAGAATTAGTTTAACCTCTGGAACATATAGAGAATGATGTACTCTATCAAAAACTCAATATGTTCTACTCAATCATTAAGTCTATCGCTTTCACAAATCTGATTTCTAATGTTTGCACATTCACTTTCAATATCACTCAAAACCAATGCTCAAGAAGTTTCACTCAATCATTCAATCAATGAAACACAACTTGCTCACAAACCCTAAACAAGTGTTTTCATACTTCTTCAAACAAAGAGCACAATGTGGGTCTCAAACCCTAACTCAAATAATCTTCAATATCTATCTCCAATGTTCTCTAAACATTCACCAATCATGCATATAAAAACTCACTCAAATATTTCCAACAATACTTATCAAACAATCCTTTTCACTCCACCTTATATTTCACAACATTCAATCCAACAATACTTCAATCAAAAGATGATGTGCCCATACCTTTTTGTTTTGATGGAGATATGTCTTCAAAACCTGTTTTACTCACAACCAAATCCTTTTGCCAATTCTAGGTTAGATAGCAATAGTCTATCTCAAAATCTCCACAAGAATATTTTACCTCAACAAATATTTCACCATACAAGAAATACAATAAAATGTCAAGACACAAATACACCTTATTACTCCTTCCTTAAAAATAACTCCAATCAATAGATCATTCACTCACTCAAGAAAAATGACAATATCCCTATAGCTCCTTTTAACTCCAACTCAACATAGAATATTTCAATCCAAATTTCAACCTTCCAAACACTTTAATATTCTAACTCAAAATAAATTTCAAATTACAATAATAAAGTCCTTTGAATACACCTTATACTCTCCAATTCTTAACCCAACATACATATCAAATTACACCAATAAAATTCCTTGCACACACCTTATAATCTCCAATTCTTAATCCAACATATAGCAAAAATAAAAATTTTAATCATACCTTAGCCACTTTAATCAAAAAATATTTTGCATGCCTCAAAACACTAACATGCACTCCATGCGAATCGAACTCGCATTCACCACCTACCTAGCGCCTTAGCCATGGCTAGGTTGCCACTTGGGCTATGTGCCCACATAAACACCACGATGTGCTTGTTGCTCATTCTATCCTCTATAGGCACCAAAATCATTTGAAACAAAAAAACCTTCCCTCTACTGCCATCGAGAATCGAACGTGGGACCTCTATTCCACCAATGCCTTACGCTGCCAAGCCTTGCCACTAGCCCAACCATGTGGTTGGTAATAGGGATGCACACTCTTCTCCCTTTATTCATCCATAATCCACCTTTAGCTTTTAAAAATAAAAAGCTTCATCTTTCTTTGCTCATGAAAATTGCATCAATAATTTTTAACCTTTCACATGCGCAATATCGGAGACTTGCCTTATGCCATCAAACCTTATGGTATAAATACCATATTCCTTCCTTGCTCAAACGTCAATGGGAAAATATTTAAACTTAATTTTTTGTGCCCAACCCTTACATAGGGTTTTAATTAATTTATATTATAAATTAATTATAATATAAATATTATAATTAATTTACAAGTAACCTTAGGCTTTTCTTTTAATACTTAATATTATAATAATAAATATTATAATATTATTTCCTTTGGGCCTAGGTGTTTTCTTTTTAACCTTAGGCCTTATCTTAACACCTTTAATATTATAATAATAAATATTATAATATTATTTCCTTTAGGCCTAGGTATCTCCTTCCTTCAAGGTATTTAGCCAACCTTTTGACCAATCATGTGAAGCTTTAAACCAAATCTCTTGGGCTTAAAATATAAATATTTTAACCCTCCTTTTGTCAATCCCTTGCATTGACTCTTGACATCAATGACAACACAACTACTCAAAATTTCCAACAATCTCCCCCTTTGTCATTGATGGCAACCCTTTTTCCTTAACCATTCCTTTTTCCTTTTTCCAATTCTACTCCCCTAAGAAATTACTCCCCCTAATTGAATGCTCTCCCCCTAACTCAAATCTCTCCCCCTTTGACATCAATGGCAAAGGGACACCTTTGGGGCTAAATATAAGACTCTTAGCTCAGCCCCCTCCCCACCTCCTCTCCTTGAGGTGGTTAATTTTTGGGTGGGAGTATCTCTACTCCCAGCATACACTGCTCTTTTTCTTTTTCCACCTTCTTTCTCAATATATCCTTCTGATTCTTTTGAGTATTCCTGTTCCTGCTTGTCTTTGGAAATTTTATTCTACACCACTTAGCCATATGCCCAACATTATTGCACTTATAACACTTAATGTTGTGGTTCCTTGAAGGTGCAAATATCTTGAAGTTCCTCCTAGTGAAGCCATATCCATTCCTATCATGAACCCTGCAATGAATTAATTTATGACCAAACTGATTACAAGAGTGACAATACCCTTGAAAGAGATGTCCATTTCTAAAATTTCTCTTGGTGAAACCATATTCCTTCTTTTCATGTGTCCTGCACTGCATAGCCTTGTGACCAAACCTGTGACATGAGAAGCAACATCCATTGAAGAAGTCTTGCCTTGACCCCATTGGTCTCTTAGTCCTTTCTTCCCTGTGATGTTTCATGTTCCTCATTTGTGCATTGTTCCTTTCCTTGTTGAACCTTCTATTTTCCAACTTATCCTCATAAGTCTCACTTTCTCTTTCACTCTCTTCTTCTGAAGCTTCTTCTTCTTTGGAGCTTGAGATTGACTCCTCTCCTTGTTCTCTTTTTTCCTCTTCAAAACCAAGTCATGTCTTGTTTGATGAAGATCTTTATACCTTGATAATCTTATCCAAGGTCTTTGAGCTTCTCCCAAACATGTGTAGCTTGTCTTTAGACTCTTTCACTTCCTTCCTTAGTGAAGCTACCTCATGCTCTAATCTTTCACATTCTAAGACTTTTACCTCTAAATTTTCTTTAAATCTTCTTGTCTTAGATATTGAGTTTGTCAGATCTTGTATAAGCTTCTCTTTCTCTTCATCACATTCTTGAAATTGAACCTTGAGTCTTGAATTCTACTTTCTAACCTTTCTTAATTCCTTAAGAGCAAAAATAAGCTCAGCTTCTAGATCAACTACTCCTTCTTCATTTTTTGATTCTTCCTCTACCTTTTTTTCTTCAAGAGCATCTTCATACATTTTAGATTTATCTTCAATAGAAGCACTTCCTTCTTCCTCTATTGCCAAGAAGAGAATTGCTTCTTTATTATATGAAGATCTTCCATCACTATCACTTGAACTCTTACCTATCTTATCTACATAAAAACTCTTCTTATACCTCTGGAAAAACTTCTTTTCATGCTTGTTTTGTCCATACCTATTTTTCTTTTGATACCTGGATTTTCTTGCTTCCCTATTCTTATGATCTTGTTTCTCTTCACCATTGCTACTTCCAGATTCTGGATAGTTAGATGCATAGTGACCATATTTACCATAATTGAAACACTTAACTATTTTTGTACCTTTGTGCTTTCTTGAGTCCTTGTTAGTCCTTGTTCCTTCTGCCATAGTTTGCTTCTTCATCATTGGATGACTCATCACTTGAATCTGACTTCTTATATTTTGTTTTCTTTGCTACTTTGAAGGTTACCTCTTTCTTGGGGATAAGATCCTTTCCTATTCTCATCTCAAAAGTTGTGAGAGTTCCATGTAACTCATCCCTAGTCAAAGTTTCAATATCTCTTATTTCTTCTATGGTTGAAACCTTTTCACTATACCTCATAGGGAGTGACCTTAAAACCTTTTGACAAACATCTGATTCTTCAAATTTAAACCCAAGTCCTTGCATGGAGTTAACAACCTCATCCACATGAAGTAAGTATGTAGCAATGTCTTCCTCATCCTTCATATTCAAGTCTTCAAATGTTTTCTTGTGATTTTGCAATTTTTCCATCTTGACCTTTTTGTCTCCCTCATATGTTTTCTTCAACTTTTTCCAAATCTCTTTTGCTTATGTGCAATGCATAACTTTTACAAACTTTGCTTCACATAAACCACTTAATATTGCATTCATTACCTTTGAATTATGTAGATGTAAGAGCTTACCATATTTATCTGTAGGAGGAGTAGTTGGAGGTGTGTACCCATCCTCAACTGCTTGCCATATCTCACATCCTTGTGCCATTAGGTAAATCTTCATTCTTACACTCCAAAATGCATAATTATTCCCATCGAACAATGGTGCCTTATTTGTTGAAGATCCACTCTGAGATGCCATCTGTGTTCCTGTATACTTTTCCTTCAAGTTGTTAAACTCTTTCGAAGGAACCCACTCTGATACCAATTGAAGAACACAAGCTTATACTGAGAGGGGGGTGAACAGTATAAGATCAACTTTTACTTTTCTTTCCCAAACAATATTATCCAATATAATAAATGGCAATATCAACAACAGTAATCAAAGCAATGCATAAATCATCACACACAATAGAGACACCAATTTAACATGGTTCACCCAATGTGGGCTACTCCATGGAGAAAATATTTCTACTAAAATTTTCTCAACAAATCTCTTGGGAATCACTTCCCTATTACAATGTTTATGGACCTCTATCCAAAGGAGACACCAATCCCCTAATGCTCTGATTTGTGGATCTCTCTCCATAGGAGAAACCTTTCCCCTTTTCTCTGGTTCATGGAACTTGACCCAGGAGAACTCTTTCTCCTCAACTGGTTCATGGATCTCTCTCCATAGAAGAACTCTATCTTCCCAACTACTTCATGGATCACACTCCATAGGAGAACTCTTTCCCCTTGCTCTAGTTCATGGAACTCTATCCATAGGAGAACTCTTTCTCCTCTTCTCTGGTTGGTGATCTTCTAGAAGACTACTACCCCCACTACACTAGCTTGTGGATCTCTCTCCATAGAATACCTCTATCCTCACTCAGAAGACCTCTGTCCTCACTACCCTAGCTAATGGATCTCTATCCACTAGAGACTACTATCCTCTACTATATCACCTCCAAATATTACTCTCAACTCTATCTCATATCTACCAAACACTATCCTCAAGTCTAGTACAAATATTCTCTAACTTTGTCTCAGGTCTAGCACAAATCTGCTCTCAAATCTACACCAAAATCTATCCTCAAATCTGTCCTCAAGCCTTAACACAAAGCTTGATCCAATCACAAATCAACTCTGCTTATATTTACCCCAAGCCTTAACACAAAGCTTGAACAAATCAATCAATCAACTCTGCTCTCAAGTCTTCACAAAGACTTACCTCAAATATACAAGTCCTCTCAAGAACTTGATCAATCTACTCTCAAGTCTTCACCAAGACTTACCTCAAATTTGCCCTCAAGTCCTCTCAAGAACTTGCTCAATATATTCTCAAGTCTTCACAAAGACTTACCTCAAATCTACCTACAAGTCTTCACAAAATATTGCTCAACATTGTCCTTAAGATTTCACAAAAGCTTGCTCAACTCTGTCCTTAAGCTTTCACAAAAGCTTACTCAAAGTTGTCCTTAAGCTTTAACAAAATATTACTCAAATCTGCTCAAACACATGCTCAATACAACTCACAAGATATGCTCAATCAATCTCAAATCTTGCACACAATGCTATCAATTGCTTTGTCTAATATTCAAAGTAATTCCTTTAACTTGAAGCAGTTTAGACATATTCTATTCAGAATTTGTTTAACCTCTGGAACATATAGAGAATGATGTACTCTATCAAAAACTCAATATGTTCTACTCAATCATTAAGTATGTAACTTTCACAAATCTTATTTCTAATGTTTGCACATTCACTTTCAATATCACTCAAAACCAATGCTCAAGAACTTTCACTCAATCATTCAATCAATGAAATACAACTTGCTCACAAACCCTAAACAAGTGTTTTCATACTTATTCAAACAAAGAGCACAATGTGGGTCTCAAACCCTAACTCAAATAATCTTCAATCTCTATCTCCAATGTTCTCTAAACATTCACCAATCATGCATATAAAAACTCACTCAAATATTTCCAACAATACTATCAAATAATCCTTTTCACTCCACCTTATATTTCACAACATTCAATCCAACAACACTTCAATAAAAATATGATGTGCCCATACCTTTTTGTTTTTATGGAGATATGTCTTCAAAACTTGTTTTACTCACAACCAAATCCTTTTGCCAATTCTAGGTTAGATAGCAACAGTCTATCTCAAAATCTCCACAAGAATATTTTACCTCAACAAATATTTCACCATACAAGAAATACAATAAAATGTCAAGACACAAATATACCTTATTACTCCTTTAACAAAAAAAATCCAATCAATAGATCATTCACTCACTCAAGTAAAATCATAATATCCCTATAGCTCCTTTTAACTCCAAATCAACATAGAATATTTCAATCCAAATTTTAACCTTCCAAACACTTTAATATTCTAACTCAAAATAAATTTCAAATTACAATAATAAAGTCCTTTGAATACACCTTATAACCTCCAATTCTTAACCCAACATACATATCAAATTACACCAATAAAATTCCTTGCACACACCTTATAATCTCCAATTCTAAATCTAACATATAGCAAAAATAATAATTTTAATCATACCTTAGCCACTTTAATAAAAAATTATTTTGCATGCCTCAAAATACTAACATGCACCCGATGCGAATCGAACTCACGTTCACCACCTACCTAGCACCTTAGCCACGACTAGGTTGCCACTTGGGTTGCATGCCCACACAAACACCAAGATGTGCTCGTTGCCCTTTGTATCCTCTACAGGCACCAAAATCATTTGAAACAAAAAAAAAACTTTCCTTTCCTATCATCAGGAATCGAACATGGGACATATGTGCCAATGCCTTACGTTACCAAGCCTTACCACTAGCCCATATGTGTGGTTCGTACTAGGGACACACAATCTTCTCGTTTTATTCATCCATAGTCCACCTTTAGATTTTAAAAATAAAAAGCTTTACCTTTCATTGCTTACAAAAATGGCATCAAAATTTTTTAACCTTTTGCATGTGCAATATTGGAGACTTTCCTTATGCTATTAAACCTTATGCTATAAATACCATACTCCTTCCTTGATCAAACATTAGTGGGGAAAAAATTTAAACTTATTATTTTGCACCCAAACCTTACTTAGGGTTTTAATTTGTTACATTTCCAAAAAGGATTTATTTGATATTTATATGATAGGATTTAATGTAGTTTGATTATATTTTATCATCGAATTTATCATTTGCATTTGCAGAGGATTGACCCCTCCAAGTGGCAAGGACAAGCCCTCCTTAAGTGGTGGTTGATTTAAATATAAGTTTCTTATCTCCGCATCATTTCTATCTCGATTCTTCTGTTGCATTCGATTAATATCTCATTGCTTATATTCTGTGAATTTGATATTAATTACAATCATTTCGGATTTGGGAAGTGTGATCGACAACAAGGGTACTTTTACCCTTACATGTGGTATCAGGGATAGTGAACCTATGCTAATGTAAGGATACGTGCTCTATCGACAGACTACAAATGAATCCTAGTCAGTTCATAACAAGGTAATATATCAATTTCAAAAAAGCATGCAAGCGTTCGGGATTTTATGCTCTTCTTCTGGTATTTATTCTCATTTTCATGTTGGCAATTTTGGGTACTTTGGGTACATTGCCTTTGCTCAAGTGTATAAGTTGTCATTGATGTCAAGAAGCTCTTGAAGGAATTTGATTTGATGTCAAATAATTTGTTTTGATGAAGGTTACGGCATGGCAGTTTCAAAGGTCTTTTGTAAACCCCAAGTTGGCAGGTTTAAAGATTACAGGTGGATGCATTAGTTTAATGCATTTGGGTCCAGGAGGAAGTATTTATTTAAATAATTAAAAACCTTGTTAAGGTTCCCTTTAATTATTTTTAAATAAATATTAAATTATTGTTTGCAATGGGTTCTCCTAACCCATGTGGGCGCTATGTTTTAAGATTGTGGGCGCTAGCCAAGACCTCCGTCGACGTGTTAAACTCCTCGCCGACGTCAAGAGCTTATGGTAAAAATGCATATAAATCTCCCTCAATGAAAATCAAGAATTATCCGATCCGCATTTTGAAAAGAGTTGCTCACTGTGAATTCATGATCTGCTGTTCGATTTCTTCCTCACTGTGATTTCGTGATCCGCTGTTCGGATTTCTTCTCCGATTGTGTCTTCGTCATTTTTGTAAACCCGTCATTCGATTGTGTCTTCACCGTTTTTGTAAACCCGTTGTTCGACTATGTCTTCGTCGTTTCGTAACCTACTATTCGACTATGTCTTCGCCATTTTCGTGAATCCGTTGTTCATTTTTTTGTACTCGCCGCTTGTTGTAAATCCACCGTAAGGTTTTCGTCTTCGTGTTCGCGTCAGAAGAAAGGGAGGCACTGTTGTTTTATTTAATCCCTGGCACAGAAGGAACAAGGCTAACAACGTGAGGTTTAAACCTCACCGGGCGCCTTTGGCACATCGATAGCGGCTAGGCTGTTGGCGCGCTACCCAAACGGGAGGTTCCGCGTTCGAATAACGCGAAAGGGTTTTACATCGTGAAGTGGACACAGCGGGTGGTGTTAGAATTCGTGCGCAATTTCTCCATAGCACGATTTTTGATGTTGGCCAAGGTACTTTTGAAATTAATTTTTGCTAAGTGTATTTTGCGGATGGAGGAAGTTTATTAGAGGGCAAAACAGCTTAGGAGTTATAAGGAGTTTAAAGCTTGTTTTATTTTTTGATAAAATATTCTTTTGAAGGTGTTGTTTGAAATATCTTATTGCATTCTTATGAGAGATAAATTTTATTTTTGATAAGACTATAAGGGAGAAATAAGGTGTATAAGGGATAAATTTTTCTTGTAATGTTGAGAGTGCTTTTGGTTGATTATGGAAATGAAAGCATGATGTTTTAAGGTTAAAATTGCTTCTTGTGTGAAGTTGTGAAACCTTAAGTGGGCAGCTTTGAGATTGACATTTGCTTTCATTAAATTGGTAATAATCAAGCTATTCTTTACTTGGTTAAAGTGTTGGGCTTACTCCTTTGTTGATGATTTGAAAAGTTGTTTTGTGCTATTGTGATTTGAGTTGGTGGATGCTTTTTGTTCAAACAATATTGGAGAGAAAAGGAGTTCTACTTGTTTCCTTTTCTAATGTTGATTGTGAAATGCTTCAAGGTTGTGTTTTGAGTTGAATGGTGTTGATTGAACCTTGTTTGATGAGCATTGTTGTTGAAGCCCTAATTGATGGTGAAAAGAACATGAGTATCATTGTTATGTGATTCTTTGCATAGTTGGCAATTGTTGGGGTTTCATGTTCTTGAAAGAAAGCATTCTATCCTATCCATTTCAGATATTGAGTTGAGTTTTCAGATTTGAGATTGAGTTTGAGCTGAGTTGATTTGAGTTGAGTTTTGAGATTGGGAGTTGAGTATAGAACATATTGAGTCTCTAACAATTCTCTCTATGCTTCTATGAGTTTGACAAATCACATTGGGTCTCTAACAATTCACCTTGTGATTTCCTACTAAGAAAGTTTTTTCTTGGTGAGCTTGCTGAGTTTTGGACAGGTTCCGATGGGGACTTGTGAGCAGTCTTGGACAGGTTTCGGTGGGGACTTGTGAGCAGATTTGGATAGGTCCTAGCAGAGGACTTGTGAGCTGAGTTTGATAGTTCTATCAGAGAACTTGTGGACAGAGTTGCAGTGGTTCTTAGAGAAGAACCTGAGGACAGAGTTAGCAAGTCTTTGAGAAGACTTGTGTGTAGAGATTGTTGAGTTGCTGTGGACGTGATCATAGAGGACAGAGGTCTCTTAGGCTAAGCATTGAGGACAGGAGGTCTTCGATGGAAAGGAGTTCCACGTGCTGGCAAGAGGTAGAGGCAGTTGATCTTCTGAGGGATCATTTCTAGAGCAGAGGGGAAGGTATCTCCTTTGAGCAGAGGCTCATAAATTCTGATTAGGGGAAGGTATCTCCTTTGGGCCGAGGCTCATAAATATTGTAATTGGGAAGGATTCCCAAAGAACTTTGAGGAAATTTTTAGAGAAAAGTTTTGTGGACGTAGCCCAACCATTTTGGGTGAACCACGTTAAAAATGGGTCTTCAATGTGTGATGCTTTCTGTCTTGATTAATGTTGTGTTGATGCCACTGCTATCTAAAGTTAAAATTATTAATTGGTTAAGTCTTATACTATTCACCCCCCCTCTCAAGTATAAGTCCATGTTCTTCAATTGGTATCGAACGGGTCTCTCCAGAAAGAGCCTAACATCTTGGAGAAGGATCTATCAGAGGAACATACAGATTCAGAAAGAGATGAAGAGGTTGAGTTCGATCTCAAAGGTGAATTCTTCTTGGCTTTAAGAAAGCTTGAGAAATTTAGGGAAGAGAATTTTGTTCTCAAGCATCAATGTCAGGAAGAAGAGATAGCAAGATCAGAATTGTCTCAAAGTGTTATAGACTTCAAAATTCTAGCTGAAGAAGGGAAGAAGGTTGAACAGGTTCTCAAAGGAAAGGAAGCTGATTGCGAGAAACTAGAAGAAGAGGTTATGTCTCTTAGAGTGAAGTTGGAACAGTTGGCTCTCAGACAGAATACTCCGTGTGAAAAGCAAAAGAAGGATGGTATCACCATTCAAGAAACAGGGGCTTCGAGCAAGATCAATCTTCATCCTGAAGAGCGGTGGATTCCAGTTGGTCACAAGAAGAACAATCATCCAAGGCATCAAAACAGGTTACATAATACTTTCCATGGCTATTGTTTTTCCTGCAAGAAATTTGGTCACAAAGCTATGCATTGCAATAAGTCTGTGAATAGCCATAGTAAGGAAAATGTTAACTCTTTTGCACCTCTTATGAATAAAGATGTCATGTGTTACAAGTGCAATAATTTTGGGCATATAGCAAGGATGTGCAGTTTGGATAGATCTAGCCTTGAGTTCACTAAAAAGAGAAATGAGATCAAATCTAAGTCAATGATAGTTCAAACTACTTTTCATGCTCAAGACAAAGTAGAGAAATGGTATCTTGATAGTGGTTGTTCAAAACATATGACTGGTGAAAAGGAAAAGTTTTTGGTCTTAAAAGAAAAAAATAGAGGAACAGTCAGTTTTGGAGATAACAAGTCGACTAAAATCTGTGGTAAAGGGACTCTTAGTTTGGATGGGAAATCCAAAACAGAAAATGTGCTTTATGTAGAAGGCCTAAGACATAATCTTCTAAGTGTGAGTCAACTTTGTGATCAAGGGCACATAGTATCTTTCTTTTCGGATAGATGTGAGATAAGTAAAGAAAAAAATGGAAAACTCATTGCTAGTGCTACAAGGACTCCAAACAATCTTTACATGCTAAGTGAGATAAAAAAGGAAAAGTGTTTTCTAACTCAAGAAGATGAGAGTTGGTTATGGCATAAAATATTGGGGCATTTGAGCTTTGATAATCTTGTCAATATTAGTAACAAGGAAGCGATTAGAGACTTGCCCAAAATAAAATAAAAAGGCCCCATAACATCATTTGCGGTCCTTGTCAACATGGAAAACCAGACCAGAACCGGTTTCAAATCAAAAGGGTATACTTCTTCAAAACCATTGGATCTTATTCATACTGATTTATGTGGCCCTACTAGAACTCAGAGCATTCAGGGAGAAAGCTACTTCATGTTGTTTATAGATGATTATTCTAGAATGACTTGGGTTACTTTTCTCAAAGAAAAATCTAAGCTTTTGAAAAATTTAAAGCTTTCAAAGAAATGATTGAAAATGAGACCGACAAGAGAATCAAATGCTTAAGATCAGATAGAGGAGGAGAGTTCACTTCAAATGAATTTGTGGAATACTGTGAGCAACAAGGAATCAAAAGAGAATATTCAGCAGCAAGAACTCCTCAACAAAATGGAGTAGTTGAAAGGAAAAATAGAACTATTGAAAATATGGCTAGAGCTATGTTAAATGAGTCAAAACTTTTAGATGGCTTTTGGAAAGAGGCAATCAGATACAGCGATCTACATTATCACCAGGGCCCAACTTAGAGTCAATCATCATAAAACTCCTATGAGTTGTGAAAAGGAAGACCAACTACAATAAAATACTTCAAAGTGTTTGGGAGTAAGTGCTTCATCAGAAGGGAAGATCAAAATTTGGGTAAGTTTGATCCTAGATGTGATGAGGGAATCTTTCTTGTGTATTCCAGTAGAAGCAAGGCCTATAGATGCTTCAACAAAAGAACTCATACAGTTGTAGAGAGCATAAATGTAATAGTTGATGAAAAGACAGGAATAAGAGAACCAGTCCAGGAACTCGGTGATGAAATTTGTCAAGAAGAATTCAGAGAGGTTTCAGATGAAGAAGAGGAAAGACAACAACTGCTTCCCAAAACTCCTTCACGGTATGTTCAGAAACATCATCCCAAATATTTGATCATTGGTGATCCAAATAGCGGGCAAACAAGAAGAAGAGTCATTCCCTCACATGATTCTACAAATGTTTCATTATTATCTCGGATTGAGCCAAAATATTTCAGTGAAGCATGTGCAGATAAGTTTTGGGTAAAAGCAATGGATGAAGAGCTAAATCAAATAGAGAAAAGTGAAACTTGGGAATTGGTTCCAAGACCTAAGGACAAGAATGTCATTGGCACAAAATGGATATTCAGAAATAAACTCAATGAGGATGGAAATATTGTCAGAAACAAAGCAAGGTTAGTCTGCAAAGGTTATGCTCAAGTAGAAGGTGTTGATTTCGAAGAGACGTTTGCTCCTGTTGCTCGTCTTGAAGCTATCAGAATGTTTTTGGCCCTTTCAAGCTTCAAATCATTCAAGGTATATCAAATGGATGTAAAGTCAGCTTTTCTAAATGGGGTGTTGGAAGAAGAAGTCTACATAGAACAGCTAGAAGGAGTGTCTCTCTCGGAATAGTCAGACTATGTGTGTAAACTGAAAAAGGCCTTGTATGGGTTAAAGCAAGCACCTAGGGCTTGGTACTCAAGACTTGATAGGTATCTTCATGAGCAAGGCTTCAGGAAAGGTGTGGCAGATAGCAATTTGTATATTAAGAATGAAGGTGATGATATGTTGATTGTGGTTGTCTATGTTGATGATATTATTTTTGGGGGAAATAATACTCATATGTGCAAAGATTTTGCTAACACCATGCAGAAGGAATTTGAGATGTCTATGATTGGAGAGTTGTCATTCTTTTTAGGTCTTCAGATTGCTCAATCAAAAGATGGTATATTTCTCTCTCAAGGAAAGTATATCAAAGAAATTTTGAAGAAATTTGGGATGATGGACAACAAACCAGATGTGTACTCCAATGATTATAGGGTGCAAGATGAGTAAAGATGATGAATCTCCAGTGCAGATCAGAGGTTGTACAGATCAATGATTGGCAGTTTATTATATGTTACAGCTACCAGACCAGATATCATGCAGGAATTTGGGTTAGTAGCAAGATTTTAGGCAGCTCCTAAAGATTCTCATGTTATGGTAGTTAAGAGGATATTCAGATATCTGAAGGGCACTATGGACTTTGGGCTTTGGTATCCCAAAGGTGATGATTTCACTCTCACAGCTTATATAGATGCAGATTGGGCAGGCAGTATTGATGACAGGAAAAGCACTAGTGGTGGAGCATTCTTTTTGGGAAAGAGTTTGGTTTCTTGGCTAAGTAAGAAACAACCTTTAGTTTCCTTATCTACAGTAGAGGCTGAATACATAGCAGCAGTGGCTGGGTGTACACAGGTTTTATGGATGAAAACCACCTTGGAGGATTTCAAAGTCAAGCATGAACAACCCATCTCCATACTTTGTGATAATACAAGTGCCATAAGTATTTCCAAAAATATGGTAATGCACTCAAGGACAAAGCATATTTCCATCAAGTATCACTTTCTAAGGGAGAAAGTGCAAGACAAGCAGGTCAAGGTAGAGTATGTGTCTACTAAAGAGCAGATTGTAGATATCTTCACCAAACCTCTTCCAAGAGATACGTTTGAGTATCTAAGGGAGAAATTGGGAGTTGTACTCCCACCCCAGAATTAATCACCTCATCAGGAGGTGGGGGAGGGACTAAGCTAAGAGGCTCATTCTTAGTCCCGAGCCCCAAAGGTGACCCTTTGCCATTGATGACAAAGGGGGAGAGATATGAGTAAGGGGGAGAGCTTCAAAGTGAAGAGGAGAGCTTCAAGTCAGGGGGAGAAAAACTTCAAAGGAAGATTCTCAGTTGTGGGCACAGTTGGTCGGTTGTTAGCACAATTGGTTTCGATTTTGGCTCTTGAGAAGTGTTTTCGATAAAGGTTTGCCATCAATGACAAAGGGGGAGATTGTTGGCAATTTTGGGTACTTTGGGTACATTGCCCTTGCTCAAGTGTATAAGTTGTCATTGATGTCAAGAAGCTCTTGAAGGAATTTGATTTGATGTCAAATAATTTGTTTTGATGAAGGTTACGGCATGGCAGTTTCAAAGGTCTTTTGTAAACCCCAAGTTGGAAGGTTTAAAGACTACAGGTGGATGCATTAGTTTAATGCATTTGGGTCCAAGAGGAAGTATTTATTTAAATAATTAAAAACCTTGTTAAGGTTCCCTTTAATTATTTTTAAATAAATATTAAATTATTGTTTGCAATGGGTTCTCCTAACCCATGGCGCTATGTTTTAAGATTGTGGGCGCTAGCCAAGACCTCCGCCGACGTGTTAAACTCCTCACCGACATCAAGAGCTTATGGTAAAAATGCATATAAATCTCCCTCGATGAAAATCAAGAATTATCCGATCCGCATTTTGAAAAGAGTTGCTCGCTGTGAATTCGTGATCTGCTGTTCGATTTCTTCCTCATGATTTTGTGATCCGTTGTTCGGATTTCTTCTCCGATTGTGTCTTCGTCATTTTTGTAAACCCATCGTTCGATTGTGTCTTCGCCGTTTTCGTAAACCCGTCGTTCGACTATGTCTTCGTTGTTTTTGTAACCTGCTATTCGACTGTGTCTTCACCGTTTTCGTGAATCCGTTCATTTTTTTTGTACTCATCGCTTGTCGTAAATCCACCGTAAGGTTTTCGTCTTCGTGTTCACGTCAGAAGAAAGGGAGGCACTGTTGTTTTATTTAATCCCTAGCGCAGAAGGAACAAGGCTAACAGCGTGAGGTTTAAACCTCACCGGGCACCTTTGGCACACCGGTAGCGGCTAGGCTATTGGCGTGCTACCCGAACGGGAGGTTTCGCGTTCGAATAACGCGAAAGGGTTTTACATCGTGAAGTGGACGCAGCGGGTGGTGTTAGAATTCGTGCGTAATTTCTCCATAGCATGATTTTTGATGTTGGCCAAGGTACTTTCGAAATTAATTTTTGCTAAGTGTATTTTGCGGATGGAGGAAGTTTATTAGAGGGCAAAACAACTTAGGAGTTATAAGGAGTTTAAAAGCTTGTTTTATTTTTGATAAAAGATTCTTTTGAAGGTGTTGTTTGAAATATCTTATTGCATTCTTATGAGAGATAAATTTTATTTTTGATAAGACTATAAGGGAGAAATAAGGTGTATAAGGGATAAATTTTTCTTGTAATGTTGAGAGTGCTTTTGGTTGATTATGGAAATGAAAGCATGATGTTTTAAGGTTAAAATTTCTTCTTGTGTGAAGTTGTGAAACCTTAAGTGGGCAGCTTTGAGATTGACATTTGCTTTCATTAAATTGGTAATAATCAAGCTATTCTTTACTTGGTTAAAGTGTTGGGCTTACTCCTTTGTTGATGATTTGAAAAGTTGTTTTGTGCTATTGTGATTTGAGTTGGTGGATGCTTTTTGTTCAAACAATATTGGAGAGAAAAGGAGTTCTACTTGTTTCCTTTTCTAATGTTGATTGTGAAATGCTTCAAGGTTGTGTTTTGAGCTGAATGGTGTTGATTGAACCTTGTTTGATGAGCATTGTTGTTGAAGCCCTAATTGATGGTGAAAAGAACATGAGTATCATTGTTATGTGATTCTTTGCATAGTTGGCAATTGTTGGGGTTTCATGTTCTTGAAAGAAAGCATTCTATCCTATCCATTTTAGATATTGAGTTGAGTTTTCAGATTTGAGATTGAGTTTGAGCTGAGTTGATTTGAGTTGAGTTTTGAGATTGGGAGTTGAGTATAGAACATATTGAGTCTCTAACAATTCTCTCTATGCTTCTATGAGTTTGAAAAATCACATTGGGTCTCTAACAATTCACCTTGTGATTTCCTACTAAGAAAGTTTTTTCTTGGTGAGCTTGCTGAGTTTTGGATAGGTTTCGGTGGGGACTTGTGAGCAGTCTTGGACGGGTTTCGATGGGGACTTGTGAGCAGATTTGGACAGGTCCTAGCAGAGGACTTGTGAGCTGAGTTTGATAGTTCTATCAGAGAACTTGTGGACAGAGTTGCAGTGGTTCTTAGAGAAGAACCTGAGGACAGAGTTAGCAAGTCTTTGAGAAGACTTGTGTGCAGATATTGCTGAGTTGTTGTGGACGTGATCATAGAGGACAGAGGTCTCTTAGGCTAAGCATTGAGGATAGGAGGTCTTCGGTGGAAAGGAGTTCCACGTGCTGGCAAGAGGTAGAGGTACTGTTGATCTTCTGAGGGATCATTTCCAGAGCAGAGAGGGAAGGTATCTCCTTTGAGCAGAGGCTCATAAATTCTGATTAGGGGAAGGTATCTCCTTTGGGCCGAGGCTCATAAATATTGTAATTGGGAAGGATTCCCAAAGAACTTTGAGGAAATTTTTAGAGAAAAGTTTTGTGGACGTAGCCTAGCCATTTTGGGTGAACCATGTTAAAAATGGGTCTTCAATGTGTGATGCTTTCTATCTTGATTAATGTTGTGTTGATGCCACTGCTATCTAAAGTTAAAATTATTAATTGGTTAAGTCTTATACTATTCACCCCCCATCTCAGTATAAGTCCATGTTCTTCATTCATCACCCATTCAGATGAAGCATGATTGGCTCACGTTCTCAGCATCGAAAAACCCAAAAGTCACTCAAAAAGTCCAACGGTCACGGGTCCTAGCCTATCAACCAGAAATAATACAAAACTTACAACAACATTTACAAGAGCAACATCATTTATGATTGTGCAAATTATCACAACACGATCCAGGGAGGTAAAAAGGTGATACATGAAGGCTGTTTGGAGTAGGAAATAGCTACGTAATTGATGACAAATTTTTTTAATCACTGATTAAATCCATCATTGTCGTATCACCAATGAATATTTGGAGTTAAAGGAAACGAAAATAGTGGACCAATCAAATCGCCTAAATGAAAAAAATTATGCACAAAAGCTAAGGTACCTTGGTAAATTAATTAAGTGACGTCATACAATTTTTTTTTTTTGTGGGCTTAAACAAATATCCCACACTAATTATGTGGAGTTCACAAATGGATATAAAATAAAAGAGTCAATATATTAAGTGTGACTTCAGTCATGTATGCTAATAAACATTCCTGCACATAGATCCCTTGTGTCTGATTAATCTCACGTGTCTCATCATTCCCTATTTTGGTGTTGAGTTCATTATCATTATCCCTGCCTCCCATATCAATCTGGAATATAGTGAAGTATCCTTATCCATAGCATCCTTGTGTCTAGTTGGCTCTCTGAGTGTCAGTCCTATCATCACATAATAGTCATTTTGTATTACTATGGTGCCCTTGTATGTAGCATCTTCATGTCCAGTTGACTCTCCAAGTGTCATATAGTGAAGTGTACTTATCCGTAGCATCCTTGTATCTAATTGAATTTATGAGTGTTAGTCGTATCATGTATATCCATCATTATTGTTGTGTCCTTGTCCATGTCCTTATCAATAGCATCATGTCTATATTTGATCGTGTATGGGTCATCATCTTACTAGTGGATTGTGTTCCCTATCATATCCACCTGTTAGCTAACGTACGACTGGTCATGGGTCCCCTTTCGGTTGCATCATCATGTCATAAAATATCATTGACCAAACTAGCCATTGAAAAAGTTGAATTAAAATTCAAGGAGTCGTTGGAATTCAAAAATTCAAACCCGCATCACAGTTGGAGCGATAGTTGAGCAGGAAAGAAAACAAATTTTGACCAAACTAACAAAAATTTTCTGCAGTATTTAAAGATAAAACAATTTTTTTTATCCAATATATGAGCGGAAGGTGGACCAAAGGACCAAACGGTTGATTAAAAAGCTTAAATAATTCAAACAAAGGGTTCCTGAAGTCACAAAGAAGACCTCCACAAAAAAATGTACACATTTTACTTTCCCATTATGCATTAATAGTTTTGATCCTGATCATCCACTACTTAACACCATGGCTTCCAATCCTTCTTCTACTTCTTCCCATGAGAACCTCACACATGAGGAAATAGGAAACCCCCAATACCAACACCCCAACCATGCAAACATTAGTAGAGAGCATGAACAAATTGACCACATTGGTGATCCAACTAATGGAGAACCAAAACCAAACAACTCCTCCTATCACAAATCGCTTCCATAGACACAAGAATAATGAGGATCAAGATAGAGAAGATGTTTATGAACAATAAAGAGGTCATAATGGTAGTACCCAAAATTGCTTCAATAGATAGAGAAATAATTAGGATCTGGATAACGTAGAATTTTATGAACAACAAAGAGGTCCTACTAAAAGCCTCCAAAATCACTTCTATAGACATAGGAATAATGAGGATAAATATAGAGAGGAATTTTACCAGCAACCAAGATGTCCTCATGGTGTCAATTTTCCACACATTGATATGCCCACCTTTGAGGGTCATGATCCATGTGGTTGGTTAGCTAAAATGGAAGGTATTTTAGACTTATACCGAATTCCTGATTTAGAAAAATTTCCTTTTGCTTCCTCCAAACTCGATACTAAATCTTATCAATGGTTTGAATGGATCAAACATGAGACTAAAAAGACCATCTTCTGAGACAATTTTACCACACTTTGTCTTATTATATTTTATGACGGATCCTCATATTCATACATGGTTCGGTTGTTATCACTTAAGCAAACAAGATCTATAAGGGAGTATATTTCAGAATTCACTAGTCTGCTCTCCTACGCAAGAAAGTTACCATCCGATGTGGTGGTATCTACTTTTAGAAATCGATTGAAAGATAATATTCAAGTAAAAGTTGACATACATGATCCATCTTATTTAGATACTTTTATAAGGATTTCCAAGTTGATGGAGAAGAAGGTGAAATATGGAACATCTATACGACATGACTCCTATGGTCGACATCAATACCGTAACATATCTTTCTGTAGAAATGATCAACCATCAAGATATTACTATTTTAAATGTTGCAATCACCATCCAAAATATCAATCTTGTGTACTAAGACAAAACTTTAAAATAGAATATGTTGACAAAGAAGATGATGAGGAAATAGTGGATATCAATTTACCTAACTCTCCCATAATAGAAGAACAAATTGAACAAGGTGAAGTAGTAGTTGAAGAGGACACTATGGCAATTTTAGTACATTCTTTTATGGGACTATTGGATCACCATACAATCAAGGTATAAAAATTCATTCAACAAAAGAAGGTAAATGTGTTTATCTATTCAAGAAGTACTCATAATTTTATTGATACAAAAATAGCCAGAGCATTAAACTTACATATTAAATCCTCCAATAAAGATAAGTTTCAAGTTATAATTGCAAATGGAGGAAATTCTCAATGTATCAGTAGAATATCTCTAATTTAATTACAAATGGGAAATTATACTTGGCATGGGCCTCTCTTTGTTATGAATTTGGGGAATTCAGAAGTCATTTTGGGAGTTGAATGGTTAGAACAATTGGACATGATAATTTTTAATTACAGACAACGCTTTGTGGGATGGAAATAAAATGGAAATACCATTCGCATCCAAGGAATTCCAACACCTCCATCAAGGATAGTAAGTTCTCACAACATGGAGAAAATATTAAGAAAAGGAAGTTACGAATTCATTTCTCAAATTAATTTTATGGAATGACAAGCACAAGCCATTCCAAAAATTCAATCAGAAGATCTATAAAATATTGTGGCTAACTATGATGATGTCTTCCAAGAACCCAAGGGACTACCTCCCAAAATATCCCATGACCATGCCATACACCTTGTTCTAGGAAGTCTTCCTCCTAATGGTCGCCCTTATCGATATTCCCAACCTCAAAAAATAGAAATTGAGAATTTTTTCAAGAACTATTAGAACATGGAGTCATCCATCACAACACTAGTCCCTATCCTTCACCAGTAGTTTTGGCCCATCGCAAAGACAATTCTTGGTGTATGTGTCCAAATTTTTCCCCCTTAACAAAATCACCATCAAGGATAAATTCCCTATACCTGTCATTGATGATTTACTAGATGAACAACATGGTGTAAATTTTTTTACAAAATTGGATTTACGTTATAGGTTTCACCAAATCAGAGTTAGGGAAGAGGATATTCCCAAAATAGCTTTTCGTACTTGTGAAGGTCACTATGAATTCTTGGTCATGCCTTTTGGCCTCACTAATGCCCCATCCACATTCCAAAGTCTCATGAACCATGTGTTTCATCCATTCCTTCACAAATGTGTCCTAGTATTTTTGATGACATACTCATATATAGTAAATCATGGAATGATCATCTAATACATGTGGGAAATATTATTCATATACTACACAAGGAAAAATTGTTTGTCAAATGCTCTAAATGCTTTTTTGGTGTTCAATAAGTTGAGTACTTGGGTCATATAGTTTCTTAGAAAGACATTAAAGTGGATCCCAATAAGATAAAGGTAATTCAGGATTGGCCCTTACATAAAACTATCAAGAAACTTCATGTTTTTTTTATTCTCATCAGCTACAATCATAAGTTTGTGTGTAACTATGGAAAAATTGCAGCTCCTCTCACAAATCTTACAAAAAGGATGCTTTTCATTGGTCGGAAGTAGCCACTCAAGCTTTTGAGGATATCAAAGAAGCAATGTGTACTACTCTAGTTTTGGCAACTCCATATTTTTACAAACCATTCATGATCGAATGTGACGGGCAATATTAATGCAGGATGGTAATACCTTGGTATTCAAAAGTAAAAAAATTCGGAAGGTCCACATATGAGAAATAAATATTGGATATTCAACACGTAGTGGAGAAATTGAGAAATTACTTAATCAGTAGTTGTTTTATTATTAAAATTGATCATAGTAGTCTCAAGTATTTTCTATAACATCAATTTTCTTATCTAGAGAAAAATAAGTGGTTAACAAAATTGTTGGGATATGATTTTGTTATCGAGTATAATAAAGGGAAATAAAACGTGGCAGTAGATACATTATCATGAAAATATGAAGATGAAGTGGTTATTAATTCTATTTCAGGTCCTTGTTCCCAATGGGTATCTCAGCTACAAGAAGAATGGTTGTCCAATATAGAAACTGCTCAAATAATTTAGGATTTATTGTTGGATTCATCCAAGCATTATATTTTTTCCTATGATTCATCTTAGTGCTACCAAATTAAATATGTCCTCTACATACCATCCACAAACATATGGCCAAACTGAGGTAGTTAACAAATGTTTGGGTACCTATCTAAGATGTTTTGTTCAGGATAAACAATATTAATGAAGTCATTAGATTTCCTTGGTAGAATGGTGGTACAAAACTTCATACCATTATTCCATTAAGATGTCTCCATTCAAATAATTATATGGAATTAAGCCACCAATAATAGTTGATTATGTACTAGGATATTCCAAAGTGGCCCAAGTCAATTATTGGTTCCAACACCGACAGTCAATGCTCACTGTTATAAAATACAACTTGGTCCTAGTGCAAAATCGTATGAAGCAAAAGCAAGACACACACCATTCGAAAATACAATTTAACACAGGTGATATGGTGTTCCTGCATTCACAACCCCAAAAATAATTATCATTAAAGATCAAGACTAGTCAAAGTTATCTCCATGATTTTATGGCCCTTACAAAATAATACGTCACATTGGAGAAGTGGCATATCAAATAAATCTTTCTCCCTCATCTCGTATACATCCAATATTTCATGTTTCCTATCTCAAAAATGTGATCGGCCATAAATTACAATCTCAATCAAAATTACTAATACTCAATGAAGAAAGACGTATATATCTCCAACCTAAAGCAATTTTACAAAGCAGAACACGTATGTTGAGATATCATCACATCTAAGAATTCCTGATCAAATGGCAAGACCTACCTGAATAAGATGCTACATGGGAACTTGAAAGTATTTTTCAAACATTTCCTACTTTGAGGACAAAGATTTTCGAGGAGGGGAGCCTACCCTTGCATAAATAATTTATATTATAAATTAATTATAATATAAATATTATAATAATATTTCTTTTTTTAACCTTAGGCCTTATCTTAACACCTTTATATTATAATAATAAATATTATAATATTATTTCCTTTGGGCCTATGTATCTCCTTCCTTCAGGGTATTTATCCAACCTTTTGATCAATGATGTGAATCTTTAAACCAAATCTCTTGGGTTTAAAATATAAATATTTTAACCCTCCTTTTGTCAATCCCTTGCACTGACTCTTGACATCAATTACAACACAACTACTCAAAATTTCCAACAATTTCCTCCTTTTTCATTGATGGCAACCCTTTTTCCTTTTTCTAATTCTTCTCCGCCTGAGAAACTTCTCCCCCTAACTAAATTCTCTTCCCATAACTCAAATATCTCCCCCTTTGACATCAATGGCAAAGGGACACCTTTGGGGATAATGATAAGACTCTTAGCGCAACTCCCTCCCCACCTCCTCTTCTTGGGGTGGTTAATTTTGGGTTGGGAGTATCTCTGCTCCCAACATACACTACTCTTTTTCTTTGTCCACATTCTTTCTCAATTGATCCTTCTGATTATTTTGAGTATTCATGTTCCTTCTTGTCTCTGGAAATTTTGTTCCACACCACTTAGCCATATTCCAAACATTATTGCACTTGTAACACTTAATGGTGTGGTTCCTTGAAGGTACAAATGTCTTGAATTTCCTCTTAGTGAAGCCACATCCATTCCTATCATGAACCCTACAATGAATTTCTTTATGACCAAACTGATTACAAGAGTGATAATACCCTTAAAAGAGATGTCCATTTCTAAAATTTCTCCTGGTGAAACCATATTTCTTATTTTCCTTTGTCTTGCACTACATAGCCTTGTGACCAAACCTGTGACATGAGAAGCAATATCCTTTGAAGAAATATTTCCTTGACCACATTGGTCTCTTAGTCCTTTCTTCCCTGTCATGTTTCATGTTCCTCATTTGTGCATTATTCCTTTCCTTGTTGAACCTTCTATTTTCCAAATTGTACTCATAAGTCTCACTTTCTCTTTCACTCTCTTCTTCTGAAGCTTCTTCTTCTTTGGAGCTTGAGATTTAATCCTCTCCTTGTTCTCTTTGTCCTTCAAAACCAAGTCCTGTCTTGATTGATGATAATATTATCCAAGGTTTCTGATCTTTTTCCAAACCTGTGTAGCTTGTCTTTAGACTCTTTAACTTACTTTCTTAGTGAAGCTACTTAATGCTCTAATATTTCACATTCTAATACTTTTACCTCTAAATTTTCTTTAAATATACTTGTCTTAGATATTGAGTTTGTTAGATCTTGTATAAGCTTTCCTTTATCTTCATGATATTCTTGAAATTGAACCTTGAGTCTTAAATTTTATTTTCTAACTTTTCTTAATTTCTTAAGAGCATAAATAAGCTCACCTTCTAGATCAACTACTCCTTCATTTTCTGATTTTTTTCTCTACCATTTTGTCTTCAAGAGCATATTCATACCTTTCATATTTATCTTCAATAGAAGCATTTCCTTCTTCCTTTATTGCCAAGAAGAAAATTTCTTCTTCATTATATGATGATCTTCCATAACTATCACTTGAACTCTTGGATGTATTATCTACATAGAAAATCTTCTTATGCCTCTGGAAAAACTTCTTTTCATACTTGTTTTGGCCATACCTATTTTTATTTTCATACTTGGATTTCCCTACTTCCCTATTTTTATGATCCTATTTCTCTTCACCACCGCTACTTCCATATTTTGGACAGTTAGATGCATAGTGACCACATTTACCACAATTGAAACACTTAACTATTTTTTGTACCTTTGTGCTTTCTTGAGTTCTTGTTCCTTCTGCCATAGTTTGCTTCTTCATCACTGGATGACTCATCACCTGAATATGGCTTCTTATCTTTTATTTTCTTTGCTAATTTGAAGGCAACCTCTTTCTTTGTAATAGAATCCTTTCCTATTCTCATCTCAAAATTTGTGAGAGTTTCATGTAACTCATCCCTAGTCAAAGTTTCAATATCTCTTGTTTCTTCTATGGCTGAAACCTTTTTACTATACCTCATAGGAAGTGACCTTAAAACATTTTGAAAAACATCTTATTCTTCAACTTTAAACCCAATTCCTTGCATGGATTTAAAAACCTCATCCACACAAAGTAAGTATGTAGCAATGTCTTCCTCATCCTTCATCTTCAAGTCTTTAAAATTTTTCTTGTTATTTTGCAATTTTACCATTTTGACCTTTTTGTATCCCTCATATATTTTCTTCAACTTTACCAAAATATCTTTTGTTGATGTGCAATGCATAACTTTTACAAACTCTTCTTCACATAAACCACTTAATATTACATTCATTACCTTTGAATTATGTAGGTGTAGGAGCTTACCATATTTATCTCTAGGAGGAGTAGCTGGCGGTGTGTACCCATCCTAAACGGCTTGCCATATCTCATTTCCTTGTGCCATTAGGTAAATCTTCATTCTTACACTCCAAAATGCATAATTGTTCCCATTGAACAATGGTGCCTTATTTATGGAATATCCACTTTGAGAAACCATCTGTGTTCCTGTATACTTTTTTTTCAAGATGTTAAACTCTTCCGAAGGAACCCACTCTGATACCAATTGAAGAACATAAGATTATACTGAAAAGGGGGGGTGAACAATATAAGACCAACTTTTACTTTTATTTCACAAATAATATTATTGAATATAATCAATGGAAATATCAACAATAGTAATTAAATTAATGCACAAATCATCATACATAGTAGAGACACCAATTTAACGTGGTTCACCCAATGTGGGCTACTCCACGAAGAAAATATTTCATTAAAATTTTCTCAAAAAATATCTTGGGAATCACTTTCTTATTATAATTTTTATGGACCTCTATCCAAAGGAGACACCAATCCCCTAATTCTCTAATTTATGGATCTTTTATCATAAGAGAAACCTTTCCTCTTTTATCTTGTTCATGGAACTTGAACTAGGAGAACTATTTATCCTCAACTGGTTTGTGGATATCTCTCCATAGAAGAACTCTATCTTCCAAACTACTTCACGTATTACACTCCATAGGATAACTCTTTCCCCTTGCTTTGGTTCTTGGAACTCTATCCATAGGATAAATATTTCTCCTCTGCTCTGGATGGTGATCTTCTAGAAGAATACTACCCCCACTACACTAGCTTGTGGATCTCTCTCCATAGAAGACATTTGTCCTCACTCAGAAGACCTCTATCCTCACTGCCCTGGCTAATGGATCTCTATTTATTGGAGACTATTATCCTCTGCTCTATCACCTCCAAAGCTTACTCTAATCTCTATCTCATATATGCACCAAACACTATCCTCTGTCTAGTACAAATATACTCTAAATATATCTTAGGTCTAGCACAAATATGCTCTTAAATCTACACCAAAATATATACTCAAATATAACCTCAATCCTGAACATAAAACTTGATCCAGTTATAAATTAAATTTCGCTTAGATTTTCCCCAAGCCTTAACATAAATACTGAAAAAATCAATCAATCAACTCTTCTCTCAAGTATTAAAAAAGACTTATCTCAAATATGCCTTCAAGTCCTCTAAATAACTTGCTCAATTTGCTCTCATGTCTTCACCAAGACTTACCTCAAATCTTCCCTCAAGTCCTCTCAATAACTTACTCAATCTACTCTCAAGTATTCACAAAGACTTACCTCAAATCTACCTACAAGCTTTCACAAAAGCTTGCTCAACATTGTCCTTAAGCTTTCACAAAAGCTTACACAACTCTATCCTTAAGCTTTCACAAAAGCTTACTCAAATTTGTCCTTAAGATTTAACAAAATCTTACTCAAATATGCTCAAACACATGCTCAAAACAACTCACAAGATATGCTCAATCAATCTCAAATTGTGCACACAATGAAATCAATTGCTTTTTTTAATACTCAAAGTATTTCCTTTAACTTGAAGTAATTTAGACATAAACACAACTTGCTCACAAATCCTAACAAAGTGTTTTCATACTTCTTCAAAAAAAGAGCACAATGTGGCTCTCAAACCCTAACTCAAATAATATTCAATCTCTATTTCCAATGTTATCTAAACATTCACCAATCATGCATATAAAAACTCACTCAAATATTTCCAACAATACTATCAAACAATCCTTTTCACTCCATCTTATATTTCACAACATTCAATCCAACAACACTTCAATCAAAATATGATGTGCCCATACCTTTTGCTTTGATGGAGATATATATTCAAAACCTATTTTACTCACAACCAAATCCTTTTACCAATTGTAGATTAGATGGCAACAGTCAATCTCAAAATATCCATAAGAATATTTTACCTCAATAAATATTTCACCATACAAGAAATACAATAAAATGTCAAGACACAAATACACCTTATTACTCCTTTAAAAATAACTCCAATCAATATATCATTCACTCTCTCAAGCAAAATGACAATATCCCTATAGCTCCTTGTTGAGTGGTATTTTCACCCAATTGTGAAAACACACTCTCCAATAGGATTTGGGCTCCAAATCCCCTCTTGCAAAGAAATCAACAAGTAACTTCTCCAAGGTCTCTGCTATGTTAGCATTTTTGCACAAATAACATTTTCAACTTGAATGCTTGGAATACCTTAGTGATTGCAAGTAACTGTAAACAAGGGGCACAACTGGTTTATTTTATTTGACACTTCAATAATTGTTCGTTTGATCCGAATGAATTCAATGTGAATCAATATTAATGATAGAACTATTTTGTTTTCAGACTTTAGTAGATTTTCAATTGTTCATTTGAATGACTGTAATTAAAATAGAAATGCAAAAAAATAAAGAAGTGAAAATAAAATGTAAAGAAACTAAAATCAAAGTACATTCAGAGTGCTACGATCCTATTTGACAAAACCGAAGATAATGAGGTTTTCTGCATACAACCTAACCTATTGAACCCGCAAAACTCACACAATCCAGATAAGCTAGGTGCTGGTTTCTGGGGTCTTAACTATGGTTTTCAGATTTAGGCATTCGCATGAAGCAACCAAGAGAACTTGCATTAAACTTCACCTATAAGCCTAAAAATCTGAAAGGGGAAAGATAAACATTCAATCTTGCATGCAGAAAATAACTCCTTCTTTCTTGCCCATGAGATGCAACTCTATAATTCTGTATTAAAAAAAATGTGTCAGTTTACAACAATAGAATGTTTCCAGTTTTGACAAAACCATAACAAGTGGAGGAAAATGCTCCAAAAGCAGGCCCAGAATGGCTTATCACCCTTAGCTCTACAACTCTGCCCATAGCGGTTTCTGACCCCTGTACCAATCTGTGCTTCTTATTTTAAACTTTTTGGCCATGCGATGCTTCATTTCGTTTCCCAGGTCCCATCATTTCATCTTCCTGCCTCTTCATCATTTTTGACTTTCTGCTCGATGTCGAAATGTTTGATCTTCTCTGTGAACTGTAACTATCGATTCTGAAGTGTTATCATAGCCCTGACATCTTCGTGCCACGTGTTTTGTGCC
Source organism: Wollemia nobilis (assembly GCA_028583015.1). Lineage (NCBI taxonomy): Eukaryota > Viridiplantae > Streptophyta > Pinopsida > Araucariales > Araucariaceae > Wollemia > Wollemia nobilis. The sequence continues at coordinate 1,942,610 of JAQPPZ010002297.1, forward strand.
TTTTTGCATGTTCTGTAATGGCCCACTGTGAATCACGACAAAAATAGTATGTCGCTTTGCTCCTCTACCTGTATCATGAAAATGAGACATGTCACGATATCACGACATTTTTGTATGCAGCTTTGCTCCTCTACCTATATCGCGAAAATGAGACATGTCACGATATCATGACATTTTTTTGTCAGCAGCCTTGTTCGTCCTCATGCATCATGAAAATGAGACATGTCGTGAAATCATGATGTTTTTCTCTTTAGATGCAACCTGTCACAAAACCACGATGTTTTCCTCTTTCGAGCTGTGCAGATGCAACCTGTCATGAAATCACGACGTTTTTCTCCTTCGCTATGTTTTGTTGTACTTAGCCGTGAAAATGTGACATGTCACGAAATCGTGACACTTTTTCATTTCGTACCATCTCACTGCTTTCTGTCACGAAATCGTGACGCTTTTTCATTCCGTACCATCTCGCTGCTTTCTGTCATGAAATCGCGACGCTTTTCTCTTTCGGGCTGTCTCGTTGCTTTTTGTCATGAAATCACGACGCCTTTTCATTTCGTAGCATCTCACTGCTTTATGTCACGAAATCGTGATGCTTTTCTCCTTTAGGCTGTCTTGCTGCTTTCTATCGCAAAATCATGACGCTTTTTCATTTTGTACCATCTCACTGCTTTTTGTCACGAAATCATGACGCTTTTCTCTTTCGGGCTGTCTCGCTGCTTTTTGTCATGAAATCATGACATATTTCCCTTGCTTAGCTTATCAGTCATTGTGAATCACGAAAATGAGACATGTCACGATTTCGTGACATCTTTCTATCTTTACCTCCTTTACCGTCGATAGATCATGAAAACGCAACCTGTCGTGATTTCATGACACTTTCTTTCATTTGTTCCTTCCTCACTTTCCTGTCGCGAAAACTTCCTCTTTTCCATTCATCTCGTCTTCAGGTCATGAAATAGCGACATGTCACGATATCTTGACAACTTCTACATTGAATCTTCTCTTGCTGGCTTCGACTGCGATTTCATGACAAGTGATATCGCGACATTTTTCCATTTTAGCCATGAGACCGAAACATGTCGCGATATCACAACATTTTTTCATTTTGGTGCATCTTGCTGATCTGGGCTACAAAAATGTGACATGTCATGAAATCGTGACACTTTTTCGTTCCATTGCACTTCGCTTGTCTGAGCCGTGAAAACGCGACCTGTCGTGATATCGTGACACTTTCTTTTTCTTAGCAGCAACACGTCGCGATATCGTGACACTTTCTTTTTCTTAGCCACGATGGAGCAACATGTCATGATATCGTGACACTTTTTCATTTTTTGGCCGCGATGGAGCAACATGTCGCGATATCGCGACACTTTTTCATTTTGTGATATTTTGCCTTTTTCCTTGATCTTTAGCCTATGGGCCACTGCGGTCTTCTTTGAAAGCATGCAAAAAAGGTGGGTCCCCAATTTTGGGGTGTGTTGTGGATCAGCCACAACAAATGGTGACTATGCTGTCAAATGCTTCTGAGCATTTTGGTGAGAACCCAACCTAAAATATACAAGCTTAGATACAGATGTCAGTACATAAAAGATAAACGAATACCGATAGATCAGAAATACATGAAACATTAGAATCATTAAGTATCAGCTCGGTGTGTGCAATGTGTTTTCATTCCCTATCATTTGAACTTGATCAACATTCCATTGTCAGTTTCACTTATGATTTGTATGCAAGGCTATGAATGATTTGTGCAGGATTTGATGTATGATGAAGATGCTAGAGATATAACAACCTGCTTTACAAAGGCTCAAACCTTCTAGTATCATGAACAAACATATCAAAACTGTCAAACCCTCTTAGGACCAAATATATGTATACTAAATTAATTTACTAGATCCCAAAGTTGGTTATGTGTCACTACCATCTTGAACCCATGTGCAGGTGTAAGTGAGATCAGAGCTTTGGGGAATTAGATTCCCAACCTAAGCGAGATGGGAATTTAACCCTATCCTTACTACTCTATTCTGGAGTTCATTACCTCATCTTGAACAAAATGATTTAACCTATTATGGATGAAACTGTCAGGCTAGCCTATCCGTTTGAGCAGTCAGTGGTCTTGCTTTTAGACAAGACATGTTGCCCTACATGAGCATACTTAATCCCCATAATCCATGATTTGGCTTCATTCATTCTCTCTTTCTTTTATTTCTTGGACCTTTGGGATGACTACCCATCCTTGCTAGGGACATGTAGTATGATCCTTCCAATCCAATATTAAGATAAAATGGGAAATATTAGTTAATTTTTATTTCTTGGACCTTGGGGATGACCACCCATCCTTTGCCGAGGACATGTAGTACGATCCTTCCAATCCAAGATGATAAAATGAAATATGGAAAATATTAATTTTATTTTTGTTTCTTGGACTTTTGGGATGACTACCCATCCTTTGCAGAGGACATGTAGTATGATCCTTCCCATCCAAGTTTTATGATAAAATGAAAGATGGAAGCTTTGGGGAATCGGATTCTCAACCTAGGTGAGATGAGAATTATGCCCTATCCTTACTACTCCATGAAGGTCAAATCAGAGCTTTGGGGAATTGGATCCTCAACCTAAGCGAGATGAGGATTTAACCCTATCCTTACTACTCGATTTTAGGCTTTAAGCATTATGGGAGTGGTAAAAACCACTATTTTAAGGATTATGTTGCATGATAGGACAGACATGAAATATTCCTTTCGCCTCACCTTTTCTTCCAAGTATGGTTTTGACCATTTTGCTCAAGATTCTCTTTAATATGCGTAGAACGTGCTTGGTTCAAGATAGTTCGGGCATCAGTTCCCAACCTTAGGATCCTTTTAATATATGTTATGTAATAACCCTAAGAGGATTCGACACCTTCTCAATGATTGCACATGAAATGAAAATGTAACTGAGATGACATGTATATGCAATGCGGAATGTGACATGAGATATGAATGCACTGCTTCTTTTGAAATGCGGATGGAATATATCATCTACTTTACCATAATGTGAGAAACTGACAACTTCATGCATCACAAGATTCAAACGATATTATTTAAAATGTTTGTGTTACTTGTGGAGCTTTCTACAACACAATTCCAATGTTTCATATTCTCCTGATCTTAGGCATAAGTTGACATCTCAAATTTTTCCTTTTTTTTTTTTTATAAATATAAACAAACCAAACATGTCAAATGAAATCAAACACACAACTTAAATCCTAACTAGACTAGCAATCCTAAAAAAAAAACAAAATTTGAAAATCTATACCAAAACCGAAACATGTAATATCAATATCCTATGACTTAAGGGCTAAAATAGTGCTTTAAAACATGCCCATTAACTGGTAACGTCAGATATTTCCCTTCTAAAGTTCTTAACCTGAAGGTATTTTTCCCTAGAATTTCTGAAATCTGATAAGGGCCTAACCAAAGACAATCAAATTTTTGATGATTCCCCTTTTCTTCATGTCTTTTATCCCACAGTAAGACCAAATCTGAAATTCTGAAGGACTTAATTTTAGCTCTTCTGTCAAACCATATTTTAACAACCTCTTGGTGTTTACTCATGTGAATCATGGCTTCCTCCATTTTTTCATCGAGGTGCAGTAAATGACTTAGTCTGGCTTCAGTGTGGTTATCTGTTCCCAAGTATTCTTGCATGAAATGTAGGGTTTGCAGCTTCAAGTTTGCAGGAAATATTGGGTCTTGTCCATAGACCAAATGATAGGGTGTGTTTCCTATTGAATCTTTTATTTTGGTCCTATCTGCCCAAAGAGAAAACTTTAACTGGCTGTGCCAATCTCGAGGGTTCCTTTCCAGTAATTTCTTAATGATATTCAACAAATTTTTGTTTGAGGATTCGGCCAAACCATTTCCTTGAGGGTAATAATTAGATGCAAATTTTAAACTCACTTTATTGTCGTATGCCCAATCTGCAAATTGCATGGAAACAAAAGCTTTACCATTATCACTAACGATAGAATCGGGCATTCCGAATCTTGTTATGATGTGATCCTCAAGGAATTTTATTACAACGTCTGTAGTGGCATGTTTTGTAGGAACTGCTTCTATCCACCTTGTACAATAATATGTAGCTGTTAGTATGAATTTATGGGAATCAAAAGAATTTGGGTTAATAACCCCAATGAAATCTAATCCCCATTGTGCAAATGGTCTCATCTCAACTACAGGTTGTAATGGCATGGCTGCATTTCTTTCTCTATTGGCAACTACTTGACAAATGTGGCAAGATCGTACATGAGCGTGTGCATCTTTAAAAATGTGAGGCCAATAGTATCCTGCTCTCAGGATTTGATGCGTTGTAGCATTTGCCGCACCATGGCTAGTTCCATATTTCCCATGAAATTCCTGCGGAACCTTGGCAGACTTCTTCTTTATTCAAGCATCTCAAGTAGATCCCCTCATGATTTTTCTTGTACAGAACACCAGATCTAATCAGATAATTAACATATTTAAGTCTTAAAGCCCTTCTTTGAGTGGAATTCAAATTGGATGGGCACTTACCATTTAATAGAAAATGTACAATGTCAACATACCAGTCATCTTTAGAAATGTATTCTGCATTTGAATATTGGCATGTCATTTGTGGATTATTCTCAACAATCGTCTTCACAAGTCCCTCTCCTCGAACTAGTTTCATGGGTTGGATTTCAAGATCAAATTCTTGGATAGTAGAAATCCATTTACCTCTTTTCTCACCTAGCTCGTTCCGTAAAAACATAGTTTTGATAGCAGGGGTCGAGCACAATGGCAAAAACTCGTGTTGTGCACAATGTAATGTCGAATTTTTTTACCGTTTTAAAGAGTGCGTACATCTGCTTATCGAGGATAGAATACCTCAATTGAGCATCTTTTAAAGGAGCACTTAAAAATGCTATGGGATTTTCTGTGCTATCCTCACCTTTTTGGGTCAAGACACTCGCAAAAGAGTGTTCTGATGCGAAAGCATAAATATAGAAAGGTTTAGCATAGTTTGGACTTATGAGGGCAGGGGCTCTAGAAATGGCATCCTTAATGTTTTGAAAGGCCACCCTACTTTCCTCATTCCATCTGACATCTACATCCTTCTTGAGCATCTTGTTCAAAGGTTTGGCTATCTCAAAGAAGCTTGAAATAAACTTCCTCACAAAATTAATTTTCCCGAAGAAAGATCTCAACTCCTTTTTACTACCCGAGAGAGGCAATTTTTGGATAGCTTCTATCCTTTCTGGGTCAATGGATATACCCTCTTTTGAAATGATGTGACCAAGTAGTCTTCCTTTTGTTACTCCAAAGATGCATTTTTTGGGATTTAAAGAAATTCCATGCTCTCTGCATCTTTGAAGAACCTTTTTCAAATCCTTGACATGGTCTTCTCTTTTCTTTGAAAATACTGGAATATCATCCACATACACAATGATACACTTGCCTATAAGCCCTTTGAATGCATAGTCCATGGTGCGTTGAAATGTTGCACCAACATTTAATAGTCCAAACGACATTCTTCTGTAGGCAAATGTCCCCCATTTGGTTGTGAAGGCTATTTTCATCCTATCATTGGGATGAATAAGAATTTGGTTATATCCAGAATATCCATCAAGAAAAGACATCATTTCAGATCCATTCACTTTTTGTAAAATTTCATCAATAGATGGCAATGGATAGTTATCCTTTTGAGAGGCCTTGTTAAGATTTCAAAAATCTATACATAGCCTAATCTCTCCGCTCTTCTTTCTTACTGGAACGAGGTTAGCAACCCAGGTTGAGTGCCTAACAAGAAAAATAATCTTTGCTTCCAATAATATCTTGACCTCCTTTTCTATTAAGGGCTCCAATAGCGGGTTAACAACTCGTTGTCTTTGTCTGAAAGGCTTGGAGTCCGGCTTTAGAGGGATGGTATGTGTAATGACATTTTGGTTGTATGTTTTCAATTCATTATAATTCCAAGCAATGCAATCCACGTAGTGTTTTAGTGCATGTATTATATTTTCTCTTTCTTCAGTTGTACATGCCTTTGCGATGTACACTTCCCATGGATTGTCTGCACTCCCTAGATTAATTAGATCACATGCATATTTGGGGAGTGGAACCTTTTTTCTTTTTTGGCCTTGTATCCCATATCGAACATTTTCTCCAATGAAACTATGTCTTTAGGTATTTTGTTGGATTGACATGTAGTTTCACTTTCGTTTTCTACTTCTTCTTGCCATCTTTGCTCCTCATCAATCACCTGGTTTTCAAAAATACCTGAGTTCATGACAAATTTGAATATGTGTCTGTCGTTTTCAAAAACTTGGAAATTCTTGACATTATCAGGTATCGATGGACAAGGAACTAATTCGATGGAGAACTTTTTACACCTTTTTATATCAACTGGATTTAACATGCCTGCGGTGACTGCAAGAGAATCTACTATGCGATTTCCTTTTCTAGAAATAAGGGCTATATTGAAAGCGTCAAATTCCTCAATGAGGTCCATTACCCTAGTTCTATAAAGGCTCAGTCTCTTATCGTGGCATGTATATTGTCCTTTAATCTATTTGACTACCATTTCAAAATCTCCCAATACTTTCAAGCATTTAACCTTTTTGCTCAACGCCAGTTGTAAACCAAAAATCAGTGCTTCATATTCTGCCATGTTGTTCGTGCAAGGAAATTGCAGTCTATAAGCAGCCAATAATGGTTTACTTCCCGGGCAAGTGAGCTCGACTCCGGCTCCTACTCCCTGTTTGGATTTGGATCCATCAAACCTAAGCAACCATATGAAATTATTTCCCTCAAGAGAGCTACCATGAAATGTTTCCCTTTTAGGCTCTTCGGTAGCTTCTTCAACATCAAATGCATAAACCCCCAACTCTGGTTCAGAATACTAAACTTCATTTGGCTTATTAAATTTTGTTATGATTTCCTTAAGCCTCGGTTCATTTTCTACTTTGATTTGATTCATGATTCCTTTCCAGGGTAGCCACATATGTGAGCAATCGGTTGAAAAATAGCCATTCAAAGTTTTCATCCAATCCCTTGCAAGTAGCATTCCATATCTACTTGGGATATTAACAACCAGAATGTCGACCACTTGTTGGACCCTGGGTTCAGAATTTAGTTGAATTTTGACATCATATAGGGTCCCTACCACATTTACCTCAGATCGGTCCAATTGCAAAACCTTGCATTTGGATGAAACAAGTTGTAGACCTAGCATTTGACATATCTCTCAAGGCATGAGATTGCTCGTGGCACCCGTGTCCACCAAAAAATTATGCAAATTCTTACCAGCAATTCTTAGAGTCAATAAGAATGGCGGGACATCCCGTCTCTCCTTTTGTAAAATCAAATGGGACTCAACTTCCTTTCCCTTCCACACTTGATTAGGTGAGTTTAGAGCCTTTATCAATGCTTCTTTTTGGCCAGGCAATCTGGCCACTTCTAAGAACGAAAGGCTTGATTTGGACTTCTTTAGATCCTCCACTATGTCATAGTTTGGTTTTTCAAATTTGACTATCTTCTACGTGTCATTAGACATTTCTCTTCTAAGTGGAGGAGGAGGATTGTTATCTGCCTTAGTATCCGGAGGAAGGATAGAGTTATTTGGTGGTGTTGATGATGTTTTAGGGGCTTTAGATTTACTTCTCAAATGATATCCATGATTCCCCTTTCTAAACTCTCGAAAATCTTGCACCTCCTGTTCCAAAATTTCATCTTCTTCTTCCTCACTTTCACCTTCTTGACGGTATAAAGTTTCCACCACCATAATGTTATCATCTTGATGTTGGGGTGGATCCTCATTTGGCACAAGTTCCAGGTCATCTACTTGGGCTTGGAGACAATGAGTGTATCTAGCAATTTTAGGACAATTCCTCTCATTGTGCTCTTTTGTATTGTGCAATCTGCACCCCTTTTCCCATGCAAAATCGAAAAGATTCAAAAGGGAACTAGATTGACTGGGTCCTGTAGAAGTATCTAGTTGATTGGCAATAGGGGCAGGTACCCCTCCATTGTTTGGCTTTGTGTTCCAATGTCTCCCTCTATTGTTAAAATTTTGATTTGAGTGAGGGGCATGGGACTCATACTTTTGTTTTTGAACCATGTCATTACTCAGTTTATGAACTATCTTCTTGAGCTCTTCAACATCCGAATAAATCTCTTTTGGTGGAGCTACATTATTGTTAGTTCCCGTTGGGTTTGCATAATTCGTGGGATCTTGATTTAACATTTGAGTCATATTTTGAGGAATTTGATTCATATATGGATTTACACTTTGGATCGGAGTTGGACTTGGGAAAGGAACTATAGCCTGAGAATTAACTTGGCTGGTTCCTTGCATAGTCGATTGACTATTTTGCAAAAATGTGGGAACGGGTGGAATGGATGTGATCGGTTGGATCGGAATGGGTGCATAGGCAAGTGTTGGTGGATATGGTTGTTGATATGGGAAAGAATTCATGTTTGGCATTTGCGGTGCCATGATCTGATTTACCATGGGAGCTTGACCATATGGAGCATATTGTCCCATCATAGGCATCTGGGGAAACCCATAGCCCTGTGGTGTCATTTGTTGCTCGATGGTCATAGCTTCATTGTAAGCTAAGGCGAGCATGGTGACTTGAGGATTTCGCCTGGAAAACATTGCTATCATCGGATCCAATGCCCCAAAATAGATTTGTAAAGCTATTGCGGGGTCTATGGCAAAATGCCAAACTGCTCTATTATAACATTTTTGGAATCTCTGATTAAAGGTTCTGATTGGTTCACCCTGGCCCCTTTTGCATGTAATGAATTGATTGTAGATGGTTGCGGGATCCAAAGGTGACCTAAACTGATTGACAAAGGCATTCTCCATTTGTGTCCATGAAGTGATTGAACCAGTAGGTAAGCATATATACCATTCATAGGCTATTGGATCTAGGCTCATGGGAAAAAGTCTGCAAGCCACATCTTCATGTTGTACTTGCAACCTTATCAAAACATCCCTATAGGCCTGGATATGCTCCTCTACAGTCCTTGGGCCATCTGGTTTATATTTGGGCAAGAATATTTCTATGTTCTTAGGGATTTCATGGATATCCCCTGCAATATTCAAAGGAATATTATTAGCTCCGTACCAAGGAGCTGCTGGAGGTTGGGCCATTTGACTCAGAATTGATGAGGACAACCCTACAAGAGCGGTGGAAATGGTATTGATGATAGGTACGCTAGTGGTAATTGATACCACCGGTGTAGGTCCGCTCGATGTTCCTGAAGCAGAAAGATCTTTTGTGACAAGGCTATCTGGTAGGTTTACAGCTTGCTTGGTTTTATTTTTTGGAGTACAAGTGAGTGTAAGGTCATGGAATATGGTTTCCCTAGTTGTTTGGGACCTAGTTGCGATACGGCGCGGTGGGTCCAGCTTGCCTGATGAAACTCTCGATATCTCCAAGAAAACCTGCAACACAAAAAAAAATGCTGTAGTTTAGCCGTTAATGAGATTTAAGAAATAATTTCAAAATCGAATAAAAAACACATTACTTTTGTATGAAAATCAAAATAAAGTAAACCAATTCAGCCCTCCTTCTAGCGCCAATATGTTGAGTGGTATTTTCACCCAATTGTGAAAACACACTCTCCAATAGGATTTGGGCTCCAAATCCCCTCTTGCAAAGAAATCAACAAGTAACTTCTCCAAGGTCTCTGCTATGTTAGCATTTTGCACAAATAATAATATTCAATTTGAATGCTTGGAATACCTTAGTGATTGCAAGTAACTCGTAAACAAGGGGCACAAGCTGGTTTATTTTATTTGACACTTCAATAATTGTTCATTTGATCCGAATGAATTCGATGTGAATCAATATTAATGATAGAACTATTTTGTTTTCAGACTTTAGTAGATTTTCAATTGTTCATTTGAATGACTGTAATTAAAATAGAAATGCAAAAAAATAAAGAAGTGAAAATAAAATGTAAAGAAACTAAAATCAAAGTACATTCAGAGTGCTACGATCCTATTTGACAAAACCGAAGATAATGAGGTTTTCTGCATACAACCTAACCTATTGAACCTGCAAAACTCGCACAATCCAGATAAGCTAGGTGCTGGTTTCTGGGGTCTTAACTATGATTTTCAGATTTAGGCATTCGCATGAAGCAACCAAGAGAACTTGCATTAAACTTCACCTATAAGCCTAAAAATCTGAAAGGGGAAAGATAAACATTCAATCTTGCATGTAGAAAATAACTCCTTCTTTCTTGCCCATGAGATGCAACTCTCTATAATTTTTGTATTAAAAAGAATGTATCATTTTACAATGACAGAATGTTTCCAGTTTTGACAAAACCAAAACAAGTGGAGGAAAACGCTCCAAAAGCAGGCCTAGAATGGCTTATCACCCTTAGCTCTGCAACTCTACCCGCAGCGGTTTTCGACCCCTGTACCAATCTGTGCTTCTGCTTTTAAACTTTCTGGCCATGCGATGCTTCTTTTCATTTCCCAGGTCCTGTCATTTCATCTTCCTCGCCTCTTCATCATTTTTGACTTTTTGCTCGACGTCAAAATGTTTGATCTTCTCTATGAACTATAACTGTCGATCCTGAAGCGTTATCATAGCCCTGACATCTTCGTGCCACGTGTTCTGCACCTTTTTGCATGTTCTATAATGGCCCACTGTGAATCACGACAAAAATAGTATGTCGCTTTGCTCCTCTACCTGTATCGCGAAAATGAGACATGTCGCGATATCACGACATTTTTTTGTATGCAGCTTTGCTCCTCTACCTGTATCATGAAAATGAGACATGTCGCGAAATCGTGACATTTTTTTGTATGCAGCTTTGCTCCTCTACCTATATCACGAAAATGAGACGTGTCGTGATATCACAACATTTTTCTATCAGCAGCCTTGTTCATCCTCATGCATCACGAAAATGTGACATGTCACGAAATCACGAGGTTTTTCTCTTTCAGGCTGTGCAGATGCAACCTATCGCAAAACCATGACGTTTTCCTCTTTCAGGCTGTGCGGATGCAACCTGTCACGAAATCATGATGTTTTTCTCCTTTGTTGTGTTTTGTTGTACTTAGCCATGAAAACGCGACATGTCATGAAATCATGACACTTTTTCATTTCGTACCATCTCGCTGCTTTCTGTCGTGAAATCACGATGCTTTTTCATTTCGTACCATCTCGTTGCTTTCTGTCACAAAATCATGACACTTTTCTCTTTTGGGTTGTCTCATTGCTTTCTATCATGAAATCGCGATGCCTTTTCATTCCGTACCATCTCGCTGCTTTCTGTCGCAAAATCATGATGCTTTTCTCTTTCGGGCTGTCTCACTACTTTCTATCGTGAAATCATGACACTTTTTCATTTCGTACCATCTCGCTGCTTTCTATCGCAAAATTGTGACACTTTTCTCTTTCGGGCTGTCTCGCTGCTTTCTGTCATGAAATCACAACATATTTCCCTTGCTTAGCTTATCAGTCATTGTGAATCACAAAAATGAGACATGTCATGATTTCGTGACATCTTTCTATCTTTACCTCCTTTACCGTCGATAGATCGTGAAAACGCAACCTGTCACGATTTCGTGACACTTTCTTTCATTTGTTCCTTCCTCACTTTCCTGCCACGAAAACCTGACATGTCATGATATCGCGACATTTTTTATCTTTGCCCTTCATCTCGTCTTCAGGTCATGAAATAGCGACATGTCACAATATTACGACAACTTCTGCATTGACTCTTCTCTTGCTGCCTTCGATTGCGATTTCATGACAAGCCGTGATATCGCGAAATTTTTCCATTTTAGCCATGAGACCGAAACATGTCATGATATCACGACATTTTTCCGTTTTGGTGCATCCTGTTAATCTAGATCGCGAAAATGTGACATGTCATGAAATTGCGACACTTTTCCGTTCCATTGCACTTCGCTTGTCTGAGCCGCGAAAACGTGACCTATCGCGATATCACGACACTTTCTTTTTCTTAGCAGCAACACATCACGATATCTTGACACTTTATTTTTCTTAGCTGTGATGGAGCAACATGTCGCGATATCATGACACTTTTTCATTTTCTGGCCGCGATGGGGCAACATGTCGCAATATCACGACACTTTTTCATTTTGTGATATTTTGCCTTTTTCCTTGATCTTTAGCCTATGGGCCACTACAGTCTTCTTTGAAAGCATGCAAAAAATGTGGGTCCCCAATTTTGGGGTGTGTTGTGGATCAGCCACAACACTCCTTTTAACTCCAACTCAACATAGAATATTTCAATTCAAATTTCAACCTTCCAAAAACTTTAATATTATTACTCAAAATAAATTTCAAATTACAATAATTAAGTCCTTTGAATATACCTTATAATATCTAATTCTTAACCCAACATACACATCAAATTATACTAATAAAATTCCTTGCACACACCTTATAGTATCCAATTCTTAATCCAAAATATAGCAAAAATAAAAATTTTAATCATACCTTAGCCACTTTAATAAAAAAATATTTCATGCACCTCAAAATTCTAACATGCACTCCATATGAATAGAACTCACGTTCACTGCCTGCCTAGAACCTTAGCCATGACTAGGTTGCCACTTGGGCTGCGCACCCACATGTACAACAAGATGTACTCGCTGCCTTTTGTATCCTCCATAGATGCCAATGTCATTTGAAATAAAAACACTTCCCTCTGCTACCACCAGGAACCGAACGTGGGACCTCTATTCTACCAATACCTTATGTTGCCAAGACTTGCCACTAGGCCATCCATGTGGTTGGTAATAGGGATGCACACTCTTATCCCTTTATTCATCCACAATCCACCTTTAGATTTTAAAAATAAAAAGCTTCATCTTTCGTTGCTCACAAAAATTGCATCAATAATTTTTAACCTTTCGCATGCGCAATATCGGAGACTTACCTTATGCCATTAAACCTTATGGTATAAATACCATACTCCTTCCTTGCTTGAACGTCGATGGAAAAATATTTAAATTTAATGTTTTTTTCCCAACCCTTACTTAGGGTTTTAATTAATTTATATTATAAATTAATTATAATATAAATATTATAATTAATTTACAAGTAACCTTAGGCTTTTATTTTAATACTTAATATTATAATAATAAATATTATAATATTATTTCCTTTAGGTCTACGTGTTTTCCTTTTTTAACCTTAGGCCTTATCTTAACACCTTTAATAGTATAATAATAAATACTATAATATTATTTCCTTTGGGCCTAGGTATCTCCTTCCTTCAGGGTATTTAGCCAACCTTTTGACCAATCATGTGAAGCTTTAAACAAAATCTCTTGGGTTTAAAATATAAATATTTTAACCCTCCTTTTTTCAATCCCTTACACTGACTTTTAACATCATTGAAACTGACTCTTGACATCAATGACAACACAAATACTCAAAATTTTCAATACTATTGTTAATATTGGTCAATATTTACATCCCTTAATGATCTTGTGGATCATTGTGATTAGTCTATTATCTATTTTGTACTATGTTTACCAATGAGTACATACTTAATGCATCTTATTAAAGAATATATGACATAATATAATAGACTTGGTATTCATAGTGCTCAATACATAAATTAATTCTTAAGTTCATGTGAACTTTACCTTTTTACTACAAAGAGTTGTTAGTGAGTTTCAAATATGTTCTACAAAAACACAAGATACATACCCAGTCCTAGTCACATCTAGGATTCCTAGAAGTTTGTCATAGAAAATATGAAAAAACATTCTATTTTTTGAACCTAATACTCTAAAAGTATTAATACATTCATTTAGAACTATAAGAGGGAATGCATTTACAATGTTTTGACTAGGAATGAGTAATGGAATGAGTTCCTTCCAATATTATTAAATTATTTGGCTTTGTGATGGTACAAGAACCAAGAATATGAGACTAAGAATCCATTGGAATAGGTTAGAGAGTGCATGATTGAGGAGTTCTACTATAAAATTATTTTGAATTGATAATTGGAATCATGAAGTTGATATAAGAATTTGAAGATAAATTTCATGCATAAATAATGGAGCCTCAAATAAAAGTTGACAACCAAATTCATAAAGAGAATTTTCCTAATGTATTGTTGTTAGATTGTAAAACATACTTTGTAAACAATTTATTACAAGGTTAGAGAAAACAATTAGGACATATATTAAGTATGAATAACTAGCCATTACCTACAAGCACAAAAATTATAAAGTGAAGGGAAAAGAGCTCGGAATAGGAATTGATACTGCTAACATCAACTACTCCATTAACTCCAACCTAATATTTACAATTACTAGCATTAATAATAATAAGAGTAATAGTGTTCTCAATTTATCCTTCCACTACTGAGATTGAGGATCTAATTAAGAATATGGGAAACTCATTACTAATCTATTAGAAGGGAAGGAGGTAGGAACTGAACATTTCTAATCTACATACAAGAGTTCTAGAAAAAATTTGTGAGAAGTAATTTGTTATGAATGCAAAAAAATTGCCCTAATAATACTCTTATATCAAGATCAAAGAATATGGAGAAGTGAAAAACTCTAATCAATTTTAACAGTCTTATTCATAATGAAAACGAACATTTCATAGTCATAATACAAGCTTAAGGTAGGAATCCAAATAAATAAAAGATAATAAAAAAAGAAAAAATATTCCAATAATTAGAGAAGAAGAAAATTGCATGTATAAGATTTTTTTATTTATCAAGTTAGACACCATATTTGATCATGGAAGATATGTCAAAGCAAATTTCCAATATTTTATGGTACTATTAATTTTAAATAGGGTTTTTAAAGGAATCTTACAACCTTGTCCAATAGCTCCAATAGGAGCACAACTCACAATAAAGTAAGGAGGATTTTGAAAGATGTCCCTCAACCTTTTACATCATCTCCAACAGGAGTAAAGCACTCATATTATCAAGTGACAATTTTGAGAGGATTTCAAAACCTTTACATAAAACTCCACATGGAGACTTATAATCAACCCCTAAGGGGTTAACCAACCAATAACACATCCTACGAAAATAACAAACCACATCATAGGTACCGACCAGATTAAAATAGGGTTTTGAGAGGCATCCATAACCTTTTACATCAACTCCAATGGGAGCACAACACATAACTAAAAATACACAACATACATCATCTCTGGTAGAAGAAAACCATCTGCCATACTTAAAGATGTATAAATCCCACGTGTCGGTGAAACCAACAACAAAAGACAAGAGTGGCAAATATTTAAAAAGAAATTCAAATAAATATTCTCACTTAGACCAATCAATAAAATTTGAACCAACTCTCAGATTATGACAGAAGAAAAAAAGAAACTAAAGCTCAACCGAGGCTCCAAGAAAGCCATCGAAGGTAGAAGAAAAGCAACTAGAATGCCCACTTAAAATATCTTACCATCCTACACAGTAGTGAATCCAACAAAACAATAAAGTAGGAGCGGAAATGAAAGGAATTTTAAATTTAAAAAATAATTTTATATCAAAACAAACCATATTTCGCTAATGGGAAAAGACAGGGAACCCTAGATTCCTAAGAGTACTAACCTTCTATTGAAAGAAATACCCAAAAAGAATCCAACCAAAAAAAAAAATCTAAAATAGCTCAGATATATAGGTCTTGGATGGTTAACACAACTTGCCTTGGCTCCACAAAAAACACCTAAGACAGAGAAACACCAAATGAAGAACAATGCTTTTGATGGACCCAACACAAAGCAACTAGAAAAATGCACTACCCATCAACCAACAATATTTATTTTGAAAATAAAATAAAAAATATAACACCTTGTCTAGCGAGGAATGATTAACAACCATCCTGTAGATACCTTTAAAACTCCCCCAACCACTTGCCTGACAAGATGCTAAAAAAATGAGCAGAAATAAAATATTGACAAAGCCAAATCTACTCCAATGGAAGGGAGGCATCCTCATCCAAAAATGCTATTTTTGGTTAACACCAACAAGCCAACAGATAATCATCTCACCACAAATATTTGCATGCTATTGATATAGATCTTGATAAGGGACCTCCTGCCAAAACATCAGATCTAAGAAAGTGCACCACTATGAAAGGGACAAAAAATAGGGGATCATGAATCCCACCCACTTATAGAAGAAAAAACTTAAAATGAAGAAACTCCCCCCAAGAAAGAACATGGGGGAGAACCAAAACCGCTAAGCCAATGATACCTCACCTCTAACCCGAAGGCCAAGGATCAGGGTTTTGAGAAGGACCCAAAACTTTGATACTTGTGGAACTAAATCCCATAGGCAACCGATAAAATAAAAATCCCAACTTCTATGGGTTCTAACCCCATAGGAATGTAGAAGAATAAATTTCCCACCAGGGAGAGAACCTAACATCTACAAAACAACCAAGATTTATCCTATGAAGAATTAAATTCTAATATCCCACCACACAAACCACCATACAACTTCCAGCTTAGCAGTGAATTGGAGAAATCTAGAATAGGGGACTTCCTTGATCCCAACAAATTCAAGATCCCCAAGGTTATCCTGAATTTTAAATCCCACAATATCACAAATTATCAATATTACATATGGTCAACTAGTAGTATTTAGTCAAAAAGTAAATGGGATCTCTAAAGTGAGCTCAGTGCTAGATGAAAAATAAGGTTTATGTGTAATGTTTTTATATATGGATTGACCAATACGCTTCATAAGTTACATTCTCATGGGAATATTTTTCCATTACTAATGTCTTTGTAGGCAGTGAAGTAATTTTTAACGTAATGATAGAATCTTATATTGAATAGATTATGGATAGAAATAGATCATAAATCCAACTTATAGCTTAGATCTTTGTGTAAACCTAAATTTGGGGATGTTGATCTCAAAACCCATAGGTTCACACTCAAATAATTATTCTTGCCTAAATATTATCATTATTTGAGTTCTTTTGTGGGGATCAGTAGTTTACCAAGAGTAATTTATAGTTTCAGTATAAATCCTATGTTTGATATGTTCAATTGATCAAACACCTAAGTTTTAAAAAGTACAAATTTAATGTACTATAGGCTTTTAAAAAAAAGATTTTAAAATGCAAAGCAAAGAAGACAATGCTACAATCAAACAATGTCTAAGTCCTATATGCACTTTTGATTCCTTGCAAGCACTATAAGACTAAAATAGGAATTAAAATAAACAAAAAGAATAAATATGTTCTTTTAAGAAAAGGCATAAAAGGGAAAGAACAAACAAAGTTCTAGTATATATAAAACTATACATGATTTGATTTTGAATGCCTCATGAATGCAAAACTATATTCCCTTAATATGCAAATGATTGAAGTGTCCTAAGTTCATTGATTTTCACTATTAATTAATTATTGTAACTAAATGGAGAGCAAACAATAACTTTATATTGACGTTAAAATAAAAACTATAACAAAAGCACCCATGATATTATTGAATACAGTTTCATCATTTGGACTCTGGTTTTCCACCTAGGATAGGTTCACCACTAGTGACATGTTCACCCCCTCCAGACCTATAAATTTATGAAAAAAATATAAAAATAAAAAAAATGTGCTAGATTTTACGGGGTCTCCTTGATGCTTGGGAAGGTGTAAACTTCATTATTTGTAGTGAAGTGCACTGTTCATTTCTACAAAATAAAAACTTTACCTTTTAATAAATATATTGAATGAGTTATAGAGGTTCAAGGATGTCCCTAAGCTTGGCTATTTATTTTTTTAAGGTTGAAAGTTTCTAGAGGATTGAGTAAAACAAGTTCATAGCGTGCAACTTCCTAATCTATTTTGATACATGCAAAGCTATTTTAAAAACTAAGAAAAGAGTTTTAACATTTAAATGTTTATGAATAAGTGAAGAACATGAGCTTATACTGAGAGGGGGGGTGAAAAGTATAAGATAAAAATTTTTGCTTTTCAATCCATATGATAACATCAAAAATATTAAAGTAGTAAACATTACACAAAGCATCACACACATGAGAGACATGATTTAACATGGTTCACCCAATGTGGGCTACTCCATGGAGAAAATATTTCACTAAAATTTTCTCAACCAATTTCTTGGGAATCCTTCCCTATTACAATGTTTATGGACCTCTGTCCAAAGGAGACACCAATCCCCTAATCAAGTTCATGGATACCTATCCATAGGAGAACTCCTCCTCTACTCTGGTTGGTGATCCTCTAGAAGACTACTACCTCCACTGCACTAGCTTGTGGATCTCTCTCCATCGAAGACCTCTATCCTCACTCAGAAGATCTCTGTCCTCACTGCCCTGGCTAATGGATCTCTATCCACTAGAGACTACTGTCCTCTGATCTGTCACCTCCAAATCCTGCTCTAAACTTTGCTCAATCTCTATCTCAAATCTATACTAAACACTGTCCTCTACTTTGTCAACTCTTCTCACAAATATGTCTCTGCTCTAGCACAAATATTCTCTCAAATCTACACCAAAATATATCCCCAAATATATTTCTACTCTAGCACAAACTTACTCATAAATCTATACCAAACTCTATCCTCAAATCTATCCTCAAGCCTTAGCACAAAGCTTGATCAAATCACAAACCAAATCTGCTCAGATTTGCCCAAAGCCTTAACACAAGGCTTGAACAAATGAATCAATTCTGCTCTCAAGTCTTCACAAAGACTTACCTCTAATATGTCCTTAAAATTTCACAAAAAGCTCATTAACAATTTCAGAAAACTCAACTTAATCTCTTACAGAAAACCTCTTCAATACCACAAACAAGTTTCACTCAGAATCTTGTTTAACCACAGAAACATATAGAGAATGATTAGAGACTCAATATGTTTCACACTCACAAAACACTCAAACACTTCCAAACTCTCTTTCAAATTAATTCAGAATAAAGAACAATTTGTTTCACAGAACTTGAACTATCACTCCAATGCATTCAATCAATAATGCTCATCCAACTTCACTCAACCATTCACTCAATGAAACACAACTTGCTTACAAACCCTAACCAAGTGTTTCACTATACTTCCAATAACTCACACTATGGAATCTCAAACCTTGACTCAAGATGATTCCAACTTCACATAACAATGATACTCATGATCTTTTCACAAACCCTAATCATGCACATGAAAGCTCACTCAAATATTTCCAACAATGCTTATCAAACAATCCTTTTCACTCCAACTTTGCATTTCACAACATTCAACCCAACAATATTTCACTCATAAGGAATATGTGCCCATACCTTTTGTTTTGATGGAGATATGTCTTCAAAACCTGTCTTAATCACAATCAAAACCTCTTTGCCAATTTCAAGGTTAGGTAGCAACAATCTATCTCAAAATCTCCACTCAAAATTCTCCTCAATATTTATTTCACCATACAAAAATAACAAGTCTCAAGTACACCTTATAATCTCCAATATTTTCAAAATATAACTAGCAAAGGTTCAATTAACTCACTTTCACAATAATTCACTTCAGAATTTTAATGCATAAAATAATCAAAATAACTCCCTTATATCTCCCTACTCAAAAATGCATTATCAAATAATCAACACACCTTTCCAAAAATAATTCAATTCACTTTTAAGCCAAAATTAAATCCTCCTCAATATTCAACTAAGACAAAAATAAAATATATCTTAATCACCTTATATCTCCCAACTTAAAAATTGCATTTCAAAATAATTAACATCTCTTATCTAGAAATAATGCAATTCACTTTTAAACCACAATTAAATCCTTCACAAAATTTAACTAAAATAAAATTTTCTTTAATCACCTTATATCTCCCAAGGCGCTCACAATACAACCTTAGACCACATGCACATTACAACAAAAATTAAAGTACCTTTGCACACTCCTCGGTGGGATTCGATCCCAGGTCAAGCTACCACCTACACCCTAGCCATGACCACACTACCACATGAGCTAGGCGCTCACGTGGGAGGTAAAAGTACTTTGAGCACTTTGTTTCTTTGACCAGTACCAAAGCCAAACAAAAGGCTTTGTCCCTTCACAACCGTCAAGACTCGAACGTAAAACCTTCGCGTACCCTATGCCTTACACACCAACAACTTGCCACTAGCCCAACCGATTGGTTGGTGACAAGGCTTTATGCCTTGGTCAATTTATCCTTCATATTTTTGGCTACAATAAAAAATTAATATCCTCTTGTCTTATTTTCTCATGAACTTTCGCATTCCACTTTCAATAATCGCATGTGCATTAATATTCGGAGACTTGTTTTTGTGAGGCAAGTCTTATGGTATTTATACCATATGCCACTTTCCTTCGAACGTCGTGGGGGAAGAAAAAATTAAATCGAATTTGCGCCCAACCCTACTTTGGGGTTTAAATAATATTATTTTATAAATTAATTTATAATATAAATATTATAAATAATTTATAAATTACCTTAGGCTTTAATTTTAACCTTTAATATTATAATAATAAATATTATAATATTATTTCCTTTAGGCCTTTCCTTCAGGGTATTTAACCATCCTTTTGACCAATCATGTGAAGCTCTTAAACCAAATCTCTTGGGCTTAAAATATAAATATTTTAACCCTTATTTTGCCAAGTCCTGCACTGATCACTGACACTGACTCTTGACATCAATGACAACACAACTAACTCAAAATTTCCAACAATCTCCCCCTTTGTCATTGATGGCAACCCTTTTTCTATAACATTCCTTTTCCATAATCATTCCTTTTTCCTTTTTCAAAAATGCTCCCCCTTGAGAAACTGCTCCCCCTAACTGAATGCTCTCCCCCTAACTCAAATCTCTCCCCCTTTTTCATCAATGGCAAAGGGCCACCTATGGGGCTTGGGGCTAAGGATAAGACTCTTAGCTCAGCCCCTTCCCACCTCCTCTCTTGAGGTGGTTAATTTTGGGGTGGGAGTAGAACTACTCCCAATTTCTTTCTAAGATACTCAAAGGTCTCTTTCGGAAGTGGTTTAGTGAAGATATCTGCAATCTGCTCCTTTGTAGTAACATATTCCAACTTGACTTGCTTATATGTCACCTACTCTCTCAAAAAATGATATTTGATTAGAATATGCTTTGTCCTAGAGTGCATCACTAGATTCTTTGAGATATTTATAGCACTTGTATTATCACACAATATGGGAATAGGGTGATCATGCTTTATCTTGAAGTCCTCTAAAATTTACTTCATCCATAATACATGTGTACAACAAGAAACTACTGCAATATACTCTGCCTCTACTATGGATAAGGATATTGATGCATATTTCTTACTTAGCCAAGAGACTAAACAGTCTCCAAGAAAGAATGCTCCTCCACTTGTGCTTTTTCTATCATCAATGTTGCTAACCCAATCTACATTTGTATAAGTTGTGAGAGTGAAATTATCACTTTTGGGATACCAGAGCCCAAAATCCATAGTCCCTTTTAAATACCTGAGAATCCTCTTTACTGCTACTACATGTGTCTCCTTGGGTGCTGCTTGAAACCTTACCACTAATCCCACTGCTTGCATGATATCTGGTCTTGTAGTTGTGACATACAGTAAGCTACCAATCATAGATCTATACAATTTCTGATTTGCCTTAGGAGATTCATCATCTTTACTTAACTTGCATCCTGTAACCATGGGGGTACTCACTGGTTTACAATCTTCTAACTTGAATTTCTTTAGCATCTCTTTTATATACTTGGTTTGTGAAAGAAATACTCCTTTTTATGATTGTGAAATATGAAGTCCAAGAAAGAAGGACAACTCACCAAGCATTGACATCTCAAATTCATTATGCATGCTCTTTACAAATTTCTGACACATCTTATCATTGTTACCTCCAAAAATGATATCATCAACATAAACAACCACAATTAGTAAGTCATTCCCTTCATTTTTGATGTATAAGTTATTGTCCACTATTCCTTTCCTAAAACCCTATTCCTAAAGGTACTTATCCAATATTTAGTACCAAGCTCTATTTCCAACCCACTCTTCTAGAACACCATTTAGAAAGGTTGATTTAACATCCATATGATATACTTTGAAGTTTTTGAAACTTGAGAAGGCTAAGAACATTCTTATAGCTTCAAGTCATGCAACTGGAGCAAATGTCTCATCAAAGTCAATTCCCTCAACCTGTGCATAACCCTTGCATACTAATCTTGCTTTGTTTCTGACTACTTGACCATCTTCATTTAACTTGTTTCTGAATACCCATTTAGTGCCAATCACATTCTTACCTTTTGGTCATGGAACAAGTTCCCAAGTCTTACTTTTCTCTATCTGATCTAATTCCTCATTCATTGCCTTAATCCAAAATTCATCTTCACTTGCCTCATTGAAATATTTTGGCTCAATTTTAGATAGCAAAGAGAAATTTGCTTGTTGATTTGATGTTATTATCCTTCTCCTTATCTGTCTCTCATCTGGATTCCCAATGATTAGATCCCTTGGATGATTTTTCTGTACATACCTGGATGGAGTCTTAGGAAAAAGTCTTTGTGTTTCTTCTTCTTCTTCTTTTGATTCTTCACATAACTCTTCTTGACAACTTTCATCTTCTTGATACACAATTTCTTGAACTGGTTCTCTTGACCCTATCTTCTCATCAACTGTTACATTTATACTTTCTATAATAGTACGTGTCCTTTTGTTATAGCATCTATAGGCTTTGCTCTTAGTGGAATAGCCAAGAAAAATACCCTCATCACATCTTGGGTCAAACTTACCCAAATTTTTCTCTTCCTGTCTTATGTAACATTTGCTTCCAAAAATTTTGAAGTACTTTATAGTAGCTGGTCTTCCTTTCCAGAGCTCATATGGAGTTTTATGATGGTTTACTCTTACTTGAGCTCTATTGATGATATATGTTGTTGTATGTACTACCTCTTTCCAAAAACCATCTGAAATCTTAGACTCATTTAACATGGCTCTGGCCATATTCTCAACTGTCCTATTTTTCCTTTCAACTACCCCATTTTGTTGAGGAGTTCTTGCTGCTGAATATTCTCTTTTGATCCCATGTTGTTCACAAAAGTCTATGAATTCATTTGAGGTAAATTCTCCTCCTCTATCTGACCTTAAACTCTTAATTCTTTTACCTATTTCATTTTCCACTAATTCTTTAAAATCTTTAAACTTCTCAAGAGCTTCTGACTTTTCTTTCAGGAAAGCTACCCAAATCATTCTGGAGTAATCATCTATAAATAATATAAAGTAACTTTCACCTTGTAAACTCTTTGTCCTTGTAGGACCACATAAGTCAGTGTGCACTAGTTTCAATGGCTCAGATGACATAAATCCTTTTGACTTGAAACTTGTTCTAGTTTGCTTCCCATGTTGGCATTGTGAACAAATTGTGTTTTGTGGCCTTTTTAGCTTGGGTAAATCTTTGACAGCCTACTTGTTGCTTATGTTTACTATGTTTTCAAAGTTCAAATGACCCATTCTTCTATGCCACAACCAACTCTCATCTTCTTATGATAGAAAACACTTTTCTCCTTTAATCTCACTTAGCATGTAAAGGTTGTTTGTAGTTCTACTTGCATTTGCAATGAGTTTTCTAGTTTTAGATTTTCTGATCTCACATCTACTTGGATGAAATGTAACCATGTGCCCTTGATCACAAAGTTGGCTCACACTTAGTAGATTGTGCCTCAACCCCTTGACATACAATACATTCTCTATTTTTGTTTTCCCATTATCTAAACTCAGAGTTCCTTTTCCACAAATTTTTTTGATCCATTATCACCAAATCTTACTGATCCTCCATTAGTTTCTTTGAGTATAAGAAATTTACTTTTATCTCCTATCATGTGACTAGAACATCCACTATCAAGAAACCATTGTTTTCCCTTATCCTGAACATGAAGAGTTAGTTTGTACTAACATTGATCTAGCTTTCTCATGCCCTTTTCTCTCTTTCCTAATTGTTGAAGTTGTATTCTTTTTACTTGACTCAGGCAATACCATTTTACACCATCTAGCCTTGTGCCCAAAATTATTGCACTTATAACATATGACATCACTATTCATAAGAGGTGCAAAAGAATTGAAATTTCTATTGACATCCTTTTTAACATAACTAGTGCAATGTACAACTCTATGACCATATTTGTTACATGAAAAGCAATAGCCATGGAAGAGATTATGTAACCTATTTGAATACCTTGGAAAATATGGTCGAGTGCTCCTCCTTTTGTTGTTCTTGTGATTAACTCTTGTCCATGGTTCTTCTTTGCCTTCTTCTTTCTTGATGTCTTTTCCTTCCAGAGTATGAGTCACTCACTTATATTTGTTTGATGTCTCTACTTCTTGAAGGCTTGAATCCTCTCTCTGTTTCCCTAACTTTATATCTTGTCGTAACTTGATCTTTTCAACTTCATTCCTTAGATAAACAATTTTTGCTTCCAATATTTCACATTTTATTTCCCTTGCTCTTAATAGATCTATCATATCCTATTCAATTTTCTTTCCTTCTTCTACCTTTATTTTGAGTTCTATGAGACTCTATAGAAGTTCCATCTTTGCTTCTTCACCCTCTTGAATTTGATCCTTCAAACTTGAGTTCTTCTTTCTAATATTTTCCAAGTTCCTGAGAGTAGCAAAGAATTCCTATTTTATGTCAAACATGGTCTCTTCTTCATTCTCTGAAGTCATGTGTGTTCCTGATGGATCTTCCTCCAAGTTGTTAGTCTTTTCATGGAGAGACCCTCTCTGATACCAATTGAAGAACATGAGCTTATACTAAGAGGGGGGTGAACAATATAAGATAAAACTTTTTACTTTTCAATCCATATGATAACATCAACAATATTAAAGTAGTAAACATTACACAAAGCATCACACACATGAGAGACATGATTTAACGTGGTTCACCCAATGTGGGCTACTCCATGGAGAAAATATTTCTTATAAAATTTTCTCAATAAATTCTCTTGGGAATCCTTCCCTATTACAATATTTATGGACCTCTATCCAAAGGAGACACCAATCCCCTAATCAAGTTTATGGATCTCTATCCATAGGAGAACCATTTCTCCTCTCTAGGTTGATGATCTTCTAGAAGACTACTGCCTCCACTACAATGGCTTGTGGATCTCTCTCCATTGAAGACCTTTATCCTCACTCAGAAGACCTCTATCCTCACTGCCATAGCTAATGGATATCTATCCACTAGAGACTACTATCCTCTACTCTATCACCTCCAAATCCTACTCTAAACTCTACTCAATATCTATCTCAAATCTATACTAAACACTATCCTATACTCTAGCACAAATCTACTCACAAATCTATCTCTACTCTAGCACAAATCTACTCTCAAATCTATACCAAAATATATCCCCCTCTCTCTCTTACCAAACTCTATCCTCAAATCTATCCTCAAGCCTTAGCACAAAGCTTGATCAAATCACAAACCAACTCTGCTCAGATTTTCCCAAAGCCTTAACACAAGGCTTGAACAAATGAATCAATTCTACTCTCAAGTCTTCACAAAGACTTACCTCTAATATATCCTTAAAATTTCACAAAAATCTCATTAACAATTTTAGAAAACTCAACTTAATCTCTTACAGAAAACCTCTTCAATACCACAAACAAGTTTCACTCAAAATCTTGTTTAACCATAGAAACATATAGAGAATGATTAGAGACTCAATATGTTTCACACTCACAAAACACTCAAACACTTCCAAACTCTCTTTCAAATTAATTCAGAATAAAGAACAATTTGTTTCACAGAACTTGAACTATCACTCCAATGCATTCAATCAATAATGCTCATCCAACTTCACTCAACCATTCACTCAATGAAACACAACTTGCTTACAAACCCTAACCAAGTGTTTCACTATACTTCCAAAAACTCACACTATGGAATCTCAAACCTTGACTCAAGATAATTCCAAATTCACATAACAATGATACTCATGATCTTTTCACAAACCCTAATCATGCACATGAAAGCTCACTCAAATATTTCCAACAATGCTTATCAAACAATCCTTTTCACTCCAACTTTGCATTTTACAACATTCAACCCAACAATATTTCACTCACAAGGAAGATGTGCCCATACCTTTTGTTTTGATGGAGATATGTCTTCAAAACCTATCTTAATCACAATCAAAACCTCTTTGCCAATTCCAAGGTTAGGTAGCAACAATCTATCTCAAAATCTCCACTCAAAATTCTCCTCAATATTTATTTCACCATACAAAAATAACAAGTCTCAAGTACACCTTATAATCTCCAATATTTTCAAAATATAACTAGCAAAGGTTCAATTAACTCACTTTCACAATAATTCACTTCAGAATTTTAATGCATAAAATAATCAAAATAACTCCCTTATATCTCCCTACTCAAAAATGCATTATCAAATAATCAACACACCTTTCCAGAAATAATTCAATTCACTTTTAAGCCAAAATTAAATCCTCCTCAATCTTCAACTAAGACAAAAATAAAATATATCTTAATCACCTTATATCTCCCAACTTAAAAATTGCATTTCAAAATAATTAACAACCTCTTATCCAGAAATAATGCAATTCACTTTTAAACCACAATTAAATCCTTCACAAACTTTAACTAAAATAAAATTTTCTTTAATCACCTTATATCTCCCAAGGTGCTCACAATACAACCTTAGACCACATGCACATTACAAAAAAATTAAAGTACCTTTGCACACTCCTCGGTGGGATTCGATCCCAAGTCAAGTTGTCGCCTGCGCCCTAGCCGTGGCTACACTGCTGCGTGAGCTAGGCGCTCACGTGGGAGGTAAAATAGATTTGAGCGCTTTGTTTCTTCGACCAGTGCCAAAGCCAAACAAAAGGCTTTGTCCCTTCGCAGCCATCGAGACTCGAACGCGGAACCTCCGCATACCCTGCGCCTTACACACCAACAACTTGCCACTAGCCCAACCGATTGGTTGGTGACAAGGCTTTATGCCTTGGTCACTTTGTCCTTCATGTTTTTTGCTGCAATAAAAAAATTAATATCCTCTTGTCTTATTTGCTCACGAACTTTTGCATTCCACTTTCAATAATCGCATGTGCATTAATATTCGGAGACTTGCTTTTGTGAGGCAAGTCTTATGGTATTTATACCATATGCCACTTTCCTTCGAACGTCGATGGGGGAAGAAAAATTAAATCGAATTTGCACCCAACCCTACTTTGGGGTTTAAATAATATTATTTTATAAATTAATTTATAATATAAATATTATAAATAATTTATAAATTACCTTAGGCTTTTAATTTTAACCTTTAATATTATAATAAAAATATTATAATATTATTTCCTTTGGGCCTAGGTATTTTTCTCTTTCACCCTTAGACCTTTTATGACCTCCTTTAATATTATAATAATAAATATTATAATATTATTTCCTTTAGGCCTTTCCTTCAGGGTATTTAACCATCCTTTTGACCAATCATGTGAAGCTCTTAAACCAAATCTCTTGGGCTTAAAATATAAATATTTTAACCCTTCTTTTGCCAAGTCCTGCACTGATCACTGACACTGACTCTTGACATCAATGACAACACAACTAACTCAAAATTTCCAACAATAAGAAGGAGAAATAAACAATAATTAAAGAATAAAAAAAATAATAGTCAAATAGAAGATAAAACATATTCTAGATATGTGTGCAATCTATAGGAAAATTCATGACCTACAAGATAAGTTCATCACATGTAGAGCCTGTAACCTATGAAGTTGTTTTTGAGGTAGTAATAGAGGGATTTTAAACTAAAAATTTGAAGGATGGGATATAATGATTTCATGTAATCAAGAATTTATTAAAAAATTATACAAAATATCATCTAGAAAAATTTCTAGCCTTAAGGGAAATTCATAGCCTGTAGGACATGTTTGTTGCCTATAGAACCTATAACCTGCAAAGTAATTTTTGAGGTAGTTATAGAGGGGTTTTAAATTGTAAAAGTAATGGATGGATTATAATTATGTAAAATAATATATAACTAATAAAAAACTTGGTTAGAGTATGATATAGACAAACTCACAACTTGTTAGTCTTGTTGTCTATGAATTTATAGTATTTTGTTGTAGAGGCCAAGTTAGGGTTGAATTTGCTAGGTCTTGGGAAAAGAGAGTGATATAAGGTTCCTAAATGGTGATTGTATGTCTTGAAAGGAATATAAAACCAAAATATAACAACCTAAAGAAAATAATATTATCACCATGAAATGAAGAGATTGATTACAAAAAGATATTTAACACAAAGATAAGATTTAACTAATGTAGTTTGGCAAGGAAGATAAAAAAAAAGGGCAATCAAATTGGAAGTAATAATCACTCCCTCCCACCTAGGAATGAATCTTACATAGAGTTTGAGGCATGCATGCAAGGCTTGAGGATGCATGAAGATAAAAAAACACTTTTAAGGAGAATCCAAAGACTCCAAAAACTTGTAAAATAAAGCTATTTGATTGCTATAATTTTTTTTTAGAGCTTTATTGCTATTAAAATTTATTGTTTCTATACAAAAAAATGTGCATGCAATTTGAGAGTATGTTCCCAATTTTTATATAATTTAGTCTTCTTAAGGAGAGATAAATACAAAATTGTAAAATTTTTGTGTAGGGCGTTAGATTGAAAAAAGTAGTGTCCAATTAGATAAAAGGCTATGTTGGAATATTTGGCATGTCCTAGATGGGTTTGCATGGGTAAAAAGTGGGTTAAGTTAGAAATATTTTGGGGTACCAAAATTCAATTCTATTTGGCAAGATGTTAGTATGGATAGACTAAAGCATTGGACTAGGAAACATTTCCTTTTAAAGGTGCATAGATAAACTTGTAACATGATAAGTTCACTATTGTGAACTTTAGATTGGCAACAAACCATTGGAGTGGCAAAAATAATTTGTTTTTATCTTTGAATCAATTTTACATCCTTGGGACACGTTCACAACCTAGAATTCATTGAATTCATAGGTTGGAGATTCATAGCTACATTATAAATTTACCACAAGCACTATCAATTATCATTTATTACATTTTAAAGTATTGATTGTAATAGGAATATAGACATATATATACTCATTGGAAATCCCTTTTGATACCATTATAATGGTTGTGGGTTTGTCAATTTTTATAAATATTTGATAGGTAAAATGGGTGATAAATGCTCCATGTTGAGGTCTAAAATAATTGGAGTTCATTTAGTTTATTAAAGGAAATATATGATGATTGATTTGTGGAATTGATGAAATTATGAGTTAGCTAAATTTTCTAAAATTGGGTGTCTATATTTCCCCCATTTTGAGAGTTCATTGTGAAATGAATTATTTAAAAGCTACTAGAGATACCCCAATTTTGGAGAGGAGGTACCTATTTCTTAATGTTAGATCTAAATTTTGATGCATTAGATCCATTTACTAAAGGAATTTTGTTAGTGTTTTCCCAGGGATCTTATGTTAGCTTTCACCTAGAGGAATTCATGTTAGCATTTCTTGGAGAACTTAATGTTAGAGTTGTCCAAAGAACTTCATATTAACATTACCTAAGGACTTCATTATAACATTCCTTAGAGCACTTCATATTACTATCAACTAGAGGAATTCATATTAATGTATGTCTAGTTCCTAAACCTTGTAACTTTGAAGAAATTTAAAAATTGATGTGTAGCTAAACCTTGCTTTGGTCATGTTAAGACTATTGTTTGTTTGAATTTTGTATATATTCCTAAACTTGTCAGGGATTTGATCATGCTTACAACATTTTCAACTTGAAGAAGGATTTACATGTGCCTAGATTTTCTAAGGCTTTGATTTGCCTTGATCACTACAAATTCATAAATGTTTAGAACATTATCAATATGTATAATTATTTACATGTGCCTAGACTAAGGGCTATGATTTTCCTAGATCATTAGGGTTTCATACATGTTTAAACCATTGTCAGTATAACTAATTATATACATGTGCCTAGACTTTCTAGTGCTTTGGTTTGACTAGATCACTAGGGCTTCATGCATATTTAGACTAAGAGGGTTTGAAAAGCTTTATGAGACTTAAAAAATTATTACCTAGACCACTTAGATTTGGAGGAATTAAGTTAGTGTTTCCCAAAGGAACTTATACTGATGTGTGCCAAGAACTTGAGTATTTGAAGGACATTAAACATGCTTAAACCATTTTTATTTTGAATAAGTTTATGCTTAGTTGTTATGATATATTCTCCCTAGTATGAGGCCATCATAGTGATATGATTGATATAATTTAAAATATAATATCCTAGTTAAGGATGTATTTTAGATTAATTATTTGATATTTCTCAACTGAATATCTATTTGATTGATATGAAAACAAGATATTCCCCCTATTTAGGAAGACATGCAAAAGAAGTGATCCCCCAAGATGATAATCATGTTTTTGGTATAAATTAGCTAGAAGTAGATAGAAATAGATACAATTGAAAGCAATGGTTTGGATTTATGGAGAGAGGTTAATTCAAACTAATAGAGGAAGATAAATTTAGCCAAATTTGATTGATGCTCTCAAATTAATATAGCTTTATTTGAATTTCTAGAGATGACATATATTGAAATTGAGAAAGGAAAATGATTTTTTTTTTAAAGGTAAAAAAAAAATTATTCACTGGTTAGGTTGAAGGGTCTGTCCCTATTACATAGGGCATATCTAGTGCTTGTATTTACAAAGAAGAAACAAATTTGAAAATAAAATTTAGGGGTATTCCCCTTCCAATCATAGTGTAATATAGAACCAAACTTAACACACAGAAAAACAAAGACCATTACTTTCAGAGACACTGGGATTTTCCTTTTTCATTTTGCTGCGTAGTGTCATTCTGACTAGAGCCAATGAGGTTCTTGAGCACACCCAGGAGTTCCTAAAATTCATGGATTGTATTGGAGATATTGGATCCCAATTCCTTGAAAATAGTGGATGTTGACTTTAGAAGATCCATAATTTTGGTGATGCGGGAGATGGTGGCTATGTGGAGTATAACTTTGGCATCTCAGGGGATCTTGATTTCTAGGTTGTCATCCTCATAAATTATGATTTATAGGTTCTCTCTTGAAGAGCTTGTTGAATGCAGATGCCTAGATTTCCTAATTTTTTGAGGAGGACAAAAATAATTTTGCTTGCTTCTCAAGACTTTTCTAGGGGGACGGTAATTAGTCAGATCATCATTCATGGGAGATGGGTCTAGGGGAGAGTTCTTCTTATCAGTGGGATGGGTGGAGGAGGGAGATACTGTATGGGAAGTTATGGGGGATGTTGATTTGAGGGGGGGAGCCAGCAGAGGAAGGGGAATGAGGATGATTAGGCTTAGCATCAATGGGGGATGAGGGTTCGGGGTTGGAGGAACTGGTATGCATACCTATAGAGACCTGATGAGCAAGTGCATACCTATAAAGGATGAGGAAGAGGCCTTGGTGATGGGGGATTTGGGGATTTTCTCTACCTATATTTGGTAATGGTAATGTTGATCGATCAAAACAAGAATTCAGGGAAATTCATCATTTTGGCATCTCTAAGATGGTTCACAAAATCTATGTGGTAGGCATAGAGGGGACAATTGGGGTTGTCCATCGCCATGTGTTGAATAAATTGGACTACAGTAATGTCCCAAGGTTTAGGGAGAGAAGACCGAAGGAATCCCCCCTTCTTCCACTGCAAATATTTCTCGTTGTTAGGAAAATGATCCAACTCTTATTTAAAAGTATGCTTGTCCCTATGGATAGTTATTCCACCAAGAGATAACCTAGAAATTTCAGCTAGGGAGGAGATTATTACCATGAAATGCAAGCCACTCACCTCAACTTCATCATCATTCTAAGTTTTGACAAAATCCTTGATAACTTGATCATATTTGCTTGAGAAGAGCTTGAAGAATGTGACGAGCTTCTTGGCAGCAAGCAAACCTTCTGTCCCAACATCAATATGAAGGATTATGGATTCCATGGTGACAAAGACAAAGGGGGGAAGGGATCGAGCACACTAGGGTGAGAAAATATACCCAATGATGGGAGGGGGCTCAAGAAAAAGTGCACAAAATAGTCGATGGGATGGCTACAAAGCCTAGCAATACTACCAAAAAAGCTACCTGGAACTCTGAGGGAGCTGAGGAAAATAGTGGGCCAATAGGTAAGGGTGGATGAATTGGTTCGATTCAAAATGTGTTGCCTGAAGAGGGTAGAAATAGAAGTGGTAGACAAGGGGAAATGGCATAAAAGGTGGATGGATGCCAAGGAACAAGGGAAAATGAGGTGAAGTACCAATAAAAGCGAAGACATTGGGGTGTTGGTTATGATGTCACTAGTTGGGGAGATCACACGGGTGATCGAACTCACATGACCTTGGGGTATGATGGAGAAGTATGTATTCTCGATGCTCATGGTGTTAAGGGAAAACCTTATTGGCATTGAAAAAATACCCTTGTGGCAAATAAAATTGTTGGCACTCTTCTTGAATTTTGATCTAGTGTTGAGGAACACCATAGCGCTATGATTTATGAATATACCTTGCATCATGATTGGCTATTGTTAAGACTTTGTGAGGGATAGGTTCTTCCTAGATGGAAAGGTTGGTTTGGTTGGCTGCCATGTTGGCCAGAAGGCCAGCCACTTTATTAGCCTCCCTGAATACATGACAAGTTATTCTTTGAGAGCATTTCCTGAGGGTGGTCTGGTAGTATTGGATGATATTAGCTATGTTCCAACCATCATTGCTATTTTTGGTGATGAGGTTTACCACAATGAGATAATCCCCCTAAAATATGATGGGATTGACCATGTGATTGTTGACCTGGATGCATCTCCAAAGAGCTCATGCTTCCGCATAGTTATTAGTTTGAATCCCCATATTCTTTATGAAATACAGAATGATTTTTCCCATGTGATATCTTATAACCCCCCCACCCTTTCATATCCTGGGTTGCCTTTGGACAATCCATAAAAATTTGCTTTGAGCCACCTAGGGTGAGGTGGAATCCATTTGGTATTTTTTTGAGAGCTAGAGGTTTTCTGAGGCCTCGAATATTGAACCAGGATTTCCAGGTTGTTGAGCACAACCATCTCACCATCGTAGTCACTGATGTCTAAAACATGGATGATGTTATAAGTTTCCATAGTAAAGGATAGTTTTATATGGGCAATAGCTTTAGAGGTCCTAGGATTATCACTAAAAACATGATTGTAACGTTCTAACCAAATTTTCCAGAAACCATGATGCATCAAAACTTTCCATAGAAACATAAGCCTAGGATACCTAAAGGGGTTGGACCACTAAGTCATCACATCAAAAACCATCTTGTGCCAGACCCAAATCACCTTGAACCTAGAGGTTAGGGAAGAAAAACCTCGATGGTGAATGTACACTCAGTAAGTGTTGAGTGGACTCCCTAGCCGGGGTACATAGGTAACATGTGTTGAGAACAATAACACCTCTTCTAATTAGGTTTCCTGTGGTTAAAATTATATTGTGAGCCATAATCCATAAAAAGTGGACAATTTTTGGGACAATATGCTTCTACCAAATGGATCTAGAAATGGTGGAGGTGTTGGTAGGAGTGGTGCACTTAGGAAGGGAGTCCCCCATCTGATAAGAAAATTTTACTAAAAACTACCCATCGTTGGTACATTTCCAATACAACCTATTTTACACCTGAGTATGATGGATGAAGTTAGCCCTGAGGATGGATTAGAGGGCATAATTCCCTCTATCGAGAGTGGCATTACTGATTCTTATATGGATCATCTTCCACCTATAGTTGTTGTGGGAGCTAGATATAAAGTCTGCAACTCTACCCTAGAACCTGTAATCAGTCAGTTGCTTTATTGGTGCAATGAATGGGTCTCTAATGAGGGGCTCATCCCTAGTCCAAGAATCATTCAAAAATTTGATGTTCATGCCATTCCTGAGTTGCCATCCCGCTCCCTATTGTATGATGTGTTTGGTTTAGAAAATTGATTGCCAAAATTAGGATTCATGGGTGGGCATCCCACCGTTCCTGAACGAGTTCTATTGGAGGTACTTTATTTTAATAATGGAGACCCACTCCATATCTGCATTGATAACCACCTTCCATGCCTCTTTTTCCAAGAGTATCTAGTTCATAAGGCTAATTCTGTGCAGACCTAGCCCCCCTTTGTCTTTTAGAGAGCAGACCTTTTCTTAGGCCATTAAGTGAAATTTCCTTTGATTATCTGTTCCTACCCAAAAAAAATTCTTTTGTATCTTCTCTATGCTCTCTCCCACCATATTTGGTATTTTTAAAACTGAAAGAAAGAACATTGGGATGCTTTGGAGAATATACTTAACTAGAGTGGCTTTACCTGCTTAGGAGAGGAGGGTCCCTCTCCATCCTGCTAGCTTCTTATGGATTATTCCTATTACATTATTCCAAATGGTCTTGACTACTCTTCCCTATAACATAGGGAGCCCCAAATAAGTGGTTGGGAGATCAGTAATTGTACAACCCAGAATACCTATAATTTTGGCTTGCCTCTTTTTTGGGGTGTTTATGAAGTATAGTTTACTTTTTTTGAAATTGACCTTCTAGCCTATGGCTTCTTCATAGATGCTAAGGATACCTTTGATGATCCTGGCCTCAGAAATAGAGATAGAGGTAGCCAAAAAGATGTCATCCACAAACTGTTGGTGTGTAGATGGTGGGAGGTTGCCCTTGATGCCAAAAATCATTCCTCTAGAGCAGTCCGACTTGACAGCTCTTCCTAGGCTCTTTGCCAAAATTATGAATAGAATAGGGGAAAGGGGGTATCCTTACCTCAACCCTCTTGAAATAGGAAAATACCCTACTATTGAGACATTGACCAAGACCGATAACCAGGACAAGGAAATGCAACTAGAGATCAAATTGACCCAATTCTCATGAAATCTAAACTTAAGGAGAATTTTGATCAAAAAATCATGGTCCACTCTATCGAAGGACTTATTCATATCCAATTTGAGGAACAAAATATGACTTGTTAGCAGTATGGGATGAATGGATAAGTTCATGGATGGTGATGACTCTTGTAAAAATGTTTCGGCTTTTGATAGTATTACCCTGACAAGTATCAGTGATGGATGGGAGGATGTTGGTAAGCCTATTGGCTAGGTATTTGGACAAGACTTTGTAAATGACATTGCATAGGCTAATGGGGTGGTAGTCATACAATGACTTGGAGTTGGGCCCCTTGTAAATGAGGGCGAGGAAAGTGGAATTGACATCCCTGGGTATGGAATTATTGGCTTGCATCGTAGAAATGGACAGGCATAGGTCGAGCCCAATGATGTCCCAGTAAGTTTGGAAAAACTTGGAAGGGAACCCATCAGGTCCAGGGGATTTGTCAGGCTACATGGAGAAGAGGGCCTGATGGATCTCTTTGGTGGTGAGGGGGCTGAGAAGAAGGGAGTTCATGGCATCAGTGATGGATTTGGGGATGTTCTCAAGAAGGGTGTCCATAGCCTGGCCATGGGGGGGAGAAGGGGTCCCAAGGAGGGAATCAAAGTGGTTGACAACATCCTCCTAAATTTTATAAATATCAGAAGTGTAGGTCCCATATTTCCTGGTGAGGGACTTAATTCTATTGGATCCTCTATGTCTGAGGATAGAGATGTGGAAAAATTTGGAATTCGAATCTCCCTCCTTAAGCCACAACACTCGATTTTTGACACCAAAAAAATTCTTCCTTTCGTAGGATGTTGTGGTAATATGAGAGGAGATTCTTCTCTTCAGTTATGATATTATCATTTTCTTTCCCCCACTGGAAAAAATCCTCAATCTGGTTCAATATACTTGTGATGCTATTTTTGTTATAAAAAATGTTTCCAAAAGTCTCCTTGTTCCACACTCTCAAATTGCATTTGATTGCTCTATGTTTTTGTATAACTTGGTTAATGGCAGTCCGTGTAATCTGGTTTTTGAGGTCTGGGTTTTGGGTCCACATAGATTCAAAATGGAAGGGGGTTTTGAACTACGATTTACTGATAGTTTCAAACATTCATGGATTATAACCAGACCTAATTTTTGTGTGGGTCTATATACTGGAATCCTCGAAGGCTAAGAGTGCTTCTTGGGATAGCAAGAATTAGTCTAATCTCTCATGGATGAGGTGGCCACCAGTCCTTCTATTGGTCCAAGTGAAATGAGACCGTTTCAACTGAACGTCCATCAGTTCGTTAGAATTGAAAAACTATGCAAAATCATCTATAGTTCTAGAAACCATGGTGTTCTCACCTCTTTTTTTGATGGGTGTAGGGGGGTATTGAAGTCCCCTGCTAAGATCCAGGGGACGTCCCTAAATTCTTGTCTCATCTTGGTTAGGTTGTTCCAAAGGATGCTTCTACCCTGGGGGTGTTGGGAGCATACACATTGGTCAAGACCCATGAAAGCTATGTGTTGGAGTCCCAAAATAGGATGTTTGCTAAGTGTTCATCCCCTGATATGACCTAAACTTTAGATTTTGTAGGGTTACAATGGCAAAGAAGGCCTCCTGAGGTGCCTTATGGGGTGTAAGCAAAATCACATTTTCTCCAAATGGTTTTGGCAACTTTTGGGGACTAGTAATCACCGAGTTTGGTTTCTTGGATAAGGAATACAATAGGGTTCAGATCCTTTCTCATGGTGGTAGCTACTCTTTGTTTGGCTACCCCATTTAGTCCTTTCGTATTCTAGGAGAGGACTTTCATTTGGGGAAAATGAATTTAAATTGATAAGGATAAATTGATTTAGATGGGTTGATTTAAGTTGATAATGGTATCTTAGGAAAAATAAATTGTGTTAAAGTTATAGGGCTCATATTTTAGTTGAGTCACCCAGGTGTTGTAGTTGAGTTGGAGAGGAGAGGGCAATCCTCCAAGGGAGGTCCTAGGTTCGAATCTCCATCCTACCAAAAAGTTGAATTGGGTACCCAAAATCCAATTGATAATGTTGGTGCCGGTAGGGTCGGGTGTGACTCCCAAGTGACTTTGATGGTGTAGAACCCCGTGGTCATGGTATCTCAGACAAAAGTGGCATCGCAAAGGATTTTTTGCTTTAAATTTTTTTTTTTAGTTGAGGAGGTGTATGTATCACCCCAAATCCTTAAGCATGATCTAATGGTAATGAGATGGAAATAACTACTATTAATAGAAGTGACTCTTCGTAAGAGGAGTCATATTGATAGAGATGGTCACAAGGACCATTTTGAAGATGATTATAATAGTTTTACTTTACCTAATAAGTATTGTGATTGAGTTTAGGGTGGATGAATGCTAAGGTGTTTATGATAGCAAACCATGTAAATTGGAAGTAGTCAAGACCTTGGTTCCCTATCATCCTTCTAATACTAATTCATCCTATTTACAAAAATGTTATCATCATGGGTTCATAATGAAGAATGCTAATTTCCTCAATGACATAATATGTGCATGAATTTTCTAGTAGATTTTTTTTTTTTTTTTTAATTAACAACATCTTGGTGATCATGCTTGGCTAGTTAATATGTGATGATAATGATCTATTATTAACTTTTAAGACAAACTATTTCAAAATATCTTAGGTCCCAATATTATTAAGCCACAATATCTCATATCGTAATATCAATAATCAAGAGTAGAATTGAATAAATGAGCAATAAAATATATAAATTATCAAACTTAAATAAAATAACATTCACTATAATATCAATTATAAATGTAAATGTCCAAAATAATTCATGTACTCACATGAAGAATAATTACAATAAAATTTCTCAAAATATGTATACAAGATTTATTATCAATTCTTGTTATGGTGATTGCTATAGACTATTTTCCCTTACATTGTATGGAGCTTTGTCTCCATAATATAGACATAGAATATGACTCTTCATGTACTTGACTATTGCTCTCCATATGACAACTCCCATGACCTTTGAATTCTCATCGCACCACTTGTGTACAAGACTCTTTACTCTCTACTAAAATGCACACTTAACTCTATAAAAAATTTAAACTTCTACATGACTCTTGCTCTCCTATGTGCACTCCTAATATAAGATATTTGTGCATATTATCACATTATATATTTGCACACTTACATACATGACACTTGTGCACATTATCTCATTATACACTTGCACTCTTACTTACATGACACTTGTGCATATCCTACACATAAACACTTATATAAAGGGGAAATATAAATCACTCACCTAAAATATAGACTCAAACCCTAATCTATTACATATTTATATTTCTACCATAAAGGTACATTTGCATATACCATATAATGTAATATTATCCAACACCCCCTTATATTACAGTATCTGGTTATTGAAGACTTTTTTCTTCAATATTTGTGTCTTCAATATACTTCCTTCAATATTTTAGTAAATCTTGAATACAAGATACTTCTTTGAGTTTTCTTTCATGTTTCCTATTATCCTTCCTTTTGTGCTTTCCTCTATTCTTATTTTTTGTTTTTTTCTTCTTCATATTCAATTGTGATATATCTGATGGTGTGAATTCTAAACAATGAGTTAGTAAATCATCACAATAATACATTCTAGATTTCAATGATTCCTTATTGAAACTAACATAAGCTTCATTCAAGTCATATGAGTCACAATTGACATATTTATTCTCTTGCATTTTTTCTTTGAAATATTTCAAACGTAAGTAAATATAGATACATCATTAAGCATTCTTATGAAGAAAATATAATTGTGTTTTGTGAATTCCACCATGTTATAAATAATTTTTCATGAATATAACTAATAACGATTGTAAAATTTTCATTTTTTACATCCTTGAGAAATAAATATAATTTTTTTATTTTAAACCATATGATATGTGCTTCTTTCCATCAAAACCATCTATCAAGTTTTGAGAATAAAACTTTAACATGTTCACCATTTCTTCAATAAATTCACTGAATGCATTTCTAATCATTTCTTCCATGATTTTCAATTAAATGATTCAATTCCTTTGATGTTGAAGTCCTTATTACTCCAAAGTTTAAAAAATTTAATTTTAAAAAATCTTTCAAATATCCACTCAAATAATATTTTTGCAAGTTTAAATATTTTTCCCTAAACCTTTGATGTAGCAATCCTTTTAACTCCCTATTAAATTAAATTTACAAAATTTAAAAAATATTCAATTTTTCATATATTCTCTAAAGTTTAAAAGCTTCAAAAAACTTTAAAAATCTTCAAATCTTCTAAAAACTCAAATCTTAAAATTCAAATATTTTAACTCTTCAAATCAAATGTTAAAAACCAAATTTAAAATTTAAAAATCTTAAATCCTAGTAGAAAACCATATTACTCTAGAATTTAATTAATATTTAAATTTTCAAAAAGTCAAAAATCAAATAATGTAGATAACCTTAACTTCCACTTAATTTTAAAATTTTCCAAAATTTACATAACTTCTCCTTCAATAATAATTGAAAACTATATAAAGGAATTTAAGTCTTACCTTTCCTCAAAACATGTTGATTCAAAAATCTACCTACTACAATATCCTTTATTATTGCTTCGCCAAATGTAACACTCAGGGATTAATCTACCCTTACAATTGGCTAGCTATATTTTTGCATCCCTTATATATGCAATATTTCAAAATTCTATTTCATTCTAGATGCTTCATCCAAGGTGCTCAAATTTAGGTTTCTCTGGATGAAAGTTGCTAGTATGTTATGCTATAGTTCTATAAAAATAATGCTTAGGTGTTCATCTATATTTAAGAAGGTACTTTGGAATATGATGCTTTAGATAGCATTATGTATTTTTATGCACAAGTGCTTGTCTATACAAAAGGATGTAATTTTATTAACATCACATTGATAATTGAATCCAAAAAGTTAGCACTCTAGATGATGATGATTATCAAGTGCTCATATCCACTACCAAATTTGCTTACTGTATGTTGCTTACTCAACGTATAACTATTGCTCAGATTCTTGGTATCACTTGTATTACACTTAGGTTACCATAGTATGAGCACGCATTGGTAGATGTGCTTCCCTTTATTTCTTCATGGCACTCTACTACTATAATTTATTCTCTATGTCTCGATGGTTCTTTGTTGCTATCCTCTATATATCGAGGTAGAATTTTATTTATATCCTCTATACTTTGTTGATATCCTCTATATTTCTCTAGATATCACTTTGATGTTATACTTTATATCTAGATAACCCTTTGTTGTTGTCTTCTATGTGTAGATAGCACTTTGAAAGTGCTTCAATTCCTTGCTTGTTATGTCTAGATAACACTCTTATAGCACTTGAGTTTCTTGCTTGTTATTACAATTATATAGTACTTGAGTTTCCTACTTGCTATTATAACTAGATAACACTCTAATTGTTATAATACAATGCTCTTCGGAGCTCTTAAAAAGACACTTTAAAATGATTCAATTTCAACTCAAATGAAACAAAGAGTTTTCAGTCAGCCCAATCCTTCTGGTTTATATCTCTTATTGACCAAAAAATCTAAATCTGTATGCCTCTATATTTTATATCTCCAAAGGCTTTTGATTTTCACTTCCCTGATCTATGGAAACTTATACTTCTTATCTTATCTATTATAGGAAGATTTGATGCTCCTTTAACCTTAATAAGCTTTGAGGCTTCTCTCTTTCTTGGATGCTTGCATTGTTTTTTATTCTATGGAAGTTTATTGTACTTCTCTACTCTTTATATTCTATGTCTAGTGTCTTATTTTGAACCTAAGAATAATATGATTCTCCTATTTTCTATAGAATACAACTATTATCAAGGTGACTTTGAATGTCCCCTCACATCCAACTTTCTTCTAAGTTGACCCTCAATCTATTTTGGTTGAGTCCTTGTCTTCACTAAATTTACTTGAACCAAGTGGATAGACCCTAGCACCCAACTCAGGTTGACTTTTACTTGTCCCTTCAATCTCTACTCAATACAACCTTTAAAAATAGAGTCCATGTCTTCACTAATTTTAAAGTGGATAGACTCCAATATTATGGTAGCCCTAAAATATAACTCTATAAAAAATGGATAGGGTTAAATAATAGCTATGATACCATTATTGGCTTTTAAGATAAACTATTTCAAACTATATTGGGTCCAAATATTAGTAAACCACACTATCTTAGTTTGTAATATCAATAATCAAGTGTAGAATTATATATATAAATTATCCAATATTAAATAAATAATATTTACTGTAATATCAAATACGAGTGAAAATAGACAAAAGTATTCATGTACATGCATGCAAAATACTTACAATAAAATTGTTCAAAATCTGTATACATGAATTTGTAGACACCTAAAACATGTCATATTGAGGAGACTACCTATATGGAATCCTTTTATACCATATGACCCACTTTTGGTAGCCTCAAGGCTAAAAAAATGGTTTTCACCACTCAAATAAGGACATTTATCTTTGCAACCATGGTCACCTCACCAAGAGATGACCTCCAGATCATGGCCATCTCACCAAGGGATGATCTCTGGTTAGGGTCATCTCACCCTGATATGGTTGTGCTAGAAGCAAAAAAAAAAAAAAGAGCAAAGACATAACTACAGGATAAAATTACTAGTTAATCCTATGTATGATCTTGTGCTATGATTAAGTATTGGCATGAGCTAAAATAGAACAACTACATGACACCATTAGTTGCATAAAATTTCAAAGATAGACATTCACTTTTTTTAATGTGAACTACCTCTTTGTTTTTTCATGCATAGGTTTGTTCCATTATTAGATTTGTTTTGATAAATATACATATTGGCACTTACCTTCATTTGAAAGAATATATTCTTAGAGATTTTTCACCATGCTAGCATTTTATATTCTTCTTGCTATTAAATTTGACCATGAGCCTCCAATCATTTTGTATTCTTCTTGCTATAAAAAGCATGCTACTGATTTGTCCTAAATGTTGAAGACTGCACCCATATTCTCTACACAATCACATGCTTTAGCTTTGAATATTGATCTAGATCTAGTAAGCCATTCTAACAAATGCATCAATCCAT
The DNA here is from genome assembly GCA_028583015.1 of Wollemia nobilis. Classification (NCBI taxonomy): domain Eukaryota; kingdom Viridiplantae; phylum Streptophyta; class Pinopsida; order Araucariales; family Araucariaceae; genus Wollemia; species Wollemia nobilis. The sequence continues at coordinate 1,984,639 of JAQPPZ010002297.1, forward strand.
TGACAAAAACCATATCAAACCTAGAGTTGCCCTCGCATCGGCTTAAAAAAATCACCTACAGGTTAGCGGTCATCCCACTCGAATATGGCCCACAAGTATGGTAGTTTCGCATAGAGACATCCTCTAGGGCATAGATATATTTCTTTCTTTCTTTGCATAATAAGTTTTAGTAGTATTTTTATTTAATATTTTAGCATATCTAGTCTTTAATTTTTGTATGCATCAGTCATATTTCAATTTATTTAATGATTTCATTTATAATTACATCGAGCCCTATCTTGAAGGGCTCCACATATGCTACTAATTACCTTGTTGTACTTATGTGCAGATTACATATATCTATGAGGGAAGAGGAGCACCAGATCTTTGCACATTAATAATCGTGGCAATCATAAAAAACTTACCCCCAATCAATTCATGGGTGTGAATAATATCTTGCGCATTACATCCAAAAGATTCCTGTTTTAATTCATTGTATCAGATTGGTAGCAAATATCTTAGAGGGATATTATTGTAACCCCCTTAAATGAATGGATATTATTGTTAATAAAATGGCACCATCATTCATTTACATTTATCTCATTATTAATCTTTGTGATTTCATTGTTATTGCTATCTTTTAGTATTTTGTTTGCTTGGATGTATGGTATTTTCTACACTTTAGTTGTGATCACGGTGGGACCTAGTCCCTTTTTTTATAATAGTGCTAATTGTTGTTTATTTTTTTATTGTAGGTTACAAGTTTAACCATATTTGCATGATATGTTCCCTATTCTACAACCATCTATGCCTAAGATAACCCATGTTCTACAACCATATAGGCATGATATGACCCTTATTTGAAGTTGTCTTGACCTGAGATGGTCATATGGATGGAAATTATTTTGGACAACCATCGTATACGAATCATGCATGAAAAGGAGTACTAAACTACACCACCATCCACATCATTGATCAGATAGTAGAAACAACAAAGAGTGGTATCTTTATCAAACATAGGCCATCAAGGTGAGTACCTATATTCTCTAATTCTATTTTTATAAAAAAAAAATTGTAAAAAATATTTCATATTATAGAGCACAAAGTAGAAACAATTACAGTGTCGAGATCTATCTATGACCATATTTGGTCCAAATGGCCCTTGTCTAAGGCTATCCATAGTTTAGACAACCCTTTTATGTGGTCGTCTCTTTGATAGATGGCCTTTATTAGCAATCCTCTCTATTCAAGATGGCTCTATACCTATCACTGTTTGGTTTATCTGTTATTGCATTCTCATAGGTTGATTTCATGTAGGGTTTTGCATTTATAAGTTCTATAATTTTATAGGATTTCTAAAAGTAAAACATCATTTTATGCATTAGTAAAATATCATTGAGTGCTTATTTATTTTTACTTTATTTTGCATAATAAAAATAACCCCACACACCATGATTCATTTAAACATCAACTAGACTTCATCACCAACCATTGATTGAGACCAATGATGATGGGATTCATTTCCACCCATTGGCTCACACCATAGAAACCTTAGTGGCTGAAAGCGAGTGGCTTTCTGAACTTCATCACTGAAACATCCCCTACTCTTGGGTTTACCCAGTGTAGGAAGGATTAGTGAACCCCTTTACCATAGATCTATTTAAAATAGTTAGTGGATGTAGTTGTTGTTATTATCCATGCCTTAAATGTGTGGGTTAAGAAAAATCTAGGTTTGGCTAGTAGCATGATATTAGACAATGCATCCCCTTCAAGGGTTATTTTGTTCCCATAAGGTTACCTTGAGCCACATCCATAGGAAGCCACTTTTTTTTGTTTGAGCTACACTCCTTGACAGGGAGGTGTGTTCAAACTACCTTTAGTAGTTTTATATTTTTCACCCTTAGTGTTCATAGGTACAAGGTATTACATCAAAAAATACTCAAACAGTTATAGGGACTCACAATCAAAATTTCAATGAGATAATAACATTATTTGCTTGTGTGTTTCTTTATTTTTTGTTTAATTTAATTCATGGTAACAACTAATAGCCAAGATCAATCATGAGCTATCACTACTAAATATTTGGAAAGAGATATGGAACATGTCTGATTTAGTCTAGAGTACATGGTCATTCCTAAATGGCATCCTAGTGTTTATCATGACACCACCATTACCTATAGGGAATATTATCTATAGGATATCCCTATTAAAGATGCATCTATGGTTCCTCGATATGATCTTAATGAAGAGGTTATGTATCAAGCAACATTTCTTACTTTTTATCAAAAATCCATTAGCCCATTGAAGGGTCTAGTAGGATGGTGTCATGCATTCAAATCATAGCTCATCCTACCAATAAATCATTAGATCATGACTAGAAGTATACCCCATGGAATACACTAAATGATAAAGCCACTCTACTTAACCATCCATATGAGTTGATAGTATGCCCATTAATATAGGTACAACACTCATCATCCTACTCTGAAAGCCATATCAGCCCATATAATCCTTGTAAATGAGGATGAGGAAGACTTTGATAATCTCCCTACCCATCAGGTAGAGTAATCCATGCAAGCATGATGTGTCTCTATACCACCTGAGGATGCAAATATTACATTCAAGCTCGAATACCAGGTCAACACGACTTTCCTCAGTCATGGGAAACAATTTGTAAATCATGCTAGAGTCAATGTACAACATCAATAGAGGTATTGATCGAGAGCCAACTCACTCATGACAAATCTATAACCACTTTCAACAAATTAGAACAAAATTACAGTCATGGCAATAGTCTACCGAATAAACTTTTTATTCCTGAAAGATAGCTTTTGTTACAACATCTTCCACCTGGAAGAAAAATAGCCTAACAGGTCCAAAATGGCTTCTTGCCTTTACGTCTGCAACTCTGTCTCCACAATTTTTTGACCACTTCCATGTCTTTGCTTCGCCCTTTTAAAATCACTGGCGTTACCCTCCATTTCCCCTTTCTGACCCTTCATTTCCATTCCTGTGCCTCTTCGATGTCTTGGCTTTCAAAACGGCTTCCTTCCGACGCTTGGTCTTCCAGCTCCTTTGCGAGTCGCAAAAATGCGACATGTCGAGATATCACGACACTTGTGCTTGCCTACGCCTTCCATTTCCTGTTGGTCATGAAAATGCGACATGTCGCGATATCGCGACACTTTTTGCTTTTTGCCTTTCTGCCCTTTGTGAGTCGCGAAAATGCAACATGTCATGATATCGTGAAACTTTTTGCTTTCTGCCTTTCTACCCTTTGCGAGTCGCAAAAACGTGACATGTCGCAATATCATGACACTTTTTCTTGCCTACGCCTTCCCTTATATGTTGGTCGTGAAAATGCGACACAATGCGATATCGCGACATCTTTCCTTTTTGCCTCCTCCACGCCTCTCGGGTCGCAAAATCGTGACATGTCGCGATATTGTGACAATTTCTTTCCTTGCTTTATTTTTGCTCCTTCGGTCGTGATTTCGTGACATGTCGCGAAATCATGACATTTTCTCCTCTGGCCCTTCCTGTCTTTCTTCGGTCGCAATTTCGCGACATGTCATGAAATCGTGACATTTTTGCTCCGTGCCTTCTCTCTCCTTTCTGAGTCGCAAAAATGTGACATGTCACGATATTGTGACATTTTTACTGCGTGCCTTCTCTCTCCTTTCTGAGTCACGAAAATGTGACATGTCACAATATTGCAACATTTTTACTCCATGCCTTCTCTCTCCTTTCTGAGTCATGAAAATGCGACATGTCGCAATATCGCGACATTTTTACTCCGTGCCTCCTCTCTCCTTTCTGAGTCGCAAAAATGCGACATGTCGTGATATCGTGACATTTTTACTCCATGCCTTCTCTCTCCTTTTTGAGTCGTGAAAATGCGTCATGTCGCGATATCATGAAATTTTTACCCCGTACCTTCTCTCTCCTTTCTAAGTCACGAAAATGCGACCTGTCGTGATATCGCGACACTTTTCCCTGTCGCAATATCGTGACACTTTTCCCTGTAGTGATATCGCGACATCAAGACACACTTAGAAAAAAAATGCAAGATTGCTATGCTGCCACCGGATGCTCCTGCATTAGACACCCAGGGTGGATTGAGAAGTATCCTCTAATTTTGGACTGTTGGAGGAAGACCCAGGTAGTTGACCTCTATTTTTGACAACCAAGTTGCATCTTCGATAGGCCTGTGTTTCCACTTGACCAAATATTTTGAATACTGTCGGTTCCTAGTACTTCTGCCTTCTCGAGTATCCAGTATTTCTTCTATATCATCTGTGACAGGCACAGTCGTTGGAATACTCCACAATTCCATTCTTGGTACCTCACTACTAACTCCTTCATGGTATTCTACCAAGTCTAAAATATTAAAAATAGGTGATATATTCAGCTCGCTTGGCAGCTCCACTTCATAGGCATTACCTGAATCTCTTTTACCTATGATCCTGCACGGTCCAAACCTCTTCATATTTAGTTTGTTGTAGGTTTTGTTAGGAAACCTTTCCTTTATTAAGTGAACCATGACCTCATCTCCCACTTGGAACTCCTTGAAACGTCTCTTTTGATCTGCCTTGGCCTTGTACTGAGTATTCATCTTACTAATATGTTGTTTTACCTCCTCATGCAAACTCTTTAGGTGTTTAGAAAAATATTTAGCCTCAGCACTACTCTTTTCTCCTTTACCCATCGTTCTCAACTTCGAAGCATTCCTTGGGTTGTTACCATACACAATCTGGAATGGTGATTTACTAGTACTTCTATTGATAGAATTTTTGTAAGCAAACTTTGCTTGTGGAAAAATCAAATCCCATCCCTTGGGCTTATCTCCTACTAGACATCTTAGGATATTACCCAAACTTTTGTTCACCACTTCTGTTTGTCTGTCAGTCTACGGGTGGTATGCAGAACTGAACTTCAAATCCATATTTAATTGCTTCCACAAAGTCCTCCAGAAATATCCCACAAATTTGGTATCTCTGTCAGATATGATACTCTTGGGTAGACCATGAAGGCGTACCACCTCCTTGAAAAATAAGCCGACAATATGAACTGCATCACTCATTTTATGATAGGAAATAAAATGAGCCATCTTCAAAAACCTGTCAACCACAACAAAAATGGAGTCATTTGCTCGTTGGGTCCATGGTAGGCCAAGAACAAAATCCATACTGATGTCCTCCCATGGTCTTTCTGGTACAGGTAATGGCTGATACAATCTTGTATTCTGTCTCACTCCCTTAGCCATCTGACACACTCTGCAACCCTACACAAATTTTGTCACATTTTGCTGCACCTATGGCCAATGGTAGTTCTCACTGACAAGGGCAATGGTCTTATCTCAACCAAAATGCTCGGCTAGTCCTCCACTATGCTTCTCCTTTATCAGATTCTCCCTCATTGAACTTCTAGGAATGCACAATTGGTTCTTTCGGAATAGCATCCCATCTTGGATTGTGAAATCTAGCCATTTAGTTCTATCCAAGGTAATAGGAGACAAACATGCCTTCCAAGCTTCTGCAAAGTCCGGGTCCTATGGATACAAACTCCTAAGTTCTTCAAACCCAATGACCTCCACCTTCATCTCCAACAAAAAATTTTGCCACCTACTCAAGGCGTCTACAACTCTATTAGACTTCCCACTCCTATGCTTCAAAACAAAGGTATAACTCTGTAGAAATTCAATCCACTTTAGATGTCTCTGATTAAGTTTTCCTTGACTATTAATATACTGCAAATCTTGATGGTCAGTATATAAAACAAAATATTTTTCTAACAAATAGTGTCTACATTTCTTAAGAGCCTGAACTATAGCGTAAAATTCCTGATCATAAGCAAAGTATTTCTTCCTAGCATCATTTAAATTCTCACTAAAATATGCCACGGGTTTACCTTCCTGACTCAACACAGCTCTAATGGCATTGCCGCTAGCATCACAATCAACCTGGAATACTTTATTGAAATTTGGAAGTATCAAAATGGGTTGTTCCATCACCTTCCTTTTTAACATCTCAAAACTTGCACCTGCCCTTGTAGTCCACTTAAACTCCTTCTTATCCCCTCTCATGGTTTCTATCAGGGGTGCGCAAATACTGCTAAAGTTTCTAATGAACTTTCTATAGAAACTTGCAAGACCATGGAATGATCTTACCTCCGTTATGTTCCTTGGAGTAGGCCACTCCATGATAGCCTTCACATTTTTTGGATCCATTTTTAGACCCTCATCTGAAATGACAAATCCCAGATACACCAACTCCTTCACAAAACTGCACTTCTTCAAGTTAATCAGCAACTGTTCCTCCCTCAGCTTTTCAAAAACTATCCAAACTTAAATGTTCTTCTAATGTCTTGCTAAAAATTAGAATATCATACAAATAGACAATAACAAACTTCTCTAGGAATGATTTCAAAACCTCATTCATTAACCTCATGAATGTACTAGGTGCATTGGTTAAACCAAACGGCATGACCAACCACTCGTACAAACCCTCTTTGGTTTTGAAAGCAGTCTTCCACTCATCACCTTCTTTGATGCGAATCTGATGATACCCACTCTTTAAATCAATCTTTGTGAAGTATTTAGCCCCACTCAAATAGTCCATTATATCATCCATTCTAGGCAATGGAAATATATACTTAATGGTAATCTTATTTATGGTTCTGGAATCAGTACACATTCTCCATTCTCCATCCTTCTTCGGTGCTAGTACTGCAAGTACTGCACAGGGACTCAAACTTTCTCTGATCAAACCTTTCCTCAACAACTCTTGAACTTGTCTGTTCAACTCCTCGTTATCTATGGGAGACATTCTATGGGCTTCTTTATTGGGTAAACTGGCCCCTGGAATCAAGTCAATTTGATGGCTAATATTTCTCACTGGTGGCAATCCCTCAGGCACATTATCGAACATAATATCAAGAAATTCTTCTAATAGACTTTCAACCTCTACTGGAATATCCATACATTGTTTCTTCTTAACAGTAGGAATTAATGCGTAACACATTGACTCCCTCTTCAGGCCATCCAAAAATTTTCTACCATCTACCAGACAGATTCTTGCACTATTGCATACCTTTTCATCCACTTCCCTTGATGGCTTCAACTTGTGATGCCTTCAACCTTTGGTCAGAGAGTACGTATTCACATGTCCATTATGCTCCACTTGTTTTTCAAATTGCCATGGTCTCCCCAACAACAAATGACAAGAATCCATAGGCAAAACATCACATAGAACCTCATCTTGATAAGTTCCAATATGAAATTTAACCAAACATTGCTCACTGACTAATGCCCTATGATCTTTTTGCAACCATGCAATCCGATATGGATGCGGGTGCGCCCTCTTCTCTAGTTTCAGCTTAGTCACCATTTCTCCTGAAACCAAATTGTTTGTGCTACCATTATCTATGATAACATTATAGGTCTTACCTGCATATTTGCATATCGTGCGAAATAAGATCTTCCTTTGATCCACATATTTCCCTCCATTCATCAATGCTCTTCTTGTCATCAACACTTCTCCTTCTTCTGCTTCTTCAGAATGTTTAGACTCAACATCTTCATCTGCTACAGTAGCTCTGGCATGATCCTCAAGTCGCTTATTCGTCCTCTCTTGGTATTGGGGACACTCATATGCCCGATGTCCCTCTTCTCCACAATGGAAACAGGTTCCATAAAATCCACCTCTTCCATACCCACATCCAGCTCTACCTCTTCCCCTTTGGTAATTGTTGTTCTGATTACGAGGGCGGTTAGTATTCTTCTCTTTCTGATCTTGGCTGGTACTCGTTTCACTAGTCTTATTCCGATCATCAAATTTTCCTCCACTGGTCCTTCCCCGAGTTCTTCCACCTTGACCTCTTCCTCTTTGTTTGCCTTCAAATCTTCTATTTAGCTTCTCTTAAACCTTCAAGGCAAACTGATATGTATCCTCAATGGTGGTAATTCTAACCAAACTGAGTTCTTCTTGGATATTCATTCTTAACCCATTTATGTAATGAGCTACTTTCTCCTTACTATCCCATGAATGTCCAACTCTTATTAAAATCTGGTAAAACTCCTTGATATATTCCTTGATAGATTTGCTTGACTGTCTCAAGCTCTGCATTTTCCTCAACATATCTAATTCGTAATCTATAGGAATAAACTGCCTCTTCGACTTCTCAACCATTCGGTCCCATCTGGTTATCATTTCCTTTCCTATCCTATTTCTTTCTAGTTGTACTTCTTTCCACCATATGCTAGCATGGCCTTTCAACTTTGTTTTTTCTAGTTTGATCCGATATGGATCTACAACCTCCTAATACTCAAAACACTCCTCCATATCATTGATCCAATCAATCAACTCTTCTGGATTGAGTTTTCTAGAGTATGTGGAGACATAAAAATTTGGCTTCTTCTTAATTTGAGTTATGGCCTTAACTAATCTGACTTCTGTAGGATTCATTGCTTCCTCTTCCTCTGATGGATTATCAACCTACCAAGCTTCATCTTCACTATGGTCTTCTCCCCTTGGTTCAACCCCTCTTTGCAAATCCTCTTGCAGGGCTTGCACTTGCCTCTGCAAAGCTTTGAAATATTCCTCAGGTACCACATTCCTCCCACCACCATGGTTTATTTGTGGAGGTATTCTTCCTCACACTCTTCTCTACAGATCCTAGTGCAAACTGCCTCACTTTCGGTGATCTACTCACACACTCAGGAACTCCTGCTCTGATACCATTTGATCGAGAGCCAACTCGCTCACAACGAATCTATAATCACTTTCAACAAATTAGAAAAAAATTATAGTCATGGCAATAGTATGATGAATAAAATTTGTATTCCCGAAAGATAGCTTCTGTTACAACATCTTCCACCTGGAAGAAAAATAGCCTAACAGGTCCAGAATGGCTTCTTGCCTTTACGTTTACAACTCTGTCTCCACAGTTTTTTGACCACTTCCATGTATTTGCTTTGCCCTTTTAAAATTGCTTGTGTGACTCTCCGTTTCCCCTTTCTGACCCTTCATTTCCATTCCCGCACCTCTTCAATGTCTTGGCTTTCGAAACGGCTTCCTTTCGATGCTTGGTCTTCCAGCTCCTTTGCGAGTCGCGAAAATGTGACATGTCGCGATATCGTGACACTTTTGCTTGCCTACGCCTTCCCTTTCCTGTTGGTCATGAAAATGTGACATGTTGTGATATCGTGACACTTTTTGCTTTCTGCCTTTCTGTAGTTTGCGATTCACGAAAATGCTACATGTCGCGATATCCCGACACTTTTTACTTTCTACCTTTCTACCCTTTGTGAGTCACAAAAATGCGACATGTCACGATATCGTGACACTTTTTCTTACCTGCACCTTCCCTTACCTATTGGTTGTGAAAATGCGACACGACACGATATCGCGACATATTTCCTTTCTGCCTCCTCCATGCCTCTCGGGTCGCAAAATCGTGACATGTCGTGATATCGTGACAATTTCTTTCCTTGCTTTCTTTCTGCTCCTTCGATCACGATTTCGCAACATGTCATGAAATCGTGACATTTTCTCCTCTGGCCCTTCCTGTCTTTGTTCAGTCACGATTTCGCGACATGTCGTGAAATCGTGACATTTTTGCTCCATGCCTTCTCTCTCCTTTCTGAGTCATGAAAATGCGACATGTCGCGATATCATGACATTTTTACTCTGTGACTTCTCTCTCCTTTCTAAGTCACGAAAATGCGACATGTTGCGATATCATGACATTTTTACTCCATGCCTTCTCTCTCCTTTCTGAGTCGTGAAAATGTGACATGTCGCGATATCGTGACATTTTTACTCCGTGCCTCCTCTCTCCTTTCTGAGTCGCAAAAATGTGACATGTCGCGATATCGTGACATTTTTACTCCGTGCCTTCTCTCTCCTTTTTGAGTCACGAAAATGCGACATGTCACGATATCATGACATTTTTACTCTGTGCCTTCTCTCTCCTTTTTGAGTCACGAAAATGCAACATGTTGCGATATCATGACACTTTTCCCTATCACGATATCACGACATTAAGGCACACTTAGAAAAAAAATGCAAGATTGCTCTGCTGCCACCGGATGCTCCTACATCAGGTATCCAATACAACATAACCATATACCACCTCAATTTCATCAAAATTTGGTATGGGCAATCAACATGAAGTTACTAGAAGCTTACCAATTATTGGATGATCACATCGACTTCTTTGAAAGAAATATCTTATGGAAATTCAATCATCAAACCATTAACCAAATAGTTCCATCACCCCCACCTCCATACCATCTTGAGAGGTCTAGTTTTGAAAATTTTAGAGTAGAATATAAGATACAATAGATTACCCAATACATTCTAATTTTATCACAAATCTTGAATCGGATCACAAACATCAAGTTATTATTGAGTCATTATCAACCTCAGCAAACACATCAACCTCCTCAACATCACCTGCCTCATCAAACTCATCCACATTATTCACCTCATTCAAATACCAATCCTATCCTTGGAATCCTCTATCCGAGCCCATGTTGACAATATTTCACAAGTTACATGTAGCAAAAACAATTTCTTTAATTAACATATGCCCACTGCACCCCTATCAACGTAAATCCAAGTCATATAAAGATAACCACTTTTACCTCTATCATCAAAAATAATACCATGAAATTAGCAATTGCTACATATTTAAATGGGTGGTTCAATATCTTATCTATAGGGGGACCTTTCCCATAGATGGTACACTCACTCAATCCAATAAGAATCTTGATTGCCATCAAAACTATAGTGGGGATATTCATGGTATCACATCACCCCCATCCATTGCATCACAAACATAAAACAATTTTAGGGTGATCAAGGTATCGCACCTTCCCCCACACAAAAAAAAAAAAAAAAATAAATAAAACCACAAAACAATATAAATCATCAAAAATATTAAAACATTGCATTACATTCCACCATGCATTTCATATCGATGCATTAGTTTCTTGCATTAGGCATGGTATTTTATTGTATTAGCATTAGGACTAGTTTTTTTCTTTCATGATAAGGTTGGGCACCATACTTGTGTATTTGTCATATTTCTTAACCAACATTTTCCATCATCATTATTTGCACTTTTTCTTGTGATATTTGACTATTATGGGATCCTCATAAGAGAGGGTAGGTACCATATGACCATCAGTAATGATGTTTAAATGACCATTGACTATTTTACTCACACTTCTTAGTTTTCAAAAGTTCATAAGAAAAAAACACACATACACATATCATTTACATCCACATTTCCCATCCTAAGTGTTTGTGTTTGTTACTTTAATCAATAAGTTGCTATAGGGTGTTCACTAGGATTTTAGTTCAATAAACCATTCCTAGTTTTCTTTTCAGATTTTATAGAAATCTATTTTGATTTTTGAAGGTAGGGTCTTGCTTTTATATTACTTTGTATATCTCAAAATCTCAAAACACACATTCACATTTTCAAATCCAAATTTTGAACAAGGAAAGACAACGCTACAACGTAGTACTTACCCCTTAAGTGAAAGGTTTCCCTTGCTCATTCTATTATGTGCATGTTCTAGGATGTTGAGAATTGACAAAAGGAAAATCTCCCCCTACCCAAAGCAATAACATCCCTTGCTCTTGATAGGGATTAGGTGTGTTAGGTGTGATATATTTTATGTAATAAACCATTATATTTTAATGGTCATTTGTTTTTAATTATAGTTGTTGCAATGGATAAGGTGCATCGTAATCATTGAATGCAACCTTATCCATAACATGTGTTGTATTGCCTATTTATAGGCTTTTGTTATCAATGAAAACTCAGTTTTTGATTGTCTTCACATATATATATATATATATATATATATATATATATATATATATATATATATATATTTGTAGCCACCGCCCACATCATTGGTATCCGAGGTAAGGGCCAATGGCTAAAAGATGAAGGATTTGAAAAGATGAGGATAGGTAGCCAATGGAAAATTTTAAGTGGTTATAGCTAGGAAAGCTCGAAGGTGAGTGGGGGGTATGACATAAACACCATGTGGTAGTGAACATGGCATAGACGTGGTGCAATAGACTGGACTAAATACACATGGGGGATGAAGGAACATAGAAATGTGTGGGATAGACGGTGGCATTAAGGACATGGAAGATGATAATATATTGACGTGGCATTGACTGGGTAGATAGGTGCATAGCTTGAACGGACGGTCAAACACAAATGAGATATAGACAACCTGGAGGACACAGAGGGTTTGTCTAGGGGGATGTGGTGGTTGGGATAGCTAGCGTGTGAGGCACTGGCTAAAGGATGAATCATAAAATAAAAATATGTAAATGGCAATGGAGGGATGTATGTGGGATAATGTCATGATAGAAATAACAAAACCAAAGGCTATCACACCTAATGGAAAATACAAAGCAATATGAAAAAATTAAAGTTGTCAAATGCAAAGAAACCTTAGAAATGTTGAATTGTATTTACCATCAAAAAAGTATTTTCCAATGAGCAATTGTATAAAATCTTGATAACTCATAAAATCACATTAGAAAGAGATCTGTGTTCACTAGGAAAATGAGGTGAGCCATTGGAAAAGATACAAGGCACCGAAAAATATTTTATGGGAACAAAACCTTAGGGAATGCGATTAATCATTGTTGTCAAAAAAAATTTATGCATCATAAGGTCTTTCATTATCGTGACTAGACTACATCACCACAAAAATATGAGAGAGTGACATCAAATAGATCACCAGAGAGGCCAGAATACATAGATGAATACCGAGAATTGTTGGGTAGGTGTCAGATTTTATAGGATGCACAAACAAGTCAAAATATTTATCATCAAATATGTGTTGGAAATTTGAGTTATTTTATGTTGTCATTGATGTAACATGAATCATTGATGTCACAAGGATCACATTTGAGTTTTGGTGGAAAAAACACTTCATAAAATATCATTTATGATATTTTGGAGAGCATGGATATATACAAGGTTTTTATGAAAACCAAGGCAGGAAAAATAAAAGGTTTTAAGGATGGCATATTTGAAATGGGTTTTTCTTAAAACCCAGGTTGGATTTTTGTTTCATCAAAAAATGTGCCCCGGTGATGGAGATATTTAATTTTAAATATTTAGTTTAAATTTTAAATTTTTTAAAATAAAATTATAGCGCCGATGTCTAAAGAAAGGAGGAAATATATATATATATATATATATATATATATATTCCAACAAAAGTTTTGATAAATCCTTGTCCTCTATTTTTGAATGCATTCGAATTGATAACGTAATGTGAAAAGAGCCCAAGTGTTGAAGCATGTGTAAAGAGGCATGTGAAGAATATATATATACATACATATATATATATATATATATATATATATATATATATATATATATATATATATATATATATTCCACCAAAAGTTTTGATAAATCCTTATCCTCAATTTTTTGAATGCATTCGAATTGATAACGTAATGTGAAAAGAGCCTGAGTGTTGAAGCATGTGTAAAGAGGCATGTGAAGGGTTTACGAAATTTAGGTCCATTGAAGAATCGTTCATGGAGGATAACCAAATGCATAGGAACCTTTGGACTAGTGGTTTGTGTGTTGTGTAAGAAGTAGGAGGTCCTACGATCGAGTCTCGTCGGGGATGGTTGCTGTGTTGAAACACTCGAAGTATTTTTGAGTTTTCAAAGGTCATAGAATATTGAGGTATTTGTTTTGGTTCATTCCCCCATTTGAACGCGCCAGGACATGTGGCCCAATGGCAGCTTGGACGCGGTTAAGGTGCTGAGTGAGGAGGCATCAAGGGATCAAATCCCATCAGGGACAGAGGCAAGTTAATATTTTTTAATATTTTATTTTTCTAAATTTTCCCTAGGAGAAATAAGGGTTATGATGCACCTTAAGAAAAAGAAATATTTCTGGTGATTTTATTTTTGGAAGTATATCATATTATATATCATTGGAAATATTATTTAAAGGGATATTGGATTAACTTGCTTAGAGGGAGAAATAAGGTGTGTGTAAAGAGATATTTCTGATTTTGTCAAGAGGTTCAAAAGTGAAGTTTGCTTTGTTATTTTTCAAAGAGAATTAATTCTTTCATGAGGGGACATGATGTATTGTATTGAGTAGGAGTAATAAGGTGTTATTTTGATATTATTATTGTGTTATTACTCATGATCCCTAAACCTTATTGAAATTTGAAAAAGAAAGTTTGTTGAGTGTGGCAGATTTAGTGGACAACTAATAAGACATCAAAAAGGTATGAGTAATATTCTCCATTGATTTTGTTTATGGTGGTTGATTTTTTAAATATCATTGGAGAGAAAATGATTGATTGTGGTTTCCTTTTTGAAAGTGGTTGCTTGAATGCTTCAAGATTTTTGGTTTCAGATTTGTGTTTAAACATTGTTTTATAAGCATTGTTGTTGAAGCCATTAGTTGTGTGAAAAACCTAAGATAAGATTTGAGAACATGAGTATCATTGTTATGTGAAGAATATTTTATAAGCATTGTTGTTGAAGCTATTAGTTGTGTGAAAACCTAAGATAGGGTTTGAGAAGAACATGAGTATCATTGTTATGTGAAGAATGTTTTATAAGCATTTTTGTTGAAGACCATTGATTGTAAAAAGAACTTGAACTTGAGTTAGAGAAGAACATGAGTATCATTGTCATGTGAGATTTGTGGTTGAGCATTGTTGAAAATATTTTGAGTTGGTTGATACATGCTTGGACTAGGGTTTGTGATAAATATTTGTTCCTTGCGGTGATTGGTTGAGTAGAGTTGTTTGAGCCTAGTCAAGTGATTGTGTGAAGTGGTTGTTCAAGTTCCATGAAACAAACTATTATTTATTCTGATTTGAGTTGAGATCATTGTGGATCATTGTTATCATCCATTGTAGAGTGCATTGCCATTCATTGTTGAGTTCATCATTGAGCCTTGCTTTCATAGATTTGTGGATGATATTTGAGTTCCACTTGAGCATGATTGATTGAGCCTTTTAGAAGGCCTTTGGGATAGATTTCTGGATAGATTTGTGGTAGCTTTTGTTCATGATTGATTTAGCCTTTGAAAAGGCTTTTGAGATAGATTTCTAGAAATATTTGTGGTAGATTTTGTGCATGATTAGTTGAGCCTTTGAGAAGGATTTTGGATATATTTATGGACATATTTATGGCAGTTTTTGTGCATGATTTATTGAGATTTTAAGAAGGATTTTGGATAGATTTATGGACAGATTTTGAGCAAGTTCTTGGTGAGCTTGCTTAGCATATTTGAGCAGGTTCTTGGTGATATTTCTAGAGAAGAATTTGAGCAGGTTCTTGGTGAGCTTGATAGAGCATATTTTTAGTAGGTTCTTGTTGAGCTTGCTAGAGAAAATTTTGAGCAAGTTCTTGATGAGATTTCTAAAGCATATTTGAGAAAGTTCTTGGTGAGCTTGCTAGATCAGATTTGATCAAGTTCTTGGTGAGTTTGCTAGAGCAAATTTTGAGTAAGTTCTTGGTGAGCTTACTGAAGCAGATCAGTGGATTGCCTAGCTAGTAGATCAGTGTATTACCTTACTGAGCATATTAGTGGATTGCCCACCTGAGCAGATTAGGATTGCCTTATTGAGTAGATCAATGGATTGCCTACTTGAGTAAATTAGGAGTACCTACCTAAGCAGATCAGTGGATTGCCTACCTGAGCAGATAAATATTGTCTACTTGAGCAGATCAATGGATTGCCTAGATGAGAAAATCAATGAATTGCCTTACTAAGCAGATTAGTGGATTTCCTACCTCAGTAGATCAGGATTGCCTACCTGACTAGATCAATGAATTTCCTACGTGAGTAGATCAATGGATTTCCTAGCTGAGTAGATCAGTGAATTACCTTACTGATCAAATTAGTGGATAGCCTAGATTTTATTAGATCAAAGTAATCATTTGTACTAGGATAAGGATCCCTATTTCTTTGTGAAATATTATGAGATTATCTTGTGGAGTACCCCACATTGGGGGAACCATGCTAAATATTGTGTCTCAATTGTGTGTGGTGATTCGTGCGCTTTCTTACTATTGTTATCTATGTTATTAATGCACATTGATATATTTGGATATTGCAATTAAGTACAATAATTGATATTGGTTTGGAAAGAAAGTAAAAAGTGGACGCTATACTTTTCACCCCCCCACTCAGTATAAGCTTGTGTTCTTCAAGATGGTGTTGGGAACTTGGTATCACATGGGGAGATAAAAGGGGATACAATACCTTTATTTATAGAATTTTTGGAGGGCTAAGAGTCAATAAAATAAAATATAACATTGATTAAGTTGATGCCCCAAAAAGGATTGTATTAAAATTTAGGATTTTCAAGAAAAACCCTAAATTTTCTAAATCCATGCCCCATAATTTATCAAGCACATATTCGATCAAAGTTAAGAAAAGCAAGTAAAAACACAATAAAAATGGGCCAAACTTGTTCCTAGTGATTTTGAGAGCCCTTCAAAGGAACCTAAGGAAAAATAACTTATTCGGGTGGGTCATTTTTTTTGTCTATAGATGTAAACCCAAATTTAGGGTTGCTAGTCTCCAAACCTATAGGTTCACACTCAGAAAAGGATTATTGTCTTAATACTATAATTTTTTTGAGTTATTTTGTGGTGATAAAGGGTTCACCAAGAGTGTTTTATGGATTCATTCTAAATCCTATGTTTGATGTGTTTGACTGATAAAACACCTACATTATAAGAATAAAAAAATTAATGAACTAAAGAATTTTGGAAAGAAGATTTTAAAATATGATGTAATGAAGACAATGATTTAATTAAACAAAGTAAAAGTTCTACATGTAGTTTTTATTCCTTGCAAAAACTATAATACTAAAACAAAAAACTAAAAGGAGATATATTTCTTTTAATGAAGGGTGAAATATGGAATGCACAAACAAAGTTCTAGCCTATATAAAAAATTATATGCACTATTATTTTGAATGCCTAATGAATGCAAAAGTATATTCTCTTGATACATAACTGAGTGAAGTATCCCAAGTCCATTGTTTTTTATCGTTAATAAATTATTATAACTAAACATAGAGCAAACAATAACTTTATATTGATGCTAAAATGGAAAGTACCTAGGATATTTTTGAGGATAAATTCATTGTATGAACTCTAGTTCACCACCTAGGATAGGTTCATCACCTGCAAACAAGGTCATCATCTGTGAAAAGTTCACTACCTACAAACTTGTAATTTTTTAGAGAAATCTAAAAAGTGAAAAGCAAAAACTATGTTAGTTTTTATGAGGTTTGCTTGATGCTTCAAAAGGCGTAAAATTCCTTTTTAGTAGTCAAGACCCATATTCCTTTTTACAAAAAATAAAATTTAACCTTTGAAAGGATATTAATCACATGAAACAAAAAATAACTATTGTAAAAGCTAGATTGAATGCATTATAGAGGTGATAGGATGTCCCTAGTCTTGGTTGATTTTTCTAATACTAAAAGTTCCTAGAAGACTGAGTAAAAAACATTCATATCTTGCAAGGCAGGTTCATAGCCTGTGACTTGATTATGTGTTTTGAGACTTGCAAACCTATTTTAAATCCTAAACATAGAGTGTTAATGAAGAACACAAGCTTATACTGAGAGGGGGGGTGAACAGTATAAGACCTCTTTTTACTTTTTCCTTTATACTTCAAAATAGTAAAGCAATATACCCAAAGCAATATCAAAACAATGCACAATATCATCCACAAAGTGACACCAATTTTAACATGGTTCACCCAGAATGCCTGGGCTACATCCACAAAACTTTTCTCTAAAAGTTATCTCAAAGTTCTTTGGGAAACCTTCCCAATTACAATGTTTATGAGCCTCGGCCCAAAGGAGATACCTTCCCCCAATCTGAATTTATGAGCCTCTCGCTCAAAGGAGATACCTTCCCCTCTGCTCTGGAAATGATCTCTCAGAAGATCAACTACCTCTACCTCTTGCCAGCACGTGGAAATCCTTTCCACCGAAGACCTCCTATCCTCAATGCTTAGCCTAAGAGACCTCTACCTTCTATGATCATGTCCACAACAACTCAGCAACCTGTACCAAACAAAGTCAGTCAGTCTAGTACAAGTCTTCCTCTATCTATCAGATTTGTCCAACTCTTGAACAAATCAATCCTCTGCACACAAGCCTTCTCAAAGACTTTCCAAAATAGTCCTCAGGTTCTTCTCAAAGAACCAATGCACCTCTGTCCTCAAGTTCTTTGATAGAACTATCAAAAACTCAGCTCACAAGTCCTCTGCTAGGACCTGTCCAAATATGCTCACAAGTCCCCACCGGAACCTTTCCAAACTTGCTCACAAGTCCCCACCAAAACCTGTCCAAAACCTCAGCAAGCTCACCAAGAAAAACTTGCTTAGCATGAACCCACAAAGAGAATTGTTAGAGACCCAATGTGATTCATAAACCTCATAGAAGCATAAAGAGAATTTTTAGAGACTCAATATGTTCTATACTTAACTCCCAATCTCAATCTCAAATCTCATAGAAACATAAAGAGAATTGTTAGAGACCCAATATGTTCTATACTTAACTCCCAATCTCAATCTCAACTCAATCTCAATCTCAAAAGAATAAGATAGATGTAGTATGCTTTTCTCAAGAATATGAAACACAACCCAACAATTGCCAACCATGCAATATCTCATATAACAATGATACTCATATTATTTTTACCAACAATTAGGGTTTCAACAACAATGCTCATCCAACAAGGTTTAGTCAACCAACACCATTCAACTCAACATCAACCTTGAAGCATTCAACCAATCATCACAAGAAAAGGAAACAAGTAGAAATCCTTTTCCCTCCAAGGATATTTGAACAAAATAGCCACCAACACAATATCACCAAATGCAAAGAATAACTTGCTCAAATCAACTCAATGGAGTAAGCCCAATATCATGTATCAAGTAAAGCACTAACTTGATCAAAACAACCTCTATGGAAGCAACTCAACCATCAATATCAAAACAACCAACTAAGGGTTTCATCATCTCAATGCAAGTAGCAAGACTTACTAACATAAACCCTAGTGCAAAAAATGCTTCCTCTTCCTCAACCAGAATTATGCATTCACCCAAAAACTCATCAATGATTTTAATGCATAAACAATCTTCAAATATCCAGAAAATAGATTTTACACCAAAAATACCTAGTAGACAACCTTTTCACTCCAAACTCAATTTCAAAAAATACACCATCAACAATATACATGGAAGAAGTTGCCCATACCTTTACTTTGATGAAGAAGGAGAACTCAAAATCTGTCACAACACTAACTCTCAATTTTCCACCAATTAGAGTTAGCAACTATACAACAATATACAATAATAAAGATCCAAATTAACACCTTATTTCTCCAACTTAATAAAAACCACCAAAGTATAATATACATACGAAGTAAAACCTCTTTACACCTTATTACTCCACATAAACATTAAGCATCAATAAAACAATGTCAAAGCAAATATGATACCTTAACCTTATACCTCCAGTGCATTCACAACCACTATCCTTTGCACAACACGACCAAAAGAAAATTACCCATGAAGAGAATCGAACTCGGCACCTCTGCCTTCTAGCACCTTCGCTAAAACGCCACCGCTGTTGGGTCACAAGTGCCCAATGAAGAAATACAGTGTTGCCCTATATTTTATCTTCCTTTGACGCCAAGAATATGGAAAACGTAAATGTCTTCCTCAAGCCATATGCAAACTGGTGAGCGTTGTCCAAAACATAACTTACTGGGCAATAGAAATAATCATCCACACAGTGCGAACAGAAAACACAATTCGAGTGCAGATCCAACAATCGTAGGTGAAAGCAATCTTTCGGATGTCAAAGCGCAAACTAAAAACGTAATTCGAGTGCAGTCCCAACAATTGTAGGTGAAGCACAATCTGTCGGATGTCAAAGCACAAACTGAAAACGCAAGAAATTACTTGGGCAACTCAATATCGATAATCAACTCTCAATGAAATACAATGCTTTCTCGAAGATCATAGAGCTACGATTTTCATTACTCGGAGTTACAATCACTTTAGAAAATCATCCCCACTTATATAGCCATTTCTCCTTAACTGTTTGACGTCGACGCTCCTCCAATGATGGCAACACATCGACGAAAGAAATCTTTTTTTCTCCGTTGCTTAAGGGTTGAAAGACCCTTTAATAATAATTAAAATAATAATTATTATTATTTTATTAATAATAAATTAAACTTAGACCCTTGTCAAAGGTTTGAGTTAATTTAATTATTAATAATAAACATGGACCTTCAAGGTTTTTCAAGAAGTAAAAACCTTTGCATTAAGTTAAGCTTGGTTTTAATAAAAACCCTTAATGAGTCCAAATGGTTTTAAGAAAAACCTTTAACCTTGTCACCATGGTTTTAATAAAAACCCTTTAACATTATGAAGCTTCTCAAGATATTTTTGACATCACACTCTTTTTGATATCAACACAAAAATGCCTTTTGACATCAATGACAACTTATACACTTGAGCAAAGGCAATGTACCCAAAGTACCCAAAATTGCCAACAATCTCCCCCTTTGTCATTGATGGCAAACCTTTACTAAAAACACTTCTCAAGAGCCAAAACTGAAACCAACTGTGCTAACAACTGACCAACTGTGCCCACAACTGAGAATCTTCCTTTGAAGTTTTGCTCCCCCTGACTTGAAGCTTTCCTCTTCACTTTGAAGCTCTCCCCCTTACTCATATCTCTCCCCCTTTGTCATCAATGGCAAAGGGCCACCTTTGGGGCCCGGAGACTAAGAATGAGCCTCTTAGCTTAGTCCCTCCCCCACCTCCTGATGAGGTGATTAATTCGGGGTGGGAGTAAAACTCCCATTAGGCACCGATCATCATCAGTGTCTATAACTTCCTTGCCGGGCCTTCTCTTGAACTCTTTGTCCATATTCCTATTCTTGTCACTGTTCTTGTTCTTGTTCTCATCCCTGTTCTTATCCATGCCTTGATCCTTGGACCTGATCATGCCATTGTTCCTATTCCTGTACCTTGGAATTTCAGCTCTACACTGTCTGGTTGTGTGACCTTCATTGTTGCACTTATAACAAGTAACAATGTTATTTCTTTTAGGCATACCTGTTCTTTGAATCCACCAGTTCTGACCAAACCTATTTTGACCAAACCTGTTTTGGCCAAACCTATTCTGACCAAACCTGTTCTGACCAAACCTATTCTGACCAAACCTGTTATGATCAAACGTATTCCTATTGATTGCCTTGTAATAAACTGCCTTGTGCCCAAACTATTGACAAGAGTAGCAATACCCTTGAAAGTAACTAGCACTTCGAAACTGTCATTTACCTTCTTCACTTGAGCCATGCAATGTGAAGCTATGTGACCAAACCTGTGACAAGCAAAACATCTGCCTTGAAACTTTCCTTTATTTGACCTCTTAGGCTCTGAAAACTTCTTCTTCTCATTCTAAATTCTATTTTCTGTTTCTGTGCATCTATCATTCAAGGACTCATGATCTAAAATACTTTCCTCATCAGAACTCTCTTCCTTTTGGAGTCTCTTACTAGACTCTCCAACTTGTTCCTTGTGAGGCTTAACAAAACCAAGGCCTATTTTATCTATTGTCTTTCTTTGACCTTTGATGAGTGACTTAACCTTTTTGGAGCTATCTTGAAACCTGTGAAGCTTATCCTTGTACTCTTTAGTTTCCTCTTTCAAAGAAGCCATTTTCTGTTCTAACTCATCCTTGAGTTCTTGTGTCTTAGCTATAGAGAAGTCAAGACTTTCTATAAGATCATCTCTCTCCATACAACATTCATCTAACTTATCCTTGAGTCTAGCATTCTTCTTTCTTTCCTTTTTCAAAGCACTAAGAGCACTAATAAGTTCACCTTTAAGATCTACTTCTCCTTCCTCTATATGTTTGCCTTTTGAATCATCAAAGCCTTTTTCAGATTTCTTATCACTAGAGGTGCTACACTTTTCAAAAACCATACATGCATCTTCCTTATAGTTTTCTGAAGCATCCTCATACATACTAGAAACCAAATCATTATTTGTGCAATCATCCTCAAGGTGACCAAAATTTCCACATCTAAGACATTTCATGATAATGAATCTATGTTTTGGTTCTTCCTCTTTTTTGATATGAACAACATCTCATTTTCATTATCACTTGAAGAACTTTCACTATCACTACTAGAACACTTACTTGCCTTGTCTAGGTAGAAGCTCTTCTTGTGTTTGTGAGAGTACCTCTTTCCTTGATTGCTGTGCTCATCTTTATTTTTCCTGTGATGCTTGTGCTTTTCGAATCCTTGCTCTTACAGTCCTGTTTATCTTCATCACTTTCATCCTTGGCAACAGAACAGTCAGTAGCATAATGACCAAACTTTCCACAATTGAAACATCTTACATTTTTCATACTTTTGTGCTTTCTAGAGAACTTGCCTTTCTTGTCGTAATATGCCTCTTCATCACTAGAAGACTCATCACTCTCTTGAAGTTGTTTACCCTTGGATTTCTTGGTAGCCTTGAAAGTCGCCTCTTTCTTGACATCAACCTTCACTTGAGTTCTCAACTCAAATGCTGCAAGTATACTATGGAGCTCATCCTTTTTCAACTTATCCAAATCTTTAGCTTCCTCAATAGCAGAAATATTTTCACTAAATCTATTAGGAAGAGATCTTAAAATCTTATCACAAACATCATTTTCAGCAAGCTCAAGACCTAAGTCTTTCATGGAGTTAACAACCTCATCCATACGAAGCATGTAGTCACTAATATTTTCATCATCATTCATCTTGAGTTGTTCAAACATACCTTTGAAGTGTCTCAACTTGGCCTTTCTGACATTTGTATCATCTATATGAACCACCTTCAACTGATTCCACATTTCACTAGTTGTCTTGCAGTGAATCACTTTGGTGAGATCTACTTTCTGTAAGCCTTTCAGGATTGCATTCATTGCTTTTGAATTGCTGTGATGTAGGAGCCTTTCTTCTTTAGTATTAGGACCATGTTCAGGAATAGTGTACTCATCTTCAATCACTTCCCAAACCTCATTCCCAAGTGCCATTAGATGAACCTTCATCCTTGCACTCCAAAGACCAAAATCTGACCCATCAAGAATAGGTGCTGCATTGCCACTTGAATGATCCATTGTGTTCTTTACTAGCTTTTCCTTCAAGCTCGTTAAAATTTTCGAAGGCACCCGCTCTGATACCAATTGAAGAACACAAGCTTATACTCGAGAGGGGGGGTGAACAGTATAAGACCTCTTTTTACTTTTTCCTTTATACTTCAAAATAGTAAAGCAATATACCCAAAGCAATATCAAAACAATGCACAATATCATCCACAAAGTGACACCAATTTTAACGTGGTTCACCCATAATGCCTGGGCTACGTCCACAAAACTTTTCTCTAAAAGTTATCTCAAAGTTCTTTGGGAAACCTTCCCAATTACAATGTTTATGAGCCTCGGCCCAAAGGAGATACCTTCCCCCAATCTGAATTTATGAGCCTCTGCTCAAAGGAGATACCTTCCCCTCTGCTCTGGAAATGATCCCTCAGAAGATCAACTGCCTCTACCTCTTGCCAACACGTGGAACTCCTTTCCACCGAAGACCTCCTGTCCTCAATGCTTAGCCTAAGAGACCTCTGCCTTCTATGATCATGTCCACAGCAGCTCAGCAACCTGTACCAAACACAGTCAGTCGGTCTAGTACAAGTCTTCCTCTGTCTATCAGATCTATCCAACTCTTGAACAAATCAATCCTCTGCACACAAGCCTTCTCAAAGACTTGCCAAAATAGTCCTCAAGTTCTTCTCAAAGAACCAATGCACCTCTATCCTCAAGTTCTCTGATAGAACTATCAAAAACTCAGCTCACAAGTCCTCTGCTAGGACCTGTCCAAATCTGCTCACAAGTCCCCACCGAAACCTGTCCAAAACCTGCTCACAAGTCCCCACCGAAACCTGTCCAAAACCTCAGCAAGCTCACCAAGAAAAACTTGCTTAGCATGAACCCACAAAGAGAATTGTTAGAGACCCAATGTGATTCATAAACCTCATAGAAGCATAAAGAGAATTGTTAGAGACTCAATATGTTCTATACTTAACTCCCAATCTCAATCTCAAATCTCATAGAAACATAAAGAGAATTGTTAGAGACCCAATATGTTCTATACTTAACTCCCAATATCAATCTCAACTCAATCTCAATCTCAAAAGAATAAGATAGATGTAGTATGCTTTTCTCAAGAATATGAAACACAACCCAACAATTGCCAACCATGCAATATCTCATATAACAATGATACTCATATTCTTTTTACCAACAATTAGGGTTTCAACAACAATGCTCATCAAACAAGGTTTAGTCAACCAACACCATTCAACTCAACATCAACCTTGAAGCATTCAACCAATCATCACAAGAAAAGGAAACAAGTAGAAATCCTTTTCCCTCCAAGGATATTTGAACAAAATAGCCACCAACACAATATCACCAAATGCAAAGAATAACTTGCTCAAATCAACTCAATGGAGTAAGCCCAATATCATGTATCAAGTAAAGCACTAACTTGATCAAAACAACCTCTATGGAAGCAACTCAACCATCAATATCAAAACAACCAACTAAGGGTTTCATCATCTCAATGCAAGTAGCAAGACTTACTAACATAAACCCTAGTGCAAAAAATGCTTCCTCTTCCTCAACCAAAATTATGCATTCACCCAAAAACTCATCAATGATTTTAATGCATAAACAATCTTCAATATCCAGAAAATAGGATTTACACCAAAAATACCTAGTAGACAACCTTTTCACTCCAAACTCAATTTCAAAAAATATACCATCAACAATATACATGGAAGAAGTTGCCCATACCTTTACTTTGATGAAGAAGGAGAACTCAAAATCTGTCACAACACTAACTCTCAATTTGCCACCAATTAGAGTTAGCAACTATACAACAATATACAATAATAAAGATCCAAATTAACACCTTATTTCTCCAACTTAATAAAAACCACCAGAAGTATAATATACATACAAAGTAAAACCTCTTTACACCTTATTACTCCACATAAACATTAAGCATCAATAAAACAATGTCAAAGCAAATATGATACCTTAACCTTATACCTCCAGTGCATTCATAGCCACTATCCTTTGCACACCGCGACCAAAAGAAAATTACCCATGAAGAGAATCGAACTCGGCACCTCTGCCTTCTAGCGCCTTCGCTAAAACGCCACCGCCGTTGGGTCACAAGTGCCCAATGAAGAAATACAGTGTTGCCCTATATTTTATCTTCCTTTGATGCCAAGAATCTGGAAAACGTAAATGTCTTCCTCAAGCCACATGCAAACTGGTGAGCGTTGTCCAAAATGTAACTTATTGGGCAACAAAAATAATCATCCACACAGTGCGAACATAAAACACAATTCGAGTGCAGATCCAACAATCGTAGGTGAAAGCAATCTGCCGGATGTCAAAGCACAAACTGAAAATGTAATTCGAGTGC
Organism: Wollemia nobilis; assembly: GCA_028583015.1. Lineage (NCBI taxonomy): Eukaryota > Viridiplantae > Streptophyta > Pinopsida > Araucariales > Araucariaceae > Wollemia > Wollemia nobilis. Next base: position 2,010,228 of record JAQPPZ010002297.1, read on the forward strand.
AGTCCCAACAATTGTAGGTGAAGCACAATCTGTCGGATGTCAAAGCGCAAACTAAAAATGCAAGAAATTACTTGGGCAACTCAATATCGATAATCAACTCTCAATGAAATACAACGCTTTCTCGAAGATCATAGAGCTACGATTTTCATTACTCGGAGTTACAATCACTTTAGAAAATCATCCCCACTTATATAGCCATTTCTCCTTAACTGTTTGACGTCGGTGCTCCTCCAACGATGGCAACACATCGGCGAAAGAATTCTTTTTCTCTGTCGCTTAAGGGTTGAAAGACCCTTTAATAATAATTAAAATAATAATTATTATTATTTTATTAATAATAAATTAAACTTAGACCCTTGTCAAAGGTTTGAGTTAATTTAATTATTAATAATAAACATGGACCTTCAAGGTTTTTCAAGAAGTAAAAACCTTTGCATTAAGTTAAGCTTGGTTTTAATAAAAACCCTTAATGAGTCCAAATGGTTTTAAGAAAAACCTTTAACCTTGTCACCATGGTTTTAATAAAAACCCTTTAACATTATGAAGCTTCTCAAGATATTTTTGACATCACACTCTTTTTGATATCAACACAAAAATGCCTTTTGACATCAATGACAACTTATACACTTGAGCAAAGGCAATGTACCCAAAGTACCCAAAATTGCCAACAATCTCCCCCTTTGTCATTGATGGCAAACCTTTACTAAAAACACTTCTCAAGAGCCAAAACTGAAACCAACTGTGCTAACAACTGACCAACTGTGCCCACAACTGAGAATCTTCCTTTGAAGTTTTGCTCCCCCGAACTTGAAGCTTTCCTCTTCACTTTGAAGCTCTCCCCCTTACTCATATCTCTCCCCCTTTGTCATCAATGGCAAAGGGCCACCTTTGGGGCTCGGGACTAAGAATTAGCCTCTTAGCTTAGTCCCTCCCCCACCTCCTGATGAGGTGATTAATTCTGGGGTGGGAGTAAAACTCCCATTAGGCACTGATCATCATCAGCGTCTATAACTTCCTTTCCGGGCCTTCTCTTGAACTCTTTGTCCATATTCCTATTCTTGTCACTGTTCTTGTTCTTTTTCTCATCCCTGTTCTTATCCATGCCTTGATCCTTGGACCTGATCATGCCATTGTTCTTGTTCCTGTACCTTGGAATTTCAGCTCTACACTGTCTGTATGTGTGACCTTCATTGTTGCACTTATAACAAGTAACAATGTTATTTCTTTTAGGCATACCTGTTCTTTGAATCCACCAGTTCTGACCAAACCTGTTCTGACCAAACCTGTTCTGGCCAAACCTGTTCTGACCAAACCTGTTCTGACCAAACCTATTCTGACCAAACTCGTTCTGATCAAACCTGTTCCTATTATTTTCCTTGCAATAAACTGCCTTGTGCCCAAACTATTGACAAGAGTAGCAATACCCTTGAAAGTAACTAGCACTTCGAAAGCTGTCATTTACCTTCTTCACTTGAGCCATGCAATGTGAAGCTATGTGACCAAACCTGTGACAAGCAAAACATCTGCCTTGAAACTTTCCTTTATTTGACCTCTTAGGCTCTGAAAACTTCTTCTTCTCATTATGAATTCTATTTTCTATTTCTGTGCATCTATCATTCAAGGACTCATGATCTAAAATACTTTCCTCATCAGAACTCTCTTCCTTTTGGAGTCTCTTACTAGACTCTCCAACTTGTTCCTTGTGAGGCTTAACAAAACCAAGGCCTATTTTATCTGTTGTCTTTCTTTGACCTTTGATGAGTGACTTAACCTTTTTGGAGCTATCTTGAAACCTGTGAAGCTTATCCTTGTACTCTTTAGTTTCCTCTTTCAAAGAAGCCATTTTCTGTTCTAACTCACTATACTCAAGAACCTTAGATTCTAACTCATCCTTGAGTTCTTGTGTCTTAGCTATAGAGAAGTCAAGACTTTCTATAAGATCATCTCTCTCCATACAACATTCATCTAACTTATCCTTGAGTCTAGCATTCTTCTTTCTTTCCTTTTTCAAAGCACTAAGAGCACTAATAAGTTCACCTTTAAGATCTACTTCTCCTTCCTCTATATGTTTGCCTTTTGAATCATCAAAGCCTTTTTCAGATTTCTTATCACTAGAGGTGCTACCCTTTTCAAAAACCATACATGCATCTTCCTTATAGTTTTCTGAAGCATCCTCATACATACTAGAAACCAAATCATTATTTGTGCAATCATCCTCAAGGTGACCAAAATTTCCACATCTAAGACATTTCATGATAATGAATCTATGTTTTGGTTCTTCCTCTTTTTTTGATATGAACAACATCTCATTTTCATTATCACTTGAAGAACTTTCACTATCACTACTAGAACACTTACTTGCCTTGTCTAGGTAGAAGCTCTTCTTGTGTTTGTGAGAGTACCTCTTTCCTTGATTGCTGTGCTCATATTTGTTTTTCCTGTGATGCTTGTGCTTTTCAGAATCCTTGCTCTTACAATCTTGTTTATCTTCATCACTTTCATCCTTGGCAACAGTACAGTCAGTAGCATAATGACCAAACTTTCCACAATTGAAACATCTTACATTTTTCATACTTTTGTGCTTTCTAGAGAACTTGCCTTTCTTGTTGTAATATGCCTCTTCATCACTAGAAGACTCATCACCCTCTTGAAGCTGTTTACCCTTGGATTTCTTGGTAGCCTTGAAAGCTGCCTCTTTCTTGACATCAACCTTCACTTGAGTTCTCAACTCAAATGGGCAAGTATACTATGGAGCTCATCCTTTTTCAACTTATCCAAATCTTTAGCTTCCTCAATAGTAGAAATATTTTCACTAAATCTATTAGGAAGAGATCTTAAAATCTTATCACAAACATCATTTTCAGCAAGCTCAAGACCTAAGTATTTCATGGAGTTAACAACCTCATCCATATGAAGCATGTAGTCACTAATATTTTCATCATCATTCATCTTGAGTTGTTCAAAAATACCTTTGAAGTGTCTCAAATTGGCCTTTCTGACATTTGTATCACCTGTATGAACCACCTTCAACTGATTCCACATTTCACTAGTTGTCTTGCAGTGAATCACTTTGGTGAGATCTGCTTTTTGTAAGCCTTTCAGGATTGCATTCATTGCTTTTGAATTGCTGTGATGTAGGAGCCTTTCTTCTTTAGTATTAGGACCATGTTTAGGAATAGTGTACTCATCTTCAATCACTTCCCAAACCTCATTCCCAAGTGCCATTAGATGAACCTTCATCCTTGCACTCCAAAGACCAAAATCTGACCCATCAAGAATAGGTGTTGCATTGCCACTTGAATGATCCATTGTGTTCTTTACTAGCTTTTCCTTCAAGTCTGTTAAACTTTTCGAAGGCACCCGCTCCGATACCAATTGAAGAACACAAGCTTATACTTGAGAGGGGGGTGAACAAGTATAAGACCTCTTTTTACTTTTTCCTTTATACTTCAAAATAGTAAAGCAATATACCCAAAGCAATATCAAAACAATGCACAATATCATCCACAAAGTGACACCAATTTTAACGTGGTTCACCCAGAATGCTTGGGCTACGTCCACAAAACTTTTCTCTAAAAGTTATCTCAAAGTTCTTTGGGAAACCTTCCCAATTACAATGTTTATGAGCCTCGTCCCAAAGGATATACCTTCCCCAAATCTGAATTTATGAGCCTCTGCTCAAAGGAGATACCTTCCTCTCTACTCTAGAAATGATCCCTCAAAAGATCAACTACCTCTACCTCTTGCCAACACATGGAACTCCTTTCCATCGAAGACCTCCTGTCCTTAATGCTTAGCCTAAGAGACCTCTGCCTTCTATGATCATGTCCACAACACAGCAACCTGTACCAAACACGACTCGGTCTAGTACAAGTCTTCCTCTACTAGGAACTTCAAAACTACTCACAAGTCCCCACCGAACCGTCCAAAACCCTCACAAGTCCCCATTGAAACCGTCCAAAACCTCACAAGCTCACCAAGAAAAACTTGCTTAGTATGAACCCACAAAGAGAATTGTTAGAGACCCAATGTGATTCATAAACCTCATAGAAGCATAAAGAGAATTGTTAGAGACTCAATATGTTCTATACTTAACTCCCAATCTCAATCTCAAATCTCATAGAAACATAAAGAGAATTGTTAGAGACCCAATATGTTCTATACTTAACTCCCAATCTCAATCTCAACTCAATCTCAATCTCAAAAGAATAAGATAGATGTAGTATGCTTTTCTCAAGAATATGAAACACAACCCAACAATTGCCAACCATGCAATATCTCATATAACAATGATACTCATATTCTTTTTACCAACAATTAGGGTTTCAACAACAATGCTCATCAAACAAGGTTTAGTCAACCAACACCATTCAACTCAACATCAACCTTGAAGCATTCAACCAATCATCACAAGAAAAGGAAACAAGTAGAAATCCTTTTCCCTCCAAGGATATTTGAACAAAATAGCCACCAACACAATATCACCAAATGCAAAGAATAACTTGCTCAAATCAACTCAATGGAGTAAGCCCAATATCATGTATCAAGTAAAGCACTAACTTGATCAAAAAACCTCTATGGAAGCAACTCAACCATCAATATCAAAACAGCCAACTAAGGGTTTCATCATCTCAATGCAAGTAGCAAGACTTACTAACATAAACCCTAGTGCAAAAAATGCTTCCTCTTCCTCAACCAAAATTATGCATTCACCCAAAAACTCATCAATGATTTTAATGCATAAACAATCTTCAATATCCAGAAAATAGATTTTACACCAAAAATACCTAGTAGACAACCTTTTCACTCCAAACTCAATTTCAAAAAATATACCATCAACAATATACATGGAAGAAGTTGCCCATACCTTTACTTTGATGAAGAAGGAGAACTCAAAATCTGTCACAACACTAACTCTCAATTTTCCACCAATTAGAGTTAGCAACTATACAACAATATACAATAATAAAGATCCAAATTAACACCTTATTTCTCCAACTTAATAAAAACCACAAGAAGTATAATATACATACAAAGTAAAACCTCTTTACACCTTATTACTCCACATAAACATTAAGCATCAATAAAACAATGTCAAAGCAAATATGATACCTTAACCTTATACCTCCAGTGCATTCACAGCCACTATCCTTTGCACACCACGACCAAAAGAAAATTACCCATGAAGAGAATCGAACTCGGCACCTCTGCCTTCTAGCACCTTCGCTAAAATGCCACTAGTCGTTGGGTCACAAGTGCCCAATGAAGAAATACAGTGTTGCCCTATATTTTATCTTCCTTTGACGCCAAGAATCTGGAAAACGTAAATGTCTTCCTCAAGCCACATGCAAACTAGTGAGCATTGTCCAAAACGTAACTTACTGGGCAACAGAAATAATCATCCACATAGTGCGAACAGAAAACACAATTCGAGTGCAGATCCAACAATCGTAGGTGAAAGCAATCTTTCGGATGTCAAAGCACAAACTAAAAACGTAATTCGAGTGCAGTCCCAACAATTGTAGGTGAAGCACAATCTGTCGGATGTCAAAGCTAAAACTGAAAACACAAGAAATTACTTGGGCAACTTAATATCGATAATCAACTCTCAATGAAATAGAATGCTTTCTCGAAGATCACAGAGCTACGATTTTCATTACTCGGAGTTACAATCACTTTAGAAAATCATCCCCACTTATATAGCCATTTCTCCTTAACTGTTTGACGTCGACGCTCCTCCAATGATGGCAACACATCGGCGAAAGAAATCTTTTTTCTCCGTCGCTTAAGGGTTAAAAGACCCTTTAATAATAATTAAAATAATAATAATTATTATTTTATTAATAATAAATTAAACTTAGACCTTTGACAAAGGTTTGAGTTAATTTAATTATTAATAATAAACATGGACCTTCAAGGTTTTTCAAGAAGTAAAAACCTTTGCATTAAGTTAAGCTTGGTTTTAATAAAAACCCTTAATGAGTCCAAATGGTTTTAAGAAAAACCTTTAACCTTGTCACCATGGTTTTAATAAAAACCCTTTAACATTATGAAGCTTCTCAAGATATTTTTGACATCACACTCTTTTTGATATCAACACAAAAATACCTTTTGACATCAATGACAACTTATACACTTGAGCAAAGGCAATATACCCAAAGTACCCAAAATTTCCAACAATCTCCCCATTTTTCATTGATGGCAAACATTTACTAAAAACACTTCTCAAGAGCCAAAACTAAAACCAACTGTGCTAACAACTGACCAACTGTGCCCACAACTGACCAACTGTGCCCACAACTGAGAATTTTCCTTTGAAGTTTTGGTCCCCCTGACTTGAAGCTTTCCTCTTCACTTTGAAGCTCTCCCCCTTACTCATATCTCTCCCCCTTTGTAATCAATGGCAAAGGGCCACCTTTGGGGCTCGGGACTAAGAATTAGCCTCTTATCTTAGTCCCTCCCCCACCTCCTAATGAGGTGATTAATTCTGGGGTGGGAGTAAAACTCCCACTAGGCACTGATCATCAACAGTGTCTATAACTTCCTTTCCAAGCCTTCTCTTGAACTCTTTGTCCATATTCCTATTCTTGTCACTGTTCTTGTTATTTTTCTCATCCCTATTCTTATCCATGCCTTGATCCTTGGACCTGATCATGCCATTGTTCTTGTTCCTGTACCTTGGAATTTTAGCTCTACACTGTCTGGCTATGTGACTTTCATTGTTGCACTTATAACAAGTAACAATGTTATTTCTTTTAGGCATACCTATTCTTTGAATCCACTAGTTCTGACCAAACCTATTCTGACCAAACCTATTTTGGCCAAACCTATTCTGACCAAACCTGTTCTGACCAAACCTATTTTGACCAAACCTGTTCTGATCAAACCTGTTCCTGTTGTTTGCCTTGCAATAAACTGCCTTGTGCCCAAACTATTGACAAGAGTAGCAATACCCTTGAAAGTAACTAGCACTTCTGAAACTGTCATTTACCTTCTTCACTTGAGCCATGCAATGTGAAGCTATGTGACCAAACCTGTGACAAGCAAAACATCTACCTTGAAACTTTCCTTTATTTGACCTCTTAGGCTCTGAAAACTTCTTCTTCTCATTTTGAATTCTATTTTTTATTTCTGTGCATCTATCATCCAAGGACTCATGATCTGAAATACATTCCTCATCAGAACTCTCTTCCTTTTGGAGTCTCTTACTTGACTCTCCAACTTGTTCCTTGTAAACCAAGGCCTATTTTATCTATTGTCTTTCTTTGACCTTTGATGAGTGACTTAACCTTTTTGGAGCTATCTTGAAGCCTGTGAAGCTTATCCTTGTACTCTTTAGTTTCCTCTTTCAAAGAAACCATTTTTTGTTCTAACTCACTATACTCAAGAACCTTAGATTCTAACTCATCCTTGATTTCTTGTGTCTTAGCTATAGAGAATTCAAGACTTTCTATAAGATCATCTCTCTCCATACAACATTCATCTAACTTATCCTTGAGTCTAGCATTCTTCTTTCATTCATTTTTCAAAGCACTAAGAGCACTAATAAGTTCACCTTTAAGATCTACTTCTCCTTCCTCTATATGTTTGCCTTTTGAATCATCAAAGCCTTTTTCAGATTTCTTATCACTAGAGGTGCTACACTTTTCAAAAACCATACAAGCATCTTCCTTATAGTTTTCTAAAGCATCCTCATACATACTAGAAACCAAATCATTATTTGTGCAATCATCCTCAAGGTGACCAAAATTTCCACATCTAAGACATTTCATGATAATGAATCTATGTTTTGGTTCTTCCTCTTTTTCTGATATGAACAACATCTCATTTTCATTATCACTTGAAGAACTTTCACTATCACTACTATAACACTTACTTGCCTTGTCTAGGTAGAAGCTCTTCTTGTGTTTGTGAGAGTACCTCTTTCCTTGATTGCTTGTGCTCATATTTGTTTTTCCTATGATGCTTGTGCTTTTTAGAATCCTTGCTCTTACAGTCCTATTTATCTTCATCACTTTCATCCTTGGCAATAGTACAGTCAGTAGCATAATGACCAAACTTTCCACAATTGAAACATCTTATATTTTTCATACTTTTGTGCTTTCTAGAGAACTTGCCTTTCTTGCTGTAATATGCCTCTTCATCACTAGAAGACTTATCACTCTCTTGAAGTTGTTTACCCTTGGATTTCTTGGTAGCCTTGAAAGCTGCCTCTTTCTTGACATCAACCTTCACTTGAGTTCTCAACTCAAATGCTGCAAGTATACTATGGAGCTCATACTTTTTCAACATATCCAAATATTTAGCTTCCTCAATAGTAGAAATATTTTCACTAAATCTATTAGGAAGAGATCTTAAAATCTTATCACAAACATCATTTTTAGCAATCTCAAGACCTAAGTATTTCATGGAGTTAACAACCTCATCCATACGAAGCATGTAGTCACTAATATTTTCGTCATCATTCATCTTGAGTTGTTCAAACTTACCTTTGAAGTGTCTCAACTTGGCCTTTCATAATTGGATAACATTGGTTTATCGAGTAAGTCTACCTAGAACCATACATAATCTTCCACCCATGGCTTAAATATCATGGCATTTTTGACATAGTCCTTGCAATACTAGAAAAAAATAAACTTATTAGAAAAAAATTCTAACTAAAGCTTAAACATAGATTAAAAGGGACAAAGATTTACATTTCCTAGTTTGTGGCATGGAGTTTTGTTTCCAATCTCATTTTCCTGCTACTACTTATACTCTAGAGTTTTTTACATCAATCGGGGTACTCAGTCTACTTTAATTGGGCATTCATTCACATAATAAAGGTATCCACACCGATAGCACCCTACTTTGGGGTATTTTTTTCCTTTAGTTTTATTTTCCAATCACTTTATTTGGGGTGTCTCCATCCATATTTTTATCCTTGAGGCTAAGCGGTCCTTGGGGGTTGGTTCATCCATTAAATTAATCAACTTTTTTTTATCAGAACACCTAATTGCATAGTGTGGACCTCAAAATATATGGCACCCTTATTTGGGGATCTTAAGGTTATCTTGAATCTATTTTATAATTTATTCCTCTTGGGATACCTTTAGTCATCCTTGACTTTCCTCATAGCCTAGTTTGGCTATATGTTTCCTCAGTTGAGTAGGTTTAAGCTGATTTATCTACCCTTTTTGATGATAAAATCAATAATTTTCCTTCAGGATTATCGATCCTTCTTTTTTAACTTTGCAAAGTAGGATTCATCCAACTGCTTATGTTGCTCTAATTGATCTCGTTGTTGATCTATTAGTTTCCCTTGTTGTTCTATTTGCTCTTGTAACATTGTAGCGATGGTGATGAGATTTCCACATCCTTGCTCAATTTTATCAAAACCCTTTCTTGTGTATTTCCTTTAGCATAACCTTTACTATGTTGTCTACTAAGACAATCAATATTTCCTCCTCTCATATTAGGTGCCATCTATCCTAGTGATAACCAATAAGATAGGGTTAAATTGTAGTTCTACCTAGAACTGAACTATTATCTTAGTCACAATGTTGAGTTCTCTTTCTAAAAAATCAAAATCTAACTAGGCTAGTATTCCATATTTATAATGTATCACTAATACCAAAGCGTATACTAAGGTATCATAAAGTTCATTCGCACTTGGGATTGATTTTCATTAGATATTAGAAATAGGGCATTATGTATCATCCCAAGTTTAGCATATACTTTAATCAAACCTTCATTGGAGATATTTTTAAATCTCTTTAGCACACATACCCTTGTACCTAGAGCTCTAATACCAAATATAATGACCTAAAAATAAGCAAACAGAAAATACAAAAAATAAAAGAATTTGTTTTTTTAAACAAGGGGAGGGATTCATAAACCCCTAATCCATCTATGTTTTACCTAATTGTTTAATTCCCCTAAGTTTTCTTGAAGAGCTACATCTCATGAGATACCCTCACACAAGTCCTATCTATGTAGGTGTACCATGTGTTACCGCAAATAAGTCTATTTATCTCATCATCCTTGATAAGCTAGACTTACCACTCTCAGTGAGTCAAAGGTATACATGCATCCTTATACCATACACAAGCCAATCGATGTAGTTAGGCTACGATTATTATGAGTTAAGCTATCCATATCGTCTCCATAATGAGCTATCTTAACTCGGATGTAGACTTTCCTAAACTTAGTTTCCATTCTCCCTAATGGGTCTAGGTCCCTTAGGTATTTTTATATTTAACCTAAGGAAGTCTCAATTCCTTAGGTCACTCTCTAAGTTCACCCTAGAACTTATTACTTAGGTTTTGTTGATTAGCAAGAAAACAAGACTAATTCTAGATACTAAATCTAACAAAAGATATAACCTTAAAAGCATACAAAATAAACCATAAAAAAGCAATACTAAAAGATAATATCATTGATTGAAAGAGATTAAATATAAAATATAGCCAATGCTTAGCAATAGAGTAAAATTACCTTCTCCAAGCCATTAAATAGTTATCCCACAAATATAAGTATGGTAATCCTTCCATACTCTCAAATAATAACATATTACATCAATTTCATCAGGGAAATATCCCCACATCTCTAGTCTATTTAAGCATAAGTAAATAAATGGTAAGTAGAGAACAAAATGGAGCATTAGTCTCATTGATCTCTTCATCTCTCCTTCTATATCCATCTATCATTTGAGGATGATAGGGGATCAAGGCACTGATATTTCAGGATATACATACCTCTAAATGCATCTAACATTTACTTTTCCAAATTGCAACTATACAAATTTAAGCAAGTTTCTAACCATCTAATGCATAGTTGACATCATAAAGAATCCTTACTTTATTTTCACCTCTCAAATCCCTTTAGAGAGTCATTCAACATACACAACTTAGAACATGGTTTTCACTTAAATCAAACCCTTCAATTTTCAATAAATTAAAGTCCTATACCCTTAATCATTAAATACACATGATTCCTTTAGGATAATCATGCCACTAAATGCATCTAATATTTACTTTCCAAATTGCAACTATAGAAATTTAAGCAAGTTTCTAACCATCTAATGCATATTTGACATCATAAATAAACCTTCCTTTATTTTCATATCTCAAATGCCTTTAGATATTTATTCAATAGATATTTATGCAATATACACCACTTAGAACATTGTTTTCACTTAAATCAAACCCTTCCCTTTTCAATGAATTAAAGTCCCATACCCTTAATCATTAAATACATAGGGTTCCTTTATTTCCCATGAATCAAAGTTTAAATTAAATTCATAAAGTAAACTACTTTTCCTTTGTCTCATACATCAAAGTCCCATTACTTTAATATGTAAAACAATCATTATGTTTACTTGATAAACTAAAGCTTTACTACTTCAGTTTACAAATAACCCAATCCTCTTTCATTTATCTTAATCAAATAACTTCTTATTTAATCAAAATAAAACATATATCTCTTTCCTTTTATCTTAATCAAATAAATTCTTATTTAATAAAAATAAAATATTTATCTCTTTCCTTTTATCTTAATCAAACAACTTCTTATTTAATCAAAATAAAACATATATCCCTTTCCTTTTATCTTCATAAAATAACTTCTTATTTAATCAAAATAAAACATGTCTTTCCTTTTAGATTAATCAAATAATTTCTTATTTAATCAAAATAAAATATAATGTAATTGAAAGAATTCAGAGGAAGCTGGCTGGATGGAAAGGGAATTTGTTATCTCAAGCTGGCAAGGCAGTTCTCACCAAGTTTTCCATTCAAAGCATCCCTGTCTACTTTCTCTCTGTTTTTAAAGCTCCTACAAGTGTCTACACTAAAATTGAACAGATCCAGAAGAGGTTCCTATGGATTGGTTCTGAATCTAAGCAGCGCTTTCACTTGGTGTCCTGGGATAGGGTTTGCAAACCAAGGGAGTTTGGAGGTATTGGGCTAAGGAGAATACAACATTTAAACATGGCCCTCCTGGCCAAACAAGCATGGCATCTTTTGAAAAATGCAAATGCAGAATGGATTACTATAATCAGAAGAAAGTATTTGCAAGAAATTGAATTCTTAAGTTATTCCTTTCCTCCCAGGGGATCAATTTTTTGGAAATCAATCCTTCAAACTAAAAACTTGCTAAGCAAAGGGCTTCGTTGGAAACTGGGAAATGGAAGAAACATTGATTTTTGGGACCACAAATGGTTAAAGGACTATCCCCTCTCTGCAGACCCCATCATTTCAACCCTTAGAGCTTGGAAAATTGAAGTTTTTGGTACCAAAGTTGCAGATTTTATTACTTTGTCAAACAATAGAAGGGTATGGAAGCCAATAATGAATAATGATCTACCAGGGGCATCAATAATATTGGAGAATGAATTAAAACAGTCTTTACTCCCTTCTGGAATTCTTGAGGACCAGATTATCTGGGAAGCTTCAGACAATGGGGAATTTTCTGTCAAGACTGCTTATCTGATGCTTATTGATAATGATGAACCTACTTTCCCTCACTTGGAATTTTGGCCCAAAAGCATTGTTCCGAAGGTTGGGTTTTTTGCATGGCTGGCCATCCAAAATAAGATCCTCACCATGGATAACTTAATAAAAAGAGGTGTGATTGTTGTTAATAGGTGTTATCTTTGTATGTCTGAGTGGGAGTCTATTGATCATTTGTTTTTGTATTGTAATTTTTCTATCTCAATCTTGTTAGGTCTGTTACAAGTGTTTCATATTTATTGGGTCCATCCTCGATCCATTTTTGACTTATTTGTCCAAGTGGCCTTCCCCCTTTTTGAATAGGCATCTTAGGTATATGTGGAAGATCTGCCTTCATCACTACTTGTGGCAGATATGGTTGGAAAGGAATCGTCGGGCCTTCTTGGATAAGGTTTCTCAGTCATCCTCTGTCCTGTCAAAAATTTTAGCATATGCTAATGAGAATGCTTGTTTAGTGCCTGCAGAATCTAGACCTCCAAATCCTTTTGAAGCTTCATTAGGCCGGTCATTAAACTTACCTCTCACCGATGGCCTCAATCATCCTCAAGTCTGTCCTAGAACCATGATCACATGGACCCCACCCCCCCTAGGGTGGATTAAGTTAAATTTTGATGGGGCATCTAGGGGCAACCCGGTGAAGTCGAGGCTGGTGGCTTACTTAGAGACCACAAGGGTGAGGTGCTTGTAGCTTTTGCTGAACATCTTGGAGCTCAAACTAACAATGTGGCTGAAGCAAGGGCAGTTTGGAGGAGCCTCAAGGTGGCAGAGAATTATCCAGGGAAACTGTTGGTGGAAGGTGATTCTCTTATTATTATAAATCTTCTAAAGAACACTAAGAGAGCTCCTTGGAGATTTGATGACTACATCCATGAAGCAAGGGCTCTAATTCATGACCGACTTGAGGCCATAATTTTGCATACCTTTCGGGAAGCAAACATGGCAGCTGATAGGCTGGAAAATGAAGGCATTGTAGCAACAAATTTGATCACGTGGACAGAAAATCTTCCTCATGCAGTCTCAATGGTGATAGATAATGAAAAACTTTAGATTGGAAGTCTCAAAGTGGATCAATGATAGAAAATGGGGGCATTTTTAAAAAAAAAATTTGAACCTTATAATGGATTTTGTCATATTTGTTTTTTTTGTTCATGTGACTAGTGTTTTTTGCAGCTGGTGGGGCACTGATATAGGTTTTTTATCTACAAATTCATGCATGGGAAACATCTGCTTTGGCCTCAAGTATTTCCCAAGGTGTGTTTGGATTCGATGTCGCAAAAAGGCCCTAGCAAGAAATAACAAAGTGTTGGAGATCCCTGACAATGAGGCACCAGACCCCACCATAATAGTCTTGGAGAAGATGACAATTTCATCAGCCTCCAATAGTATCAACCAGTTGAAGAGTCTGTCTGGCCTCATCAGTGCAGCTGTTGATTTGTGTGATTCCCTAAATCTTCTATTTTATAGCCAGCAGTTCCAGGGGCACAAGGAGTCGAAGGCAAAATCTAAAGATGATGGCAAGAACGATGATAAGAAGTTAGATGAGGACTACAAGGAAGACTGCTGGGCCTCTTGGCTGTCCATTCTATGGGATGTTTTTTTTGACCATATTCTATTATTTTTATATGGGCACAAGCTACTCGGCATGGTGCTTGCATGATTAGTTTTTGTCTTTGTTAGTTCTTTTTTGCGTCGTTCTTTTCTGATGGCCATAATATTAGGCTTCCATAGTTTAGTTTGGCTGTATTCTAATGGAAGAGTAGGTCTTGGACAATTTTGTTGTCATTTTAAACTTTTAGGGCTTGGCCTTTGTCCAGTTGGTCAGTGGACCCTATTTTGTAAAATGGTTTTGGGTCAACCAGTTAAAACCCAGGTGTTAATTATAATATTCTCTTACTTACCAAAAAAATAAAAATAAAATATATATGTCTTTCCTTTTATCTTAATCAAATAACTTCTTATTTAATCAAAATAAAACATATATCTCTTTCATTTTATATTAATAAAATAACTTCTTATTTAATCAAAATAAAACATATATTTATTTTCATACATGAGAAAATATAGATACTCTAAAAGAACAGTAGCTTCTACCTTCAACACATCCAGGGACATTGATAGACTACGATCAGATAAGGAATGACCTTCCAAAAATATGAAAACCATCTGATAGTAGATAAGGAATGACCTTCTTGGGTCGACTAACCCTATCACACACATACAAAACAATGTTTTATACAATGCGCATTAAATAACCCGCAACCAAATCCTATGGATGAACTCAAATACTCTCTACATGCTATGAAACTAACACATCAAGACATCAATGTTTTATACAATGCACATTAAATAACCCAAACCAAATCCTATGGATGAACTCAAATACTCTCTACACGCAAACAGATTGAAAGACATCCTTCCCTCCATCATCGACCAGTGCCAAGGCAGCTCAGTCAAAGGTAGATTTATTGCTGATGGAGTGATAATCGTCCACGAGTTGGCTCATTCGGCATCTAAAAACAAAAAACCTAGCATGTTCCTTAAGCTTGACATGAACAAGGCTTTGATCGGGTTTCATGGAAATTCCTGTTCGAGGTCCTTGAGAAGTTTGGGTTTCACAAAGAATGGGTTAAGATGGTTTGAGAATGTATCTCTATTGCTTGGTTCTCTGTTATTATCAATGGTTCACCTGCTAGCTTTTTTCCATGTTTTAAAGGCATTCGCCAAGGGGACCCTCTGTCACCCTTCCTCTTCATCATTTTGGCCGAAACCCTTGGAAGGACCCTTACTACTGCCTACAACAGTGGACTCATATCTAGGATCAAACCAACCTCAAAAACCAATGCCATTTCCCATCAAAAATTTGTGGATGATACTATTCTTTCCTCTCATGCTTCTGTCCCCGAAGAAAAAATCATTAAGAGCATCCTTGACTCTTATGAAGAGGTGGCTGGCCAGAAATTCAATTACCGCAAAAGCAAGCTATACTTCCTCAATACTCCCATCCATAAATAAAATAGGATTGCTGAGATCCTTGGGTGTATCATTGGGAGCATTCCAATTACTTATCTCAGATTACCGCTTTTCCATGGCAAATCGGTCTCGGCTATGTGGAACCCTGTTTTATATCGTCTCAACAAGAATCTTGTAGGCTGGAAAAGTTCATTGCTCAGTCAGGCAGCCAAAGCCACTCTGGTCCAGGCTTGCTTGCAAAGTATTCCTTTTTTTTTCTTATCTATCTTCAAAGCTCCAGCTTCCATCTATCAAAGAATTGAGCAAATTCAACGCAGATTCCTTTGGGCGGGAAACAAAAACAAGAACAAATTTCCCCTTGTTGCCTGGGACAAGGTCTATTCCAAGAAAAATGATGGAGGTCTCGGCTTCAGGGACATCAAGTGGATGAACATGGCTCTCATTGCCAAGCAGTCTTGGAGACTTACCATCAACGAAAAAGCCACCTGGATTGACATCATCAAAGCTAAGTACCTTCATCAGGTTCCATTTCTTGGAGAGCACAACCTTCCTAGCGAATCTCATTTTTGGAATGGTGTCACTAAAACAAGGAAGATCATCATGGAAGGCTTAAGGTGGTGTCTTGGAAATGGATTGACCATTCATTTTTGGGACGACCCTTGGATTCGTGACAAACCTCTTAGCCAAGATCCTCATCTTACTGTGCTCAAGACGATGACCAAAGCCACCTTTGGAGATAAGGTGTGTCATTTCATTAACCCAGGTATTACAAGACCCGAATGGAAACACCTGGATCTGAATGGGCCTAGACATATCACCGAGATGCTTAGGTAGTTACAAAACTTACTGAGGAGCTGCATAATCCCCAGCTCTCTCAAAGATGACTCCATGGTTTGGAACCTTGAAGATTCGGGGCATTTTATTGTTAAATCTGCCTACTACGAGTCAAGAAGCTCCCGATGATGGCCGTGACTTATCTAATCTGGTCTGGGTTCCCAAGATCATTTCCAAGGTCAAATTCTTCTGCTGGTTGGCCATCCAAAACAGAATCCTCACCACTGATAATTTGATAACCAGAGGGCTTCTCATCCCCAATTGGTGCATCTTGTGTAAAAACACCTATGAGTCTACTACACATGTTTTTTTGGAATGTCCCTTCTCCCTTGCAGTGCTCAACCAGGTTTTCAACACTTTTGCCATCTTTGTAGCCCTCCCTCATTCCATTCACCTCCTTTTTCAACAACGTCCCAGGCCTTTCAAAAGCAATCAACTCAAATTCATGTGGCAAGCTTGCCTTCACATTTTCCTATGGCAGATTTGTCTTGAGAGAAATACCAAAATTTTCAAAAACCTTGCCACAGATAAGAAGATTGTTGTTGCCAAAATCTTGGCCCTTGCTACGGAGAATGCCTCTCTTTTCTCATCGTCCAAACCCCCCCTCCTAGCCTTGAATTGGATTTAACACATCATTTCAATATTTTCAATTTTTTTGCAACACCTCATACTTCTGTTGATAGGTCTGTAATCAAGTGGGCCTTACCTCCTTATAGGTGGCACAAGCTTAACTTCGATGGAACGACCAAAGGCAACCCTAGAGTGGCTGGCGAAGGTGGAATTCTCAAAAATCACAGAGGAGAAATAATTTTGGCCTTTGCTCAGAACTTAGGAATTCAGTCTAACAATATGGTCAAGGCTCAGGCCTTGCTCCAAATCTTGATTCTCTTGGAAGGCTTGACTATCAATAAACTCATCATAGAAGGAGACTCATTGCATTGCATCAACTAGCTCAAAGGAACCTTTGTGCCTCCCTGGGCCCTTGTTTCCATCTTCGAAGATTGCAAGGCACTAATTGTCTTTTACCCAAAATTAATCATTCAACATCAATATCAGGAAGGAAACAAAGCTGCGGACTGGCTTGCTAACAAGGGAGTTGACACAACAGACATTCAGGTTTGGAGAGATTCCTTCCCAATCGGCCTAAGGGATGCTTCTTCAAGTTCCAATGTTTGCACAATGTGAGTGGGTTACTGGGCTCCGGGTTTTTTCCCTGTGGCTGTGTCTTGGCATCTTGGAATGTTTTTGTGTCACTTTTCACAGTTGGTTGCAAAATCTCAGCTTGTCGTGTTATCAAGAATTTTTTCTCTCTTCAACGACAGTATTCCTTCTGTCGCGATATCACGACCTTTTTTCTCTCCAACAACGGTCTTCCTATTTGTCGCGATATCATGACATTTTTTTCTCTCCAATGGCGGTCTTCAATTCTATCGCGATATCGCGACACTTTTTCTCTTCGGGTGCTTTTTTGCAAACTTGTCACGATATCGCGACACTTTTTGGCCTTCAGACGCTTCCTTGCTTCATGTCGCGATATCGTGACATTTTTTCTCTCTCCAACAGCGGTCTTCCTTTTTGTCGCGATATCGCGACCTTTTTTCTCTCTCCAACGGCGGTCTTCCATTCTATCGCGATATCGTGACCTTTTTTCTCTCCAACGACGGTCTTCCATTTTTGTCGTGATATTGTGACATTTTTTCTCTCTCCAACGACAGTCTTCCTTTCTGTCGTGATATCGCGACCTTTTTTCTCTCCAACGGTGGTCTTCCATTTTTATTGTGATATCGCGACATTTTTTCTCTCCAACGGTGGTCTTCCATTCTGTCGCGATTTCGCGACCTTTTTTCCCTCCAACGACGGTCTTTCATTTTGTCGTGATATCGTGACCTTTTTTCTCTCCAATGGCGGTCTTCCTTTTTTGTCACGATATCGCGACATTTTTTCTCTCCAACGGTGGTCTTCCTTTTTGTCGCGATATCGTGACACTTTTTCTCTCCAAAGGCGGTCTTCCTTCCTGTCATGATTTCGCGACACTTTTCCTCCTCGGCTGCGGATTTCTAGATTGTTGCAATTTCATGGCACTTTTTGTCCTCGGCTGCGGTCCTCCAAATTGTCGTGATTTCATGACACTTTTTTGTCTTGGCAGTGGTCTCCCAATTTGTCGTGATATCGCGA
Source organism: Wollemia nobilis (assembly GCA_028583015.1). Classification (NCBI taxonomy): domain Eukaryota; kingdom Viridiplantae; phylum Streptophyta; class Pinopsida; order Araucariales; family Araucariaceae; genus Wollemia; species Wollemia nobilis. The sequence continues at coordinate 2,028,698 of JAQPPZ010002297.1, forward strand.
CAATTTTCCTCTTCGGCAGTGGTCTTCATTCTTGTCACGATTTTGTGACACTTTTTCTTCTCGACAGTAGGCTTCCACTTTCGTCGCGATTTCGCAACTCATTTTCTATTTTTGCTGCGGTCTTCATTCTTGTCGCAATTTTGCGACTCTTCTTCTCGTCCGGCTCCATCCTAGCAACTTGTCGCGATATCGTGACACTTTGCAACATGTCGCGATATCGTGACTTCTTCCCTTCTTCGGTTCCAATGGTGTTTCTTGTTGCAATTTCGTGGCTTCCTTTCTTCTATTGGCATCAATGGTGCAACTTGTCACGATTTCGTGACATCACCATTTTTGTCGTGATTTCGCGACACCTTCCCTAGTGTGGAGGTTTTCCAGCTCTCTATTCCTTTCTTCTTGGACCACCTCGGTCGTTATGGATTTCTTGTAATCTCTCTTGTACAAGGTTCAAGGACCTTTCAACACCCTTTCTACCAATCAAAAAAAAAAACACATCAAGAATATGGAAGGGAGGTGCAATTTATTGTGACTGCATTCCTCTATCATCTTTAGATAATGAGAAGTTCCACCACATCAACCCTACGACTAGGAGAATGAAGGTTCTACAATAATGGAGGGCTACTGCCAATCCAGTTGAGGATTGGTGCCCACGAAGCAAGGTTGGTTGAACCAGAAAAGAGATATATGTAATACCTAAGGGTAGAGTGCTAGCCACAAAACTATCATGGGTTAACCATATAGGTCATTGCTATCACACATGACAAGGATTTTATTTCACCTTGAAATGGGGGTTCTTAGAGTTAACAATATACCACATAATAGAGATAAACTCAACTTAAATAGGATACGATTAACCACAAAATAAGGGTAGACACCAAGGTTACACAGGTGCCTAAAAATTTATAAAAAATATAGAAATGGAAGTGTTCCTTTTATCTTAACTTGTTAGGATGTTAGATCCATTAGCAACCTAGATATCACTTCACAAAAGGAATATTTTCTCTTCTTGAATTCTATCAACTGTTGGTACTTCACCCTTTGGTTCTGCTTCTACGAATTTACCTCATTTCTCTAAATTCTCCTTCCATTCACCAAAGCATAAAAAACTTCCCCTTCTTCCTTAACAAAAATGAGGTTTTGTTGTCATGCTTCATGACTCATTCAATGTCTGCCATCCTCCTTACCTAATAGAATTCTTTTCTCTATCATCCAAGGTAGATATTATAGATTTAAGACATTATTTTCATTCTTCAAAAATTACCATTAATTCACCACCCATTTGGAGATAGCAATTGACCATGTTTTTGCCTTTTAAACCTAATTTACAAGATTTGTCATGGGAGGAAAACTTCTCTCTATCCTAGGCTTGCAAGGTATTCATTCCTTCAAACATACAATCATAGCCAAAAGAAGTCCATCATACCTCTTAAATGGAAGGCCTTTATTTAACACACAATACAAGTTTAATGTCTTTGAATTACGTTTTATCATAAGAAACCATTACTTAAAAATGAAGTCTATGAAGGTTTGAAAATAATACATTTAAAATGAAATTCCATTAATATTTTAAAATAAAGCTTACAATATTTATAAAAATGAAATTCTATTATCATAATTAATAATGCCTCAATTAATGAAATTCCATTATTATTTTAAAGCAAAACCTCTATTATTTATAAAATGAAATTCTATTATCATTTTTAATAATACTTCCATTAAAATGAAATTCCATTATCATTTTAAAGTAAAACCTCTATTATTTATAAAATGAACTTCTATTATCATTTTAAATAATGCTTCTATTAAAATGAAATTCCATTATCATTTTAAAGTAAAACCTCTATTATTTATAAAATGAACTTCTATTATCATTTTAAATAATGCTTCTATTAAAATGAAATTCCATTATCATTTTAAAGTAAAACCTCTATTATTTATAAAATGAGTTTCTATTATCATTTTAAATAATGCTTCTATTAAAATGAAATTCCATTATAATTTTAAATTAAAACATCTATTATTTATAAAATAGAGAGTATTTAAGAAAAAAAAAGAGCTTTCAAAGATAACCAAATCATGCATATTTTTACTTTCCAAACCAGCAATGCAAATAGTGAAGAAATTAAAAAACAATCAAACATATGCAATAGACAAGAAGGGATTATTTCCATCAACCCAATCACCCTTCTGAGTTGGAGGATTTAAGATAGCTACTAGGCTATCAACTAAGACTCAAGGTGGTTAGCATATTGATGATTATCCCTACCAATAATGCATACCTATATGAAGGTATCTATCCATGTTACCCTCGAGTTACCTTAGTCATCATTTCCCCAACCTCAAGTACCCCCACTTTTGGTGGATGATTATGCTTCTTCCACCTACAAGTGTACCTGATCTTGCATATCTTGGTAATATGTCAGCAATACCATGCTCTTTCAAAAAAACTAAATATCGCATAGTTTGTTCAATTGCTCAAGTTAGGTATTAAAATATCATATATTAATACATTGTTTATTTGTGCCAAAATTCCACCAAGGAGGGTCATGACATCCTACCCCCTTGGACTAAACATCATCCCAAGTGTTTTAAGTTTTTTTTTAACAAAATTGTTACATTATATATATATATATATATATATATATATATATATTGATAAATTAAAATGTATTAAAATGAGTGTTAAAATGATTTCCAAAACCTTGTTATAAAAACAATATTATAGGATGTTGTGAAGAGGAACAACATGAGATAGCGAGGCATCCAACCTTCAATCAAAAAACAAAAAGGAGACACAAATCCAACAAGACCAAGATAAAAAAAATCCCCAATACACAACCTTGGAGTCACCCTAAGCAACATCCTTGAACACATCCCTGGTAACTTCTCCTAAGCAACATCCTTGCTACCATCCTTCATCACTTCCTTCACCTCTTCCTTGATGTTAACTTTAGAATAAAAAAACATAGGTTCATTGGTATTCACGATCATAATTCTTCATATAAAAAGAGTAGGTTCAGTGCATTACGCATATCCTTGAGAGTGGAGGATAGTTCCTCAGATTGAGATATAGCCGTAATTTTTTTAATTATTAGTTTATGTAGAAGCTGGGAGGTAGGGTCATTATTGTCATCAATGGACACCACCTCCTGGATTTTTTTACTCTGGATAAAATTTCTTCTAATGTGAGCATAGAAACTAGTATAACTTACAAGATCTTTGGTATTGACCTTATTTATCATGGAACAATCAACATCCCTATCTAAGCCCACTGAATTTCTCTTTCTAGGTAGGGGTATTAGACATAGGGATAGTGGAAATGTATTTCATAGGAATGGCCTTGGAAGGGCTAGCAAATAGAAGGAAAATATTGACCATTTATGTTATGGGGAATTGATGCTTTTTCTTTGTTGACCACGTTAGTGATTCCTTGGGGGAAATTATCGGACCACGTAATCAGACCATTGAGGTTGACCCCTTGGTTTGCCAACACATCGACCACCTTGTTCACTTCTCTAAAGGCATGTTGGATTATAGATTCCTACTAATGAGAGATGAATTTCCTTGCTTCTTCGATGCAACTTCTAACCTTCCATGAAATATTTTTTTATTCCTTAAGTAGTTGATAATGTTGAGTGAGTCACCTTCAATTATCAACCTATTGGGATTGTGCTTGATTAAGGATAGACCTCTCCATAGGGCTCTGGCCTCTATGAAATGGTTGGATTGAAAACCAAGATACTCAATGAAGGCTAAGATGGCATCCCCTTTGTGATATCTAAAAATACCTCCAGCACCTACTCTCCCTGGGTTACCTTTAGAAGCACCATCAAAATTCAATTTGATCCAACCAATCGGTGGGGGAATCCACTTAGTATTAATTTTGTCCTTGGGATGGGTGAGGGGCGAGGAATCCTCCAGGGAGATGTTCAAGGAAGAGAGTAAGGAGGATTCAAACTTGGAAATAGGGGATTTAGTGGAAGGGGTGAGTTGGGCATTTTCCTTGGCATAGGAAATGATTTTGCTAGTTAACGAGGAAGAGTCCTTACAAATATTTGAGAAAACTCTGTTATTCCTCTTGAGCCAAATTTTCCAAAGGAAATGGTGGAGGCAAAACTTCCAAATGGAGCTGAGGTAGGAATTATGGAAAGGAGAGGGCCACTGGGTGAAGATATCAATGATGGAATGGGGTTTAGCCCAAAGGATGTGGAATGTGTGGAAAATATTGTCAAGGATGGTAGATGAATAAGCACAACCCAAGAATAGATGTTGAGTGGATTCCCAGGTCGACTTGCATAGGTGGCAATGATTAGGAATAATGATACCTCTTTTGAGAAAATTATCAGTAGTAAGGATCTTATCTTGAATTGCCAGCCAGGAAAAAATGAGACTTTAGGAATAATATTTTTGAGCCAAACAAGATGACAAGGGAACATGGTCTCAATGGGTGAAATTAGGAGTTGGTATGCAGACTTGATGGAGAACTCCCCACTTTTAGTGTGCTCCCAAATGTAATGGTCTTTGGTGTTGTCAGTGGGTATGATCATTGTATTGAGAAGGGATTCTAGGGAGATAGACTCAATAGGATGAGTGTTGCACATGAAAGGTTTCCAAGTAGGGATGTTATTGGAATGAATTATGAAGTTAGAAACCTTTCATCCCATCAAGGAATCGGTGAAGTCTTTTAGGATAGAAATATGGGGGTCTTCAATTAGTGGTTCTCCTTTGATCCACTTGTCATACCAAAAATCTATGTTCTCTCCATTTCCTAACTGGCATATTAGTCCTTTACTCAAGAGATGTCTTTATAGAAAGTTGATCCATTGGTAGGAGCCATATCATTAAGGAAGTCAATTCCCTGCAAATATTTCCTCTTTACTATAGTGATCCATTCAGTGCTGACATTGGAAATGATTCTCCAAGCTTGTTTGGCCATAAGAGCAATATTTAGTTTGTGTATTCTTTTGAGACCAATTCCTCCTTGAGCTTTGGATCTGCAAACTTTATCCCAGGACACTAAATGAAACCTTTATTTATTTTCTGATCCTATCCAAGGAAATATTTTCTATATTTGTTCTATATTTTCAAGCAAGAAGGAAAAATATTTTTGCATTTCGTCCACTTTTTCCAAGTGATATTTTTTAGAAAAGTGGTCCCACTAGACCTTACATTGTTCAAGAGTTTGATTCTACATAGAGTTAGAATGAAAATCAAGAATATTTACTGCCATTACTTCAATAGCCTTCGAATTTTCCATCTACAAATTAGAAAAATTCCACACATATTCAGGGTCAGCAACATATTTCCTAAGCAAGGATATATGGAAAGTGTCACTAATATTGGATAGGTTAGGTGGTAAGGCAAGTTGGTATGTAGCCAAATTGATATTTTTAGTGATTTTGAAGGGTCCCACAAATAATGGATCCAAATTTATGGATTTAATAGCACTCTTCATTGGCTTAACCCTTAAAAATAATTTATCTCCAACTAAGTACTCTCTAGGAGTCCTCCTTATATTAGCATAACTTTTTTGTCTATCAATAACTTCTTTAAGTATTTTCCTAGTTACCTTCAAATGATATTCCATTTCTTAGACCATATCTAGTATGATCACAACTTGATTTTTTATGTTGTCCTAAGACAATAGCATCCTACACTTTTACCCATACAAGGCATCAAAAGGATCCATCCCTAGTGAGGAGTGATGTCCATTATTGTAGGTGAACTCTACAAGATGTAGGTAGTCTTCCCAATGAGACTTGTGATCCATGCAATACATGCGAAGCATGTCTTCTAGTACTTGGTTTACCCATTCTATTTGACCATCCATCTCATGGTGGTATGTTGAACTCATATTCTGTTTTATGTCGACTACATGATGTAGGGGCTTCCAGAATTCATATGTGAACTTGGAAATCCTATCTGAAATTATTACTTTGGGGAATCCATGTAAATGAAATACCTCTCTAGAAAATATTTTATCCACTATTTGAGCATCATCCTTGATATTATCGGGTCTAAAATGTGCAACCTTAGTATATATGTCAACTATTACAAGGATTTCATCATGCTAGTACTGGGTTTTGGGTAAACCTAATATGAAATCCATAGATACAATCTACCATTTTTGTGTAGATATATCATGCAGATACAAGTTTCTTATAGGATTCTTGTATTCCACCTTAACTTTCTAACATTTGAGGTATAGAGAGATAAAATTGGTTATATCCTTCTTCATTTATACCCAAAATAAGGTTCTTTTCAAATTTTCCCATAGTTTGGCTCCTTTAGGATTAGCAGAATAAGGAGTTCTATGGACTTATTACATTACTAGCTTCCTTAGATCACTTATCTTTGGTATGATAACTCTACCTTTGTAGTGTAAAAGGTCATATATTATGCCAAATTCCTTGTTATTTTTTGGATCTCTATTCATTCTAGCTTGAATTTCTTGGTAATACTCATCTCTAGATTGCTCCTTGATCCATAAGACCCATGTGAATCCTGGTTATGGATTCTATGTGTTTCCTTCTACTCAAGGCATAAGCAACCTTATTCACTTTATCTTTAGTGTACTCAATCTCAAATCCATACACAACGAGGAATTAAACCTATCTTCTCTACCTCATATTGAGTATAGATTGGGTGAATATGTACCTCAAAATTTGACGGTCAATTCTTAATTTAAATGACTTTCCCACCAAGTAGTGGCACCATATATTTAGAGCATGCACTACTGCAAATATCTATAAATCATGTGTAGCATAATTAACTTCATGCTTCTTGATATTCCTTGAAGTATATGCCACCACTAACTCCTCTTGAGATAGTACTTCTAATCCTTCTAATGATGTGTCTATGCATACTAAGAAGTCCCCATGCTGGATTGGAATCTTTAGTATCAGTGTGGTGGTAATATTATGTTTCAATATTTCAAATGAAGCTTCATAATTTTTTGACCACATGAATTCCTTTCCCTTCTTCTAAAGGTTAGTCATTATCACAACAATCTTGGAGTAATCCTTTTTATAACGTCTGTAGTAGCTCATTAACCCCATGAAGATTCATATTTTCATCACATTAGTAGGGTGTGGTCAATTTAGGATAGCCTCTATTTTCTTAGGATCCACATTGATTCCTTCTATTGATATGATATATCCAAGATATCATACCTCTAAATCATAGAAATCACTTTTGGCTAAATTCCCATAGAATTGATTTTCCCTCAATAATCCTAACATGATCTTGATATTTTTATTGTGTTATTCTTTGTTTATAGAGTATATTACAATATCATATAGGAATATAAGGACAAATTGGTCCAGGTGTCTTCTAGACACATTTTTTATTAGATTTATGAATGTAGCTTGGGTGTTAGTCACTTCAAACGATAATGTCATTTTGTGTGTCCTCTTCATGTATTCTTAACTAGTGATACCCTGATCTTATATAAATCTTAGTGAATACTGTGGCATCTTTTAGTTGATAAAATAAATATTTGATCCTAGATAAAAGGGTATCAATTCTTTACTGTAGCCTAATTTAGCATCCTATAATCAATACATCTCCTTAAATAACCATATTTATTTTTCTCAAATAAAACCAATGCACCCCACGATGACACACTTGGTTTTATCAGTCCCCTTTCCAATAACCCTTACAATTAAACCTTTAGTTCTTACATCTCAATAGGATTCATCCTACATGGTGATCTATGAATAGGTTTTTCTCCTAGCATAAAATCAATTGTGAAATCAAATTCCACCAATTGGATAACATTGTCTTACCAAGTAATTCTACCCAAAACCATACTCAAACTTCCACCCATTGGCCAAATATCTTGGCTTTTTGACATAGTCCTTGCTAGACTAGAAAAAAATAAACTTATCATAAAAATATTCTAACTAAAGCTAAAACATTACTTATAGGAGAAGAATATTTATATAACTTGATCTGTGGCATGGGGATTTTTTTCACTTAAAGGATGTGAATGTACTTCAATTTGCAAAGCAAAGTACCTCAATAATTTAAAATCTTTCCTGACGGTGGATATCCTCCTAATATATTTTATGTTTTGGAATGGAATTTTAGGAATTATAAATCTACTTTGGGAACAATTGTCTTAGGATGCCAAGACATGTACTAAGGTCTTTTTTAGGGAAGATTCTTGGTTGAGGAAGAATCTATTGAGTTGGTATTAAGAACTCAAAGAAGGGGCTCAATGGGCTATGGCTAACTAAGGAAGAAGAGTTTATGACTACTTAAAACTTACTAAGGAAGGTTAGCAATTGCATGTTCAAGAAGATCCAAATAGGGAGATTAACAAGCAATTTAGAGGAAGTATTAAAATAATTTATAATTATGAAGATAGGCCAGTTTGGGATGGTGATGAAGGAGGAGAGTACAAAGTAAAATATTCCTTCAAATTATTGAATTATGCCCCAATGGATGGATCTCCTCTCCTTTGGGAAAGGGTGTGGGTGAAAGGACTGATCCCAAAAATATCCTTCTTCCTTTGGAAAATTGCTAATAATGGAATCTTAACATTAGATAATCTAAGAAAAAGGGGTTTCTAATTTCCTAACATATGTTTTTTATGCTACAACAAGGAGGAATTTATGGATCATATCTTCCTTCACTATGATTTTGTAGAGTAATTTGGAGTAGATTATATAATGATTTGAGAATCCAATGGGTCTCACCTACTTCCCTAAGAGACCTCTTGATCCAATGGGAAAGAAACTCAAATAGAAATTTTTTGAATTAATTATTGTCCTTTATCCCTCCACACCTATGTTTGGCTATATGGAAGGAGAGGTACCATCGTATCTTCCAAAACCATAGCAAAACTGAAGCAGAGGTATATCATATTGTTAAACTTTGTTTCAGTATAAATTATTGAATTTGCAAGCCAACAGGGGATGGAAAGGATAGTAAAATTATTAAGGTTCTTCAACTAATGAAACAAATATAATAAATAAAAAAATAATATCAAATATAATAACATAATAATAAATCAAAATACTCATAGAATAAATGTCTACTAATGCATGTAATAAGTTATACACTTTCAATATAAATTACAATAATTTATCACAAATATATAATTGTACTTGACTCCTCATATGCTACACTCTTGAACTTCACTCTTCTTTGTAGCTCTTCAATTTTCTATTCTAAGGATACATGTGAACTCTTAAATAATGGACACTTATGCACATTTACACTCATAAAACTTGCACACATAATTACATGACACTTGTGCATTTCCTTCACATTATTGCATTACATGAAATATCAACTCACATTCTAATCTAAATACCTAATATAATAATGCACCAAGGTGATACATTGGCATGTACCAAATAATGTAATATTATCCAACACCCCCTATATTACATTATTTGGTTATTGAAGACTTTAGTCTTCAATACATTCTTCATCCTGATATGACTTTGCAATGAACTAGATCTTGATATTCTTCTCCTTCGTTTTGATTGTCTTCATCATTTTCTTCTTTGATTTATAGATGGCTTTGAAGTGAAGCTTGTCATTTTCCTCTCATATTTTTCATCATCTTGAATTTTGAATTGACCCAATATTTTTGATGACAGGAATATTCTTGATTCTCATTTCCTGTATTTTATCTCTCTGAATATTCAACAATATTATTTTAAAATAAAACAAGATTTTGGGTGATTCCAATTGAGTCTAAAGCATATAATCTCATTTTTATTTTTTATGAGGTACTTATTAACTTCATTTATATTTTGAACTCAATTAATCATTTTATTTCTAGTAGCTTAGTCACTAAAATAAGATTAGTTGTAAATGCAATAACATACAAGACATCATGTAACACAAAATATGAAAATGATGTACTAGGTGTTGCACATCCACATCCATGAACAAGATAGGTTGTACAATTTGAAATTTTCAAATTGGAGTTGTCTTTATCTTCTAGAAAATCAAACCATTGTAAATTTCGTACCGTAACTGGAACCAAAATCTATGTACCAGCTATCTTTATATTTTTGAACCACATAAGTATCTCTATTTCATGTTATCTTGCATTTTTGATAATATTTAGGATGGGTGTTAAATGAAATTTTATATTGTATCCTTCCATAATATTTTTTATGTTGATAAGTCCCTCTTGATAATTTCTCCATTAATTTCCTTTGGTGTAGTCTACCTTATGTCTCCCTAAGTTTTTAAATGACAAATTTAGAATTTCTAAGTTTTGAAAAAACTTTTGTAGTTGACCACCTTATATCTCCCTAGGTTTTGAATAATAAATATTTCAAGTTCCCAAATACATTTGTAATTAAATACCTTATGCCTCCCTAATTAATTAGAAACTATAAAACTAAGAATTTTGCAAATATATTTTCTAGGTTTGATGTAGACTACCTTATCTCTCCATAATTTGATAATTTGCAAAAATTCTATATATACCTTGAATTTCAAATAATAATAAAGCAATTTGAATATCAAATAACTTTATAAAAACTTCATAAAACTTCAAATTAAATAACTACTTATCACTCCAAAACTTAAAGATGCAATCAAAATAACTAAGGCTTTAATTAACCTATTAAACTCCTTATTACTCCTTTGATCAAATTAAACCTTAGAACAATATAATAATTAACCTAATAATTAAGTTATCTCTCCTCAACCTTAGAAATAATAATTTTTTAAAACCCTAAATTTTGGGTTTAACTCCTTAATGGTGCACTACTTCAAAACTTACCTTGGTGTTGCAACTTGGTGAGTGACTCTTTTACGACATCGAATGTTTCACTGAATTCACTTTCCATGGATAGATTACATGTGGATAGATGCACATGTAAAACATTTTCCTATCAAAAAATATTTTACTTTGTTGTTGCTTTGTCTTCCTCCTAATGTGGCACATGAATATTTGGATTTGATGCTCTTCAAACATATGAGGATGAATGATCACTTGAATTCAAATATGTGAGGGTGGATGATCACTTAAATTTGAATGTGTGAGGATGTATAAGGATTCCTTGCATGGATACTTATTCATAACTTCCCAAAAAACATTTCAATCTCTTACCATTCACATTCTTTATCTAATGCAATAGAATTCATGGCCCGATTGGTTAATATTTGACCAATAATGTTTGAATGGTCTATTTCTTGGAGTAACACTCAGCTACACAACTTCTACCCAGTGATTGTACTAGAAAGACTAATTCACTCTCCTCTCTCTAGTGCTTAATTGTTTGACTTCCTTGGCTCACTACTTGAGCTTCCTTTTAGCTGCACTTTGATGCAAATTTATTTATCATTGACTAATATATGTATGAGCTCTCAAAGTGATGTTTTACCTTGCCTACATTTGCTACGTATGGTGCAAGTGTTTTATATCAACTATGATAACACAAAGGACTTATCTTAGCCCAAAACTTGTTCTCCCCATGATACTTGCATTGCTAAATTATACTTGTACTTATCTATGGTGCTAGCAAACCTTGATGATTCTTGGACTTCTCAATGATGCTATACTCCTCACTAACATTGACATTCATTTCCCTTCTAGAACTATTATCTTAGATGGTATTATTTTCCTAGATGACACTTTGTATCCTTGATGATATTTTCTTCCATGGTGGTGCTATTTTTCCTTATGGAACTGGTCATCTAGGGTACTCATTTTTCTCCATGGTGGCATTGCTCAATGGTTTTTTTCTACCTTGGGTGCTTATCTTTTGATGATGTTGGTATGCTCAATGACTTTTATTTATCATGAGTACTTATCTCTCGATGGTGCTATATTCTATGATCTATATGCTACAAGTGCTATGGCACTCCTTTAGGAACTTTACTTGCTTTAATATGGTTCCTTTCTATGGGTCTATGTTTGGTTGAATTTGAATAATGCTCTTATTTGGATCAATAGTGCAAAGAATGATCTTTTTGTTGCACCCTTATTTATATAACACTTCAATAATTTGTTATCTTGACTTTTCTTTTCTTTTTGTAGGTGTAAATATCAAATTGGTACAAAATCTTAAGACTCTTTAATATTTTTATTTCACCCTTGTGGTATGTTGTTCTAAATCCTTCAATATATACTGACTTGAATGCCTTAATGTTGTATTTATCTCTGATGTCCAATGTAGATTTGCAATCAATTATGAAAACTTGTAATCTTACTACCTTCTTGTATGGTAGTTTCTATGACTCTAAAACCTGCTATCCTTGTGACATTCAAACTTTACTTATTTATGATGTATTTTTCTTTCTTCAGTAGTTCTTCTATGAATGCTACCTTTCATTCTTTATCAACTTACTTTCAATATCTTATTTATTTTTAACAAGCTATATCAATGATCTCCTTTTTTAAATAAAGAACACTATATATTATTTTCTCCTTAAATATCCTTACACATTTGATTGTTCCCCCTATTCTTAGTTTAATTCTAAGAATTAATCTTTCAGTTTATCTCCTTATTGTTGTAGGTGCAACTAGGGGTATTACAACCTTAAAATCTACTCTACTTTCTTTTTATGACCACATTCCTTCATCCTTATTGTCCTTCAATGTTCAAGATTTAGTTGACTTCAAGATTGTTGTTCTAATTTATTTTTTCTTATGATTATAGGTGAAGACTATTGGATTTCTACTCTTTGGTATACAATATTTACCTTAATCAATTACAAGAACAAGATTTAATATTTATTTCTAATTTATACATACCTTTAATTCTTCACCTTCCTTTATTTATGATTCTTTCTATTGCTTTACTTATAGCATAGCTTTCTTTTAGCTAAATCTATAGAGATATCACATTTCTCTATTTCCTAGTCTTCACAAACTTGTTGGCCTTTGATGTATGCAAGTTTTGGAAATATACTTGCCTTCCAAATGTTTCTTGGTCTATATTTAGATCTTGTTGTCTTAAATCTTTAAATTTATTCCTCAATCTTCACTGGAACCTTCTTCAATGAGTATCCTCTATATCTTATGGGCTTATCATTGCATTGTGATGATTATACCAAAATTTATGTAGGTACTCTTTATAGAAATACATATTTCTTTTTATTATATCTTCTTAAAAATAAATATCTTCACTCTTCAAGAGGACCTCTTTTCTTAGGTATCTTATTCTAATTTATATGGCTTATATGGGATCTATTTCCTTAGGTCTCCTATCTATGCCAACTATGGGACCTCTTACCTTGGGTCTTCTCTCTGTTTATGACTTCTATGGGACCACTTTCCATGGGTCTCCTATCTCTATCAGCTATGGGACCTCTTTATTCAGGTCTCATATATTTGTATTTGACTTCTATGGGACCACTTTACTCAGGTATCCTATATCTATTAGCTATGGGACCTCTTTCTTTGGGTCTCCTTTATTTACCTTCCATGGGATATCTTTCCATGGGTATCCTATCTCTTCTAGCTCTGGGACATCTTCTCATGGGTCTCCTCTTCTTATGACAACTTGAATTAATACCTACTTAAAGAAATATTTCAGCCTTCAAGCAATCGAATATGGAAGTGTTATCTATCTATTGTAGGAAGTTTCTCAACTTTTGAAGAGTAATTTTTTACTCCAAAAATATCTTAGATTTTTATAGCATTACCTAATAATTTGATATTGATGTTAGGGGATTTATGTTCCTAAAAATTTATATTAATTTCATTGTTGGCTATGCCATGAATAATCAATTTTCTTCAAGTCGATTCACCCAAATAGAGATCGAAGTCTTCACAGATTATCTTTCAACCTTCTATAAATATCCTTATTGAGTCCTAGTCTTCATAGCTTACCCTTCAACCTTGTGGAAAGACTCTAGCCTTTTGCAAATTTCATATCCTAAGCAAGTAATCTTGTTGTAGCTCTACTAGTGAAAGCAATATTGACATAGCTCTGATACCATTGATGTATTTTAAAATATTATACTTAAAATGAAACTCATAGGAATATAATCACATGATAAAATATAATAAAGTTCCAATATAATGAAACAAATATAATAACTCATAATATAATATCAAATAAAATATTATAACACAAGAATAACTCAAAATACTCATAGAAAAAAGGTCTACTAATACATGTAATAATTTATGCACTTTCGATACAAATTACAATGCTTTGTCACAAATATATAATGTATGTGACTCCTCATATGTTGCACTCTTGATATTGACTCTTTTTTATAACTCTTCACTTTCCTATTTTAAGTACACATGTAAAATCTAACATAATGGATACTTGTTCACATTTACACTCACAACATTTGAACACATATTTACATGATACTTATGCATTTCCTACACATTATTACATTGCACAAAATATCAACTCACACTCTAATATAATACACACACCTAATCTAATAATGTACCAAGGTGATACATTGGCATGTACCAAATAATATAATCTTCTCCAAAAAAAAGCAGTGGAGGAAGTAGCAAACCTGAAGTATGAGGTGTTGCCACCAAACCCAATTATTGAGGAGAAAATATAGTGTGTGTTTCTCATAACCTTCTTTAAAAAGAATATGCAATTTTACTAATTTCTAGGTTTTTTTTGTATTGTTATCACTAGGAATGACTTAGTTTTATTGGGGTTTAACTGGGGTTTTGCTATTGTATGAAAAATATATATAACTTATTATACTTTGGTTTTGCTAAAGTATGTCTAGGGATTTGCTATTTTTATGTGGATGTATGAAAATTTACTGTAAATAGGTTTTGGGGACCCTATTAAAAAAAACCACCCCTTTTTTTACCTAATCAAAGAAAAACATAATTAAAATTATATCATAGTATAAATTTTCATAGAAATAAATAAATATGTAACTATAAAAATTGTAAGTCAATCAAAAATTGTCAATAGAGGGAAATATCCTCATAACCTAAGAGAATTGTTTAATTTTCAAGGAAGTAGTAGAACCATTTTTTTTAAAGGAAGAAAAAGAGACACGAGTGCAAGGAATAAAGAGTTGCGACTTAACAAAAATAAAATTTTAGATACATTTAAGGGTGTAATATATAACTTTAGAAAGAGGAAAAAATAAAGCTTCCCAACAAATTCATGGTACAGTGAATAATGTAAAGCAATAAGAAGAGATCTCAATGAGGAAAATAAAAGTCAATACAAATAGATAATGAAAGCCAAAAAAGAGGAATATGTGAGTGCAAAAAAATAAGAATTGGTTTATTTAGAGAAGAATAATCCAAATATATTTTGGAATGAACTTGAAAAAAAATAAATAGAAAATAATATTATAAAAATCCAATGGCCAAATATATAAATTACCTATATGAAAAAGAGTAAGAAAAAGAGACCCCTCCTATACCAATCACAAAAAAGAAAAACAATTCCTCACCTTAAGGGAGGTAAAGAAAGTTAAAAAAATAGGAATAGTTAAGGCTTATGACATGGATGGACAATAGACAAAGTACTATAAGTAGTGCATAGAGTACTTAATACCACACTTTAAAAGGATATTCAACAACATCATTTGACAAGGATTTCTACGTGATTGAACAATAATTTCTCTCTTCAAGAGTGGAGAAGTAGATTTTCCTTCAAATTACCAAAATATTAATGTCAATCCCCTATTTAAAAATCTATATGGAAGCATGGTTGAGAGTAGAATGAGTAAGTGGATAGAAGAAAAAGGAAAGAGGGTAAAGTATAGACAAGTTTTAAACAAAAATAATCAACAATAGATCACATAATCACTTTGAGACTTGTCGTTGGAAAATATGGAATGGAAAATGAGAAGCCCATTTTTGTTTTATGGATTTCAAGCAACATTTTGACATAGTTCATGGAAGTAATTATCAAGTATAATGGAAGATAGAAATACCAAATAAGTATGGAGTAGTAGTGCACATACTCTATGGGAAGGTTTGAGCTAAAATTAGATTGCAAGTAGGTCTATCAAAATGATTTAGAAGTGACATAAGGGTTAAATAAGGATGCCCATTATCCCCTACTTTATTTGGTTTATATATTGACAAATGAGAAGAATAGATAAATACAAATCGAGGGAATGATGTTAATTTTGAAAGATACATGGTGAGGCTTATTTTATATGCAAATTATAATTATTTTTTATTCAATTGGATGAATGGATTTTTAAAGAGATCTAAAATATTTTACATAAGATCAAATATAATAGGAATCAAGGCACTAAAAGAGATCACAAAAATACATAACACTAGTCCAATCTATGGAGCACCCCAAATCAAATACTACTAGCAATAGAGAAACTAACTAGCTAGAAACCATCCAAGAAAAGACATAATAACCAAAGAAACACAACAAAAAATGGAATAAATGGAGGATTAAGTGTGATTCAATATTTTCCATCCATTGTCCATCAACTTCTATTGGGAACTTAACCAAAGGATCCTCTTGCTCATATTTTCAATATGGATTTTATCCTCTTGCATATTATGGGTCATCCTTTGGGTTAGTCTATTTGTTGATTCATTAAGGTATTTTAAAATGCATAAATTTTTTTTAGGACATCAAACACAAGCTTCATTAGGGTTTTTTCTACCAGGTCCCTATATGTTTCCATCTCAAACAATTTATGCTCACTTTCATGTAGGTTTCTACTCATTTGTGGAGAAGACAACTTTGATAATTCCTTTTTAACATGTTCCTACTAGCTTGATTATTCCTCCTTTACATATTTATTAAATAGGTATTACATCCATATTTCCTTGGACAAAAGGAGGTGAAGAGGGTGATCGAATGGGAGACTCATGAATCTTCATCATATATTTAAGTTAGGTTGTACACTTCTATATGTAAACCACCTATGGGATATCATGAGAAATATGAGGTTTTGTCCTAGTGATCTATAACCATCCTATCTAAGGACTTGGTAGTGTCATCCAAGTTAAATTCACTCCAGTCACGAGTTACAAATTCCAACTTATACCTCATATAAACCAACTAGAAATAACAAATTACTAATCACCATAACAAAAACTAAGGAATAACAACAATAAAAAATTCTATATTTCCACTCTCTTCCCTAGCCCAGAGCAATCACCATAAAATCTTCAATGAGTCTCAAAATCTTATAGGACTCCCTATGATTGAGATTTTGAAGGTGCTAAAATCCTAGTCCTATATATCTCCACCTCCTTATTGTTCCAAGATATTTCCAACATGTAACCTTCAATGTTCATATTTTTTCTTAAATTCATCCTCTCATTTTGCCACCTTTCACCAAATTAATTTAGTTGGCATTGGTCTCAGCCTAGCTAGGACTTCCATCCTATCTAGAGAAGATGATATTGATTCATCTAATCAAGATTCATTCTCTCCTCAAGAGCATTTAAAAAATACCAAGAGGATGCCAACCAAATAAAATATAACTTTTTAATTGAAATAGAGCCCCGATCATAGAGCAACACCATACTAGGATTACAAAGGGGACAAATATTTGGATGAATCTGGATATAAATATATTTTTTCCAAATATGATCCCACCCCACTACATTGTCTTTTAAATACCCCTCAAAGTTTGTGTGTTCATCTAACTGGCTTACCTAGAAGCCTCCTTCTAAACATATATTAATGCTCCACTAGAAAAAACATAAAGATCCTTAAAACACAACTAACCTCTATTCTCAATTTGACCACCATCCCTAGATTCCCCTTTAATAAGCTCCTAGAATTAATTAGGAAAGTTTATCTCCTAGCTTTGAAATCCTTCCAATTGCACTCTTATATTCTATAAGTAGTCTAATACACCATTGGCCTCTCTATAAACATGGAGGAAATGAACATTGTAAAGAATATTCATTTTGATTTTACCCTATGCTACCATATCTATTATATTCCAACTAAGACGATTTATTTCATTCAAGATATTAATTATATTATGTCTCCTTCAACAATAAAATTCTTTGCATTCAACCTAGCTATGAAAGAGATACCCATGAATGATGTCTTAGATTTATAAAAATTATTTGTTTGGTCCCCTAGGGGTTCAACATAGGCCAAAATTACCCTACTTAAATCACCATGAAAGACCCCTTCTACTAAAACATGCACAAGTTTCCTCTCCTTTGCTCCCTAAAAACTTAATTTAATCCAACCAGGAGAAGGTATATTCAATATGTAATGAGTCCTTGTGTGAATTGAGGGAGGAGAAATACTACAAGCTCTGAAATCTGAACCCTATCCTCTTATAATATCATTTTCCAAATCTGACTCCCAAGCATTTTTTAACTTATTTATACTAGGGTTTTCTGCCATAGCACTTGAGATTCTAATTTTAACTAAGGAATATTCTCTTAATTTGTCTTTCAAAATTTTATAGTTTCATTATTTTCATACTCCCCAAATAGCATGGGAGATGCTCAATCTCCATAGAATTTTTAGTCTTTGGCTACTACAAGGGGACTCCCATCAGAGAAAAAAGTTAGAGAATGACTTGGGAAGGACCCAAAAAACCTAAAATTTATGAAGGATAAAAGTTTGACAATGAAAGAACATTTAGATATTATGTGATTTTTATCCTCCTCATTCATTTTACACATTACATACATGTTTAGAAATATCAGGCCTCTTTTGTGAATATTATCCAAGGTTAAAACCTTGTTTTGGACTAATAACCAATAGAAATATATAATTTTTAGGACTAAATTATTGATATATACCTTTTCTACTAGAATCCATCCAAAACCTTATCTTTCTAGAAGGTAATAGACTAATTTCACTAACTATACCCCTTCTTTCTAACCTATCCAAATGAAAGAATAAATTGGTCTTATCTTTTTTAGAAAATAAACTTGTAGGATCCTATTAAGCATCATTATTTTCTAGTGATTCTTATCATCAAGGCCATACACCTATAGGATTCTCAACCTCTTACCAAAATCATCAAAAATTATATAGTATTGCACTAGTTTTCCATAGATAGTAGAAATAATTGGTTCTAAACCAAAAAACTCTAGGTCCTCACAAAGAGTACCTTTTAGTCATTTATGAGTCTAAAAATTAACTTGGGAACCATACCCAATATCCCAAAAATTTTATTTCATGAAAGAGGTTTAATACTCTAGAGATTATTCCAAAAAATTGACCCTTTAAAAATGTTCTCACCTCCAAGAAATCTTGAAGCATGTCTAATATATTTAACCTTTAGGATATGGACCTAGTTGAGGTTTTCCTCTGTTGTAAGTTTTCATGCTAATTTATCCATAAGGGCTTTATTCATTTTTTATAGCTTTCTAAAACCCAACTCTCCCACTTGTTTTATTGAATAGACCTTATCCCATGTGACTTGTACTAATATTTTCTTACTCTCCATCCTAGACCATGGGAAATTTCTCTAGATTTTTTCTATTCTATCATAGATCCTAGTTGGCATATTGAAAATAGACATGAAATAAATGAGGATATTTTCTAAATAGGACTTGAGAAGTTGTGCTTTTCTATATTTTCTAAGTAAAGAGCCTCTCTATCCTAAGAGTTTTTTGTTAGGCATTCCACTACTAGATTTCAAAGTGCTTCATTCATACTTCCCTTAAAAAGGGGTAATCCTATATAGGTGGCAATGTGGTCTCCAATACCACATTAAAAGACTAGATAGTCTTACCTGTCTAATACCAAGGTTGTTTAAAATGTAGATTTTACTTTTACCATAATTCACTTTATAGCCTTTTGCTTGCTCATATTGCTCGAATATCAACTTTAGTTCTTTTTATTATGGAATAGAAGATCTTATTATAATTGTGTCATATACAAACTATTGATGGGATATTGGTTGTATAATGGAAGAAAGTTTTATGCCATCAATCCTCCCATTTGATGTTGTAGCTAAAATCACTCTTCCAAAATATTCAACCAAAAAAATAAAATATAGGGAGATAAGGGGTCCACCTAGTAGAGACCTTTTTTATTTTGAAATAACCCTTCCACAAAGCCATTTACAAGGATAGAGAATATTTTTGAGTATAACCAAGCCTTTACAAGGTTGATCCAATCTTGGTGAAATCCAAAACTAACCATGGTATTGATTAAGAAGTCTTAAGAGACCCTATCATAAGCCTTGTTCATATCTAATTTTAACAACATCCCTACAATTCCAATTTTATCAATAGAGTGAATTACTTTAAGGATAGTAATTATTTTATCAATAATTTGATAACCTTTAACAAACCCCCCTTATTGAGGGTCAATTATAAAAAGTAGGATGATTTTGATTATTTTACCTAGAAATTTTGACACAATCTTGTAAAGAGTATTTTAGAGGCTTATTGACTAGAAATCAAAAAAATATATTATCCCTAGAAATTTTTGAATTAAATCCAAAAATGTAGAATTAACATCTTGAGTTAGAAGTTTATTTGGAATTCCATGATAGCATGTGTGATATCATGCTAAACTATATGCTAGAAATCAAGGTAATATTGATAGATACCTTTAGGAAACCATCTGGCCCCATGGCTTTGTCTCCATACATCTCAAAAATAAATCTTCTTATTTCCTCTTCCTTAAAGGGGTTAAGAAAATAATCATTGAGCTGATATATTACTAAAAAAGAAACACGTTGTAGCATAGATTCTATTACAACATTATCAACTAGGTCATTCAATCCTATGAGATTAAAGAAAAAATTATTGCATCCCATTTAGTTTGAATGGGCTTCTTAATTATTGGACCATCTCTCTTGACCACTTATTTTATTTTGTTGTAACTCCTATGCCTCAATTTTGAAACATGAAATAATTTTGAATATCTATCACCTTCCTTTAACCAGGTTACTCTGGATTTCTACCTCTACATTATTTCCTCACAAGCTAGATTATTACGATATTCACATAATAGTTTCTTCTCTTTATTTCAAATTTCTCTTGTCAATTCCTCTATTTGCATGGAAGTTTCAAGATTAGATAATTATTGTTTCAACTACTTTCTTCTTAAGGAGATGGCCAAAGACATCTTTGTTCCAATTATTAAGGTTCTTCTTAATGTATATTAGCTTCTTTACCACTTGAGTTAATTTACTACTAGTGAAACTTTGTTTCCTCCTATCATAAATTTTACTTTCTAATCCTTCATGCAATAATCATATTTTCTGAAAATAGAAAGGAATTTTGAAATTATCTTTTTTTACTTTGTCTCCCACATGAATGGGTTATGATCTAACCTTGTCTTTGAATGGTATGTAAGGGTTGTATCACCAAAAAGAAGAATAATCTATTGGAACAACAAAAAATGATCCAAATATATTTGAATTAATTAGTCCCCTAGATGCTTGTTCCTCTAGGTGTACTTAGCTCTCCTCAGATCAATACCCATGAGTTTATTTTCATTCACAAAGTAAGCAAAGTCAGTCATAGCTTATGAAATAGAAATACTACCTCCCTTATTATTTGATGATTAAAGGGAGGATTTGAATTAACCAGTCAATACCCAATGAAGACCTACAAAGTCATTCCTTAGTTTACTTAGGTCTCTCCATAGATGATTCCTCGTTGCTACTATATTTGGGGTATAAAAATTAGTGACTATCAATTTTTGGTTTTCCTCCTTAGAGGGTATGATGTTAATTTGTGAAGATATGTGATGAGACTTATTTTATATGCAAATGATCATTATGATTACAAGGTTAAAATAGGGTTTGAAAGAGTATTTAAAAGACTTATAACCCTTTTTCAAGGAGGTAGGCATGGAAGTAAATATTATTAAATATAATATCATGATATTCTTGATTAAAAATTAAAATAATCCATCAAAATTCTATTTTAAAGAGCTGCTTCTAGAAGAACTAATAGAGAATAAATATCTTGGCATATAATTCAATAATAAGTTTAGTTGGGAAACATGTAGATTGAAGAGAATATGAGGGGGATAAAGAGCACATTTTGCATTACAAAATAGAATCAAAGAGGCTAAATTATGGGACTAAAAGACTATATGAGTTTTATTCATGCTATTAATGGTAGCAGTGATACTATATGGGCATGCATTATGGGTTGGTGACACATTATAATTAAAATAGAGGAAAATAGAGAGAATTCAAAAATGTATGATTACAAATAATTTGAAAAATAAAGAATTAGTTCTATATGAGATTCTTATATCATTAAATATGTACCTTCCCTATTAAGGTATATAATGTGGTTTGTCTTCTAGGATATCTAAAAAATTGAATAGTTGACCTAAATTTGTAATAGAAAAATATTTGAACAAAGAAAGAAAGCATGGATCAAGAACAATACCAAGTGGATGAAAACATGGAATATCAACTTGATTGAATTCATAAATAATAACAAAGATATAAAACCATATGTCAAGAAAATATTTAAGTAGCTAGATGGAAAGAGAAGTTAGGAAGAAATAAAGAACTTTATCTTTCCTTCTTTAACCCTATATAATATCACCACCAAATTTCCTATATAGGGACTAAAATCATCTGGAAAGCAAATATGATCATGGTCCAATTGAGGATTACATCATGCCAACTTAGATGTGAAGCAAGTAGATGGGAGAGACCAAAATAAGAATAGGAGAGGATATGTACCTTTTCTACTTGATGGAAAATTGAGATAGAGAAGCATTTTATTTTTAAAATGTGAGGCATATAGTGATAATATAGCTAGCTATGATGATACTCTAGAAATGAAATCATTACAAGAATATTTTGAAGAGGAGAAAGTAGAGGAAGTATGAGAGTTCATTATAAAAATAAATAGCAAAAGATCAAATTTGTAGAAAGAAAAATGAGTGGGTCCAATTTTGGGCGAAAGCCATGGTTTTTTGTAAATTTTTTGTACCATATGCTAATTTTAGCCTCATGGACATTAAAATTTTATATTTTATTTTATTCTCTTCTATAGTAAGATTATATTCAAAATAATGTATAAGGTCATTTATAAATTCAACTTTATCCTTGTATAAGTAATTATAGATGAAAACTAAAAAGTAACAAATACTATTTTTGAGGATGTGTGCATTTATCCTTTGCTTGTATAGTCATGCCTTACATAAGGATTCATCCATATGATTTTATTACATGTATAAATGAATCTATGGCTAAATTTCTTTATTTCTAAGCCTTGAGTGATTATACATATCATATTTATGGGTCTCAATCAACTAGATATATATAATAAATTGTTCATATTTTCTCCTTTGAATTGGATCTATTGATATGTATGTGTACTCGTAAGTATTAATCAATTGGGTACATATATTAAATAATTAATGCTTTGATTTTATTTTAATTCTATCTTATTTTAAATTCTAAAGAGAGTACCTAGAAGTTATAGGATATTATTGGTTTGCATATATATTGTATGAATTAATGTTCATCTTCAGTAAATAATTTATATCTAATTGAACTACATAAGGTAATTGTATGCTAATATTATACAAGAAAAATAGAATTATAAGCAATAACAAAAATAATTATTTATGACTACATGTCTATATGAACACCTTATTTAATTATTAAGTGAAGAGAATATAAGATATAATATGATATGCATAGTTTCTAATATATGGAGGTCGTATGGATTCATCTACTCCCTTGAAGAGTATTTTATAGTTATTTTCTAATTAGGGTAAATACAAGGTTTTAAAAGGGTCCATATCATTTTACAAGATAAAATAGAGTTATTTAGGTACTATATAAACCACCTGCAAGCCACCATCATACTTCTTACATAACATTTTTTTAAAGTAGAAATATTATTACTTGCAACCATAGACCACTATATATACAAGATAAATAATTATAGATCACAACCTCAATTATTTCTATCCTTTTCCCCAACTAAATTAGGTTGGTATAAATTTTTTTAGGGGGGATACATCTTTGGTCCTATTATTTAAGCACATACCTATTTTCCAATCAATCTACCACACTATTACCCTCTCTATAAGTGTGTGAAAATTCAAAATTCTTTAGAGATTTTAACATTTGTAGAATGTCCTCAATGATACTGGATACTTGTTAGTTTTCATTGGATTTCCATTTAAAGAAATTAATAATATTTAGAGAGTCTCTCTCTACCAACAACATATTCACTTTAATGTCTATGATTAGTTTTACTCTAGCAAGGGTTGCTCTAGCCTCAGCCTAGTGGCTAGCCATTGTGCTTAGATATTTAGTAACTACCCCCATCATAACACCATTGTTACTAATAACTCCCCCTCCGCCAACACATATTGGGTTACCTTTGGAAGCCTCCTTAACATTTAGTTTCACCCATTCATATTTAGGGGGATTCCAACTTGGCCTCTCAATTTTTTATGAAAATATTCTCCTTTTCTAAAGGTTTAATATTCAAATTCAAGACTATACTCACCTCACCAAATTTAGGTTTCTCCTTCAACTTCATAATTGGCATATTATCTAAAATGGGTCCTTTAATAATTTGAGTACTTTTGGTTATATGTCTTCTCTCCCCTTTGAATATTATACTATTTCTCTCTAACCAAATACCCCAAATATAGTAAAATATAATGATATCTCATATCATTTTTTATTTTCTAATATTGAATGGATCTCTCACTATTGTAGCTAATATAACATGTTATATGTTATGACCCAGCTTATTCCCATTTCTATAATTAAATCATTATGAACCTTCAATGAGTATTTACATTCTAACATAATGTATTTTATAAATTCTTCATTAGCCTCACATAAGTAACATCTATTAAGGAAGTTTTAACCTATTTTTTAATTATCCATAGCTAAATTTTTATTTTGAGAAAGAAAAATAACTACCTTTGGAATATATTTCTTACCCCATAATTTCTTCCATTGAAATCCTCCACTCATTTATGCCAAGAGTAAATCATAGGATGAATTGAAATTAAAAACGCACTAAAGGGTATGATCCCAAACAATGTAATATTCCTTTGAGTATGAACACACGTGATATGATCTCAATCTATCATTGAGTTTATCAAGAGAATTTTCTTTATGTAAATTTCTTGTTATTTTCTTCAATCCTACCCATCCTTCCTTCCTTTCTATGTAATCACCAAACTACAATATTTGTTCTCCAATTCATTTCTATTTTTGGAAATTTCACTATCCTTATAGAGTGGATGGTTTTCCAACCATGTACCCTCCCAAAGGTGAAATTTTGTTCCTTTACCTACTCTTCATATGACACCCTTCCAAAGCACATATCTAATTTTTGCACAATGATTCCATAAATATGAGCCTCTACAAGGACCTAAGGTAGTCAAAAACCTTTCTACATCTTTATTGTCCAAATACTTATCCTTTAAAATTCTTACCCATAATGAATCCCCTTTATTGATGATCTTACATCCTAATTTTACAACCATGACCTTATTCAAATTTTGGATGTTCCTTAGAACTAATCCCACACTTGATTTAGGACTACTAATTATTTCCCATGCCATAAGATGTAGTCTATTATTTTCTTCTAATCTCAACCATTGGAATCATTTCTAAATACTCTCCACTATGTTTGTAATCTTTCAAGAAATTTTATTGAATAACATAAGCTTATACTGAGACGGGGGGATGAATAGTATAAGACCACTTTTTACTTTTCTTTCCCAAACAATATTATGCAATATATCAATGGCAATATCAACAACAATAATCAAAGAAATGCATAAATCACCACACACAATAGAGATACCAATTTAATGTGGTTCACCCAATGTGGGCTACTCCATAGAGAAAATCTTCCACTAAAATTTTATCAATAAATATCTTGGGAATCCTTCCCTATTACAATATTTATGGACCACTGTCCAAAGGAGATACCAATCCCCTAATCAATTTCATGGATAACTATCCACATGAGACATCAATTCCCTTAGTTGATTCGTGGATCTCTATCCATAGGAGAAATCCTTCTCCTATGCTCTGGTTGGTGATCCTCTATAAGACTACTACCTCCACTGCATTGGATTGTGGATCTCTCTCCACTGAAGAATCCTATACTCACTCATAAGACTCTATCCTCACTACCCTGGCTAATGGATCTCTATCCACTGGAGATGAATATCCTTTGCTCTACCACCTCCAAAGATTACTCTCACCTCTGTCCCAAATATACACTAAACATTGTCCTTCGATCTAGCACAAATATGCTCAATTCATATCTCAAATATGCACTAAACATTGTCCTTCGATCTAGCATAAATCTGCTCAATATCTATCTCAAATCTATACTAAACACTATCCTTCAGTATAGCACAAATTTTCTCAAATTTTGTCTCTAATCTGGCACAAATATGCCCTCAAATCTGCACAAGTTCTCTCAATAACTTGCCCAATCTGCTCAACTAGGAATAGCATATAATATTTAAAAATAAATATTATATCCTATTCCTTTAAACCTCTTCCTTGCCTTGTGGAAAACCACCTGAAGACATTAATGATA
Source organism: Wollemia nobilis (assembly GCA_028583015.1). NCBI lineage: Eukaryota > Viridiplantae > Streptophyta > Pinopsida > Araucariales > Araucariaceae > Wollemia > Wollemia nobilis. The sequence continues at coordinate 2,055,114 of JAQPPZ010002297.1, forward strand.
ATGAAACTTGGACATCAACCTCTTGACATCAATGACAACAAAAATTGCTCATATTTCCAATATTTATAAACTAAGAGAAGATACATGGGGATGAATCAAAGAGTTATTTTCAATAGTTGAAGTTTCCTTGTCTAACTTATAATATTACCCTTCCATACGACTAACTTTTGCTAAAATTTGTCTAGTAATGGATCCCAAACATTATCCTTATATATTCTAGTAAATATTGGGATACAAAGTTAAATTAATTGAAGACCTAAAATATTGCATCCTAGCATTCTAGCTATTCTCCTTGTCTCCCCTTACACATGTTCACAAAAAAAAAAAAAAAAATTAGAGTAAATAATTTGGTGAGACACCTTCTTTTAAAGGTTGAGAATCCTTCTAAACCATCTAGCTTACACTATAGAGGATTTTCTAAGGAGAATCGTGGTATCAATAAATTGCTAGTGGGAAATGGCTATAATAGATGCAAAATGTTTTAATCCAATTATCTTGACTAAATTTTGGTTCATTTTAATACATATTCCCAGAGCTTTCACCATAAGAATGAAAATATAAGTTGATAAATTATCCCCTTTCCTCAATTCTCTTCTACTCCTAAATAATCCCATAAAAAATTATTAATAATAATTAAAAATTGTGAATAAGAGTAACAATTGACCAACCCATGTTCTTCATATTTTTCTAAAGTCACATTTATTGATAAAACTATCCAAGAAGTTCCATGACACCCTATAACAATTCTTATTCATAACTAACTTGAGAACCATACCTTTGCTTTCATCTTTGTCCATAGAATGCAATATTTTGTGCAAAGTTATAACCCCATCTAAAATATATCTCCCCTTTACAATACCTCCTTATTGCTTTGCTATTATTTTTGTAAAGATAATCTTCAACCTTAATGCAATTATCTTTAAAATGATTTTATAATTCATGTTACAAAGGTTTACTAATGTAAATTTCTTGAAGCTTTTTAGTCACTATTTGTTAGAAATTAAAACAAGAAAGATGTTATTGTACTCCTTAAGAATATTTCCTGAAAGATGAGACTCTTGAACTGCAACCACCAAATCATCTCTAACTACATGACAATTGTTTTGAAAAATACCTACCTAAAATCCATCTATCCTTGGTGCCTTTTCCTTTCCCAAAGAAAAATAGAATCTCTTACTTCTTCCTCACTAACTCTCCCTTTCATGAACCATTTATTTTTGGATTTCTACTTCCAAATATATTTCTTCCCTCATAGATTAAAGTTCTTGATTTTTCTAAAAAAGTTGGACATCCATTCATTTTTTTATGAATTCCTCCTCTAAATGGATAAGTTATTACCTCAAGATTTCCTTTTATCTAAATATATTTTAAAAAATAAGCTTATTTCAAACTCTGATCTCCTTCTTCACATGTTTAAGCTTCCTTGCCACAATGAATATCTTGGAGCCTTGAATAGAATAACTCCATAATTTTTTCATTTTATCATAGTTATTAGGATGTATTGGATAATATTATATTATTGTGATATTTTTAGGTAATATAAGGCTTAAAAGGCCATCAGTGGTATTAAATCTACCACAAAACTTTGTCTAGTTTGATAGAGTTTATTGAAGCCATCATTATTAATTGATTTTATCTAGTTTTATAAATTCAATTAAGATTCTATCCACTTTTAAGGTAGTGACACTCCGACTCTATTTTTAAAGGTCATATTAAGTAGAGAGTATGAGGTCTTTCCATTTTTGAAGAATAATTAGTGAAGACTAGGACTCAACTATATTGATAGATGGATGAACCAATAGAAGAATAGTTTGTTATTTGAGGATATTACCAAACCTAATATTTATTTGAAAACATTAAAGTTTTTATAGATTAAATATTGAAAGGTGAATCAACTCTAAGAAATTTGATCAGTTAGGGATAAATCCAACCCTTGACATTGAATATTGAGGTAGAATCAACTCTAAAGATAGTTGATAATTAAGGTACATGCAATGTCACCCTAACATTTATTTAAAGATTTACATATTAAAGTTTAAGGTATAACCAAATTAAATAAAGTTAATCATTTAAGGATGAACCCACCCTAACATTTTAGATTGAAAAAATAAGAGGAACCAAAGTGAAATAGAAATCAATAGTAGACAAGCATAAATATATAGAGTAAAAGTAGGTTCAAGAAATCTACATTGAATATAGAAGGCCAAAGAAGCCTTTATTGAATATAGAAGGCCATAGTAGCCTATTTTGGAAGAATCCTTCATTGAAGGAGATGTTTTTAGAAGAATAAAATATATAAAGTAGAATATGACATAGAAGGCCTATATTGAAGAATAGAGAAGCCAATAAGGCTTACATAAGGATAAAAGGCTAGAGGAAAGCATAATAGAATAAGATCTTATACTATTGATTCTCAAATGACCTACTATCATGTGTTAGGTATTTGTTGAAAGGAAATAGACCTTGATAAAGTATTACTTGAAGAACACAAGCTTATACTGAGAGGGGGGTGAACAGTATAAGACCACTTTTTACTTTTCTTTTCAATTCAATATTATGCAGTGTATAGACAAGAGTATCAATAGCAGTAATCAAGCAATGCACAAAACACCATACACAATAGAGACACCACAGTTTACGTGGTTCACCCAATGTGGGCTACTCCACGGAGAAAATATTTTACTAAAACTTTCTCAATCAATCTCTTTGGGAATCCTTCCCAATTACAATGTTTATGGATCTCTATCCAAAGGAGATGTTGATCCCCTAATCTCAAGTTCGTGGATCTCTTCCATAGGAGAACTCTTTCCCCTTCTACTCTGGCTAGTGATCTTCTAGAAGACTCTGTCTCTCTGCTGCACTGACTGGTGGATCTCTCTCCACTTGAAGACTCCTCACTCAGATCTGTCTTCAACTATTCTGGCTATTGGATCTCTATCCACTGAGACTCTATCCTCTATACTCTGTCACCTCCAAAGCTCTATCAATAGGCTCACTCAGAACCTGCTCAATAGGCTCACTCAGAACTTGTCCAAATTGCTCAACAAGCTCACACAGAACTTGTCCAAATCTGCTCAACAAGCTCACACAAAAAATTTCACCAATCCCCTTCCCCAAGAAGAACTTGCCCAAATCTGCACTAGCAAGCTCACCAAGAACTTGCCCAAAATCTACTCTAGCAAGCTCACCAAGAACTTGCTCAATAATTCAATCTCATAGAAGCATAAAGAGAATTGTTAGAGACTCAATATGTTCTATACTCAAATCCCAATCTCAACTCAAATCAATATTATAGAAGCATAAAGAGAATTGTTAGAGACTCAATATGTTCTATCCTCAAATCTCAATCTCAACTCAAATCAAAAAAAATTTAAGACTAATATTCTATCTAAATCTAATCTCAACTCAAATCCAGAATATAGAATAGTTTGTTTCATGGAACTTGAACAACCACTTCACACAATCACTTGACTAGGCTCAAACAACTCTTCTCAACCAACTACCACAAGGAACAACTCTTTCTTACAAACCCTAGTCCAAGCATGTATCAACCAACTCAAATGTTTCCAACAATGCTCAACCACAAATCTCACATAACAATGATACTCATGTTTTTCTCAAACCCTATCTCAGGTTTTTCACACTACTAATGGCTTCAACAACAATGCTTATAAAACAAGGTTTAATAGCAACTCTCAACCCAGAAAACCTTGAGACATTCAACCAACTACTTTCGAAAAGGAAACCACAATTAATCCTTTTCTCTCCAATGATATTTCAGAAATCAACCACCATAAACAATCAATAGGAGAATGTGCCCATACCTTTTATGAAGATGAAGAAGCCTTTTGGTTGTCCACAAAATCTGTCTCACTCAACACACTTTCTTTTTCAACTTTCAACAAGGGTTAGAGATCTTGATTAATAACACAACAATAACATCCAAATAACACCTTATTACTCCTACTCAATAACATACACCATGTCACTTCATAAATGAATTAATCTCTTTTGAAAAAGAACAAAGCAACCTTCACTTTTGAACCTCTTTACAAAATCAGAAATATCTCTTTACACACACCTTATTTCTCCCTCTAAGCAAGTTAATCAAATAGCCCTCGGAATAAGCTTTCCAACGATATATAATATGATATACTTCTAAAAAATAAATCACCAGAAATCTCTCCTTTTTTAAACATGCATCATAACCCTTATTCCTCCTAGGGCAACTTTAGAAAAATAAAATATATTTAAAAATTATTAACTTGCCTCTGTCCCTAATGGGATTCGATCTCGTGACCTTCCTTGCTCAGTGCCTTAACCACAACCAACCTGCCATTGGGCCACACGCCCTCACGTGCTCAAAAGGAGCACACAACAAAACCTTATGCCGTGAATATCTGTGCCCTTCGAAAACAAAACGTGCTTCACGCGTTTCAACACAACAAAACACCTCCGACAAGAATCGAACGCAGGACCTCCTGCTTCACACACAATGCATGAACCACTAGGCCAAGGAGGCCTATACATTTGGCTTTACTCCACAATAGTCTCTTCAACGAACGCAAAAATCGTAAGCCTTTTAAAACCCTTTTCACACACACTTCGACACACGATGCGCAAGCTCTTTTACCATTCGAATCCAAATATCAAATCGAGCGCTTAGGGAAATAAATCGAAACTTTGGGCATATATATATGTCCTCCTCCTTTCCTTTGACGTCGGTGCTATAATTTAAATATTAGTTTTATGCCTTTTCCTTTCTTTGACGTCGGCGCTATAAATTAAATTTAATTTTAATTTTAAATTTAAATTTTAAATAATTTAAAATTTAAACTTAAATATTTAAAATTAAATATCTCCATCACTAGGGCACCTTTTTTGATGAAACGAAAAGCCAACCTGGGTTTTAAGAAAAACCCATTTCAAATCTGCCATCCATGGTTTTAAATAAAACCTTTTATTTTGCCTACCTTGGTTTTCACAAAAACCTTGTATATATCCATGCTCTCCAAAATATCATAAATGCTCATTTATGAAATGCTTTGGCCACCAAAACTCAATGTGATCCATGTGACATCAATGACAACATAAAATCACTCAAATTTCCAACAATCTCCCCCTTTGTCATTGATGGCAACACCTCTATTGTAAATCACCACAATCACTGCAAAAACCATCTCTGAGAATCAAAGTTGCTCCCCCTGACTCAATACTCTCTATGGAGGCTGCTCCCCCTAACTCAATGCTCTCTTTGGAGGCTGCTCCCCCTAACTCAATGCTCTTCCCCTTACTCAAATCTCTCCCCCTTTGACATCAATGGCAAAAGGGACACCTATGGGGCTAAAAGATATGACTCTTAAGCTTAGCCCCCTCACCACCTTCTCTCTTGAGGTGATTAATTTTGGGGTGGGAGTACTTTTACTCCCAACTATTCTCTCAAATGCTCAAACGTTTCTCTTGGTAATGGTTTTGTAAATATGTCTGCAATCTGATCTTTTGTAGGAACATATTCCAATTTTACTTGTTGCTCTGTAACCTGCTCTCTTAAAAAATGATACTTGATTGGAATGTGCTTTGTTCTGGCATGCATTACTGGATTCTTCGAGATACTTATAGCACTAGTATTATCACACAGAATAGGAATGGGATGATCATGTTCTATACTAAAATATTTAAGAGTCTGTTTCATCCATAATACCTGTGAACAACATGTTGCCGCTGCAATATATTCTGCCTCTATTGTGGAAAGTGACATTGATGGTTGTTTCTTGCTTAGCCAAGAAACTAGGCAATCACCAAGAAAGAATGCTCCTCCGCTTGTGCTTTTTCTATCATCAATATTTCCTGCCCAATCTGCATCTGTGTAAGCTATGAGAGTGAACTTGCTACTTCTAGGATACCATAGACCATACTCCATTGTTCCTTTGAGATATCTGAGTATTCTTTTCATTGTTGTCACATGTGATTCTTTTGGAGCTGCTTGAAATATTCCCACTAAACCAACTGCCTATATTATATCTGGTCTTGTGGTTGTAACATATAATAGGCTACCAATCATAGATCTGTATAGAGTTTGATTTGCATCAGGAGATTCATCATCTTTGCTTAATTTGCACCCTGTAACCATTGGAGTGCTAACTGGCTTACTATCTTCCATTTTGAATTTCTTCAACATCTCTTTTATATACTTTGTTTGTGAAAGAAATATCCCTTTTTCTAATTGTGAAATCTGTAGTCCGAGGAAAAAGGTTAATTCACCAAGCATAGACATTTCAAATTCATTAGTCATGTTTCTTGCAAATTCTTGGCACATTCTGTCATTGCTACCCCCAAAAATAATATCATCCACATAAACTTCCACAATCATCAAATCATTTCCCTTATTTTTAATATACAGATTGCTATCAATTGTTCCCTTTCTGAAACCTTGCTCTCGAAGATATTTATCCAGTCTTGAATACCATGCTCTGGGAGCTTGCTTTAAGCCATAAAGAGCCTTTTTCAATCTGCATACATAATCTGGCTTATCTGCTTGATTAAACCCATCTGGTTGTTCTATGTAAACTTCTTCTTCTAAGTGACCATTCAGAAATGCTGATTTGACATCCATCTGATATACTTTGAAATTCCTGTAGCTTGAAAGTGCCAGAAACATCTGTATAGCTTCCAATATTGCAACTGGTGCAAAGGTCTCATCAAAATCAATTCCTTCTACTTGTGCATACCCTTTACACACCAATATTGCCTTGTTTCTGATGACTTGACCATCTTCATTCAGTTTGTTCCTATAGACCCATTTAGTACCAATTACATTTTTTCCTTTTGGTCTTGGAACTAATTCCCAAGTCTTACTTTTTTCAATCTGATCTAGTTCTTCCTTCATTGCTTTAATCCAACATTCATCACTTTCTACCTCTCTGAAATCCTTTGGTTCTATCTTCGATAGTAGTGAAACATTTGCTTGTTCTGTTGAGCCTATGATTCCTCTTCTTGTCCGTCTTACATCAGGGCTGCCAATGATCAAGTCCTCTGGATGATTTTTTTGAATATATCTTGATGAAGTTTTGGAAGGTATATTCTGCACATCTTCTTCATCTGAATCTTCACCCATTTCTTCCTGACAACTTTCTTCTTCTTCAAGAATATCTTCCTGAGGTGGCTCATTTATTCTTGTTCTTTCATCAACTCTGACATTTATACTTTCCACCATGGTATGTGTTCTTTTATTGTAGCATCTGTAGGCCTTACTCTTTGTAGAGTATCCAAGAAAAATACCTTCATCGCATCTAGGATCAAACTTGCCCAAGTCCTTATCCTCTCTTTTGATATAACACTTACTTCCAAAAATTCTGAAGTAGTTTACTGTGGGAGGTCTTCCTTTCCAAAACTCATATGGAGTCTTATGTTGCTTTGTTCTAACTTGAGCTCTATTCATAACATATATTGTTGTACTGATTGCTTCCTTCCAAAACCCATCTGAGATTCTTGATTCATTTAGCATTGCTCTGGCCATATTCTCAAGAGTTCTATTCTTTCTTTCTACTACTCCATTTTGCTGAGGAGTCCTGGCTGTTGAGTATTCTTTTTTGATTCCATGTTCTACACAAAACTCAATGAATTCTGTAGAGATGAATTCCCCTCCTCTATCTGATCGCAAACACTTGATCTTATTTCCTATTTCATTTTCTACCATTTCTTTGAATACTTTGAAATGCTCAAATGCCTCTGATTTTTCTTTCAGAAAAACAACCCAAGTCATTCTAGAATAATCATCTATGAACAACATGAAGTAGCTTTCACCCTGTAGGATTTTGGTTCTCATAGGACCACATAAATCAGTATGAATCAATTCTAAAACCTTGGAAGAGGAATATTCTTTTGCCTTGAAACTTGATCTTGTCTGCTTTCCATACCGACACTGTGCACAAATTGTATTTGAAGGTCTTTTTATCTTTGGTAGATCTCTGACAATTTATTTGTTGCTTATCCTTACTATGTTGTCGAAGTTCAAATGACACAACCTTTTATGCCATAACCAACTTTCTTCTTCTTGAGATAGAAGACATTTTTCCCTTTTTATTTCGTTGAACATGTAGAGATTGTTATTGGTTCTTCCTACATTTGCAACAAGCTTCCCTATTTTTGTTTCCCTGATTTTGCATCCTGTAGAGGAAAAAGTAACTGTGTACCCTCGATCACAAAGCTGACTTACACTCAGTAGATTGTGTTTTAGACCCTCAACATAGAGTACACCCTGTGTAGTAGTTTTTCCATCATCCAAACTTAAAGTTCCTCTCCCTTTGATTTTAGTTGAAGCATTATCACCAAATCTCATAGATCCATTGTTGTTCCTTTTTAGAGAAATGAACTTTTCTTTATACCCAGTCATATGACTAGAGCACCCACTATCAATATACCATCTGTCCATCCTATAACCCAGTAGAATCTACCTTCAAGCTTGTTAGTCTTTCTGAAGGAACCTGCTCTGATACCAATTGAAGAACACAAGCTTATACTGAGAGGGGGGTGAACAGTATAAGACCACTTTTTACTTTTCTTTTCAATTCAATATTATGTAGTGTATAGATAGCAGTATCAATAGAAGTAATCAAGCAATGCACAAAACACCATACACAATAGAGACACCACAGTTTACGTGGTTCACCCAATGTGGGCTACTCCACGGAGAAAATATTTTACTAAAACTTTCTCAATCAATCTCTTTGGGAATCCTTCCCAATTACAATGTTTATGGATCTCTGTCCAAAGGAGATGTTGATCCCCTAATCTCAAGTTCATGGATCTCTTCCATAGGAGAACTCTTTCCCCTTCTACTCTGGCTAGTGATCTTCTAGAAGACTTTGTCTCTCTATTGCACTGACTGGTGGATCTCTCTCCACTTGAAGACTCCTCACTCAGATCTATCTTCAATTATGTTGGTTGTTGGATCTCTATCCACTGAGACTCTATCCTCTATACTCTATCACCTCCAAAGCTCTATCAATAGGCTCACTAGAACTCAAACTACTCAACAAGCTCACACAGAACTTGTCCAAATCTCTCAACAAGCTCACACAGAACTTGTCCAAATATGCTCAACAAGCTCACACAGAACTTGTCCAAATATGCTCAACAAGCTCACAAAGAACTTGCCCAAATATCAACAAGCTCACCAGAACTTGCCCAAATCTACACTAGCAAGCTCACCAAGAACTTGCCCAAATATGCACTAGCAAGCTCACCAAGAACTTGCCCAAAAAATCTCTAGAAAGCTCACGAAGAACTTGCTCAATAATTCAATCTCATAGAAGCATAAAGAGAATTGTTAGAGACTCAATATGTTCTATACTCAAATCCCAATCTCAACTCAAATCAATCTTATAGAAGCATAAAGAAATGAACTCAATATGTACCCAAATCAACAACAAACAAGCATAAAGAGAATTGTTAGAGACTCAATATGTTCTATCCTCAAATCTCAATCTCAACTCAAATCCAGAATATAGAATAGTTTGTTTCATGGAACTTGAACAACCACTTCACACAATCACTTGACTAGGCTCAAACAACTCTTCTCAACCAACTACCACAAGGAACAACTCTTTCTTACAAACCCTAGTCCAAGCATGTATCAACCAACTCAAATGTTTCCAACAATGCTCAACCACAAATCTTCACATAACAATGATACTCATGTTCTTCTCAAACCCTATCTCAGGTTTTTCACACTACTAATGGCTTCAACAACAATGCTTATAAAACAAGGTTTAATAGCAACTCTCAACCCAGAAAACCTTGAGACATTCAACCAACTACTTTCAAAAAGGAAACCACAATTAATCCTTTTCTCTCCAATGATATTTCAGAAATCAACCACCATAAACAATCAATAGGAGAATGTGCCCATACCTTTTATGAAGATGAAGAAGCCTTTTGGTTGTCCACAAAATCTGTCTCACTCAACACACTTTCTTTTTCAACTTTCAACAAGGGTTAGAGATCTTGATTAATAACACAACAATAACATCCAAATAACACCTTATTACTCCTACTCAATAACATACACCATGTCACTTCATAAATGAATTAATCTCTTTTGAAAAAGAACAAAGCAACCTTCACTTTTGAACCTCTTTACAAAATCAGAAATATCTCTTTACACACACCTTATTTCTCCCTCTAAGAAAGTTAATCAAATAGCCCTCGGAATAAGCTTTCCAACGATATATAATATGATATACTTCTAAAAAATAAATCACCAGAAATCTCTCCTTTTTTAAACATGCATCATAACCCTTATTCCTCCTAGGGCAACTTTAGAAAAATAAAATATATCTAAAAATTATTAACTTGCCTCTGTCCCTGACGGGATTCGATCTCGTGACCTTCCTTGCTCAGTGCCTTAACCACAACCAACCTGCCATTGGGCCACATGCCCTCACGTGCTCAAAAGGAGCACACAACAAAACCTTATGCCGCGAATATCTGTGCCCTTCGAAAACAAAACGTGCTTCACGCGTTTCAACACAACAAAACACCTCCGACAAGAATCGAACGCAGGACCTCCTACTTCACACACAATGCATGAACCACTAGGCCAAGGAGGCCTATACGTTTGGCTTTACTCCACAATAGTCTCTTCAACGAACACGAAAATCGTAAGCCTTTTAAAACCCTTTTCACACACACTTCGACACACGATGCGCAGGCTCTTTTACCATTCGAATCCAAATATCAAATCGAGCGCTTAGAGAAATAAATCAAAACTTTGGGCATATATATATATATATATATATATATATATATGTCCTCCTCCTTTCCTTTGACGTCGGTGCTATAATTTAAATATTAGTTTTATGCCTTTTCCTTTCTTTGACGTCGACGCTATAAATTAAATTTTAATTTTAATTTTAAATAATTTAAAATTTAAACTTAAATATTTAAAATTAAATATCTCCATCACCGGGGCACCTTTTTTGACGAAACGAAAATCCAACCTGGGTTTTAAGAAAAACCCATTTCAAATCTGCCATCCATGGTTTTAAATAAAACCTTTTATTTTGCCTGCCTTGGTTTTCACAAAAACCCTGTATATATCCATGCTCTCCAAAATATCATAAATGCTCATTTATGAAATGCTTTGGCCACCAAAACTCAATGTGATCCAAAATCATGCTCCATGTGACATCAATGAAAACATAAAATCACTCAAATTTTCAAAATTACTAGCCATAATAGAATTTGAAGAGTTGTTGGAATAGTAAAGAAGAAGATCAAACTAGTGATAAAATATGAAGTGAACTAAGTAAATTGGTCTAAAGATAAAGTAAGAAGTAAACCAAGTGAACCAGGTGAACTAGTCACCTATGATAAGATAGAAAAGTTGAACTAGCAACCTGTGCTAATAGAGAAGAGGTAAACCAATCGCTTATGATAATAGAGAAGAGGTAAACTAGTCACCTTGTTGTAATAGATAAGAGGTGAATTAGTTCCCTATTATAAATAAAGGTAAACTAGTCACCTTGTGATAATAGAGGAGAGGTGAATTAGTCACCTGATATATAAGAAAGTAAACTGGAGTTTATTGTGATGAAAAGAAAAGAAACATTGTAATTTGAAGCTATGGAGAATGCAGAACTTATTGAAGTTATATGCAACAACAAAGTCCTCATGTGAAGAGAATTCAAGAAGCTCAACATCTATTGGAGTCACCTGAACAAAAAAAAAGAACAAAAATTTAGTTCTAATCATGAATGTGAGGTAAATCACCTAAATAAAGTAATAAAATGATAATCTATTGCTAATTATTGGATAAAAACATTAAACAAACTAACTAGGATGAAATATTCATGAGTGTAACAAAAATGAATAGCTAGTGAGGTGAATCAAATGGATGAGTTAGGGAAAATTATTGTAAGAACAAGAGGAGTAACACTAAATGAACTACACAATTAGCATTTATTTGGGGAAGAGAGCATAGCAATAATCTCATAAAGAGAAAAAGAAATAATCAAATATTTATAAAGTTAAAATAAATATTCCAGCTATTCATCCACATGAACCTTGTGAGAATGAGAGATTTCAAGTAGTTTATGATTCAGATCACAGGACCTAACTTTACTCCATGGGAAAATAAGATGAGATCAATACTTGTTGTTTAGAAATATTGGAAAGTAGCAAATAGGTAGAAGATATAGTTGGAAGATATAAATTTAAATATTAATATGCAAATGCTCTTATGCTAATAATATTTGCTATATTATATGAGATTCAAGCACACATAAGTGAGGTTAAAACTTCAGAAACCTCTTGGAAAAGTTATGCATAATATGAAACTATGAATTTACACTTGTAATCACAACTATATTCACTTGAAGTTTATGATGGAGAAAACACAAAATATTTTCTCTAAAGGGTAGTAAAATTAAACTCTAAACTACAAACTATGGGAGAGAAAGTGGAAGAAAAATTCCTGTTCAATTTACACTAATAGCACTTCAAAAAATATTAAAGAAACCACTCACCTCCCTTTAAGTGATAAACATAACTTTATCCTTTGATGAATTGGTCACAATGCTTTAGGAATATAAAATAAAAAACCAAGCCAAAGATGAAATTACAAATAATGCTTATATTTTAACAAACAATATGTGAAATAATACTGCCTCATAATCACATCATCAACCTGAATGGAAAATAAAATATTGTCACATATGTAACAATGAAGGTCATAACACCATTTAATTTAGATAAAATTCCCTAAATCAATCAAATCAACTGTATAGACATTTTCAAAGATACCAGTAGAGATGGCATCAACCTAATCATCAATGATACACATTAGTACAAAAATGCTATCCAAAATAGGAAAATCAAAGAGGAAACTTGATCCAATAAGTGTAGGAAATAGAGAACACTAATGAGGAAGAAAAAATAATTCATATAGATCTCAATGGGGAGAATTATAGATCTCTCCATTCTCTAGTTAATTTAAGAAACAAATTGAATTAATAAATAATGTACAAATAAAATTGATAAGCAATGTGGTAAAAATAGTAATGAAAATGATAACATTGATAACAAAACACAAATTATTAAAAAATTTAAAAAAACATGGACAAAAATATAATCGATGGATGTGCCAAAATTGCATTTTTTAAAAAAGAACAAATAATTCTTGTCAAGAAAAAATTAAAATACATTATGGATGGATAAATAGAATAAAATGAAACAAAATTAAGGAAATGCTAAAATATTTTTACAAAAATAAAATAAGTCTAATAAGCATAGATTTGTACCTAAGTTGTGCATAAAAAGAAGAAGATACAGGTAACAAATTAGAGGGATATATATAATGCCAAAACTTTAAGTAGTACCATAGTTAGATTAGAAATACCAAGACCAAAATGAATTATTGAAAATATATGAAGGCAACAAATCTTCTTACCAAATAATGTAGTACAGGGTGGTGTTGGAGGTATTACATTATTTGGTAACTTGTAATGTTAATTAAATTACCATTTAAATAATTTAGATTAAGGTGTGTTTAATATTTGAGTATATAGTAGATGTCATATAAATAAGTGCATAGTTATGTAAGTGAGGTGTCATGTTAGTAAGTGTGAGTTATGTAAGTGAAGTGTCATGTTAATAAGTGTGGAGTTATGAGTTGTGTAAGAGTTTGTCATTTAGTATGTACAAACATGAGATTCTTTGTCCTCGTGTGGATATGTGAAGAGTTAGATCACCCATGAGTGTGAGGAGATAAATAGTTTATGTAAGTATAAAGGTCAAGAGTATTTTGAATATGGAGTCTCATGTATGTAAATATTGAAGATAAAGATTTAAAATAGGTGATTGAAAAAGCATTGCATTTCAATGCATTTCTTAAGTAGATATCTCAATAATATTCAATGAGTTATTGTTCATTGTTGTTATGGATTGAATGTATAAATTTGTGAGAACATATTATCCTAATTTATTATGAGATCCTAGAAGTGTTAAATTGCTAACAATCAAGTATTCTCTTATAATAGTCTTGGGTTATGGAGTGGATGTCATTTTGGGAGATATTGTGGAGTGGTTCCTTCCTTGCAGAATAACATTGACATTTTCCTACCTGAAGGGTATAATCACATCTTGTCTTATGTGGATTAATTAATATGGTCGATTTATTTAATATTTACCATATTTTAGATTCCTTTATATTTATGCAAAGGAAAGGTTCATACCATTCATACCAAATGGTATCTAAGCAATAATTCTAGTAAAGTGGGAATTGTTTTTTGGATTACATTTTGGTAATTTTTTCCTAAAATATGTATCAATTTTTTAGAGTCATATATTTATGTAAAGTTGTCTAGTTTGGACAATTCTTGCACCATTTTGTTCAAAATTTAAATATATTCAAATCAAGTGATCATATAAATGAATCCGAGTAATATTTAAGGAGATATGACCCTATAAAGTCAATTATTTGGAATAAGGCACTGACATTTTTTAAATTATATTTTCTCTAGAAAAATAAAATTCGATATATCTTTTAGTTGAAGTATGTGTAGGGAATGAATCCCTAAAATCCCACTTCAAATCCAAAGAAAACTCAATCAGAAGTGGGATAAGCCAAGATAATGTAGTCGTACCTATAATCAAAAGGAAAATAAATCCAAGGAAAAGTGGATGGCCTCAAAAGCCATGCCAACTATTGGATCCTCCACCTATGGCTGGAACTCATATTTTATCAAAATATTGCCATACCAAGGGTGATAAGGCATATAGACCATTGATTTTAAATCCAATAATCCATGTAGTCCTTTTTATGGAGGAGAGAATTGAAAATAAGAAAAGGCTTTGAGAAAGCCTAGAAATAGACATGTAGCAAAAAATCAATATCCAAAGAATGAAATTGCTAGCACTTTAAAAATGAATGCCCTCCATTGGCTGAAGGAGGTTCCACCTCATCCAAAGATATATGGAAACTACATGTGCAAGGAGGTAAGAAAAGGAGCATTTAATAAGAACACATTCCATTGGCCACAAAGCTTAAATTTCATTACCAAGCTAGTAAGAATAAACAATGTCTAAACTGTAATAATTGATCTCGTGACACTTTTTCTTTCTCTTCCTTCCTATACTTTTTGAGTTGTGAAAATGCGACATGTCGCGAAATTGTGACACTTTTCAAATTTACTTTCTCTCTCCTATTTTAGTCACGAAAATGCGACATGTCACGAAATCATGAAACTTTTCAAAATTTACTCTCTTTCTTTGAACTTGTCACGAAATCATGACACTTCTTCCTGCTTTCTCTTTTTCTTCTAACATGTCGCGAAATCGCTATAATTTTTCCACTTGTCCTTTTCTCTGCCAACATGTCGCGAAATCGTGACAGTTTTTCCACTTGCCTTTTTCTCTTCCAACATGTCACAAAATTGTGATAGTTTTTCTTGCTTCTTTTCTCTCTTCCAACATGTCATGAAATCATGATAGTTTTTCCACTTGCCTTTTTCTCTGCCAACATGTCACAAAATCGCGATAGTTTTTCCTGCTTCTTCTCTCTCTTCCAACATGTCATGAAATCATGACAGTTTTTCCACTTGCCTTTTTCTCTACCAACATGTCATGAAATTGTGACAATTTTTCTTGCTTCTTCTCTCTCTTCCAACATGTTGCAAAGTCATGATATTTTTTCTTGCCTACTGTATATGTCGTGATATTGTGACACTTTTCTTACTTGTCTTTTTCTTTGATATTTTGCATATGGGCCACCTTGGTATTCTTGGACAATCACTGTACATACTTTGAGCAACCTTTGAACTCCTGTCCTCTGCATCTAAATGGATTTTGAACTACTTGTCCACTGCATCATTAGATCTAACTAATTGTGTTGACAACAATGACAATACTCTCGCTGCACCTTGCTCAACAAGATGAGATGCATTCGTACATCCCTAATGATTATCTAGAGCAATGGGAATTCGAGACATGGATATCAAATCTTGATAAGGTATTTAAGCCCATTGGTATGGTATCATATAGGGTTATGCATAGTGGCTAATAATCATTAATTGATGAATATTTGGATTTTTTAAATTTGGAATTGGCTAATATTGGGGACCCTTGATCGGATCCCATTAGCCTAAAATTTTTGGGTGCAATTTTTTTTTGGGTCAATTCTCCCCAGTTTTATAATAATTTAACCACTTTAAGTTTAAATTACCAATATTGCCCTTGAGAATAGTGGACCTTCTACATGATTTTGAACAATATTTGCCTAGATTTTGAAATTGATTCTCACCATTTTTATAAATACATTTTGGGATCAACCCCTTATGCATAACCCTGGGATGATCGTAACTAGGTAATCATTTATAGATCATTTAAATCTTGTACATATAAAATACATATATGTGTGTAGAATAAGACATTGGGAAGAATGATAATAAAATCTTTTGGATACCAAATAAATAAAGGTTTACATGGACTAAACTTATAATGTTTCTAACTAAAACATCTGATTGAGAAGAAGGTACATCTACACGAAGAAATGTTACATGATAGTGGTAAGGAAAGAGCTCCATCTACCATTCAGTAAAAGCTCATCCAAGGATAATTAACACTGGGAAGACACATGCCAAATCCAATAGCATACCTCACAATAGTAATGGGATTCTCAACAAAAATAAGCAATTTCATGTTTTTGTAGGGTATGTTGACAATTTATGCAAATAAAAGGTGGCCAATGATTGATAATATTGTTTAAAGCTAGCCATCTCACTAGAATCACCATCCACCACCTAACCTAAGAAACCTATGGAATGGAAAAGGGGATAACCACCATAGTAGAGTGAAAAAGAGGAGGAGCTAGACTAGAAAAAATAAATAGGCCTAAAGATTTAGTTTATCAAGATATTGATGCTATGAGAATATTAAAAAGGCTGGAAAGGGAAAATTTGTGTGAAGAATTGACATATTAAAAAATTCCTAAGCTATGACACAATGATAATCACTTATACTAGACAAGATAAGAAGTGTGACCCTTTTGATGGTATCTAAGCCAACCTTCATTAAATGATAAGCCCCAAAA
This sequence comes from Wollemia nobilis, assembly GCA_028583015.1. Lineage (NCBI taxonomy): Eukaryota > Viridiplantae > Streptophyta > Pinopsida > Araucariales > Araucariaceae > Wollemia > Wollemia nobilis. The sequence continues at coordinate 2,072,203 of JAQPPZ010002297.1, forward strand.
CATTTTTGGTGGTACTAAAGGGATCCACCATCAATAAGTTATTTACCTATCTGATGACCTTAAATCCACTCTCCCCATAAAAGGGTGGGTTCGAGAAATAAACCATCCTTTCCTAGTGATTGGGTTTCACTTGCTCACAAAACAAAACCCAAGATCCAAAAATAATGGAAGGTAGCAAAAGGGAGGAGGGAAAAGCATACAAATATAAGGTTGGTAAGATCACCAAAAGCATATCAAACCATAAAATTTTCCCCTCCCAAGGGATGTGGTAAAATACATTAGAGGAAATTTGGGCATATTTTCCATGTGCCTGATGATCCAACTTAAAGAACCACATCATAATATCAAGAAGTAAGAAAGGATTGAGGCCAAAGCAAAAGGCAACCTCCACTTAGAAATATTAAACCTAAGATAGTGACCATCCTCCTTCCCTTCACACATCTCACTTTCTTTATATTATTTTACATTTTTGTTGTTTCTTTAGATTTCAATTTTGACTCCACACCTAATGGAAAAGGCAAAAAGTTTTGGTTCACCCATTTTTAGTAGGTTGAAATGCCTTAGGAGCCACCAAATTTGAAGGGAAATTTTTCCTATAGCCTTGCTTCACTCCAAATAATAGTCAATCAAAAGTAGTACACGCTAAGGCAATGTAGATGGAAGGTGTATGCTTCTATCCTTTAGTTAGAAGGAAAATAACTCTAAAGAAATTTGGATAGAATTAGAGGTCATATCAACCTTTAGATCCTTCACTTATGACTAGCACTCACATTTTCTATAATCTAGCTATATCAAGGGAAAAAAAAGCCCATAGACCATAAAATTTCAATCTAATGGTTTGCATGGTCCATCTGACAAGGGATAGCATGGGAAAGAAGAAAAGGCTTTAGAAAATCCTAGCACTAGACATGTGGTGATTAGTCAAGAGCCCAAGAATAAAAGTACTAGGACTTAAATGACAAAGTCCCACCATTGGTTGAAGGAGTTTCCATTTCATCTTAAGACACATGACAATTTTAGACACAAGGAAGCAAGCAAAGGATCATTTCACAAGAATACCTTCCATTGGATACAAATATTGACTTTCATGGCCAAGTCTATCAGAACCAACCATGTGTTAGCCACACTACCCACCATACATATCAACCTACCTATTGTTGTCATTGCACAACCTACCCAAATTGGAGATTCAATTGAAATTATAGCTTAATTGCATTGAATTACAATTGCTTCTCATAGCTTGGATAAATATATTTTTAAGTTATCTTTTAGGGGTTTTCAAGATTTTATGATTATTGTTCTTATAATTAGTTATGAGCTTAAAATGACTATAAATTTTTCTATAGAGCTCAGTTTGACATGATTCAAATCTTGATGGAAATATCTCAAGATTATATTTACAATGGTATCAAATTCACATACACAACATCAATATTTCTAAATATTAAACTAAAATACCATTCAACAATTTTAATTTCCCATAGTAGTCCATGAATTTTAAAGGGCTATATTTTCAGATGCACAATGAATTTTAAATTTATGTCATTTTTTTTAGATACCCATTTGGTGAAATTAGAAATGTGGAAAGTTTCATAAAAAAATTTAAGATACCATATTTTTACATTGCAGGACTATTTTGAGCTCCTAATCATGCATTAATTTCATAGTTGCAATAATATAAGGTTTGTTATCCATAAAAACAAGTTTTAAGCCAACTTTCTAACAAATTTAAACATAACCAGGTTAATTGTCTGTTGTATCGCTAGTTAAATCACCCATTTTAAATCCTCATTAGCACTAGAAAATAATTTCAAAGTTGAATTCATTTTTTTTCATCCATCAAAAATGATGTCACATATCCCTTCAATATCTCATAAAATCATATACACCTTTTTTAAATAAACTAAGATGAGGTCCTTGAATGACCCTAATATTTTGAATACATACACACCCTTTCTTTTACTAAAATATGGGAAGCCATTAAGCTTGATAAAAATCAAGATAAATATATTAAAGCTTTCATCACTAACGTCGAAACCTTTAAATACAAAAAAATAAGATATTTTATTGGCTGAAAAAATGATAGCAAGGGATCAAAGCCGAGAGATCTAACAGCTCAAAAACAATACTAGTAGATACTAGGCCAGAGCCAAGAGATATTGAGTCATATGTAGAAGCACTAAGATGCAATTTTATTGGATAAAAAATGGACAACTAGGGAGCATAGCTAGGATATCTGATGGTTGGAAATACTCTCAGTCAAAAAGCACTAAGTTGTGATTTTATTAGTTAAAAAATGGATGGCCAAGGACCATAGTTGGAAGATTTTATGGTTGGAAATACACTCAAAGTTGAAAAGCATTAAGATGCAATTTTACTGGCTAATATAATGGATAGCTAGGGAGTATATCCAAGATATCTAATGGTTGGAAATATGCCCAAAGTCAAAAAGCACTATGATGTGATTTTATTGGCTAAAAAATGGATGGCCAAGGAGCATAGTTGGGAACTCTGATGGGTCATAAATATAGTTGGGATATTAATGGCCCAAACACGAGGAATGAAGTGCAAAAATTTGATTGGTCATGATTATGTCATATAAATTCATTTGATAAGATTTGAATTTGAATTTTTTCTATGTCTATGCATTCCTTTCCCTTTCGACACTAAATATTAAATTTTCCTATGTGCTCATATATCTCTGGTACAAAGGTTTAGAAAACCTAAGATAATAAAAGAAATAATTTCACCCCTTCATCTATATGCTCTCATTAAAATCACAAAATAATATTGAAAAATCTAAACATTTGACTTAATACTTGGGATACAAAATTAAATCAAATCAAATAACCAATTGATGCAGGAGCATCCGATGGCAGAAAATCAAGGATGTCGTGATATCGCGACATGTCAGGATTTTGTGACCCAAAAGGCGAAGAGAAAGCAACGAGCGAAGAAGTCACGAAATCACGACATGTCATGATTTCGCGACCAAAAGAAAGAAAGAAGAGCCAAAAAGGAAGATGTCGCGATATCGCGACCCGAAGGAGAAGAAGACAACGAGAAAGAAAAATGTCACGATATCGCAACATGACCCGAAGGAGAAGAAGACGAGAAAGAAAAATGTCACGATATCGCGACATGACCCAAAGGAGAAGAAGACAACGAGAAAGAAAAATGTCGTGATATCACGACCCGAAGGAGAAGAAGACAACGAGAAAGGAAAATGTCGTGATATCATGACATGTCATGATATCATGACCCGAAGAAAAGAAATGTTGCAAGGAAGGAAAAATGTCGCGATATCGTGACATGTCACGATATCGCGACCCGAAGGAGAGAAAGGCAGCAAGGAAGAAAAATGTCACGATATCGCGACATACTATTGGTTCTCTGTTCGAAAAAGCTCGCATTCCTAGACGGTGTTTTTTGAGGTGGTCAAGGCCTCATTAATGCATGATTTCTTGCCCGGTAAGCTTGTTGAGCATGGCGGCCAATCGAAGACTGCACCCAGAGGTCATACGGCTCATCAATGCATGTTTTCATGGCTAACCCGGTGGTAGTTGCCAGTTAGGGAAAAATGTAAAGGTTCAGTGAGGCAGGATGGATTCTGGCAGGTGGGTCATTAATGGCCTAGAGGGTCGGGGCCTTGGGGGAGACCCAGACATGGGTTATAGAGGAGGTGGTGCATCAAAAAAAGGGGGAGGGGCTGAGAACAAGAAACTAGGCCTGTTGGCTAGTATTGTAATTTTCTTGAAAGTTTAATGAAATGAAAGCTTGAGTGATTCTCTGTGATTCTGTGTCCCCATCAAGTGGTATCAGAGTAGGAGTTCCTGAGTGTGTGAGCAGATCGCCGAAAGTGAGGCAGCTTGCACCAAGATCTATGGAAGGGTTGTGAGAAGAGAGTGAAGTAGAATGCCTCCACGAAGAAACCATGGTGGTGGGAGAAATATGGTGCCAGCAGAAGATTTTAGGGCTCTGTAGAGGCAAGTTTAGGCCCTGCAAGAGGAGCTGCGCAGAGGACTTGAACCCAGAGGAGAAGAAGGAAGTGAAGATGAAGTTGATGAAGAAGAGGACCAGTTTGAGGAAGAAGAAGAGGTTGTAGATCCTGCACAAGCCAGGTTATACAGAGCCATCTCTCAGATTGGAAAGAGACCGAAGATGGAGGTTTCTACGTATTCTGGAAATCTTGATCCAGAGGAGTTGATTGACTGGATCAATGATTTGGAAGAATACTTTGAGTATGAAGAGATTGAAGATCCTGATAGGGTCAGGTTTGCTAAGACCAAGCTGAAGGGTCATGCCAACATATGGTGGAAAGGAGTACAGCTGGAAAGAAATAGAAGAGGAAAGGAGAGAATAACCAGGTGGGATAGGATGCTGGAGAAGTTGAAGAGGCAGTTCATCCCAGATGACTATGAGATGGATCTGCTAAAGAAAATGCAAGGTTTGAAGCAAGCAAGCAAGTCTGTTAAAGAATACATAGAAGAGTTTTACAAGATTGTAATCAGAATAGGCCATTTAGAGGCCAACAAGGAGAAGGTAGCCCATTATATTAATGGGTTACGAGCAAGTATTCAAGAGGAGTTAAGCCTGGTCAGGATGACCACCATAGAGGATGCTTACCAGTTTGCCCTGAGGGTTGAAGAGAAACTGAATAGAAGGTTTGAAAGCAAGCAAAGAGGAAGAGGTCATGGTGGAAGGACTGGTGGAAGGACCAATGGAGAAAAATATAAGGACCAGAAGAAGGTTGGTGAGACCAGTAATACCCAAGAGTAGAAAGAGGAGAACACCTACCAACCCCGTAATCAGAACAATGGTTACCCAAGAGGGAGAGGTAGATTTGGACGTGGATTTGGAAGAGGAGGATTTCGTGGAACCTGTTTCCACTATGGCGAAGAAGGACATCGAGCATTTGAGTGTCCACAACATCGAGAAAGGACGAATAAGAGACCTGAGGGTCCTACTAGAGCTGTTGTAGCAGATGAAGGTGCTGAATCAGAACATTCTGAGGAGGTAGAGAGAGGAGAAGTGATGGTCACAAGGAGGACCCTGTTGAATGAGGAGAAAGGGTCAGACCAGAGGAGGAGCCTGTTCCACACAAGGTGCAGAAGTTTGGGTAAGGTCTGTAATATTATCATAGATAATGGTAGTACTGATAACTTGGTCTTAGAAGAAATGGTTGCCAAGTTACAGTTAAAAAGGAGAAGACACCCGCATCCATATCGGATTGCGTGGTTATAGAAGGACCATAGGGCTTTGGTCAGCGAGCAATGTTCGATGAAGTTCAATATTGGGAATTACTATGATGAGGTCTTGTGTGACATCCTGCCTATGGATGCTTGCCATTTGTTGTTGGGAAGGCCATGGCAATTTGATCGATGTGCAGTGCATGATGGTCATGCCAACACCTACTCAGTGACGAAGAATGGAGTGCGCCATAAGCTGAAGCCCTTGAAGGAGGCAAAAGAAAAGGTATGTAGCAGCGCTAGAATCTGTTTAGTTGAAGGAGGAAGATTTTTGAATAGTTTAAAGCATGAGCATATGTGCTATGCATTAGTTCCTAGAGTTAGGAAGGAAGAATGCAAGGATACCCCTGTAGAAGTCTTAGGACTATTAGAAGAATTTCCAGACATTATATCTGATAATGTGCCTGAGGGTTTACCACTAGTAAGGAAGATCAGTCACCACATAGATTTGGTACCAGGATCTAGCTTACCCAATAAGGCAGCACATAGAATGACCCCTACAGAAATTGAAGAGTTGAACAGGCAAGTCCAAGAGTTGCTGGGGAAGGGACTGATTCGGGAGAGTTTGAGTCCATGTGCAGTACCTGCAATACTAGCACCAAAGAAATATGGAGAGTGGAGAATGTGTACAGACTCTCGAGCCATTAACAAGATCACCATAAAGTATAGATTTCCATTGCCAAGGATGGATGACATTATGGACTGTTTGAGTGGAGCCAAGTACTTCACCAAGATTGACCTGAAGAGTGGTTATCATCAGATTCGTGTCAGAGAAGGAGATGAGTGGAAGACAACCTTCAAGACCAGAGAAGGTTTGTATGAATGGTTAGTCATGCCATTTGGGCTGACCAATGCACCAAGCACATTCATGCGATTGATGAATGAGGTATTGAAAGAGTTCTTAGGCAAATTTGTCATTGTCTATCTGGATGATATTCTAATATTTAGTAGAACCCTGGAAGAGCATCTGATGCATATCAGAAAGGTTTTTGAGAAGCTGCGGGAGGAGCAGTTGTTGATTAATCTGAAGAAGTGTAATTTTGTGAAGAAGGAGTTAGTGTACCTGGGATTTGTCATCTCAACCGAAGGTCTAAAAATGGACCCAAAAAAGGTAAGAGCTATCATTGAATGGCCTACTCCGAGAAGCATGACTGAGGTAAGATCATTTCATGGTCTAGCAAGTTTTTACAGGAAATTCATTAGGAATTTCAGCAGTATTTGTGCACCCCTTACAGAAACAATGAGAGGGGATAAGAAAGAATTTAAGTGGACCTTAGGAGCAGATAAGAGCTTTGATATGTTGAAAAAGAAGGTTACAGAGCAACCTGTTTTGGCACTTCCAGATTTTAATAAGGTATTTCAGGTAGATTGTGATGCTAGTGGTAGTGCCATAGGAGCTGTTTTGAGTCAAGAAGGTAAACCTGTTGCTTACTTTAGTGAGAAACTCAATGATGCTAGAAAGAAGTATTCAGTTTATGATCAAGAGTTTTATGCTATAGTTCAGGCTCTAAAGAAGTGGCGACATTACTTGTTGCCAAAAGAGTTTGTTCTATATACTGATCATCAGGCCTTACAATATATTAATAGCCAAGGGAAGCTAAATCAGAGGCACCTGAAGTGGGTTGAGTTTCTATAGAGTTATACCTTTGTGTTGAAGCACAGGAGCGGAAGGTCAAACAGAGTTGTAGATGCCTTAAGTAGAAGGCAGTGTTTGTTGATAGAAATGAAGGTGGAAGTGGTAGGATTTGATGAACTGAAGGGTTTGTACCTTGAAGATCCTGATTTTGCAGAAGCCTGGAAGGCTTGCTTGGCACCTGTTACTTTGGACAGGACCAAGTGGTTGGATTTTTTGATCCAAGATGGAATGTTGTTTAGAGGAGGTCAATTGTGCATTCCAAGGAGTTCCATGAGGGAAAATCTGGTCAAGGAAAAACACAGTGGAGGGCTGGCTGGACATTTTGGTCGGGATAAGACCATTGCCCTGGTTAGTGAGAACTACTATTGGCCGCAACTGTAGCAAGATGTGAAGAGGTTTGTGCAAAGCTGCAGAGTATGCCAGATGGCGAAGGGTGTGAGCCAGAACACTGGATTATATCAGCCATTACCTGTACCAGAGAGACCATGGGAGGACATCAACATGGATTTCATTCTTGGTCTACCAAGGACACAGTGGGGAAATGACTCCATATTTGTGGTGGTTGATAGGTTTTCAAAGATGGCACATTTTATCCCCTGCCAGAAAACTAGTGATGCAGTTCACGTTGCAGGTTTATTTTTCAAAGAGGTGGTACGACTTCATGGTCTACCAAGGAGTATCATTTTCTGATAGAGATACCAAGTTTGTGGGGTATTTTTGGAGGACCTTGTGGAAGAAATTGAAGACAGATTTGAAATTCAGTTCTGCATACCACCCATAGACTGATGGCCAAACGGAGGTGGTGAATAGAAGTCTGGGAAATCTGTTGAGATGCTTGATAGGAGACAAGCCCACGGGATGGGATTTGGTTTTGCCACAGGCAGAATTTGCATACAACAATTCTATCAATAGGAGTACTAACAAATCCCCATTCCAGATAGTGTATGGGAGCAGTCCAAGGAATGCTTCTGAGTTGAGGAAGATGGATTTAGGGGAGAAGTGCAGTGCCAAAGCTGAGGACTTTGCAGAGCATCTGAAGAGCGTGCATGAAGAAGTAAAGAAGCACATTACTAGCATGAATAACCAATATAAGACAAGGGCAGACCAGAAGTGACGGTTCAAGGAATTCACAGTGGGAGATGAAGTCATGGTCCATCTGAGAAAAGAAATATTTCTTGCTAAAACCTATAACAAGCTGAAGATGAAGAAGTTTGGACCATGTCGAATTATAGGAAAATGGGATTCAGGCAATGCGTATGAAGTGGAATTGCCAAGTGACCTTAACATATCACCTATTTTTAACATTGCAGATTTGGTAGAATATCATGAAGGAGGCAGTAGCGAGACACCAAGTATAGAGTTGTGGAGTATTCCAACATCTACTCCAACAACAGACGAGATCGAGGAAATACTAGACACTCGAGTAGGTAGAAGTACCAGGAACAGACAATATTCTGAATATCTGGTCAAGTGGAAGGGCAGGCCTATCGAAGATGCAACTTGGTTGTCAAAAATAGAGGTTGACCACCTGGGTCTTCCTCCAACAATACAGAAGTGAAGGACACTTCTCAATCCACCCCGGGTGTTTGATGTAGGAGCATCCGATGGTAGCAGAGCAAGGATGTCGCAATATCATATGTCATTATTTCACGACCCAAAAGGCGAAGAGAAAGTAGCGAGAAAAAAATTTATGATATCATGACATGTGATTTCACGACCCAAAGAAAAGAAATGTTGCAAGGAAGAAAACAAATGTCACGATATCGTGACTCAAAGGAGAGAAAGGAAGCAAGGAAGAAAAAATTTGTGATATCCTGACATACTGCTGGTTCTCTGTTCAAAAAGCCTGCATTCCCAGATGATGTTTTTTGAGGTGATTAGGGCCTCATTAATGCATGATTTCTTGCTCGATAAGCTTGCTGAGCATGGCGACCAATCGAAGATTGCACCCAAAGGTTAGACGGCTCATCAATGCATGTTTAGTGGCAGTTGCCAGTTAGGGAAAAATGAAAAGGTTCAGTGAGGTAGGAGGATTCTAGAAGGTGGGTCATTAATGGCCTAGAGGTTTAGGGCCTTGAGGGATACCTAGACATGGGTTATAGAGGAGGTGGTGCATCAAAGAAGGAGATCTCAGAACAAGAAACTACATCTGTTGGCTAGTATTGTAATTTTCTTGAAATTTTAATGAAATGAAAGCTTGAGTGACTCTCTGTGATCCTGTGTCTTCATCAAGATCAGATCTGGAAAGAAAGAAAGAAAGAAAGAAGAGCCAAAAAGGAAGATGTCGCGATATCGCAACCCGAAGGAGAAGAAGACAGCGAGAAAGAAAAATGTTGCGATATCGTGACATGTCACGATATCACGACCCGAAGGAGAAGAAGACAACGAGAAAAAAAATGTCATGATATCATGAATTGAAGGAGAAGAAGACAACAAGAAAGAAAAATGTCACAATATCACGATATCGTGACCCGAAGGAGGAGAAGACAGTGAGAAAGGAAAATGTTGCGATATCACAACATGTCATGATATCGCGACCCAAAGAAAAGAAATGTTGCAAGGAAGAAAAAAATGTCATGATATCGTGACTCGAAAGAGAGAAAGGCAACAAGGAAGAAAAATGTCATGATATCGCGACATACTACTGGTTCTCTGTTCGAAAAGCCTGCATTCCTAGATGGTTTTTTTTTATGCGGTTGGGTCCTCATTAATGCATGATTTCTTTCTTGGTAAGCTTTATGAGCATGGCGGCCAATTGAAGATTGTGACCAGAGGTCAAACGGCTCATCAATGCATGTTTTTGTGGCTAACCCGGTGGTAGTTTCCAGTTAGGGAAAAATGTAAAGGTTCAGTGAGGCAGGAGGATTCTGGCAGGTGGGTCATTAATTGCCTAGAGGGTCGGGGCCTTGAGGGAGACCCAAACATGGGTTATAGAGGAGGTGGTGCATCAAAGAAGGGGAGCTCAGAACAAGAAACTATGCCTGTTGGCTAGTATTGTAATTTTCTTGAAAGTTTAATGAAATGAAAGCTTGAGTGACTCTCTATGATCCTGTGTCTTCATCACCAATAGGAGCTCATTTTTGGAAAATGAATTATTTGAGATCTTAAGGCATAATAAATAAAGTTAAAGTTTTAACAAAGGATATTAAAGTATATAATTGAGGTATAATAACTAGTTGTTTTTCTTAAGGAATTTAAACATTATTAAGGAAAACAAATTAATAAATTTAATACAATTAAAGGAAACATATTGTGGAATTAAATTATTTGAAACTTTAATATATAAAGGAAATTAGCGGGTAAAATAATAATATGCATATTTTTAAAATATTAAAAGAGCATATTCTCACACCAAATATAAATTTGAATTAATTTTTAATTGTTTCTTGATTTATAGGTGACAAAATAACAGAGAAAAAGGTCGAGAAATATCTAGATGAAGATTTAGAAGAAATACACTACACTTGGACTGAATATTAACCACTGGTGCATGATAATTTAGACCACCACCTAGAACATGATGATTTAGATACCTAATCTTTACAAAGATTCTACTAAAGTAGTTAAGGATCCATGGCTGAAAACGAAGATAAAACTAAAGAAAAATCTCAAAAATACACATCATCTATCTACTCAGTTGAAGACAACTAATCCATACAATTGTAAAACACTAAAAAACCATTTTAAAACACTAAAAAGATAAAATTATAAGGCTATAAATAGTCATGAGGACCTCAATACAAATGGTAAAATTTCACTTTTAGCAATAGACTTATATATATATTTTTTCTTTATAGATAGTAGACATCTACACCCTTATCATTATACTTGGATAATTACTCTCGTAATCACATGATGCTAGCAAGTATGAGAATGTAATGATTGAACATATTTTATCAATACAAGATACTAGAATTCTTGGTGTAATCTATGCATGTTGATGGTGGTTGCATTTGAGTCTATTCTAGTATTTTGCTTATTTTCTCTTTGAAGATAACAGTATCTTGGTCTGAGATTGTTTGCATGTTGGGATAAGGCTAGTTGATTCATAATTACTACTTCAACAGATTTAACTTAAGACTTCAAGATTCAATGGATTGTTTTATTTATTTCTTTAACCCTTTCATTTTGATTTTTCTTTAAAATTTGCTTAGAATAGGAGTAGATTAGTTGAATTTCATTTTTGAAGCTCATTTTATGTGATATATTTTTATAAGTTTTAGAATATACATTGCTTTGTGCTATAATGATCATGATTATGATGCAATGAATGATGTATGATTGATAATTTTATGTTAGCAAGCCTAGAATATTACTTTTTTGTAACTCTTTGATGTAATATTTGATATTGAATGCTTATGTTTTGATAATTTTTGAACAATTGAATCAGATTTATGTTCCTTAAAGCTTAGACAATGAATCAAAATTCGCACTTGTACTAGTTATATGTAACCTTGAGTTATACATTTGCCTTCTCTTTTTATTTTTTCGATTTAAAATTTGATAATAGCATAACCTATCACCCAAACATTAGGGGATCAATGTTACCTTTGAAGAGAGAAAAAATTATGGTTCTAACCATTAGTGTATGTTGGTAATTGGGCTGATGTATCACTCAATAGGAAATGGAACTAGAAGGAGGGCAATGAGTTATTGATTTATTGTTACTTTAGGGTATTAATCGTTAGATTCATTGTCACTTTAATCCATGAATTTCTAATTTTCTAAGTCCTCTGAGCCCTCAACATGCAACAAGAAATGACACTAAAAGGAGAGCCTATAATTTTAAATTCATTGTTATTGTAGGTCTAATCAACCTAATAGCCCAACGCTTATGGTTTAATTGTTAAAAAAATCTTAATTCTTGAGTTTAATCCTTGAATTATCTATATCTAAATTTGTTGTTCCTATTGTTATATCTTTCATACACATGTTGTAATGTGTTGACTATTCAAGCTAGAACCTAGAGTTATTATTACCAAATCCAAGTCTTCTAAATTTAAAATTGAATTCCCCTATTTTTGTCCTCCTAGAAGTTCTAGAAATACCAAGGAGCAGTCACATACTCTTCCTTCCATTAATACCTTACCACAACCTATCACACTATATATTGATCCATTTATCACTCCTTTGAATTCACCAATTGTATTATTTGCACCATGGTTAGGTGGTGGTAGTCCATTGAATATACCTAGACCATCCTAGGACATGCCTAAAAATGTGTAAAGGTATATGCCTAGATATGGACATGATAGAGCCAGGATAGTTGAAGAGCATATTAAAGCATATAAGTATGCTTTGATCCATTTACAAGTTGAACATGAAGATGTAACCTGTAGTATGTTTTTTCTTACCTTGGATGAATTAGCCTACCCATAAATTATGTTACTTATTAGGCTTAGCTTGAGATAACTTTCATTAGTTAATTTAGGCTGCCTATAGACCCTGCTATCATACATCACCATTTTTCCTCAATAATAAGGGAACCTAATGAACCTTTATGGTTATTCAACACCAAGTTTTATAAGCTTTACAATATGCTCACTCCTCTTTATACTTTCAACATAGAAGCATCTATATATATGTATTACAGAGCTTTAGACCCTCTCACCTATATGTTTATAAGTAGAGTACCTCGTGTCACTACTCTATCCATGTAATATAGTGAGGCCTTGATAATAGAACAAAAATTAATACCTCAAGGTTTTGGCATAGGCTAATTACCTTCTTCAAGATAGTCAAGTGCATTCAATTAAGTGCCTATGATTAACCAAGCTTTCTTTACAATAATTGCCAATGTTGAATGCTTCACCATATCCTAATTATAATCATACATTTAATGATATTACCAGTCCTAACCATCCTATTACCCAAACATACTTAGATAATTATTTTTATACTTATTAGAATACGTACACTAATGCTTAAAATACACCAGTATTTCTAAATGCTACTTTAAATTAGAATATACCAATATCTCCAAATGCTAATCAGTCTCAAGATACCCTAGATTTTATGAATACTACTCTAAATCAAATCATCCTAGCTTTTTGGACCCCAATTCATCTACAAATAATACCACAAATAAAACTACTTCAACCCAAACCAATAATACCAACTCCTAGAGAGATAATCTACAAATATTAGTCCATAAGCTCAGTAGTGATATGATTCTGTTGCAAAAGCAAGTACCTAAAAATCCACATCCTAATAACCCTAAAAGCAATATTTAGAATAGGAATTTTTATTTTAAAAGATTAAATCAATGGAATACACAACCAAACAAAGGAGGAGTACCTAATCCCATTACCAATTAATATCAATCCAACACAATAGTCAATATTTTAGATTTAGTATTGAACAATTGTGGTGAAGTGCATTCCACTGCACAACACAATGAAGATGATTACCTTGAATCTAATACAACCTTGGATATATTCTAAAAAGAAATGGAAAATATAAAAATAATGCATAATAAAGATAATACAAATATTACTAGCAATCAATCAAATGGCAACCTAGGAGATTCTATAAATTTGGTTGACCTTGCTAAAATTGATTGTCCAAAAAATAAAATTGCTTTAGATACTGACCAAAAAGAGATAAAAACTTTGGATTCAGTACCCTCTAATGAGGATTGTAGGAATCAAATTGATAAAAATGCAGAAACAACCTTAGTTTTAGATACATATGAACCTTCAAAAGTGGATGAAGATGAATTTAAAAATGATAGAAGAAGACGTGGAATCTCATAAACTATTTCGAAAGGATAATGATTATATTCTTTAGAATAAAGAATAGGAATCATTGATTTTTTTTATACATCCTGGAGAAACTTACATCCCACCTAAGGTGCAAGACACTAAAATCCCTATCCCACCTAAATATCCTATAATTCTTATACAGTTAGAAATAGAGAAGAATCTAGAACCAAATAATCTTGGATATGATTTTATCAAAGACCTTAATGAAGCTAAGGAAAATAGTCCTTTGATTGAGATAGTTTAGTTGACTGATCATAATAATTTATTTCTTGATAAAGAATAAACTATAAAGGATACTCATGATTTTATGGTTGTAAACATAGAAAAGGTAGAATCCCCACCTTTCCTCCTAACTACTAGAATTTTTGGTAAAATTTTACATAATTACCTCATGGATTCAAGGGTTGTTGGTAATGAAATGCTATATGTTACTAATAAGAAATTATATTTGACTATTATTCATCCAAATAATAAGATTGTTATATTGGAAAAGACAAAAATAGATGTGATAAAGGTACTAAATCAAGTTCATAAATAATAGACTATTGAGCTTGGGATACAAAATTATAGTGGTCCTCATATGGTAGATATCCCAGATGCTTGTAAGATGTTGCTCAGCTATGATTGGTCTAAAATAATGAATAGTTATATGGCAATCAAGTTTTTAAAAATAGGGTCAAGATTGAAGGAACTCATTATTGATAAAAAGAATGACAATAATAATTTGTGCACTAAACTCAAAATGGGAATGTACATCATGGTAGTGGAAACTATAACTAAAGATAAATACTCAATAGTAGATATTCCACATAGTAAACAAAAAGTAATTCAATACTAGCTATGGACCTTTAAGTTTGATGAATCAAAATATAATTATGGAAGAGGTGATGGAAATAAACTAAGCTGGTGGGATGAGATAGGCAAAATGAAGGCCTTTGGAATTTTAGGTCTGATATTACTATGGGATAAGGCCCATGAAATACAACATGTTTGTCATTACATGAATATCTCAAACTATAACAACCATGTCTAGGACCCTAGGAAATTCATTCACAGTAGAACGACCATGTAATATAGTTTTTTTTTTTTTTTAGATTTCTTTTTGTTTCTTCATTTAAGTAAAATTCTAATTTTGTTCATAGATAGTTTTTATTTTATATTTTTCAGCATTTCATATTTGTTATTATGCTTAGTGTTTTAATGTTTGGTTTTGCTTTATTTGATTTTGTTCACTTTTACCTATTTTTTTTATTGGTTAGAACTTTGTTGTTGAGTTTCCTTTTTTTTTTTTTGTGTTTTACACTCCACATATTCATGCTTTATTTGCTTAATTTTAGTGGTTTGTATATATGCAATTGCAATTTGACTTTTGGTTCCTCTAAAGGGAAATTTTCTTAATCAATTAAATATTGAGGACTTGTTTGAAATTAGGTGAAACTAAAAGTTAATGAATTAGATCATTTAGTTGACATCCTTGGATTATGGGCTAAAATAGAGAACATTGAAATAGTATAACTTCTTGCTAAAAGCTTCATAGCTATCAACCATATTTAAATAATTTTTGGATCATAGAGAATGAAACCATATTGGTTTGATAATTAGGTAAACATATATACACTCTATTTTCAACCTTATAGATCTCTAACACAAAATCACATATAATGTTTACAATTGATCAAAATATTTCTTAATCAAGAGGGAAAATTTTAATGATACAATTAAATTAAGTTATTGGGTGACCTAGATAACCTCTACTAGGACTATAGATGTATGGCTAGTAGTAGAGAAATATCCATAAGAGATCAAGGTCATCTGCAATGGATAAATGCAAAGGTAAATATTTATGAATGATACCTTTAATAGCCTAATTTCCAACCAAATGATGGAATTTTGATTGATTCAAGAATAAGGAATGAATGCACAAAGCACACACTAAGCTAAGGTAAATGGAACATCTATTTTTAGTTGAAATTGTTTAACCCCATATTTTTGGATGTTGCTAAGTGATTTGCATTTTGCTAGTTTAAGTTTCATTTATTTCAAGTTGGGTTCTTTATCCAAAATGCTCATGAGCATTTTCCACAAGATTCATCATTTGTTGTTGCCATTACACAACCCACCCCAATTGGGGACCCACTTGAAATTTTAAGTTTTATACAAAGGTTTTTACATCAATCCTTTTTTCAGCTTGCTCACATTGAATTGCAATTGCTTATCAAAGCTTGAAAATTCTAATTTAAGCTATCTTTTAAGGTTTTCAAGATTTCACCGTTTTTGTTCTTATAATTAGTTATGAGCTTAAAATGGCCATACTTTTTCTAGAGAGCTTTGTTTAACGTAATTCAAATATTGATGGAAATATATCAAGATTATCTTTGTAATGGTATCAAATTGATATAAACATCATCAATATTTTAAAATATTAGGCTAAAATACCATTCAACAATGTCAATTCCTCATAGTAGTCCACAAATTTGAAATGGCTATATCTTTTGATACACAATGAATTTTCCATTTATGTCAACTATTATGGATACCTATTTGGCTTAATTAGAAATATAGAAAGTTTCATAAAATTCTAAACTTTAAATTTTACCCTATTTTACACTTTGGAACTGTTCTAAGCTCCTAATCATGCATTAATTTCATAGCTGCAATAATATAAGGCTCATTATCCATCAAATCAGGTTTCAAACTATCTTTATAATGAATATAAGCATGCCAAGGTTAATTGTATTCATTATTGCTAGTTAAATCACCCATTTCAAATCCTCATTGATGCTATAAGATCAATTCAAAGTTGAATTCAATTTTTGTTTAACTATAAAAAATAACATCACATATCACTTCAATGTCTCATAAAATTATATACACCATTTTCCAATCAACCAAAGTGAGGTCTTTGAATGACCCTAAGCTTCTGAATACATACACCCACTTTCTTTCACTAAAATATGGGAAGCCATTAAGCTTAATAAAATTTAAGATAAATATCTTAGAGATTTTTCGACTAAGTCTAAACCTTTAAATCTAGAAAATTAAGATGTGATTTTACTATCTAAAAAATAGATGGGCTAGGGATCAAAACTATGATATCTAAAAACTTGAAAAAAATCTAGGAGATACTAGGTCAAAGTTGGGAAATATTGAGTCATATTCGGGAAGCACTATATATAATTTTATTGGCTAAAAAATGGATGACAAGTGAGCATAGATGACAGATATAATGGTTGGAAACACTCCTAAAGTAAAAAAGTACTAAACTATGATATTATTGGCTAAAAAATAGGGAGCACAAATGAGAGACCTAATGGTTGGAAATATGCCCTAAGTTAGAAGCACTAAGATGCAATTTTATTAGCTAAAAATATGGATGGCTAGGGAGCATAGCCAAGATATTTGATGGTTGGAAATACACCCAAAGTTATAAAGCACTAAGATAAAATTTTATTAGCCAAAAAATAGATGACCAAGGAGCATAGCCAAATAATATGATGACTTGAAAACATAGTCGAGATATTAATGGCTCAGACGTAAGGAATGAAGTGCTAAATTTAATTGGTCATGATGAAGTCATTTAAATTTATTTAATAAGTTTGTGTGGGTGAATTTT
The DNA here is from genome assembly GCA_028583015.1 of Wollemia nobilis. Classification (NCBI taxonomy): domain Eukaryota; kingdom Viridiplantae; phylum Streptophyta; class Pinopsida; order Araucariales; family Araucariaceae; genus Wollemia; species Wollemia nobilis. The sequence goes on from JAQPPZ010002297.1 coordinate 2,089,465, forward strand.
TGAACCACTTCACCCACTCTTATTTTGAGGAAAATATGTTGGTAGGTCAAAGGACCCATTTTTGAAGCATTATGATGGACGGAGATATAGGAAGGTCAGGGAAAAAATTGGATTCAAAATCCATACCCTGATCATTAGATGGAAGAATGGGATCCCAAATATTTGAATGAAGAAAGAGGACTATAGAAAAACCATCATGAGTCCCAAGTTCCCAATTGAAGGTTGGATGGAACTTTGGAAAAAGTAATACCAGAAGTCTAAACCGAATCTTTTATCCACAACAAAATATGATAAACAAAAACTAGGAGGATGATGCAAGAAAAGTTTACCCAAAAATCCCATTCAAAGATGAGATCACCATGAAAAAAAATTGAAGCTTCGAGGTTCCCCATAGACGATCATTAATGATCTCAAATACATATTGCCTACTACTGATGGGTGCAAAGGAGGAGGATTTGAAAGTACATAGCCTCACATGTAATTAATATCTGACCAGTCTACAACACGAAGGGACAAAGTAGATCAGAATTTAAAGATGTTGTCAAAATAATAAAAGGCCTAGATCTCTATAGAGGTACCCAAATCCTTCTACAAAATAACCCAAAGTGTCATCAGATATTATGACCATTCTAGTTTGATATTTCCCATTGAATTTCATTAATTCTTAATTTTGAATTCATTGTAAAATCCTCTATAATAGCGAAATACTTAGTAGTACAAATGGTGGCTCTATAGCCTTTACAATTCATATGTAATCCTCTATTGCTTGTAAAAAATTGTAAATCAATGTTTGGTCTCTCAATCTATCTTTCATTCTTTTTTTCCTTTGTGTGAATGTTTATTTCTATGATGGATGTTTGAGTTGATACAATTAATTTTCTATCTGCATTTCATGGGTTGGACTGGGTGGTTTTGGAATTCAAATTTACCACTAGGCATCAAGGTTTATTTTTTCTAAAGCTAATTAGGTTGGAGCACTCTAATTTTGTTGCCTATATTTCATGCATCCTCCCATTGGTTTTGGAATTCACCCCTACACGTTGATACGAAGGAGAAGTGATAGATGGGGTAGATTGATCTATTAGGTGGTTTTTTGTTGTTTGCATGGATAATGTTGGAAGAGTGTATCATGATGCAATCGCATTCCAACATTATCAGTTATGGCTATGACCTTATTTATTTCCTTTCTCATTCTTTTTCCCCTTTTATCCTTTGTGGCATAGGTAGTTGGAACCTCAAGATATGAAATTCTCTAGAGATTGACCGAATCTACCCCTCCAAGACCAGGCAGTCATTGAATACTAGTTAGGAACCTCTAGGTGTGCATCCTGCTTGTTCGATGTAAGTTTTTGAACCAACATTTTTTGGTGACTCCACTGGGGAACTCTTTGAGTTTTTGTGTTTAATGAAACCAGATTCTGGTGATTTTTTGGTTTACCCAAATCTTGGAAAATTACCTAGTGACTATGAATAAACAACATTTCCATATCATGATATTAGTTACCTTCTTTTACTAAAATTTTTTTATTTCCAAAAGGACCCATGGTCTCATGAGCATCCCTAACCTTAAAAGCGATGAAAGTATGCTCATATGGTGACTCTATTTTAGTGGTGTAATTCAGAGGTTTTGAGGGACCAATACTTTAATGGCTTAGCCATAATTTCCTAGCTGGAATGATAGGGGCCCTCTAAAAATATCAAGACCACAACACATTCCTAAGGCTACTCTCAAAATACTCTCCACTTATGATGGTATTGATGGTGATGCATATGAACACTATCGGGATATAGAATCCCTCTCTTTGATTCGTGGTATTTCTTCTAAAAATGTGATACTCACACTCCTTTATTTTTCTATAAAATGAAGAGTATTGTTTTGGTTCACAACTTTGGAGCATAGAAGCATCAAAAAATGGGATAATCTCAAAGAAGAACTCATCGATGCATTTCTTCAGCATAACCCTTCCTCCTACTCACATAACTTGCATTCATCAAGCAATATGACGACTAATCCATGGTTGAATTCAATGTTTGCTTTACCAAAACTTAGAGGAGGATCCCCTATGAAGCCAGACCATTTGCTACCCAAGCATATATTTACTATGTCCATGACTTCATGTCTGATATAGGTCTCCTAGTGTAGAAATTAGGTTAGAGATACTTTCCTTAGGTTTTTTAGAAAGCATCCCATGTAGGCAGGATGTTGGTTCAAGTAGGAAAACTCCCAAAAAATTATTTTCAACCACTTTTACCCATCATATTTTGTGCTCAAAATCTAAGTTTTGTAGCTCTTTCTCTCATGACATGTCCCAACATGAAACAAGAGGTCTAAATATGATAACGAAGTTGGTACCTTGATCCATGCATCCAAAGCATCTAATTTCCTCCAAAGGTAAGAAATATAATAGCTTACTATTCCTCACAGGAGTAGCAATACCATGACACACCAACACCAATATTTAGACCACAAGAGATAGAATCTACCCCCTAACCTAGAAGTAAATCTGGATTAGAATCAAGCAAATTTGCAACAAAATAATCATGCCTTGATCACTTTTGTTGCAGTCATCCCTAGCTCTTAAAATAATCAAAATACGAGGGGATTGATATCCCTCCCAAAAGGGATGAAGTATGGGTAACAATGCAAGTTGACCCATACAAGGTATGATTCTGGTATCCACTTCCAGAAGAGATGACAACCCAAGCATGGGCTGAAGTTGTAAAGGCAGTTCCTGCATGAGTGGTCTGTCTTCTAAACATAAAGTTTCTCAGGTTGAAAGAAGCATTGGGTCGACAATGCCAAATCAAGCATAGGGACCACCTAAAATTTTGTGTCATTTGGTCTAGAAATTATAATTTTACTGGATAAATGGTATAGAAGTATCATGGAGCAGTGTGTCACTGGAATCACAATTTTACATAAATAGACTAGTAAATAAATAAAGGGTGCAGATTGTAAAACCACATGATTACTGACATCACTCTGAGAGATCCAATTCCAATAAGAAGAATTATTTCTAGTTGGCATCTCTTCCTTAAGTTTTCTTTCTTATCTTCTTCATCTAGTGAATTCGTATCCCAATGGACTACTCTCTCAAAAGCTTACAATTTGATGTAACAATTACACCTTGGCTCATATGATTAAGATATGCATTAGGCTAAATATTTCAAAGCAAGTACATAAACCAAAAAACATTTATCTATAAATGGCCTTGTGTGCACCCTTGATGATTCATTAATCAATCATTTCAAGAGCTTGAAAAAATGTTCCAAGATGTGTTTTGATAAGACAAAAAAATTCTTGTTGAATTGTGTAAGAAATAAGGGCTATATCAGCATAGATAAATGTCTTTGGAATTCTATCCATTCTTGAAAATACCTCAATTTATAAAGGAGTATATCGATGTAGGTCTACTTTGAGAAGTTTTCTACAAGGTTACTCTCTCTTTTCTTGCCTTCTTGCCTTGCTTCTCTCTCTCCCCCTTTCTCCCTATCCATTCCCTCAACTTTTCTCTCCCTATGTTTCTTTTTATCCTCTTATGCCTTCTTTCTGATTTTATTCTCCATTGTATTCTACCTTATTGTGCCCTCCATTTTCCATTTGGTAGTCGTTCGTTGGTCGCCCTTGTGCCCAATTAATTTTTTTTTCCTAATATTCACCTTTCTTCTCTCTTCTTTATTTTTGCTAAGGAATAATGACATTTGGGTTTCATTTTCATCAAGTGGAAATCCCTTATGAGTCGCCAAGAGTGTGGGTGAATTTTGGAACCCCTTCATCCACTCTTATTTTGGGAAAAATATGTTGGCATGTCAAAGGACCTATTTTTGAAGCATTATGACAAACATAGAAATAGGAAGGTCAGTGTTGAACCTGGATCTAAAATACCTACCCTGATCATTAGATGGAATAATGAGATCCCAAATCATTGGATGAAGAAAGTGAACTATGGGCCAACCGTCACGAGTTCCAAGTTCCCATCTGAATGTTGGATGAAACTTTGTAAAAAGCAATACCATAAGTCCAAACTGAATCATCTATCCATAGCAAAATATGATAAGCAGAGAACTAGGAGGATGATGCAAGAAAAGTCCACCCAAAAAGCTTTTCCAATGCTGATATCACCATGCAACAAAATGGAAGATTTGATGTTCCCTAGAGGATAACATTGATGATCTCAACTACCTACTACTAATGGGCGCAAAGGAGGAGAATTTGAAAGTGCACAACCTTAGAGGTAATTAATCTCTGATTGATCTTCAATACGAAGGGATAGGGTAGATCAGAATTTGAAGAGATTTTTAGAATAATAAAAGGCCCATATCTCTACTTAGGTACCCAAATCCTTCCAAACAACCACTATTCCTCCTAAAAAAAAGCATCAATGGATATTCTAGCCAATGTAATTTGATCTTTCTCATCGAACCTCATTAATGCTTAATTTTGAATTCATTGTAAAATCCTCTATAAATAGCATATTTCTTAGCAATCAAAAGGGAAAATATGTGGCCTTTACAATTCATATGTAATCCTTTGTTGCTTGTAAATAATAGTAACTCACTATTTGATCTCTCAATCTATCTTTCATTCTTTTTCTATCTTTGTGTGAATGTTTATTTATGTGATGGTCGCCTGAGTTGATTCGCTTAATTTTGCTATTTGGATTTCATAGGTTTTACTGGGTGGTTTTAGAATTTGCATTTTCCATTCGACATCGGGGTTTATTTTTACTAAAGCCAATTGGGTGGGAGTCCTCTAATTTTTTGCCTGGATTTCATGCACCCTCCCATTGGTTATAGAATTCACCCCTACACATCAAGCCGAAGAAGAAGTGATAGATGGGGTGCATTGATATGTTAGGTGGTTTTTTGTTTTTACACCTATCACATTGGAAGATTGCATCTTGATGTGGCTACATTTCATCATTTTTAGTTCTAGCTATGGCCTTATTTGTTTCCTTTCTCATTCCCTTTTCCCCCTTTTCTCCTTTGCGACATAGGTGGATGGAAACTCAAGAGAAAACCTTGTTATAAGATCAACCAAATCCATTCCTCTAGGCTAAGTTGGCCATTCAATTATGGTTAGGAACCTCTGGGAGTTCCTCCCGCTCATCCAGTATCGATTTTTTCACCAACAGGTTCAAATTTTAAAATTTTCTGTCTACACATCTCTTTCCCTTTCGAAACTAAAGTTTAAAATTACCTATGTGCTCATATATCTTTGGTACTAAGGTTTAGAAAACCTAAGGTAATAAAAGAAATAATTTTACCCCTTCATCCTTATGCTCTCATTAAAATCACAAAAATTATTGAATAACCTAAACATTTGACTTAATACTTGGGATATGAAATTAAAGCAAATGAAATAACCAATAGGAGCTCATTTTTGGGAAATGAATTATTTGAGAGCTTAGGTCATAGTAAAGAAAATTAAATTTTTAACAAAGGAAATTAAATTATATAATCAAGGAATAATAACCACTTGTTTTTCTTAAGGAATTTAAACCTTATGAAAGAAAAAAATTAATAAATTTAAGACGATTAATGGAAAAATATTGTGGAAAAATTTATTTGAAACTTTAATATATAAAGTAAATTAAGGAAAATTAGTGGATAAAATAATAATAAGCATATTTAAAAAATATAGAAAAGACATCTTCTCCCACCAAATATAAATTTGAATTAATTTTTACTTGTTTCTTGATTTGCAAGTGACAAAATAATAGAGTGAAAGGATGATAAATATCTACATGAATATTTAGAATAAATGCACTATACCTAGACTAAATATTAACCATAGATGCATGATAACTTATAATACCTAGAATGTGATTATTTAACTACCTAATATTCACAAAGGCGCTACCAAAGCAATTAAGGATCCATGGCTGAAATAGAAGATCAAGCTCAAGAAGAATCTCAAAAGGACACATCATCTATCTACTTAGTTGAAGATAACTAATCCATACAACTATAAAACATTGAAATACCACTATAAAGCACTAAAAATTTAAAATTGTAAGGCTATAAATAGCCATGAAGACCTCATTCCAAATGGTAAAATTCCATTTTTAGCAATAGACTTTGAGAATTTTCTTCTCTTTGTTGATGAAAAATATTTGCACCCTTGTCATTATACTTGGAGAATTACTCTTGTAATCACATGATGCTAGCAAGTTTGAGAATGTAATGATTGAATGCATTTTATCAATACAAGATATTGGAATTCTTGGTGTAATGTACACATGTTGATGGTGGTTGCATTTGAGTCTATTCTAGTATTTTTCTTCTTTTCCCTTTGAAGATAACACCATATTGGTCTCATATTATGTGAATGTTGATCGGGCTAAGGTTGGTTGATTCATAATTGCTACTTCAAAAGATTCAGTTTAAGACTTCAAGATTCAATGGCTTTTTTTATTTCTTTCTCTAACCCTTTCCTTTTGAATTTTCTTTGAAATATACTTAGAATAGGAGTATATTAGTTAAATTTTATTTTTGAAGCTCATTTTATGTGATATATGTTTACAATTTTTTGAATATACATTACTTTGAGCTATAATGATCATGATTATGATATAATGAGTGATGTATAATTGATAATTTTAAGGTAGCAATCCTAGAATATTGCTTTTCTGTAACTCTTTGATGTAATATTTGATATTGAATGCTTATGTTTTTATAATTTTATGAATAATTTAATTAGATATATGTTCCTTAAAGCTTAGAAAATGAATCAACACATGCCCTTGTAACAGTTATATGTAACCCTAAGTTATCCATCTACCTTTTCTTTTTATTCTTTTGATTTAAAATTTGACAATAACATACCCTATCACCCAAATCTTGGGTGATCAATGTTCCATTTCAAGAGAGAACATATTCTTATTATAACTATTAGTGTATGTTGATAATTGGATTGGTATATCACTCAAAACTACCTTACCAATCTGCACTAGTTAGTGAGTCCATGCCACTTGCATCAATGAAGCAAATACATTTTAGAAGAAATGCAATGGAAGATTAATGGTGTAGCCACCCCAATGCAGTAGAAAAAGTAAGTGCTAATAATATTATACCATTTGAAGACCTAGAAGCTTTCAAAATTTATGGCCTTGTATCTAGAGACCTCAAAGTTATTTTTCCATAGTTGCAAAAGTATTTTGACATTAGGGGTAGAGGTTAATTTGTAGGTCTTCTACACAAAATGTTAGAGGTAAGAAACCATCCTCTCAGATTATAAATAGGTGTATTATAAAAGGCATTGGAAGTTAACTGGCCATGCCTAGTACCCAACCTTATGGACTCTTCCTTTCACCTTTCTCTCTAATTGTAACAAGAGAAGCCCAAATCTTGGCTCACTATCTAAGGATAATCAAACCCTTTGGGACTCATTGTCTTCTAATCATTTTTTGGTTTTTCAATGGAAGCCATGACTAATTTTTCTCTATATTTCTTTCTTTAACTTTTTTTTTTCTTTTACAGTAATTTTATGCTTGGTTGTGTTCACTAGACATAGGATGACATATTTCATCTTCAATATCCACTTGTTGCAGTCAAAGTTTTGGATTTAATTCTTTGGCATATTGCCCTTGTAGCTTAGATTTTTATTTTTTGCAAAGTATTTACTTTTCTATTTTTTATTTTCATTGCATTTACTTGTAACCCTACTAGCATAAACTCATAGAGGTCTCTATGCATTAAGGGTTAAATACAATGAAAATATATCCTTAATTAAAAAGCTAAGAGATTTCCACATAGGTGGCCTTCTACTTGTGATGCTTCTTTTTATTTTACTCTATGCAAGGAATGGTTGGATTCATCTTGTTGGGACCCCAATTATGGTTGTTGGGTGCATTTAAGAACAACAACAAATATCATTGGGAAAATCAACCCAATATCATATAATGGACATAATCTCATCATCATGACTAATGAATACTTTTCTAAATGGGTTGAAGTCATGTATTTACCATCAACCATTGGATTCCAATTATCTAAGTTTATCCTTAGCCAAATCCTTAGTCATTATGGCATCCATTACATGCTAATCTCTCACAATAGAACACCCTTCAAGAATAAGTATGTCTATTTTTTTTACTAAATACAAGATTCAACATAAATGATCAACATTATAATATCCTTAAGAAAACGACCAATCTAAAAGTTCTAATAGGACTCTTGTCAACATCCTTAAGAAAATGATTAGGAAAACTAGTTGAGATTGACATCTCCAACTGTATCCCACCTTGTGGGTCTATTGCACTAGTGTTTTAACTCCCACTATATTGATGCCCTATGCTTTTGTTTATGGAACTAAATACCTATTTCCTTTTGATATTGAGGTGCCTTCCTCCTATATTCTATTGTAGGAATTATTTTTTGGATATGAATATTGTATTTCTCATCATATCCAATTGGAATTGTTGATGAAAAGTGGATCCATTCCCTAGAAAACTTATGGGTCTACCACAAAAGGCTTAAATATGTCTATATTAAGAGGGTACAATATCACTCCTTCAAGGTTGTTATTCTTAAATAAAATTAAAATATTATCAATGCAAAAATCAAGCTCAAATATAATTTTAAGCCTAATTGGCTACGTCCATTCATCATAATCATCATGTTTGATTCTAGTGCTTATTGGCCTTTCCATACCTGAAAAAAAGGAAATTAAAAAACCAATAAACATATTGCATCTTAAGAGCTATTATAGTTTAGTCTTTATTGGTTGATTATTTTATTTATATTCTTATCACTACTTGCTTGCATATACTTGATTTTATATCTTTATACATGCATGTAATTATCTTTTCCTATAATGCATATTGCATACAGAGTCACAGATTCATGATGGCATGCAGATGATGATCCTAGATAAAATAGCTCATTTTTATTACACTAGGTGATTGATGCAAGTGGATCCTCTTAATTCTATCATTGTTAATCAAATCAAGCTTTACATAACCATCTATCTCTATCATTATTTTTTTCATTCTATCTTGATCAAGTTTTTCTCAAACCATATTTATCATGTCTTTCAAACTACAAATTAAACCACCACATGATGAAAACTATGAATTTCATAGGTGTTGATGGAATCAAATCATTTTTTTGTCTCATAAATTGTTACATGAATAGTATGAAGTTCATAGGTGTAAATATCTAGATAAATCTCATAATTTTTTGCTTCCCATGTACCATATTGCATAGAGACAACTAGTCAATAATGAAATTGACTTCCTACCTAGGGGTATTATTCTTTGCTACACCAATCAACTACAAGTCCTCTATAATATTTATCTATGAGGAAAATATTTCTAAGTAAAATTCCTTTAAGAATTTATTTAAAGGTAAAATAGAATTTCTTTAGGCATCTACTTAAACGTAAATAGCAAATCAAAACTCCTATAGGGAAGGCTAAATCAAAAGTTCTATAGGTAAGACATAAGTATTTTATACATTTGTTTAAAGGTAAATCATTTTTTATGCTTGTATATATCTTTGTATCATAGTATCTAACCACATCATCCAAGAAACACTAATAAACATCCCCTTGGGCAAGTCAAAAACTAACAAAATTCCCCTTAGAAAAATCTCAAAGCTAACAAAAGTCCCCCTTAGCAAGTTAAAAATATATCCCCATGAGAATGTCAAAAACTAGTAGTCCCCTTGGTCAAATCTCAAAGCTAAAAAAATCCCCCCTAGGCAAGTCAAAACCTAACTAAAGCCCCCTTGGAAAAATATTTATGTATATAATTGTATATATTTTTAACTATTTTTGTACATAGTTATACTATAGCAATACCCTATAGAGCACATCATGCATCATGCAAATAATTTCATCATTTAGTTTTTAAACCTTTTAATCATTCTTAAGTCATCAATGTCTAACAAATAATATTAATCCATACACATTAAATCCAAATGAAGAATTTGTCTCAATATTTTATCACTACACTTGTGTGGATCTATTGTGACTGGTTTTGTGATTACCCTTTTATAATGTGTCACGTTATAGAAATCCCTGGATTAACAACCAATTTGTAGACTGTGGTGGATCTACCTCTTTGACCTAGAAAAATATTATCACTATGACTCTAGATAGACCAGGTCGGGTAAGGATACCCTAAGTTATGGGAAAGAACATTAGATATTATGATATTTTAGCCCATGCTTTACCAGATAAAATGTTGTTATGTTTCTTATTTGTTTTTTGATCAAACCTGATAGCAGTTTTTAATTTAAAATAGGATCGGTGCCTTGTCCATTAGGCAGTTGTAGCAAATTGAAATTATCTCATGAATTAAGAAATAAATAAGAAGAGAATAACTAGTTCATTCAGGCTCATTCAAATTATGTAACAAATAGAAATGATTAAACTAGTGAGAGAAGACATCATTTATATATTCAGAGACTGTAACATGCAAATAAGCAACACATAAGTGATTGACATGAGAATTCCATAAAAGAAGTTGGAATTATATTTGTCAAAAAAAGTACATAAACAGAGCCCAAAAAATCACTTAGGATCTCTATGGAAATGGTTACAATGGTGCCTCTATTTGAATATCATAACATAGAGCTATATCTATATACCCTGGTTGTAGTGGTATGAGAGCTTCCAACACCTCATGCATCTATTGCAAATAATGTCAGCTAGTCGAGCTTCTTGGGTAATTCCTGGACCAAAAAATTTTTCTACCTAAGACTTGACGATCTATTTTGCTACCACCTCAGAACAAAAAGTGTGAACTAGTGGAAATAACTTTGATATTTACAAGTGTACAATTTGGATTGCTTGCAAGTCCAACAGGATCATAATCAAGTCAAGTTTCCTCGATCCAACTTGATTTTCCCTCTAAAAAAATAAGGGGCACCTAGGGCACAATAATATTTAATGCTTCCCAAAATGTAATTTTTAACATCACTTAAAAGAAAACAAACATAACATCAATAATTCAGATTCATCAACCATATGCAAAAAAAAATCTTCCTATCTCAAAATTAGAGCATCTATGTCAAACTTTTACACATTTATTATGTAATAAATGTATATGAAAGGGAAAAAATTAGACACCCAATTTTTTGCATAGGGCTAATCTTCAAGTTTGTCAATCCATTCATAAATCATCCTTTCATTCAATCAAATTGATCAACCTTTCTTGTTCCCAAATTTGGAGTATTTATTGCTCCAAGAGTCAAAGTGCAAGAGTATAAGCGATAGCATTGATGACACTTAGAAAAAGCCTTTCAAATTTGGTCTTTTTTGACCATTTTAACCCCTAATGGTCATGATAATGAAAGTTCTATTACAAAAGCATTATTGACAATATGTCCTCATAGTGCTTTCAACTATTATGCACAAAAACCAAAAAATTTGATATTTTATCCCAATTCTTCAAGGAATCCTAAATGCAATAATTTCCATTCTTGTATTCTTCCATTAATGGTTCTTGACCCTTTTTCAAAGTCTTAAAATCTTCAATCCTATCACCTTCAATGCAATTTTACTTCCATAAAGTCATGGCTTCCTATAAAGCTATAACTTGGAAGATCTCAATCCATGACATTTTTAGAGTAGCAAAGCTCTTCCAAAATTTCATCAAGAGTTGTAAATTAGTAAAATTTTATTAAAATATATCTAGAATCGTAGGTGTTTCTAATTTTGAATGGAAATATTATGTTAAAATATTTTCACAATATTGTGAACACCATTTTTTTAAGCATTCAAGATATTATTCCTTTCCAGCTCTCTCTAAGAATTCTTGCAAGCATCCAAGAAATCAAGTCTATAGGATCTAAAGCAATCTTCAAGTCTTTAAGAATTCAAGTCCCAACAACAATCAAGCTATAAAGCTTCCACAAACAAGAAGAAAACAACCTTATGTCTTGGTTTGTGTTCTGTTATTTTATTTGATTTTGGATCATTCCAACATTTTTATCTTATTGCATTTAGAACTAATATTTCATTTGCACTTCTATTTATTTAATATCTAATTGTTTTCATTTAATATTTATTTTAAGCAAGTTAGTCTATATTTTTTTATATTTGATAGGATATCTATACTCCCAAATTAGAGCACTCCATCATAGTTCTCCTAATATTATCTTACCTTATAATTAGTCATATTTTTCTTTTATTGGAAGTGAAAGCACCAATATATTGTAGGTCAATGGTACTATCACTCTCTAGTTTATAAATAGTGAAAGCATCAACATTTAATGAAAGCGCCAATGGTGCTATCATGACCTAGTGGTAATTTTATCATCAGTCATTAATTTAGGAATTCTATCATTTTATCATTTTATCCATTAAACAAGGGGTTAATTGTTATTCAAGAAAGTCTAACATCCTCTTATAGCTCAAAAAAATCCTCTATCTATATCTTTTTTTATTTTTTTTTCAAGTCAAGTGATGGTACCATCGATAGGTGATAGCACTGATGTTGCTTCTATGGAGTGGAAAAGCTTTTTCCTCTTGGTATAAATAGGTTATTGTACATCCAATGTCCATCATTTAAACATTCATGAGTAAATTTTAGTTTTATATTTGCTTAAAATAGGTTCTATTTTCAATTTTTATTGAAATAGATAAAAAGAAAATAAATAACTAGTTTAGTCTTAATCGCATAGGGGATCAACTTAATCTCTAAGCTTTAGAATTTGTCTGAATCACATACGTTTATATATTAGGACTTGTTTGTTGCATCTTCTTGCATCCTTAACTCTTAAAATATAAATTATTATTTCCTTCCTCATCAAAATAAAAAAATATTTTAACTTTAGGCCTTGATTGTTGCATTTGCATATTGTATTAGGAATAGATTAGGGTTAATCTTAGACAAAGAAGCATATTAGGAAAGATATAGGTGTTCTTCAACTAATACATTAAACACAAAGTGCACACAAAGTATCCCTAGTATCAAAGTGAAATAGAGGATATTGAAAACACATCATACAGAGGCCCTTCATGATACCTTTACCCTTTCTTCTTATGACACCTTCAACTATAAAAATGAAGCAAAACTCCAATGGTTCCATTAATTTCGCTTTGGGTTTTGATTTTTTGTAATACCATTAACACTTGGGCCTCCATTGTATTCTTAGCCTAAGGATACTAGATCCTTGGATGGCTTGTTGATGGTTTTGACCTTCCTTTTTCCTTGAGTGTTTCCTATATAATATCAAATTTTCTATGAACAAACATTGTATTATACATGCTTATCTTTATTGGACATATTTTTATCTATTTTACAATGTTAAATCTTGGGATTAAGGAGGCACTTTATCTTTTAAGTTAATCTATTGTATTATATAATGGTTTTTTTATGTTCTTTTTTCATTTTACCAATGAATGAAACCATAGTTTCCACATTGTATTTTTTGTATATATTTCAATAATTTCTATTTGAACCATTTTCTATTTCTCTTTCAAATTATATCAAAGTTGATTCTAATTTTCAAGCATCATTGGACTATTTTTATCTTAATTTTTGACCTATGGTTAAGGATGATTCATTGATGGATATTAAGTTCTTCTTCTTAGCATAGTCAAAGTAGGGTTATTTATTGGTCTCAAATGGTTGTCTTTATTTATAGTCCTATTTTTGTCTTGAGTGAAGTAATCCTGTTGAAACACCCTAATATACTTGAATAAGAAGTAGCACATTAATTAAGTTCAAATTTCATGAGGACAACATATTGATTATGTGGATCTCAATTTCTCTTAGATTTACTTAGATGACTAAGTATTGTTGTATGAATATTGAATACCAATCCCTCTATTTATCCAATACAAATGTTTATGACTAGTGTAGATTATTGCATGTGTAACACAAAAAAAAAACTTCATATGTATAAACTATAATCCACTTAATTATTAGCTATGAGATTCATAACATATTACCTAAATTATTTTAATATTTATAATCAAGAAATATTATTTTGATCTCTAACAAGGAAGGCATATGATGTTGTTGATTATTGTTGTATTTACAATCATATTCCTATATCTTATTGATGGTAAGAAATTTTGAAAAGTATATAATTATCAAACATATAATATTTATATGTACCTATACTTGTTTTATTATATCATTTGTTGAAGATAGATTTAGATAAATTGATAATATTATAGGAGAGAAAGCTTACTATGAAATTATCACGGAAGCATTTATTATCAAATAAATTTGTAGAGTAGTATGAACTGATAGTCTCTAGGAAAATGATGTCATATGCCTCTTATTGAATTCTATTTATAGTGGAATAGGGGACTTTGGAAGTAAATTTTTGACATGAACTAGAATGTCTTTTTGTATGGAATACCTCTTGGATGTTTGAAAAGTTTATGTGATTTAATGTTTTGGTCATCATCAATTATTATATTATTGTAAGGTTTTAATTAAGAATATTTGTTTAAAATCAATTCTAGATCCCATGCAGTTGTATATTGAAGCCACACACATAGATATCACATAAAATAAAAATTAAGTAGAATATAAACATACAAAAATTAAGCATATTAAAACAAATTTAAAAAGGTGTCATATTTAAAAGAGTTAATTAAATTAAATTGATTGAATTTATTTGGTTGCCATAAAAATGGATATTTTTTGTCTTTTTAAATTATTCTATGATTGTAGTAACATGTATTTGTGTGTGTGATGGTTGTGTTCAACTATAGTATAAGAAAAAATCATCAAAAGATTTATCACATATTTTGATAAATGTGTACGTTTTGCCAAACAAGTGATAGTTTTGATTGTTAGGACCTTGTACCACATTGTTATATTCACTCTAAAATAGACCATGATATCCTCATGATGGATGTTTTGAATTGTCTTGAGTGTATCTATATTCTACAAATTCTTATAAGTTGTATTCCCTTTCACTCCATTGAAAGTAATCAAAACATTTATAGTAGTAGTAGTGATTTGACTATATGTTGTCAAACCTAGTGGTCCTTGGTAGATTTGTTATGTAGATACTTGTAATGCCTAAGACAACTTAAATTTAAAAATGTTACATACATACATACATACATACATGCATATATCTATATCTACACACACACATATATATATAGAGAGAGAGAGAGAGCATGTTTTCAATTTTTCTATGGATGGATGAATACTTTATGATAAACAATATTTATATCATGTTCTTATTATTTTTTGGATGTACCTACCAATGGATGAAATTTTGCAAAGCCCTTGATTTGGACATGGTGAGAATATAGTAGGTATTTTATCAATGGAATCATTCAAGGATAAATATTGAAGTCTTTTTATAATATGTGGATCATAAAACAAATTCTAAATCTATGTGCAATTAGGTGTGTCAAAAAAATTATTTTTGATCCACCTAAGTTATTGATGCAACCTAGAATAATGGTATAATTGGGTGAAATATATTTAATTATGCAAAGGCCTATAGAGGGATGGATCCTCAACTTATTTTCCTAAGGAAAAAGGTTAGGAAAATTAATTGAAATAAAATGTTAGGGATTTTTTTGAATGAACCATTTCAATAATCACAAAGAAACTAAAATATAACTATGATCCCCAAATTTAGTAATTATTATTTGTAAGCACTTTAGGCAAAAGGGTTAAGGAAAAATATAAAAGTAACCATAATCCTCTTAATTCAATTCAAAAGGTGATATTACACAAGTAATATCCATGAAGCGCCATACATAATCATAAAATATTATAAATAAATTGCTTTTTAGTTTAAATAATTACAAAAAATGAAAATGTAACTATAATATATCAATTATTGGAGAACAAATCCTTTATGATGTGACTAATACAATTAAATATAATACCCTCATATGTTGAAAATAACAAAGAAATTATAGAAATAAAAAAATAATGAAAACAAAATGTTATCTACTCTATTTTTATAAAATTTAGTTGAGATCATATGGCCTTTACTCATAGTTCTAGAAGTTCTATTTTTAGTACTAGATTTGAAACTTTATCTCTTATTACTAGATGTAATAATTGATTCACATCATTACTTAGAGTTGAAAATTGAAAAAATTCACTTTAAACGTTTTTAATTAGGCATGTTTTTTATATGATTTGACTTTGAATGTTATGGGTTGTCTCTACCTTTATCCATCTATATAAAGTTTTAAAAAATCATTTTAAGAATATCATGTTGAGATCCATATAAATTTTTTTGCTAGATTTAATAATGAATCAAGTGGTTGTATCCTCAAAACCAATAGTTAGGCATTTCAAACTTTAAAAATCCCTAAACAATTATATTATATCATTCATTAGTATCCTACTTGATCCCACTAGTGTCATAATTTGATAGACTAGGTGCTAAAATAATTACTTGGATTTAATATCCTCTTTTAATATGCCAATATAATACTCTAATTAGATATACTAATATTAGTTTAATGGATCCACTAGATATTCTCATTAATTGAAAAGCTATAAATTAATGCTTGATGAAGAATATTCATAAATTAATATTTACTTGTAGTCCACAACTTAGAAAATATTTGTGTTTGCTTCAACATTGGTTGGTTCTTTTGTCTACTTCTTTGGTTCCTTATAGGGTTTTCATGCTTTTATGAATGTTATTTTATCATTGACCCCTATTTTTGAACTTATTCACTTTAACATTTGCTTTGTGTCATCATATAGCCTTCAATAAAATTTAGTAAATGATTCTAGTGAGTTGAAAATCACTACATTATATCATCCCACTCTCATGTCATGTTTTAAATACCTCTATTCATTTTTATCCTCTTAATATTTAATATGATATGCTATATTTTCACAATATTCACTCTATGCCCGATAATGTTGTAACTTTTTTAATCATTCTAGTATATTTGTGTTCATGTTCATATTTCATAAAGTTAAATTATGCAATGTCTACTAGTGATACAACACCCCCTTTATCAAAACCTCCTTCACTTGTGGTTTATTCCACAAAGTTCTTTTTTCTTGTCTATTTGCTTATATAACTAAGACTATACAAGTTAAGTTGGCCTCAAAGTTCATAGATAATGTATTTTCCATGGATATCTACCTGATTATAGACCCAATATATACCATATAACTATGGTATCTAGGTATGTATATGGGGCTATCATGTTATATTATATATGGGTATTATGGGTACTTGGCATGGGCCACACATAACCCAAGTTTGATTGTATTGTAATATTATACTATAATTATGATTTTGATAAGATTTTAGGATTCAACTAGGGTTAGGTTTATAACCTCCCAAAAGTATCATTAGATACTAGGGTATATAAAGAAGGGATATTTTCATTGTAAGTATAATAAATAATTATCATTCATATCAAGTATTCACCTATAATAATATTTGACCATATATTGGCTTGTCATCTTAGGAGATCCTATGGATTCATTCATTCCTTAAGGAATATTATATTGCCCTACCATAAGTGTTTATCTATTTGAGTCTCATTTATGGATTATGTTGTAGATTAATATTTGATATTTTGAATATTGTGGATGATTTATATTTATGAGAATATTGTGTTTCTTATAAGTGGTATTAGAGAAATGATTCTAGTAAAATGGGGATTTTTTTTTGTGAGTTACATAATTTGGGAAAAATTACTAGAAAATATCTCATCTTCCAAGAGTCATAACTTTGCACAAAGTTGTCCCATTCAAATCATTTGTGTTCCATATTATTTAGAATTTGAAAAGCATCAAAGGAGTTGTCATATGAAGGAATATAAATAGTATTGAGGTAGATATAACCATATGAAGTCATTCATCTAGAACAAAGGCATGAAATATTTTTAAATTATATTTTTCAAAAGAATAAAATATTAACTATCTTTCAATCTGGGTAATAAAATAAATTGTTGCTTAATATATTTTGAAGGAAAGTTTTTAGGTCTACTAATTTAAGTGGAATTTTAGCCTTAAATTTTATGGGATATATATTTTTTATGTGACCCTAGTTCATAAAACCCTAGTTTTCATTGTCATTTTTGTTGGGGTGTGAGATAACGAAGTTGCTAAAATTTTATGGAGAAGATGATATTGATTGTAGAGAGTGGTGGACATTGCTTAAATATTTATATTATATTAATATTCACTAGAGATGTCTACTTTGATTATATTTTAAAGGTAACCAAAAGTCATGGTATCATAGTTTTTCTAATGATAATATATTTTTTTACTTATAAAGAGATTGAAAAAGCTTTAGTGATAAAATAAGACCCATATATAAGGATAGCTAATTTGAAGGACACCATTGAGGTTTATGAATAAAGAATAAACTATTTGAAGTTATGTAAAACTTATAATTTTAATTTTAGAAATATCACAAAAGAATGCAATTCATAAATAATAGAGTATAATAAACCAAAATGCTAGAGTATATAAGAAAAATAGCATAATGATTATATTGCTAAAAAATAGAGTACAATGCAATAAATTAATGAGACAAGGTATAAGGCTATAAAAATGAAATCACTACTCAATATTGTACAATAAAAGGAGGATCTCTATTTATACAAAAATTTTAGTGTATTTTAAATCCATTGTATCAAATATGGAAGGTCACCCACATGAAAATATGGTGGTTCACCTTCCATGAGTTTGATAACCTATATAAAAATGTCATGATTCAACTTCCACGAGTTGGAAAGTGCATTTAATTGAGAATTACATTATATGACCTTTTTACTTGTGTTTTATCTTCTACTAATGTTTCAACATGGCCAAATATGCATAATGGCTATGAATATCTAAAAATAGAAAATTAATATTTTTAGTAAGTATTTGTAGAGGGGGAAAATCACCCTAATGCGTATGATTCTCAAGGTTGGATCTGCAAAAGAGAGAAATCCTTGAGGTGAACCGGGGGGGTATATTGTTCTCTACACTTGATGGTCAAGTAAAAAGGTTCACCAGAAATAATTTTAGGACTCGTTCCAAGTCCGAGGGTTGGAATGTTTTATATGTAAATTTGAACAAACACCTAAGGTTTGGCCTTCTATATACTAAACTAAAATAAATGAAATAGCAATGCAAGGAATACAAATGCAAACAAACAAGAACTAGTCCTAAAATAATTCTTAATTTGAATGATATCTAAATTCTAATTACAAAATTTAAATTCTTTTAATATTTTAAAAGCAAGGGCACAAGGAAGATGCACAAACAATCTAACCTAGATGCAAAAACTATATGCACTTTCACTTTCAATGCCTAAAGTAAATTAGTTCCTTTATATATGTAATTGTGTGATTTAATGAGTGATAATTGAAAATGTCTTAAAAAGAAAACACTTCAACAAGAAACCTAGAATACTAACAAGAACACTTCACCTGAATCCAGAAGGCTGACCACTAGCTTTATCTTGCATCCGTAAAGCTCCATAGAATCTCTAAATCCTATAAAACAACTTCACAAACACTAAAAAAAAAATGGATTAGTATTTGGGGGCCTGCTTAGACCACAATATGACTGAAATTGCAACAGTCAAGTCCCCTTGGTCCTTTTAGTTGACCTTGTAAAAAACAAAAAGAAGTATTGACCTTTTGTATTAAAATATAAAAGTAAGAAACTAATAAATTATTGTACTCTTTGTTAACCTTATGGGATCTAGCCACTTTTAATTACAAATTTCACATGAAGTACAAAGGAAGAGCATACACGAAATAAGACCCCTTTTAATATGATGTGTAAAAAAAGGAAAAATGATAGCTATGATGATGTTGTTTAACCTTAGGGGATCTACCCGCTTTTGATTCCTAAGTTTACACGAAGTGCAAGGTAAGAGCATACACAAAGTAAGAATCCCATTTAAGGCGATATAAATTTGTGCAATAATAAGTAAAATCAGAAATGAAATGAGTAAATGAATTAAATAATGAGAAAATGTGATATTATTTATTAATCCTAGGTGACCTATCTGCTTTTGATTCCCAAGTTCACACGAAGTGCAAGGGAAGAGCATACACGAAATAGGACCCCGTTAATGATAATGTTTGTGAGACAAAATAGCAATATGGATGTGAATAAATAAAATAAACTATCTATATGAAGGAATACTAAATATAATAGCAAATAAATGAAATATGCAAGGTTAGTATGAATTAAAAGAACATAACTATGAAATGAAAATGTGATTCCAAAATAATAAAGGATTGTAGAAATTAAACAAAACAAAAATGATAGAGAGGTTGAAAGAGCACAACCCTTGGAATAAGGTTGCCTCTCTCCTTTCTTGATGAGGACTTGATGGTGACTTCCTCAAGATGCCTAAGAAGATGTGATGATTCCTTTGAGATCCTTTTCTTGGAGACTTGAAATCTTGAAGGAAACTTGTAGAGTTTTAGTGCTTGAGAAAGACTTGGTTCATGAGGCTATCCCAAGGGCTCTATTTATAGTTTTTTCATGACATTGGGAGAGAGGAAAAATAGTTTGAATTTAAAAATGACATAAAAGATTATCCATCAAATTTTGATGGAAAATACCATGCCACTTTGAAAATGGAACATGTGAGGTAATATACCATTTCAAAGTGGGCCATGCTATTTTGAAAATGGAAGAATGGAACATTCTAATTTAAGAATGGTAATAATGAAGTAATGTGGAACATTCTAATTTGAAAATAGTAATAATGTGCTACTTTGGAAGTGGAAAATTCTAATTTGAAAATAGTAATAATGTGCCACTTTGGAAGTGGAACATTCTAATTTGAAAATAGTAATAATGAAGTAATGTGCCACTTTGGAAGTGGAACATTCTGAATAGAAATAATGAAGTAATGTGCCACTTTATAAGTGGGCTAATGCCATTTGAAAATGATACATTCTAATTTGAATTTGAAAATAGTGAATAGTACATGATGAACAGTGAATAGTGTTCCATGAACAATGAACAGTGTACAGTGAATAGTGTACATTGTACAGTGAACAGTGTACAGTGTACAATGAATAGTGTACAATGAACAATGAACAGTATACAGTGTATAGTGAACAATGAACTTAGGAACACTATGAAGGTATTAGAGAACATTATAAGAAGCTAAAGGAAATTATAAATATATTTGGAAATATTAGAAAGAAATTAGAAGAAGTATGTAACTTTAGAAGAGGTATTAAATATGATTTGGTAGTGATTTTTTTGCAGTTTATGCTCAATATTTTAGCAGGAAATGTTGCAGGGGATCCAATATGGGTTAGAAATTTATCTTTCAACAGATCATACTATGAACTTGAGTCACAATGACTTCCAATTTGCTGCACAAAAGAAAAGTGAAAATCATACCTTTCCATAGAATCTAGGGGAAGGATTAAAGAGATCGCAAAACAAGTTTCAAGCAGTTGATCAAAAAATGGCTCATATCTCAAGTGAATCTGGTGCTAAGGTGCACCCACAAAATAATTCTACTATGAAAACCCCTGTCAAGGGTAAGAATTTTGAAGACTCAGTCCCAAAAATGAATGTTAGGGATGCCCTTCATGGTGGACAACCTCATCCCAATGCTAATATCAATCTTAGGGCTTCCCATAAACCTCCAAGAATGCCTAATATTGATCCCAAGAAAATGGAATCAAGATGTCTTAAAGCAGCTGATGGAACTCCTATTGTTAAGCTTGATATGGGTAACATTCAAACTGGCATTGAATATTTGGAAAAAAAAGGACTAATTTGTCAGTTCATGGGTTTTCGTTTGAATCTATCTGCTTTCAAATTATGGGCTGCAAAAAGTTAGAAAAATAAAGGTGAGTTACAAATCTCTATTTATCCAAATGGTTATTTTCTTGTTTTATTTTCTAATAATGAAGATAGAGAGAAAAATTTTCAAGGGGGTCCTTGGTTTTTTGGAAGGGTAGGGCTTTTCATGAAGCCCTGGCATACTAAATTTAAAGTTGAAGAAGAGATGCCTTCTATAGCTCCCGTGTGGGTTAGACTCTTTGGCCTCCCTATTGAGTTTTTGAATCCTACTATTTTTTATTCAATTGGAAACTCTTTAGGAACTTTTACGATGACTACTGATTGTATTCAAAATTTTGAACATATTATTTATGCTCGGATTTGTGTTTTAATGGATTTTGACAAATCCCTACCTAAAAATATCACATTACAATTTGGGGAAGACACTTGGGAGCAAGTAGTGGACTATGAGAACATTCCTTTTCATTGTAGAATTTTCCATGAATATGGTCATTTGGCCAGTGTTTTCCCAAATAAAATTCTTGATCAAAAGAAAGAAGATATAAACTCAATAGATTTTCACATACCTAAGAAGAAGAACACTTAGAAAAAACCAGTTATGAAGGATCAATCAAAGTCATCTGCTAATATGTTTGAAATCCTTTCCACAAATGGTGTCCCAAGTGAAGAAGAGGAAATAATGGAAACTAAAATATTAGAAACATAATTTAAATACGAAGGGAATAACTTAGATACAAACCAACAAATCAAATTTTTTCAATAGAAAAAAAGGAGAAAATTTACACAAGAAAAACAATCTTTCAAATGTCAAAACTTCAAATAATATAGGTCCCAATATAGACTCCGTTGAACCATCTAGTAAAATTTTGGCTGTGTACGAGCATTATTCAAGGTTAGAAGCCTGTAGAACCCTAAAATTGGTGTAGTTAAACCCTTAGTAAAAAGATAAAAATTTGAATTTTAACCCCAAAATCGCACGTTAACCGCTCACCTCATTTTTCATGCCATTTTTAGGAGTTTTTTTTACCATTGGACGATATCATCACCGATCAGATGGAATCGTCCCAGATCAGACAAATTCGTCTGGAACAGAATGTCCAGACGATTTCGTCTCAAAACTGAATTTTCATAATTAGCTTATTTTTAGCAGCCTCTCCAACTTGGACAGAAGTGTGTCTGCATAGTTGGAGATTCCTCCGTTGAGGATCTCCCAGATTAGGATGATCCCCAACCTCCTAACTTCCCCCTAATCCTATATAAATTGGGATTTTCTTAGTTTATCCCCCTGGTTGGCTGATCCCATGATTCCCTAATTGATTTTCCCTACCATTTATTTTTGTTGTGTCAAGACGACATATCCACCATTGTTTGCAATCGTAGTTTTAAGTTTTCATTGCAGGTTTTCACCGTGCTTCAGTTGGAGAAATCTTGGATCGTCGTAGGTGATTCCAGATGATTTCAAATGATCCTATCGCAGATTAGCGATGATATCATATGATTGGAAGTGATCTCTACTGCAGTTCAAATTTGGGGCAACCAGAGCCTTGAGTTTGCATTCCTCATTTGTCTTCTTTATTTTACTATGCATTAGTTTGATTTATTTTTATTCTGCATCCTGGAGTTCACCTCATTCAGTGTAAATGCATGATAAAGTTAAAATAAGTTATTAAAACAATGCATTTCCTTTAATTTGCTATCTATATTTATTAGTTAGGAATTTATACTATCATTTCTATCATTTTGCATTATTCTAGTAGTGACATTTTCATTTTTTGGTGTCTATTTATGTGATTGCAGGTTTCTGACAAATTCGTCTAATGAATTCGTCAGATCGATGATGATCTTGTCTAATATCAGATGATCACCTATGATCTGGGATGATTCTATACAATTGCAGATGATCCTGTCATATTTGGGACGATCTGGACTCCTACAAGCTTCAAAATCTTCATCAGACATCTAGAATCAGGTGCATTCTTTCTCATTTTGTATAATATTTACATTTAGGATTCATTCCTACTTTTTGTATTCATATAAATCAACATTTTCATATAGAATAGCTTAGATTAATTCTGGAAAACCTAGGATTATAAGTGATCGAGTATAAAATGAACACACCAAAACCATTTTCAACCTAGGCATAGAAACTGCCACTCAAATTTTCTTGGTGAACCCACCATCCATTCAAAATTCACCCTTATACCCCTCCCCCGAGAGGTGCGACCTTCAAAGGGCCTCTCAGTCCGAAGTATTGTCTCATCCTTCTCGCATCCCCCTTCCAGGCATGGATCCTATAGCCTGAATGTAAGGATGCAAACAATTTTGAGCAGTACATTTTGGTGAACCCGACGTGAAACCTAAAACCTTTTGAAAACAATAAAAAAAAAATTATTATTAACATCTAGAATCATCAGACAAATAGTTAAAGTTGCATATCATATTTAGATGGTATATTATAATAAAAGATGAGTTGTCACCATTAATATTGAAAATCAATTAACAGCCATAGAGATTACATCTATGCTTAGAGTACCTCAAAAGAATAGAGTCCAACCTTTATGGGATAAACTTGATAAGATATTCGATATTATTTCATCCAGATCAACCGAAATTAGGCAAATCAAGAGGTTTTTCCTAGATAGAATCCTGGATCCTGATCAAGTAACCTTATATCATGAACTTCAAAGAGCTTGCCATATGTGGTTAGCAGATAAAAGAGCATTTGTGTCTTCTAAATTGTACACCTTTGAAGAATACCTTGAGAATGCAGTTGTAGTACATAAGTTTCTATCTCGTATAGAGGATCAAAAAGTCATTCTTACAGATAGAAAAATATGGAATAGAGTTCCTAGAGCTATGTTATATCGAGAATATTGCCATGAAATTTATTTCTATAGGTCATAATTTGAGACAGATCATATTACTAAAGCACACTTTGTCAAATTCTTGAAAAACCATTTCCAATTTGAAGAGGAGCATTTCATAACTCCTGATGAACTTGATCCTATCAATGATATCCATAAATTATTTATAGAAAACTAAGTTATTATTTTATTATTTTTATTCCTTTTGCAACTAGAATTCTATTTGTTATCTTTATAATAATATTATAAAACACAAAACACAAAAAAAATATAAAAACGAAACAAAAAAATTAAAACATTTCCTTTTTATAGTAGGTATATAATTAAAATATATACCTCTCAAACCTATCACACACACACACACACACACACACACACACACACACACACATATATATATATATATATATATATATATATATATATATATATATATATATATATATATATAAGTATATATATTTGCTAAAATCTAAGTTTAAGAACAATGTCTAGACTTAGGAATGGAAAAAAAACTGAAGAAGAAGAAGACTGGTTAGGAAAACCATTAAATAACCCAGATGTCCTTCCTGAAGATCAAATTATGAAAGAAGGAACCCTAAATTAGCAATAAGAAGATCTTGCTATAGGAAATGAACAAGAAGAAAATAATAGAGAGGAAGGATCCTCATCCCCTAAAATGTCTCTAGGAGGAGCTGTTACTTTTGAAAACATGGAAAAATTCTGGAAGTTCCTTAATACTAATATTGGTGTGCTTAATAGAGCAGTCTATATGGACAAGGATCGAATTAGTGACACTCAAGAAACTCTAGAAGATGTATTTCACACATGCACTAATCCCTTGTCCTTTATTGAACAAGAGAGTGATCAAGCTAGACCATACAATTTGGATATGGCAGCTATAATCTAGAACATGCAACAACAACAGGTTACCCAACCATCTAAAGTGTCTGTTAGCAAGCCTAGGGTCATTCCTACACAAAAGAAACCATCATTTACTGCTCTATTTCTCCAAGCCATTGAGAAATATACCTCAAATCAACAAAAACCCAAAACAAAACCAAACACCAATTACCAACAATCTGGGATACAACATAATACTACTACAAACCCTCTTCATAATACTCTTCCTACCAACGCTTTGCATAATAGCAATATAGCGTCTAATCCTTATGTCACACCATCATACACTCATGAATCCCATACCTATGTCCCACTAAACCAATATTGTGGACAAACTAGCAATCTTGAAACCATGGTGAAACAGTTAGTTTCTCGCATGGATCAGATAGATCCCTATCATCCCTCATACAATTATCGAGATATGTGTAGTCAACCTCTAGATCCTATAGTTGTAGCACAACCGTATCCTAAACATTTTCCTTTGCCTGTCTTGCCCATATATAAAGGAACCAAATATCCCATAGAGCGTCTTCGTATGTTTAGGATAGCATGTCATGATATATCGCATGATGACTTATTATTGCTAAAAATGTTCCCGAAAAGTTTAGGAGGAATGGCATTAGAGTGGTATTATCAATTACCCACTAATTCTTTGAGGAACTTTGAAGAGACTGCTGAGTCTTTTGTGCATCAATTTAGTGCCTACATTGAAAAGCATGTGACCATTAAAGACTTGTACAACTTAAAACAAGACAAAGATGAATGTTTTTCTGATTTCCTAACTAGGTGGAGACAGTTGATAGGAAAATTGCACTTTGTGTTACCTTATAGGGAGATGTTGGACATCTTTATTAATAATTTACAAGACCAACTATCTTATGAATTATCAACTGCTACCTTAACCACCTTCGATCAGGCTATAGACTTAGCAAGACGAGTGGAATATGCTCTCATTTGTAGAGGACAACTTAAAAATAAAGACGATGAGAAAACATCCAAAAATCAATATAAAAATAAACAAGTTGTGGGTGATGGAGTCACTGATAGTAGAAATATTTATACTGTTAATGCTACGAAGACAATGGAGAATATTATACTGAAACCTCCCGATAAACCTCCTCGAGAATTTACTAGGTTGAATCAACCTTTATCAACCATTCTCTCATAATTATTAGAACGAGGTTTGATTCAATTACCAACTGTTCGGGAACCTAATCCAACTATACCTGGATACAGAGCTAATTTACATTGTGACTTCCATAGAGGACCTGGGCACACTACCAAATCTTGTAAAATATTAAAACATAAAATACAGGACTTGATTGATAACAATGAGATTGAGGTACAAGCCTTTCAACCTAAGCAAAATCCTCCTAATAATACTCAAAAGAACATTCCCCAAAACCAGAATCAGAATGCCAATCAGTCATTGGACATATTTCAACATCCTTTACCAAAGCATGGCAAGGAAGTGGCTAATCAAATTGAACATCATAATGTTCCCACTCCTACCCGATATGTAGGAAATATTAGTGGGCATTTACCTGCTCATGAGCCGAAAATATTTGACACAACTTTATCCATGGTTAAAACCAGGGCTCTACATAATATTCACACACATGATCTTAGTGATACAGAATATGATACTGAGAGTTATATGGAAATCACCTCAAATCAATTGAATAGCTCTGAAGATGAATCTGATCATATTCTCCCTATCATAAGTCATATGGTCCCAGAAGAACCATTTCCAAGAAGAGTCACTACTCGACCATCATCTCACCAATTAATTTCTAATGAGAAAGCCATAAATGCTAGACCAAGACTCATTCATCATCCACAGAATAATATTGTGGGTATCATTGGAGCTGTTACTAGACAATAGGCTCAAAACTCTCAACATGATCAAATGCACAACGATGGATCAACTCCATTTGTTTTGAAAGTTCCTAATAAATGGAATTAGGAACCTAATGTGCAACATAAACCTTCTTATAATATTAATGAGCAACTATCAAACATTACAGCTAGAATTTCCCTTTTGGACCTTTTAAGATCCTCTCCTACACATAGAGATGAATTAATGCTCACATTAAGCCAAATGATGGTACCACAAGACATTCAACTTGAAGCCATGGCTAATACTATAATAACTCATGAAGTTGATTGTATTGACTTTCGGGATAGAGACATACCTCAACATAGTTTACATAAGGATAACCCCTTATATATTACTGCCTTAATTGGAGATGTAGTAGTTAAATGAGTCTTGATTGATAATGGTTCATCTTTAAACATCTGCACTTTTGACTTCTACCAAATATTTGGGTTTAGAAGTGATGAAATGAAAAGAACTGATATGATCATAAAAGCCTTCAATGACGAAACACAAGAAACATGTGGATTTATTACCATTCCATTGCAGGTTGGTCTGAGAACCTTGGATACGTCCGTGTTTATTGTACATTGACCTGCATCGTACAATATACTCTTGGGTCACCTTTGGATCAATGTAATGTGAGTCATTCCCTCAACTTTACATCAATGTGTTAAATTTGAATTTAAGAATCAGTTGGTTACCATTCATGGTGATCCTAGACCCTTTGATATGTGTGCTTTGGCAGAACCTGTTGGAGTTCAATTTTGCCCTGCTTTATCATCCACACATCCTAATTCTCATTATCCATATAAACATGTGAAACACACACCCACAATGCCATCTACTTCTTCTACATCAGTTCCACCCCTTCATACAACTCAAACATCCTCTAAAAAACTACATTAGGACCTCAAAAAAATCTTAATCCCATAACCAAGGCTTCTTATTTTACTCCTATCACTTCTATCCCTATAATAGACTTATCCATCAAAATTTCTACAACATCTACATCCACCAAAGGCATAGTTTCTGCATCAAAATATGTAGAAAATGTTCCTTCTACCTCTTATGCTCTTACTGACGAGCTCCTACCCAGTTTATCTAAAATTCGTATATCAGAGCAAACAAATGCTGCTATGCAAGATTCCCTTATCTTAAATAATTTGCCACCATCTCCTCGTACCTTGGGTCTCCCAAAACCTATGGGAAGTATTTACCAAGTCAAGAGTTGTGCTTTTATTTATAAGGGATATGACTGGGGTAGAATACCCAGAAACAACAAGACTCATTACGATGGATATGCTCGATGTTATTTTACTAATGAGTATATTAAATCCAAATATATAATGCTTAAATTGGGATATAAAGGGAAAGGTTTGGGACCTTTCCAAAATGGCATGAAAGAACCCTTTGAGGTAGAACCATGGCCTGCCCGATGTGGTGTGGGCCTATTTCCTAGTAAAGGTCAGTCCTTCCCATTTGAGGATGATGACCATCTCATATGTTACCAAGATTATTTAGATCAACGTGATGCTTTGTGTTTAATGAATAAGCCACTTACATGTAATATGTTATCTATAGCCTACCCTAAGATGATCGTCGAATTCGATGATGAGTTGGAGGGAGATATCTTCCATGATGTCTCCGTTGAGGAATTATTACATCATGAATTTTATTTTGATGGCTCTATACCTAGTATAGCCTAGCTTGAGGCCACGACTCCTCAAGACAAATTATCCAAACTAACCTTGGAAGAATTACAAGAATTGGGCGTTTCACCCGCCCCACCTAATTTTGAGAAAAATCTACACATGGAAGTAGAAAATGTCATAAAAATTAACATTGTAACTGAGGGTAATCCTCACATAATCAACATTGGATTAGAATTGAGTCAAGAAAAATAGGATAAATATATTGCATTTATTAAAGAATATGAAAATGCCTTTGCTTGGAAATATGAAGATATGCCAGGATTAAACCCTTCTGTAGTTATGCATCACCTAATAGTCCATCCAGATGCTAAACCTGTTAAACAGAAACTTAGAAAAATGCATCCTAAAGTGGCCTTACTGGTCAAAGGGGAGTTAGAAAAACTCTTAAATGTTATTGTTATACAAGCCATTGATTATGCTGAATGGATCTTGAATGTATTTCTAGTAACTAAGAAAGAAGATACTAAGGTTAGGGTTTGCACAGACTTTAGAGATATTAATGTTACATGCCCTAAAGATGATTTTCCTCTTCCCAATATGGATCAAATCATTGATTTTACTACTGGGAGTGGAATTATATCCTTAATGGATGGATTTTCTGGTTATAATCAGATCATGATAGCTCCTAAAGATCAGGCTAAAATAGCCTTTATTACCCCTTGGGGAACCTTTTGTTGGAAAGTGATGCCATTCGGTTTAAAGAATGCAGGTGCAACCTATCAATGAGCCATGACTTATATATTTTATGATATGATGTATTATATACTACATGGTTATGTAGATGACATTATAGCTTGTTCTACTAAAGAAGATGATCATTTAGATGATTTGAGAAAAGTATTTAATTGGTTAAGGGAATATCTTATCCGATTGAATCCAGCTAAATGTATATTCGAAGTTAAGTCCGATAAATTATTGGGGGTTATAGTTTCTTTACGTGGCATCGAAATTGATCCTCTCAAGATTACGGCTATCACTGATATGCTCGCACCCACAAGTATATCAGAATTACAAATTTTACAAGGTAAGATTCAAGCTATCCGTTGCTTCATCGATAAGCTAGCAGATAAAATCGGACCCTTTCTTAAGCTTCTTAAGAAGGATGTATTTTTCCATTGGGACTACAAATGTTAGCAAACATTTTAACTCCTCAAATAATATCTTCTTAACCCACCTGTGCTTTCACCACCTAGACCTGATCGCCCATTTATCTTGTATATTTTTGCTTTAGATCTTCCTTTAGGAGCTCTGTTAGCTCAACTTGATGATGAGAAGAAAGAATGCGCTAATTATTATATCAACAGAACATTAATCGGTTATGAAACCCATTACACAACATTAGAGAAGTTATGTCTAGCAGTCGTATTTTCTACACAAAAATTATGCCATTATATGCTCAGTCAAAAAACCTATGTTATTGCTAAATCTGATCCTTTGTGGTATCTCATGAGTTGACCATACTTATCTGGTCGCACAACAAAGTGGGTTCTTGCCCTAAGCAAGTTTAAACTCATGTTTATAGGACAAAAAAATTTTAAGGGTCAAATCATTGCAGATCAATTAGTTTCTACACCCTTAGAGTCTACCCATCCCCTCATCATTGAGTTTCTTGATGAATGCCTTAAACTAGAGGCAGATCATTCAAATAAATGGTCCTTATACTTTGACGGGGCTCGATGCATGAATGGGGTTGGTGCAGGTATTATTTTAATATCTCCACAGAAACATCTTATCCCTCTATCATTTAAATTAACATTTGCTTGTACTAATAACACTATTGAGTATGAGGCTCTAATACTTGGATTACAAGCTTCCTTGGCACTAAAAATTAAAAATCTATTAGTTTTTGGTGATTCTCAACTTGTCATAAATCAAATTAATGATGTTTATTAGACCAAATATGATACATCCATATAAAGCATATGTATTACAATTATTATCTTTATTTGATCAAGTTACCTTAGAAGCTATTCCTCAAAATAGCAATTGTGTGGCTGATGCTATGGCTGCAGCTGCATCTCTTTTATCCCTGGAGTTAGAGGATGAATATGCTACCATCATTATTTGTCAACTCTGGGAACCCACTTCAAATAAATCATTCTTAGAACCTTTGGATGTGTTTCTAATCAATGAAACTACTCCTAAACTTTGGTACACTGATATATTCAATTTTCTTCAAAATGGGACCTTCCCTGAAGGTTTTAATAGAAACCAACGTCGGTTATTACATATACGAGCAAGTCGCTTCATAATAATTGGCAATACGTTATATAGGAGATCTCTCGAAGGTATCCTATTGAGATGTTTGAATCTAGAAAAATATAGATCAGCTTTGAGTGAAGCCCATGATGGATCTTGTGGGGGACATTTTAGTGGTAGCGCCATTGCTAAGAAACTCCTTAGGATAGGATATTTTTGGCCTACCATGGAGAATGATGCACATTATTATGTGTGCCATTGCGACAAGTGTCAAAAACATGCTGACCTTGTCCATGTGCCTGCACAAGATCTACAGGCTATTTCATCTCCTTGGCCCTTTTCAAAATGTAGCTTAGACATCTTTGGAAAAATCAACCCTGTGTCATCTGATGGACACAAATTCATCATAATCACCACTGAGTATTTCATGAAGTGGGTTGAAGCTATGCCCTTAGCTTCTTGCACTGGAACACAAGTTTCCAAAAAAAAAAATTAATCAAATTATTTGTAGGTTCGAAATTCCTGCAAATCTCATCTCGAATAATGGAACTTGTTTCAAAAATAAATATGTCAAAAAATTATGTCAAAAATATGAAATTCAACATCGTTGGTCCACTCCCTATTATCCTCAAGGTAATGGCCAAGCAGAAGCATATAATAAAACATTAATTAAAATCCTCAAAATACTGGTCAATCAATATGGTCGATATTGGCACATTCAACTATATATTGCTTTGTGGGCTTATCGTCGTACCCCCATAGGCACTTCACCTTTTGTTTTGGTTTATGGCGCTGAAGCAGTTTTTCCCTTTGAATTAGAAGTTCCTTCTTTGGCTCTACTACTTCAAGATACTAAAGTAGGAGATGAATATCATGTTGGCATATTTAGTCAACTGGAACTCCTAGATGAGAAGTGCATCAATGCTTTGGAACATCTTCGAGCCTATCAGAACAAGCTCAAGCGAGCATACCTCAAGAAAGTTCATCATCGATCCTTTGAGATCGACGACCTTGTCTTGAAAGAAAATAAAAAAAATACTAATGCAACTAAATATCTTAAAGGTAAATTCGAGCCCAACTAGCTTGGACCGTATATCATCACTGCTAAATTTGGATTGGGAGCATACCGATTAGCTACCTTAGATGGTAAAGATCTTAAAGAACATATGAACATTATGCATCTTAAATGCTATTATGCATAAATTCTGGTCATTTCATCATTGTATATATTGTTATTTTGCATATTATTTCATTTTAGTCATTCATATAAAAATTTCAAAAACAATCACATTGTGTATCTTCTCAATTCATCAATCAAAATCAAAATATAAAAACATCAAAATCATCAAAATCTTCAAAAAACATCTTTTATTTTCGTACTTGTCAATTCTTGAAGTATTGCAATTATATTTTCAGTTATTTTTGATAAATTAGCATTTATTTGGAATCCCGCACTTTCACACTCACATGCATAAATATCTTGATTTTATTTGGTATGATTATTAATCTCTCTTATATCAAAGTCCACAGTTGAATTAAATAAAGTTTTGAGCATAGAGAATTGATCTTGTTATTTACTTGAACCAAGTATATCTCTTTACATTAAAATGATTTCATTGCAAATTCAATATGATGCTACATAGTAGAAGTGGTTTCTTGAGCGAAAAGTTTCCCCTGCTATCCTATCATGCACATGGTCTAGAATATTTGAGAATTGACAAAAGGACAAGCTCACCCCTACCTAGAATAAAAATCCCTTGCTCTACAGCCAATCCGAGCAAGTATCCCTAGTATAGGAAGAAAAAGAAAAGTCAAAGAAAATGAGAAAAAGAAAAATATTATTTTGTACCATCGCAACAATATTTCAGCATTATCTCAGTTCTAAGAAAAAATACAAAAAAAAAAAAGACAGAAAAACAGAAAAGAAAAAGCAAAAAACAATAAAATCCCTTTCCCTACCCCTTTAAAAAGAAAAGAAGGGTGAATGAGCTTGAATCCCTGGAATTCTCAATTATTCGAAAATCATGAGGTAGGCCCCGTAACAGGTGGTTTGTGCCCAACCCGCTTGGCCTTGGGTAATTCCTAGCGTGGTGATATGTCTATCACATTAGAGACCTTCTTTTGTACATACCTATATCTGCTTATGGATCAGCTAGCTCTTGATGACCCGACTTACATAGTAGTCTGGTACGGTTACATGCATATAAATCATGATCAACGAACACTTATTTGGTTAATTCAAATTACTTGTATCAAATTATCTTGCTAAAAATTGGTAAATGAACCATACAATTGCATACACATTTGTATTTGAGAGATTTTGTATCATTATGATAAATCAAGATCGGCAATGAACTCACATATGCACATGAGGGTTCCTTATAAATCTACATTTTGTCTTTGATATAATTTAAAATATTTTTGTAAATATTTTGGAATAATTCCATCTTCTTTTTAAAGCACATCTGTTTAGTATAAAAACATTTCAATACATTGTTTACAAAAATCCAAAATTTCTTTCAACAACATATTCAAAAATCTAGCCATAAAGGCACGTTTATCTATTATTTTCTGTTTATCTCAAAATCAAAAATCAAGTATGCAATAAAATTATTTTTTGGATTTTGTGATGATGGTATAAGTTTATACCTATAATTCTATGCCTAGCACAAACCATTGTTCTAACTTTATTTCCCATTCATTATAATTTATAAAAACATATGGCTCACATAATTATGTCACACAAGTGTGCTTTAAAAAGAACAAACACATTTTTCTATTTCATTTCATTATGTCAACATTCCATTTTGCAACCATGGTATAATTCCTAAGGAATTGTTCAAAACTTTATCACACTTAGGAATTTTATGCCTAGCAAAAATCATATTTTTAATATTTCATGCATAATATTTTTATGAAAATCTAAAAAAAAATCATCACCATCATCATTTTCATCATCACAACACAAAGTCTTAATACAATCTCTTAAGAACTCTTTTACTTTTAACAATATTTCTATACTGGGATTAGCTTGATGACCTAGCGAGCGGCGACTCTATGAAATGGTCTATAATAGCGACAATGTCCTTTGAAATTATTGTTAGAAGTCCCTTTATTTTCATCAAATCACACCACAAAACAACCAATTTGTTTACATCAGATTATTTCATTTAAATTTTATAGCATGACATAAAATTATACTATTTCCAAATGACATAATTACATGAATAATCAATCAAAAAATCCAAAATTGAAGCATCATAAAACATGTGGACAAGTCATATCACAAAAAGATCATATATATATATATATATATATATATATATATATATATATATATATCAAAATATATGTACATCATATCAAAACTGGATTGGTATACCACAATCTATACCCTGGCATACTCAATCCTCTCAAAATTATACAATCTAGTCTGTCACTAGTCTCGAGAAGCCCTTGAGCTCTCAGCCTCATCTCCTCTCCCGCCCTGAGGTGGAGGAGGTGGCCCCATCAGATTTTGTCCTGTGTCATGGGTCCTCAATGTTGATCATGAGGATGTCCTCGATGACCCCATCCTGATTGGCTCTGTAATAACGACTGGCAGCTGTAACCTTTGGCCCTCTAGAACCAGCTAGAAGTATGCTCCCTGATAGAACGTGGTCTGAGCAACCAACCGTGCTAACTCCAGAATGCTCACCCCTCCACTCTGATCCCTGAGTCATGTAGCCTCATCCTAAAGAGTTTGCACCTGAGCTCATAAGAAGGCATTCTCAGCCCAGAGAGCTACCATCTCATTACTCTCCCCCACATCGATACCCTTGCCCTTATTGGGTGATGCTGGCATATCCCTCTGCTAAGAAGGGAGTCCCTCCTCTCTCCTCTCTCCTTGTTGTGGTCTCTTCGAAGACTGTGTTGCTCTTTGACGTCTCTCTTGAGGAGACCGTTGCTGCTCCCTCCCCTCTTCGACCCCTCACTGCATCGATAGTAGTCTATCGTTGCCTCCCCATCCATCACACCATGATGTGCATCAGAACCTATGCCCTCATCATTCGAGGAGGGCAGATGCCTATGTATCAAAAATCATACCCATCTATGACCCTAGCGTCATCCCCATCCATTGGCTGAATGGGGGTATCATTCGCATCCTGAATCAAAAATTGCTACATATCTAGAGCCCCACTCAATGTAGTACTATCTTGGATAGTCTAGGAGTACTCATAATCCCTAAATGAAGGGATCCCCTACTGTAGACCGAACTATCACAAAACTCGGTCATAGCAATGGATCTCTACCTCTCCCCGTTCCATCCTCATCCAGAAGACTCTCCTGATGTGAGCCAACTCCTGTCCATCCTCTCCCCACCCTGGGTGCTCTCTCCATGGCCTCTAGGTGATCTGGTAAGGGATGATGTCATCTAGAAACCTCCAGGACATTGGTAGATCTATCCGTCATTGTGACCCCCTCTAGAGCCACCAATAGAAAACCTGGGGTCTCTCCTGGTCAACCCCTATCATTGGAAGCCCTATCAACCTCCACACCGCAATGTGCTCCCAGCACCAAACCTGTAGTAGCAATGTCAAAACTAGATATTGACCTCCCTTGTATGTGACCCTATACAGGATCATATACAAGCGGCATAGCACAAAACTACCCCAAGAAAATCTGTAGCCGTGGTCTCTCATGTCATAGACCACATTTGAGAGTAGCCATGGAAACCTACATCCACTCTGGTGGCATAGCAGTAGGCCACCCACCACCCATACCAAAACCTGATTCAATCAAGATGCCTCAAGCATCTGCCTCAATGTCTCGATGTTAACTCCACCCTTCTCTAGGGCAAAGCTAGGATCTCCGCACAGTGGTATCATGGCATGGCCCTGATTGGCCACAAGAGTCATAAACCACCCTTGTATGGGGATCCTCAAGATCCTCCATACGTCCTCTAGAGTGGGAGCCATCTCCCTTATCTGTAACCAGAAACAAGATGACCCTAGATATCACCTCTCTGCTAGGGCTGTCAGTAGCCCCATGTTTGTAGGTATTTATGGCATCTCTGCCACATGCTGTAGTTTGACCTCCGCCATTCGGTCTTGCTCCGCTTGGTCGAGCACGGCTACGTCGTCTTTGAGTCCCCCATATTTCCACTCCTAAATTTTTAGTAATCCCCTCTATAAAATAAACAATCAAACAATAAAAATCATCAATAGATAATCATTAAAATCAGTTAAATCAATTTAATCTTCTAAAAACAATGATGATATCGTCCACCATTGGATGATATCGTCCTAAATTAGGTCAAATTGTCCTTGGTAGGATGAAATTATCTCCTATTTTGCAACTTGGGGATAACCCCTTGTTGGACGAGATTGCCCCTATTCCATCGATTTTACCCCTAGAAGAAATCGGTGATCTAGGGATGATTGTGACGAAATTGGGATGATTTCATCTCGATGTCGTCGATGACCTAAAAATGGCCGTGATGCCCCAAAACAGTCAAAATTTAAATAAAAAATTACACAAATCCAATTAAAAACATAATTCACTAGGTTTAGATCCTTACCCGCAACCCGCACCGGACCTCTGTCGATCTATGCGCTATTTCTACCATTTTGCCTGTAGAGATTTAAAAATAGTGAAAATAAATAGTAAAAAAAGAATTAGGGTTTTACCTTATTTTTCTTAATTTTATTTAAAAAAAACAACATTTTTTAAATTTTTTTTGCTTTTCCATTCTTTTACCTCAAACATTCGATTTGGGTAAAAACACGGAGGGGGCACCATAGTAAGCAGTTGTACAATTCGACCTAGAATCATTGTCTAGAAAATTGAGTAAATTTTTGCTTTCTCGTAAAACGGGAAGAACTCGTCTTTAATGCATTTTCTTCAAAAAATTCGCTAAAGAGGGGGCAAAATATAGCACCATAAAATTGGCACAGTTAAAACCTTAGTAAAAAGATAAAAATTTGAATTTTAACCCCGGAACCTCCCGTTAACCACTCACCTCATTTTTCATGCCATTTTTAGGAGTTGTTTTGACCGTTGGACGATATCATTGCCGATCAAATGAAATCGTACCAGATCAGATGAATTCATCTAGAACAGAACGTCCAGACGATTTCGTCCCAAAATCGAATTTTCATAATTAGCTTATGTTTTAACAGCCTCTCCAACTTGGGCATAAGCGTGTCTGTGTAGTTGGAGATTCCTCCGCTAAGGATCTCCTAGATTAGGATGATCCCCAACCTCCTAACCTCCCCCTAATCCTATATAAACTAGGATTTTCTTAGTTTATCCCCCTGGCTAGCCGATCCCATGATTCCCTGATCGATTTTACCTACCATTTAGTTTTGTTGTGTCAAGACATCCTATCCACCGTTGTTTGCACTCGTAGTTTTATGTTTTCATTATAGGTTTTCATTGTGCTTCAGTTGGAGAAAGCTCAGATCGTCGCAGGCGTTTCCAGACGATTTCGAATGATCCTATCACAAATCGATGATGATCTCGTATGATTGGAGGCAATCTCAACTGTAGTTCAGATTGGGGGCAACCAGAGCCCAGAGCTTGCATTCATCATGTCTTCTTTATTTTACTATGCATTAGTTTTATTTATTTTTATTCTGCATCCTGGAGTTCACCTCATTCAGCGTAAATGCATGATAAAGTTAAAATAAGTTATTAAAACAATGCATTTCCTTTAATTTGCTATCTAGATTTATCAGTTAGGCATTTATACTATCATTTTGCATTATTCTAGCAGTAGCATTTTCGTTTTTTGGTGTCTATTTTTGTGATTGTAGGTTTCTGACGAATTCGTCAGATCGACGATGATTTTGTCTAATATCAGATGATCGCCTATGATCTGGGATGATTCTGTACAATTACAGATGATCCTATCATATTTGGGATGATTTGGATTCCTACAAGCTTCAGAATCTTCATCAGACATCCAGAATCATGTGCATTCTTTCTCATTTTGTATAATATTTACATTTAGGATTCATTCCTACTTTCTATATTCATATAAATCAAAATTTTCATATAGAATAGCTTAGATTCATTCTGGACAACCTAGGATTATGAGTGATCGAGTATAAAATGAATACACCAAAACCATTCAAAACCTAGGCGTGGAAATTGCTACTCAAAGTTTCCTGGTGAACCCACCACCCATCGAAAATTCATCCTTATACCCCTCCCCCAAGAGGCACGACATTCAAAGGGCCTTTCAGTCCGAGGTATTTTCCCATCCTTCTCGCATCCCCCTTCTGGGCACGGATCCTATAGCCTGAAGGTAAGGATGCGAAAAATTTGGAGCAGTACAAAGCCATATTAGATTCAATTGGAATAAGTCAAGAAATAGGGAAAAAAAATTAAGATGGATTCTAATCAAAAAGTAGGTCGCAAGACCAATCAATATCATATGGTAAAAGAAGGTGAAAATTTTGTAGAGGAAGGTAATATTAATGCCCTTCCCAAATTTTTTTGCCCTGGTATTAATGAAGATCATCACTTGGAATATTATAGGACTCAAAGGGAGTCTTTCAAAACAAAATAAAATTAGAAGAATGATTTAGATAAATTATCCACATCTTGTTTTCCTTCAAGAAACAAAGATGTCAATGGAGGATATGGACTCAATTACCAATAAAATTTGGCCAGCTGGAAAATTGGTTTCCCTCAGTTCCCAAGGGACTTCGGGTGGCATTGCTTGTCTTTGGGACCCAAAAGAGGTATTTATTCACCATATGGTTGGTAGTTGGGGTTTGTTGGTTATAGCTATTCAAAGTAGACATTCCAAACAGATTATGCTTTGCATTACTATTTATGCTTCGACTTCTTTGGAGGAAAAAAGAAGATAGTGGAAGGATATTACTCATATTATCTCTCATTTTCCTAAAGCTTGGATCTTGATCGGAGGAGATTTCAATACCATCCTCTCTCTGGATGAGAAAATGAGGGGAAATAGAAATTTAGACAAAATCACTGACCTCATGAGTGAATATATTGCAAACCTCCATCTTGTGGATATCCAACCAGATAATGGCCTTATGACTTGGTCTAATAGAAGGAAAGGCTTAGCTTGTATAATGGATATATTGGATAGGTTTTTTCTCTCTAAAATTTTCTTAATCCATGGTCACATTCCTAAAGTGAAGACTCTTAATAATGCTGGTTTGGATCATTGGCCAGTCATGGTGGAAATGTGGAAAACCAATGTGAGTTTCTCTCCTTTTCATTTTCAATTAATGTGGCTTAGAGACATTTCCTTTAGACCTCGTGTGCAACAATGGTGGAAGGAAGGTAAACCTAGGCATGGGACTAAGATGTTCTGTTTTGCCAAAATACTGCAATACATTAAATCCAAAATCAAGACTTGGAACTAGAAAGAGTTTGGGGATGTTCATAAAAAAAACATGAAGTTATTGCTCATATTGAAATTTTGAATAAGAAAATTCATTTAGATGGCCTCATAGAGAAGAGAAGTGCAGATGAAATTAAACTCACAACTCAGTTAGAGGAATGGGAAAAAAAGAAGAAATATTATGGAAGCAAAAATCTAGAATTCAATGGCTCAAAGAAGGAGATCGAAACACAAATTTCTTCCACAAATATCTTCTAGCTCGAAGATCTCACAACTTTATTTCTTCCTTAAAATCAGATTCTGGAGATGTTTTTTATACTTGGGATGGCATGAACTCTATTGTTGTTGATTACTTTTCCAATATTTTTGCTGCTACTCCTCTTGACTCAACTTCACAACAAAATTTTCTTCAAGCAATCCCTTCTCTTATCACTTCTGAGGAGAACTCTATTTTGACTGCTCTTGTTACTATCAATGAGCTTCAACAAGTAGTTTTTAAAATGCAAAAATGGAAAACCCCAGGTCCTAATGGTTTTCCCATTGAGTTCTACCAAGAGTTCTGGGATATCCTTCATGTTGATTTATTAGAGGTGGTGGAAGAATCCAGGAAAGCCAAAGAAATTTTGAAGGTTATCAATAAAACTTATATTACTCTTGTTCCAAAAGCTCAAGAGGTTGATCATATCTCAGCTTTTAGACCTATTGCTTTATGTAATGTTCTTCTCAAAATCATTACTAAAATCATGGCAGAAAGGTTGAAGCCTCTTTTGCATAAGATTATTTCCCACAGCAAGGGGGTTATGTGGAAGGACGTCAAATAGTAGATGAGATAGTTCTTGCTCAGGAAGCCATCCATTCCATGGATATGCAAAATTCTCCTTCCATGTTCATTCGGTTAGACTTATCCAAAGCTTATGACAGAGTGGATTGGCACTTCCTTATCAAAGTTTTGAGGCAATTTGGTTTCTCTAAGGATTGGATGGATTGGATTATGGGATGTATCTCTTCAGTTTCCTACTTAGTTCT
The DNA here is from genome assembly GCA_028583015.1 of Wollemia nobilis. Taxonomy (NCBI): domain Eukaryota; kingdom Viridiplantae; phylum Streptophyta; class Pinopsida; order Araucariales; family Araucariaceae; genus Wollemia; species Wollemia nobilis. Next base: position 2,130,114 of record JAQPPZ010002297.1, read on the forward strand.
TATCAATGGCAGGCCTTCTTAGTCATTCCTAGCTTCTAGAGGTATTAGGCAAGGTGACCCGCTATCCCCTTATTTATTCATCATTCTTGATGAATGCTTGGGTAGGACTATAACCAAAAAGAGGGAAAACAAAACCCTTGAGGGAGTTACCATTGCTCATGGAGCTAGACCTATCTCTCATCTTCAATTTGTGGATGACTCTACTATTTTAGGTAAAGCTACAATTAAGGAAGCTTCTAATATTAAGCAAATCATTAGCTATTTTTCTAAGGCTATCGGGCAGCTTGATCAATGAAGACAAATCTAAAGTTATTTTCTTTCACTGCTCTGCTAGACAAGAATCCATGGTCTTGGATAAATTAATATATAAGAAGGCCTCTCTTCCAATCACTTATTTAGGTATTCCCATAAATATTCAAAGGCAGAAAAATAAATATTGGAATTGGTTGTTGGACAAAGTCAAGAAGAAAATTGGAAAGTGGACCAACAAGTGGCTTTCTTCTCGGGGTAGAATCACCTTGGTAAAATCAGTCCTTCAAGCTATTCCTATTTATGTTTCTTCCGTTTTGAATATCCCAAAGGTTGTTCTTCGAGAATTGGATCAAATCAGTCATCGTTTCCTTTGGAGTGGTACTAAGGAGAAAAGAAAATGGGCCTTGGTGAAATGGGATACTTTATGTCTTCCTAAGAGTGAAGGGGGGTTAGGATTCTGGTCTTCAATTAATAACAACAAAGCTTTAGCTGCTAAATTATATTGGAGGATGTTGCATAACCCCAATGCTCTTTGGGCCAATAATCTCCATGCTAAATATGTTGAGAACAAAAGTCCTGAAGACCTTGTTCGCTATCAACTTCCTACCAAAGGTTCTCCCATTTTAGCAGCTTCTTAAGACTCGGTGAGAATTTGATAAAGAAAAAATTATTTTGGATCATTCATAATGGTCAACATGTAAATTTTTGGATAGATTCTTGGGATGGTCACAAGCCTTTGATAACTCAGTTTCTCGATTGGAGGCCTTGGATGGAGGAGCTTCACCGAGCTAATTGGATAAAGGTGGCTAATTACTATCGATACCATACTGGTAATTCAAAGGTTGGTAGATATTGGATCCCTATTGAGGACTAGCCTATTCAAATCCTAGAAAGGCAAAGACAAGATATCCAAGGCATCCTTCATATGAGATCCCTCTCTTGGTCCCATGAAAAAGATTGTTTTGGATGGAACAACACTACTAAGGGTGAGTATTCAGTTGCTCAAGGTTATTTGACCTTATGCCATAATAATCCCAACCATTCTTTTGACATATTTTCTCGATTGTGGGCTCAAAATCTTTGGCCTAAGGTGAGGTTCTTTAATTGGATTTTATTGCATCGTAGGGTGCTTACTGGTGAGCAACTTATGAAGCATGGTTTTCATGGCCCTTTTAGATGTGAAATGTGTGAAGAGAATGTAGAAAATCTCAACCATATTTTTATTGAGTGTACTTTAGCCTTTGAGCTATGGAGGAGAATGGCCACTTTACTTGGCTTACAATGGTCCAATTTTTTTACTTTTGAACAACTTTGGAGGGATTGGCCTAATCAAGAGGGTGTTGATCATTTTATTAGGCGCTTAGTTTGGATGGGTTCTACCATTCTTCTTTGGAATATTTGGAATGAAAGGAACAACCAAATTTTTAATCAAGATAGGAAGGATATTCACTATATTTGGCAAAATACCATAGCCAACTTAGTTGAATCAGTCCATCAACTCCTTAATCACCCCCAAAACTCCCACCAAATATGGGATCAAGTGATGCAAATATTGAATATTAAATCTTCTAAGGGCAACCAACTTAAAGGGAATGTGAGTATTAGTAAGATGGATAGGACTAGAAATTGGCAACCTCCTCCTAAGGATTTTGGAAAAGTCAATATTGATGGAGCCTCTAGAGGGAACCCTTGAAAAGCCAGTGTGGGAGGAATTGGTAGACTTTCGGATGGCTCCCTGGTTTTTACTTTTGTCGAGAATTTGGGTATTCTTTCCAATAACCTTGCCGAGGGGTATGGTATCCTCGGAGGCCTTGAGGAGGCTACTAAGGTTGGATGGGAAAAGGTGTTAGTTGAGTCTGACTCTCAACTTATGATTAATCTCTTGAAGAATCCTTCTAAGAATCATAAGGTGGATTGGAGAATAAAAAGAATTATTGAGAAGATTCAATTAATCCAGATGGGATTTTTGAAAGTTGATTACAATCATGTGGTTAGAGATCAAAACAAGAGTGCTGATGCTTTAGCTAATTGGGCTTTGGACAAAGGTGATCTTACTTGTTATGGCCACCCTCCTATATGGTGGGCTTCTCAAATTAGGGAAGCTCTTCTTTCTATCATTTCTTTGGATGGCTCCAGTTTTGAAGGTACCTAGTTTCTTCTTTTTTTTTTTTTTGCTTCTCTTTGGTTCATTCAGTTTTTTTTAGTTCCCTAGCTCATTCTATTCTTTATTTTGTTTCCTCTATTGATTCTTGCCTTAATAGTATTTTGGTCTAGATAGGTCATTGTTATGTTCATTTTTCTTTTTTTCTTTTTTGTTTTTTTTGTTTAGTTTTTTAAGGTGGGTGGGTTCTTTTGTTTTGTTTTGTTTTTGTGTTCTTTGTGTTGTTTTTTGTTGTTCATGTGTTTTTGTTGTTTTTTTTTTTATGTTTTTTGTTATTGTTCTTGTGTTTTTTTCATTCTTGTTCTTGGGTTTCTCTTTGTTTGTGTTATTTCATGTTTTTATGTGTGAGTGTTTTCTATGTTTTTTGTTTTTGTTTATTGTCTATTGTTGGTTGTTTTTTATTTTTTTTTTATTTTTAAGGTTTTGGTTGTGTTTATTTTTCATATTTTTTTTGGGTTATGTCTTTGTAGTGTTCTGTTGTTTTTGTCTTGTTTGTGTTTTGTTATGTGGTTCTTGTGTTTTTCTATGTGGTTTGTGTTGTGGTTTATTTTATCTTATTGTGCGTGTTTGGTTGTGCTTTTGTTTTTGACACACTCAAGGAGCATGTTTTTTATTTTATTTTATTATTTTTGTTGTTATTTACTTATTTTTAAATTGGTTTTGTGTGTTTGTTTGCTCCTTGAGTATGTCAAAGGTGGTAGGCCAGGTCCGAGTCCTGGGTATTTTTGGTGGAATGGATACCCCTACCTCCTTGGGTCTTACCCAAAAGTGGCATCCCTTTTGGGATGTTTTCCACAAATAAAAAAGATGATTTGGTAGTGCTTTTGAGAATTTTAGAGATGATTTGGTTGGTGAAAATTCATGTCAAATATGACCTTGATTTTTGAGGCAATAAGTGTTTAATTTTAAAATTTTAAAGAGGTGAATTTGGATGGTTGGAGAATTAATGCATGAGGGAGAATTAATGAAAATTGATGTAGAGTGGATCAATTTTTAATGTCTACATTTTGCCCCCTTTTTGATGTATTCATTGTACAATGAATGCATCAAAAATAATAATTGTGCACCGGTTTTAATGGTGGGGAGATTTTTGGCTACCTGAAAAACCGATATAGAATGGATAGTGTGAAAAATTATTATAATTTATGTGCATGCATGCCCCTAGCCTAGGGTGCCCCCTCGAGTTTTGGAGGGGAAACCTAGTTGAACCGATGAAACTCGATTAGGTTGGGGTTGTGATAAGATATGAAAAGGATGAGGTATGATCAAGAATAAGAAAAGATAAGATGAGTAATTGAGATGATTGATGCCCCCAATTGGGGATTGATGAATAGATCGATAGACGTAAGAGAAAACAAATAAATAAAGCAAATATAAAGGGAAGAAGGATAAATCCACCAAAAGGTCAAAGAAAGTAAATATGGTGCTTAGACTATGCCATTTGAATCAGCGTAGACTAAAATGATTTAATGTGATCAAATGAGCATAAGTTAAGTAAAAGGAAAAATAAAAAGATGGAGTGAAACCCTATGAGGATGTATGCTCGCAAATGGCCGAGGATGGAGCGAAAACCGCTATGGGTGTGATGCTCATGATTAGCCATGAAGCTATCCTGTAAGGGTGTAGTGCTCACTAATAAAACAAGTAGCATGGAGCATTGACCCACTATGGGTGTGTACTCACTAGTGACCAAAATGTGGAGCAAGAACCCACTAGAGGTGTGTGCTCACTAGTGGTTGTAGATGGAGTGATACCCGCTAGGATGTGTGCTCACAAATGATCGAATGGAGGCTACCCCTCGCTAGTGGCCATGAAGCTATCCTGTAATGGGGTGTAGAGCCCGTTGAGCCAAAAGGAGTGTAACCCGATAGGGGTGTTATGTATGTAGATGGTCAAAAGGAGTGTAACCCGATAGGGGTGTTAAATTTATAGATATTTTGATTAAAACAAAGCAAGTAGATGACATGTGTACATGTACTAGAGAGAAGGTAGGTAAAAAAAATGGGTATGTGTGCCTTGTTTGAGATTTTAAGAGAGACATGTTCAAGATAGAAAATTGTTGTATTAATGAGATTTTAATGATATTAAATATGAAAAGGATAGGTAAGATATGCAAATAAAATAATAATAATAGAAGAATAATAAGTGATGACAACTTGACAACCATCAAACTATGAGCGATAGAGAACCATACGATCTTAAAAGCTAAAAGGTACCAAGCATAATGATACTAAGGACTATCCAGTCTTAAGTGCGATGGGAAGCATGTGGTCTTAAATGACAAAGAGGGAACCATATTCGAAACCCAAGTTTCCTAATAAAGGGTGTGTTCCGGTGTAGCTCCAATATTATTAACAAAAGGTATCGATAACGATCGTGTAAGCGACTTAACAAGAGAATCTGTAATCTGACAAAGGTATCGATGGCACAGGCAGGATCTTCCTTTTCTTCAAAACCTTTGGTAAATTCTTCAGAGAAAAATCTAGTGTTTGATCTTCCTGAAGAGCTTTCGAATAAAATATTAGCCCTTAGCACTTCTGCCTTACGAAAAACCAATTTTATCCTATCCCTTAAGGCTTGTATAGCCATAAGGGTTAGAGGAATGTCTTCAAAATTTTGGATTTCATCTAGACTCGGTTTACTCGAACCTGTGCAGTGTCCTATCACTATTACCTATTCTGCAAAGGGATTAATTTTTATTCATCTCATGAATTGGGATCTTCATGACTGGAGCAAACCAGAAGTAGTTTCTCTTTGTAAAAAGTTAATCTGGTACAATTCTATTGGTCTTGTTGGTGCATTAATTCCTGACTAGAATCTGTACCGCTATGATTTGAATTCTCCAGACTTGAAATCAAATCTGATAGCATGTAGGTTTGTCCTCCAGTTTGATAGAATATTCCTCTCATCGCTCCAAAGAAGTCGAAAGGTCAATTATGCAAAGCAAGTCACTGACAAATTTAATTGGGGATTTATTCCTAATTTCTTATTTTGTAGGCTTGTTATCGACAAGGAAGTTACATGGTTGGCTCGTGGTCCCAAGCGTGTATCAGATACTCGGGTAGTAAACCACTATCACTGCACCATGCATGAAGTCATTGATCTTTCCTACTTTAATGAGTTTGAATGGCCTAATCATATTAGCTTTAATCAACATTGGGGGTTGCTATCTAATCAACGTACATGGGAGGATGCAGTAAATTCAAGTTATTCTGACTCAGACAATGAGTAGATGTTTTGATGATAAAGGCTGCGGGGGTCCATAACCCATGTACGTGTGTGACGTATATTGCTAAAAATGAGAATGGAAAGGAATCTATTTTATGTATTTGATGACAGTTGTCTAGTTTACATAGGGCCTTTGTTTTGAATTATCAACACTTATCCCTTATGCTCTTGTTGATCAAGAGCGAGGACACTAAGTTTGTATCTTTTAAGTATTAGGGTTTTGTATTTATACCTAAAGTGAGCGAATGTAATATTTCTTTTTCCTTTTAGATATTGATGTAAGGACATAAATCTATTGACTGGATATGTCATTTGGCTCTATAATGTGAGATGTATGTTTGGTATTACTTATCCTTTGGAGCATATATTCAGTAGTCCCAATGGTGTTCATAGTTATTATTTTTCTTGTTTTTGTGGAACTTTTACTTCATATGCTTTAAGGTATAAGCAAGATTCAAAAGATCATGGATTCACTCTAGCATTTTGAAGGTATTTATGGGATATTAAAATACTCATGTAAGATGTCGCTCGAGATTATAGAGAGGGGTGAAGGCCAAAAAGAACATGAAGCATCACTGAGATTTACCATAGATCTAATGAAGGAAGTGCATCGAACAACAGAGGAGAAGAAGAGACAGTGAGTGGAATTTTATCTGATTAATTAATTTATTTATTTTATTTTGAAAGAAATGAGATCGTGAATGAAGTAAAATAGTAAGGGAATATAAAAAAATTGTATTGGGGTTTTATGGTTGGGAGAGGGTTTTATTATGTAATATATAATGTATTTATGTATTATTTTCATATGGAATTGGTGAAATTGTGAATGGGATTATGTAATGTGATGATAGTTAAAGGTATTACGACCTCGTCATCGACATCGAGCAATTGTTGGAAATTTAAGAGAATGCATGACAATTGAGGATTGGAGGTGGTTGGAGGTGATAGGGTTTGTAGGGGTGGCCCAAGTTAAGATAGTGTATGCTGATACGATGTACCTATCAACATTATGTGAGAGATGGGATCCAAATAGGGGTACATTTCATTTACCTATAGGGGAAATGACAATTACCCTAGAGGATGTATATCAGATTTTTTGATTATCGATAGAAGGATCTATCATTTCAGTGGTGAGTCGATGAGAAAAAAGGTTAGTGATGGAGGAGATTTTTGGTAGCAGTTGGTCTTGTGTGGATCTCAATAGTGGTGGGGTGTTGTACGAGGAGTTTTTTGAGGTAGGGGTATTATCAGTGAGGCAGACCCTAGCGATGGTGCTAATATCAAATTGGGTTTTGCCTGATTCATCAGGGTCATGATTTCCATGGAATATGCTAGGGGTTGTAATAGATATGGTGGAGAGGTCAGTAGTCTTTGCATGGGCATCAACATTATTAGCACAAACTTATAGGGAGCTTTATGAAGTTAAAAGGACAACTCGAGGTGGGTTGAGTTGTAGTCTACTAGTGCAGGTGTGGGGGTGGGAGCATATAGCAGTGGAGAGACCACAAGGTCTACCTTATGATGCCCATAGGTTTATGGGGTTAGAGATACCATATGTATTAAGATGGCAAATAACTAGGGAGACGAGGGGGAGTAGACCATATGCAAAGGATGGAGATCACTACCATTATGTCTTTGAGAGTTTGAGACCACATGATGTTTGTTGGCAACCATGGAGAGGGGGGCCAAGGTGGAGTGATGAGTCTAGATAATTGTCATGTGTGGAGAGGGAGGTGGCTAATTGGGTGAAGGAACATACAAGTCGAGTATTTTTAGTATACTCGAGTATTACGCCAATTTGGGTTGAGGTAAGGACTACCAGATCCACCTGTAATGTATCAAAGATGATACGATTATACTACAACTGCCCCATTGGTAGTTGTGTTAGATAGGGAGCCAGATGAACCCCTAGTAGTATCTGATGTTGATAATGCAGGCACAACACCAGAGTTTGATAATTGGTGGGCTACACAATGATGGCAAGCAGGAGAAGTGATAGAGGAGGATGTTGGTATGGGTGAGGTTGGAGAGGTAGTTGGAGAAGTGACCGATGCCACTAGTGGAAAAGAAGAGGTGGCACATGAGGGGGAGGGAGATGTAATGGGTCATCAAGTCAATGAGACAACTAGGATTTTAGGGGTGGTGAATGCAGAAGAGTTAATGACAAGTCTAGAAAGTGGAGTAGGACCTGATGGGGGAATTAGTAGATGGGGTGGTGCAGTATTAGGGGATGGAATGTCATGGGTTGGAAGGGATGCTACCAATTTTAGGGAAGATACAACTATTATGCAGGTAGAGATTTCTCAGCTACAACGTGCAAGAGAAGATTACAGGGCAAATTTTTTAGTGTCCTATTTTGATGCATTAGTGAGTTATGGATTGCTTGTCCCCTCACAATCAACTTCTCAATCCCAACACAATCAAGAGGGAACAACAACAATGGGTCCAAGAATACCACCAATTACTGATTCAATAGCTACACAATTGTCAGGAGTTACTTCACCACAAGGGGAGTTGAACGATGATGATCCATATATGGAAGTGGCTTGAGAAGCCATCATTTTACATGTTTTTACAAATAAGCATGCTTATGAACAACATAATTTGTGATGGATAATTTTTCATTATTTTTATTATTATTTTGTGATACTATATAAAAGAAAAGCTTGTTTGTGCCAATAGATGCAATAAAGTCAAAATATGTAAAAAAAAAACAAGGTATCCGCTAGCATAGAAAATACCCCATATATGTATGTAGACAATAGAGGTAATATTTATCATCCTGGAAAAAAAAATAAAAAACATACCCTAGGGTGGGGATTCGCTAAGCATCAGTGACCTAGTATGGGTGCAATGCATGTGATCTAAACCTAACTAGGTTTCATCACCTGCCTCATTGCAAAATCCCCAAAATCTATATGATCAAGCAATCATGCAAGTATGATCAAGCAACAAAGGATAACTATATGATAGGCATAAGTGAAAAGGAGAAGTATGTCAGGTAGTCTATGCAATGTATGACAAGCAATCATGCAGTATGAGCAAGTAGACCAATGCAAAGTTGGCACAAACAAAGTTGAAGAAGATGGAAGAAAATAAATGAAAAGAAGAAACAAAAGAGATGTGAGTTTATGAATTTATAAATTTTATGCATAATATCATTTTAAATGCATTATATTCATTGGTTATTTAAGATATTTACCATCCAATGTTGCTAAACGATAGGCTCCTGAGCCAAACTTGGTCATTATGACAAAGGGACCTAACCAATTGGGTTGAAACTTACCCTTTAGATCTGTACGAGCATTAGTGTTCTTTTGGTTTTCTTTGAGAACAAGGTCCCCAATTTCAAAAGAACGAGTGCAAAATTTCTTAGAGTAAGCTCGCTTGAGTCTATTCTGATAGGCTCAAAGATGTTCTAATGCATGGATGCACTTTTCATCCAATAGTTCCAACTGGTTTAAATGGTCCAAATGATACTCATCACCAACCGATGCATCTTGTAACAAGATACACAAGGATGGGACTTCTAGCTCAAAAGGAAAGACTACTTCAGTGCCATAGACCAAGACATAGGGGGTTGCACCTGTAGGAGTTCACACACTAGTACGATAGGCCCACAAGGTAGGGTAAAGTTGGATATGCCAATCTCGACCAGTCTTACTAACCAACTTCTTAAGGATCTTAACTAAAGACTTGTTGGATGCTTCAGCTTGACCATTACCCTGAGGATAATATGGGGTTGACCACTTGTGTTGAATCTTGTATTTAGCACAAAGTTTATGGACATCCTTATTTTTAAAAGGAGTACCATTATCAGAGACAATCACTGAAGGAATCCCATACCTACAAAGGATTTGGTTGAAGATGAACTTAGATACTTGGGTTCCAGTTACTATGGCTAAGGGCATGGCCTCAACCCACTTAGTGAAGTATTATATTGTTGTGATGATAAACTTGTGACCATCAGATGATGTGGGGTTAATTTTACCAATAATGTCCAATCCCCACATGGAGAATGGCCAAGGGGAAGAAATGGCTTGAAGGTTTTGAGAAGGGGCATGAACAAGGTTGTCATGACGTTGACATTTGTCACAATGTCGAACATAATCGCATGCATCCTTCTCCATGGAAGGCCAATAATAACCTATCCTAAGAAGATTTTTGGCAATGGCATTACCACTAAAATGGCCTCCACATGATCCTTCATGAACATCGCTAAGGGCTATCTTGGCTTCATCATAATTAAGGCATCATAAGAGGATGCCTTCAAAAGAACGTCGATACAAAGTATTACCAATTATAACAAATCGACATGCTCTTTTGCACAAAATATTACGTTGATTATGATCTAAATCATCGGGAATTGAACCATCCTTAAGGAAATTAAAGATGTCATTATACCATGGCTTGGATGGGGAAGCTTCGATGGTTAGGACATCTAATGGGATAAGGCTAGAGTTAAGGGTTGTAGGCTCTCAAGTTGATGAATGATAATTGTTGCTTGATCATCTTCTAACTCTAAGGGGATAAGGGATGCAACAGTAGCCATGGCATCTGCATGATGATTGGAGGATCGAGGGACTGACTCTATGGTTACCTTATCAAAGGTTGATAATAGTTTTGTAACAATATCCTTATAAGGTTTTAACTTATCATCTTTAGTTTGATAAACTTCATTGATCTGATTAACCACAAGTTGAGAGTCACCAAAAATTGAAAGGACTCTAACCTTTAGGGCTAAGGCTGCTCTAAGACCAAGGATTAAAGCTTCATATTCTACAGTATTATTAGTGCAAGAGAAATGAAGTTTGAAGGAAAGGGGAATGAACTATTTTTGTGGGGTAACTAGAATAATTCCTGCACCAACACCCTTTAAGCATCGAGCTCCATCAAAAAACAAAGTCCAAGATTCTTGCTCTTCTACTCCTAGGTTAAGGCATTCATCAGGAAACTCAATAACTAAGGGATAGGCTGACTCTAAGGGAGCAGAGGCTAATTGATCAACAATCACCTGACCTTTAATAGCCTTTTGACTTATGAAGGTTAAGTCAAATTCACTAAGGGCTAAAACCCACTTAGCAGCTCAACCTGAAAGGTGGGGTTTAGACATTAAGTAGCGCAAAGGATCAAACTTTGCAATGACCAATGTCTTATGGCTAAGCATGTAGTGTCTTAACTTTTGAGAAGCAAACACTACAACAAGGCAAAGCTTCTCTAAAGGAGTATACCAGGTTTCATAGCTAACCAAGGTTCTACTAATATAGTAGATGGCTCACTCTTTATTTTGATCATCATGTTGAGCCAACATGGCTCCCAAAGCATGAGTTGTGGCTGCTATGTAAAGCATAAAATACTTATCTAGTCTAGGAGGAACTAAGATAGGTGGAGAAGTGAGATACCTTTTGATTTCATCAAAATCTTGCTGACACTCTGCATCCCACTTAAATTCTACATTTTTCTTAAGAAGCTTAAGAAAGGGTTGACACTTATCAGCTAACTGAGCTATGAATCGATGAATAGCTTGTAGTTTTCCTTGTAAGCTACGTAACTCAGTTAGGTTACGAGGAGGAGGCATGTCAGTAATGGCCACTATTTTAGTGGGATCTACTTCGATGCCTCACCTAGAAATGATGAAACCTAACAACTTGCCAGATGTGACTCCAAACACACATTTGGAGGGCTTAAGATGAACTCTAAATTATTGAAGTCTCTCAAAAATTCATCTTAGATCATGAACATGATTCTCTCGATGTATGGAACGACCTAGGAGATCATCTACATAATATTGTAGAATATCATGCATCATGTCATGGAAAATATAAGTCATGGCCCTCTGATATGTAGCACCAACATTTTTCAACCCAAAAGGCATGACTTTCCAATAAAAAGTACCCCATGGAGTGATGAAAGTTGTCTTGGCCTGATCCTCAGGGGCAATTAAAATTTGATTGTATCCTGAGAAGCCATCCATGAGAGATAACATCCCACACTTGGCAGTAAAATCAACTATCATATCTATGTTAGGAAGAGGAAAGTCATCCTTAGGGCAAGCTAAATTGATGTCCCAAAAGTCAGTACATATTCTGATTGTACCTTCTTTCTTAGCTATAGGAACAATATTGGAGATCCAATCAGAATAGTCGATAGCTTTGATAAAACCAACATCAAGGAGTTTTTGGAGCTCCTCCTTGACTAATAGGGTGATTTTAGGATGCATCTTTCTAAGATTCTATTTAACAGGTTTAACATTGGGTTTAACTACTAGATGGTGCATAACTAAGGAGGGATCAAGCCCTAGCATATCGACATAAGACCAAGCAAAAATATCTTGAAATTATTTGAGCAATTTGGTCAATTGCTCTTGCTCATCCATAGACAAGGCTTTTCCTAGCTTAAGGAGTCTAGGACTTTCCTCAGTTCCTATGTTAACATCTATAGTTTCTTCTATGAGAATTTGAGATTCATCCTCATAAGGAAGGGGAGCTGGAATAACACCTAATTGCTCAAGATCTTTGGGAGACATAGAATCCACTTGAGAACTAGAGGATTCAACATGAGCGACACAAGGGATCGATCCATCAAAGAAGAAGTTATTTTGAAGGATATCTTCATGATCCATATCACAAATAATATCTCCTTTAGCATACTCCCCTTGAGTTGCTATCAACTCGGGATGAACTATGGTTATCAGATCACAAAAAAATTCATAGGGAGGTGAGGGTTCCTCATCCTCATCATTCCACTCTAAGCCATGATTATCTATGAACTCAGCATAAGTAATGAGTTGATCATCATCAGTTGGTAAAGGTTGGATTTTGTGGAGGATGTAACCTATGCCACATCTCCCAGGCCATACTTCAACTTCTAAAGGCTCCTTGATACCTTGTTGTTGAGGTCCTAAACCCTTACCTTCATATCCCATTCTAGATAAGATCTATTTAGGAAGTGGATAATCATTGGATAAGTAACAATGGGCAAAGGATTTCTCTATTGGGAATGGGTTGCTACCACGGATATTTTCCTCATGAGATATACATGCGTAGACAAAGGTACATATACCTATATGTATTACTTCACCCTTTTTATGGGGTAAACCCATAGTTCGAGGTGAAGGTGGTAACTTGGCGAGATCTAGAAGGGGACTTTCAACTAATTGATCGACTTGATCGTGTGTTGACATTATGGTTGGTGGTTCTTCATTTATTTTAAATTTTTCAAAATACTTGGTAATTTGAGAAGGAGAAGGAGGAAAAGAGAGGCTCTTGTAGAGAGAAATAGATGGACAAAAATCAAATTTTGATTGGGCTTGCTCAGACATTGAACAATATTGGAATGGATGAGGGTCACCTTGGATAGTGATGAGTTGATTTTTAAATTCATATTTTAGACATTGGTGAAGAGTGGAAGGAACAACCCTCATTGTATGGATCCAAGGGCATCCTAGGAGAAGATTGAAGGATGATGGACAAGATACTACATAAAACAAAGTATCTAGAATCTTGGGTCCTACCTTAAGGGGAAGGGATATGGTGCCACAAGCTTCTTGGGATTCATCATTAAATGCCTTAATAATAACATCTGATTTAATTAAATCTTCCTCCTTTAGTCCAAATTTTAGAAAGAAATTGTAAGTGCATAAATTTAGGGAGGAGCCATTGTCTACCAAGATCCTCTTGATAAAATTTTCCCCAATATATCCAGTGATGTAAAGTGGGGAATCCTCTTGTAAGTTTGAGGAAGGAAGATCATCATCACAAAATGATATGTGATTTGTCCCAAGAGCACCTACGACATTAACTAGATTGCTAGGGGGAAGATCTTGTGGGACAGTTTGTTGACTTAGGAGCTTTAACAAAGCTTCCCTATGAGTAGGAGAAGTTTGTAAAAGCTCTAAGAGGGATATCTTAGCTGGGGTATTGGCTAATTGTTGTTGTAAATCAAAGGAGACTGTAGGCTGAGATTTTAGGACCAAAGTGGGTTTATCTACACTTGTGGTCTTCTTTTGAGGGTTCTTCAAGACTAAAGTAGGTCTAGAGGATTGGTTGGATGTAGAACTTATCCCCTGTGGAGATTGTTGAGTCGGTTGAGCTTGTGCTTGTTGCCTTGTAGTAGCTGCTATCATACCAATCATATTGTGGTAGGGATGTGGTACATTATGGTATGATACTTGATTGGTTGTGTGTTGCTTATGATTAGGTAGGGGATCTTGGAAAATCCCCATATCTTGATTAGTTGTAGGTACTTGTTGTGTAGGAGGTTGATTGGTAGTTGGAAGAGTGTGGTTAGGAGTAGGTTGAGAGTCCTCCATAGCAAGGTGACCCTCATCTATTAGATCCTGAACCACATGTTGCAACCTCTTACATGAATTAGTCATATGCCCTTCCACTCTATGATAGTCACAATATTGACCAGGCTTATACCAATTAGATGTGGTGTCAGGTTGTCTTATGGGAGGTAATTCAATCATATTAGCTTCCAAGAGTTGTTTAAGAACTGATGATAAGGGTTGGTTGAGTTTAGTAAAATTCCTTGGTGGGGGTCATTGAGGCTTGCTAAGTACCAACTTTTGCAAGGTATTAGCAACATTAACACTATTGGTAGGTCTATTATCTGTCACTCCATCACCAACTACATGCTTGTTCTTATATTGAGTTTTCATGGTTCTTTCTTCTTCTTTCTTTGGTTTAAGTTGACCTCTTCGAATAAGAGCTTGCTCAACCCTTCTAGCCAAATCGATTGCTTGTTCAAAAGAGGTGATAGTTGTTGTTTCCAATTCATATGAGATTTGTTCTTGTAAATTTCCAATAAATATTTCTAACATGTCTCTAGGAGGTAAGGTGTATCTTAATCGTCCAACTAAACTTCTCCATCGAGACAAGAAATTTGAAAAAATTTCATCTTTCCCTTGCTTCAATTGGTATACATCTTTCATAGTGACATTCTTCTCAATATAAGCCCCAAATTGTTGAACAAACAATTCAATTGTTTCCTCAAAATTTCTCAAAGAATGATTAGGTAGTTGATAATACCATTCCAATGCCACACCACCAAGGCTCTTAGGGAATGTTTTTAGCAACAACATGTCATCATATATAATATCATGGCATGTTGTCTTAAACATTCGTAAATGTTCAATGGGGTCCTCTGTTCCCTTATAAATGGGTAAAACTGGCATTGGAAAATGTTTAGGATAGGGCCTAGAGGCAACGATAGGGTCTAAGGGCTGATTACACATTTCCTTATAATTATAGGTGAAACTTGAAGGTTGAAGTGAATCCATTCTCATTGCCAATTGTTTCACCATATTTGTCAAGCTTTGTATGTCGGGATTATTGTTATGTAATACCCCTAGGTTCCCTAGGGGAGAATTATAGGTAGGTTGTTGAAATGGAACTTGGTTAATGTTGGAGGTATTAACACCATTGTGATATAGGTTATGGAAGGGAATGTTTTGTGTAGTATCTTGTTGGAAAAGATAATTTGAATTTGGTGGAATAGAAGAAGAAATGTTATAAGAAGGAGGAATATTGTAAGATGGAAATTGAATATTATTTTGAGATGTACTACTAATTGGAGGAGCTTGTGAAATTCCCCCAACATATGGGTTGTGATATGGGATATTTTGTTTAGTAGTTTGTTGTGAGAAATAATTCATATTTTGTGGAATAGAAGAAGAAATATTAGAAGGAATATTACTTGTATTAGAAGAAGGGATAAAATGAGGTGGAAATTGAGTTGAGTTTGGTGGTATGCTACTAATTGGAGGAGGTTGTGAAATTCCTCCAATGTTAGTGGTTGTTGTTGTAGCATATGTGGGATTGTGAAAAGGATTAATATTATGGGAAGATTGAAACAAAGGATTAATTCTAATATTTTGATGAGAAGAATTTTGATGATGAGATGGTCCAACTTCTTCAAGTTGGGCTTCTTCATTCATGGCTTTAATCAAGGCATCCTTATGATGTTTCATAAAATTCCAAATATGGTCAAATGATTCAAAAGTAAGGCATCCATTAGGCCCCTCATGAGGATCAAGGTCATTACCAGTTTCTATATCCTCTTCAACATCTAGATTGGGATTCTCCCTATCAACTTGATCATCTTCTTGGAAGATTTGACTAGGCTCTAAAAGCTTTCGCTTATTCCTAATATTGGGAGCCATTACAACTAATAAAAAGGATAAGAGAGAGAAAAAGTATCAAATACAAAGTGTGGGAAAATATTGGAGAGGTATAGTTAACTTGTCTTAAATGTGTATCGAACAAGGTTTTTTTAAATTTTCTTTTTATATTTTCTAATCTAGGAAAACAAATTATTGTGGTCTTATTTTTAGTTTTAAAAGGAAAGGAGGTGTTCACGTCGGGTTCACCAAAATATGTAGAGGGGGAAAATCACCCTACCGCGTATGATTCTCAAGGTTGGATCCGCAAAAGAGAGAAAGCCTTGAGGTGAACCACGGGGGTATATTGTTCTCTACACTTGATGGACAAGGAAAAAGGGTTCACCAGGAACAATTTTAGGACTCGTTCCAAGTCCGAGGGTTGGAATTTTTTGTATGTAAATTTGAACAAACACCTAAGGTTTGGCCTTCTATATACTAAACTAAAATAAATGAAATAGAAATGCAAGGAATACAAATGCAAGCAAACAAGAACTAGTCCTAAAATGATTCTTAATTTGAATGATATCTAAATCCTAATTACAGAATATAAATTCTTTTAATATTTTTAAAAGCAAGGGCGCAAGGAAGATGCACAAACAATCTAGCCTAGATGCAAAAACTATATGCACTTTCACTTTCAATGCCTAAAGTAAATTAGTTCCTTTATATATATAATTGTGTGATTTAATAAGTAATAATTGAAAATATATTAAAAAGAAAACACTTCAACAAACAACCTAGAACACTAACAAGAACACTTCACCTAAATCCGAAAGGTTGACCACTAGCTTTATCTTGCATCCGTAAAGCTCCACAAAATCTCTAAATCCTGTAAAACAACTTCACAAACACTAAAAAAATTGGATTAGTATTTGGGGGCCTGCTTAGGCCGCAATATGACCAAACTTGCAGCAGTCAAGCCCCCTTGGTCCTTTTAGTTGACCTTGTAAAAATAAAATAAGTATTGACCTTTTGGATGAACATATAAAAGTAAGAAATTAAGATGCTAATAGATGATTATATTATTTATTAACCTTAGGGGATTTACCCATTTTTTATTCCCAAGTTCACACGAAGTGCAAGGGAAGAGCATACACGGAATAAGAACCCCTTTTAATGTGATGTGTAAGAAAAAAAGAAAAATGATAGCTATGATGAGGTTCTTTAACCTTAGGGGATCTACCCGCTTTTGATTCCCAAGTTCACACGAAGTGCAAGGGAAGAGCATACACGAAGTAAGAATCCTCTTTAATGTGATATAAATTTGTGCAATAATAAGTAAAATCAGAAATGAAATGAGTAAATGAATTAAATAATGAAAAAATGTGATATTATTTATTAATCCTAGGTGACCTATCCACTTTTGATTCCCAAGTTCACACAAAGTGCAAGGGAAGAGCATACACGGAATAGGACCCCATTAATGATAATGTTTGTGAGATAAAATAGCAAGGTAGATGTGAATAAATAAAATAAACTATCTATATGAAGGAATGCTAAAGATAATAGCAAATAAATGAAATATGCAAGGTTAGTATGAATTAAAAGAACATAACTATGAAATGAAAATGTGATTCCAAATTAATAAAGGATTGTAGAAACTAAATGAAATAACAATAATAGAGAGGTTGAAAGAGCACAACCCTTGGAACAAGGTTGCCTCTCTCTCTTTCTTGATGAGATCTTGATGATGACTTCCTCAAGATGCCTAAGAAGATGTTGATGATTCCTTTGAGATCCTTTGCTTGGAGACTTGAAAGCTTGAAGAAAACCTGCAGAGTTTTAGTGCTTGAGAAAGACTTGGTTTGAGGCTATCCCAAGGGCTCTATTTATAGTTTTTTCATGACCTTGGGGAGAGAGGGAAAATAGATTGAATTTAAAAATGGCATAAAATATTATCCACCAACTTTGGTGGAAAATAACATGCCACTTTGAAAATGGACCATGTGAGGTAACATGCCATTTGAAAATGGGCCATGTTATTTTGAAAATGGAAGAATGGAACATTCTAATTTAAGAATGGTAATAATGAAGTAATGTGGAACATTCTAATTTGAAAATAGTAATAATGTGCCACTTTGGAAGTGGAACATTCTAATTTGAAAATAGTAATAATGTGCCACTTTGGAAGTGGAACATTCTAATTTGAAAATAGTAATAATGAAGTAATGTGCCACTTTGGAAGTGGAACATTCTAATTTGAAAATGGTAATAATGAAGTAATGTGCCACTTTGTAAGTGGGCTAATGCCATTTGAAAATGATACATTCTACTTTGAATTTGAAAATAGTGAATAGTGCGCGATGAATAGTGAACAATGAACAGTGTACAATGTACAGTGAACAATGAACAATGTATAGTGATACAGTGAACATTAGAAGAAGGTAGGGATATTAGAAAGATATTTGGAAAGATTAGAAAGAAATTAGAAGAAATATGTGACTTTAGAAGAGGTATTAAAGATGATTTGGTAGTGCTTTTGAGAATTTTAGAGATGATGAAAATTCATGTCAAATATGACCTTGATTTTTGAGGCAATAAGTGTTTAATTTTAAAAATTTTAAAGAGGTGAATTTGGATGGTTGGAGAATTAATGCATGAGGGAGAATTAATGAAAATTGATGTAGAGTGGATCAATTTTTAATGTCTACAATATTTTATTTTGTATTTTTTAGGGTTTGTAGAGCATTTTTCCTCAATGTTATTAGCAACAATATCTAAGAAAAAATTTCCTATTTAAGTTGTTCTCTCTAATATTTCTACCACTTATTGGATGGATTGAAATAGATTCTAGAGCACAAAGGTATACCCATAACCATGGATTTAGGATCAAAAAGTAGAATTTTAAACATTTTCAGGCATAAATTCATGCCCCCAAAAGATCACATTCTTGGACTATTTATCCCCATTGAAAAGCAATGGTCCCGATTATGTTAACATTTGATATTAGGTGTAGAAATTGTTTTTTATATAATTTTTTATGATCCATTCCCATTGGTAACTAACTTGTCTTAACTTGACCACTTTATACATCTAAATAGATTGCTTCTAGTGGTCTTAGTTCATGTTTCAATAATATGATCCTCCATTGGTGCTAAACTATCTATATGGATTTATTTAGTATCAAAATATTTTGCTACGATAAAAGTATCTAACATAGGTAAGTGATAGAGCTTGAGAAGTTCAACATTGAATATTGGATGCAAGCCAAGATAAGATAAAATATTCAATTCAAAATTATTTTCTCCCACCTTCATGGTGATGGTTTTTGGACCATAGCAAAGATGTCTAATATTCATATGGGGTACTACAAGTCTCTCTTTTTAAATACATAATCATATCTTATCTGTAATCTAAAATTGATGTGGAACCTAATATTTGTCATGGTATTATTTGTATTTTATATTTTTATTTTCCAAGAGGTCATGTATTGTTGTTGGTCATATTGAATCTATATATTATAAACCATTTTTTTCATGAGGTGAGTACTCCATAAGTTGCACAAGAAGAGCTACATCAATTGGTGCCAAGGGTTGGATCCCAAAATAAATAAAAAATTAGTTATATTTGGTAGAGTTGCATAGAACTCAATCAAACCCATGTTGAATGTAAGGGAGGCTCTCATTCCATGTGCATGGATTCTTAAAATTATAAATTTGAAAAATATGTATAATCAATCAATTGATAAATTTTGCCTATCCATAATTCTAAGAATGGAAGGTTGTGGACATGGTCAACTTGGTGTCCATCATGCTTTATAGGTTGGACCATAAGATGCTCATAAAATTGTTATCCTTGTTATATACATTAGAATTTGACTATCCAATGTTGAGTCTCACATGACTAAAATGTATATTAGTAGCCTTATCAACTAAAATGGTTTTCTTACAAGGAATCCTAAGAGCCATTTTTAAAAGAGATCAAATACTAAAAAATAGTCATTACCATTCTTATATGTGGGTAATGCTAAGAGGAAATCCATAGAGATAGATTCTAAGATTTGGTGTATATAGTAACTACTTCTTGTTGGTTGATTTGAAAACAATGTAAGGGTACATGACTTAATGTAACTCTCAATGTTGTTTCTAATTTTGAGCTAATAGAAGTAATTTTGAGAAATTGTCAATGCTTTTTTCCACCCCAAAATGATTTACTTTGCTAAATTTTACTTTCCAAATCATCTTGGAGTGATCATTATATGGTACAAAAATATGTTCCATGTGACAAAGGAGGTTATCTTGCAAAAAACGTAAAAAATTAAAACATTCTTACCCACACAAACAACTTGGTATTCATATATAAAATCATAATACTTCATAAAAGATTGACCAATTAGAAATTTCATGCCCATAAGAATCAAGAGTGCCAATCAGTTTTTATTATTAGAGGATGGCTCAAATAATCTACTACTAAATTAGCACTCCCTTTTTATGCTTTATGATCAAATAAAATTATTGTAAACATGTGGTCCATTTTTGCCTCTCATTCCATAGTTTATTGTAAATTTGAATGAATTCTAGAGGTTTAGGATCTATGTTGATGACAACTTCATTACCTAACATTTACATGCTTGGACATCCAATATTTATATGCTTGGACAATGCCATAGATATCTTTGTCATATGTGGGGTATTTCCAAGTTGCTTCATTAGATATTTCATTGTGATAGAAAGTTAAATGCTCATATTGTGTGAGGACAACTCCCAATGCATACATTGATGCATTAGTCATTACCTCAAAAGGTTTATTGTAAGTAAAGTATAGGATCTTAACACAATTGATCTGTTAACCTCTCAAATACCCTCTATTATGTATCTCCATAATATAAATTAGATTTGGCACCTTCTTTGATCACTTGGTGTAGTGGTTAAGCATTGTACGAGAACCTTAATATGAATATTTGATAGAAAATGGAAAGACCCAAAATATTGCAAAGCTTTGTTAGAGTCTTTGGGATATGCCCATCATTAGTTACCTAAATCTTCTCAAGATTAACATGGAATTCCCCTTTGTTAAAATTATACCAAGGGCACTAAATTTTTGTTATGCTAAATTAATATTTATCCAAATTAGCATATAGATTATATATTTGAAAAAATTTAAGTGCCTATTGAACATGATGCATATGTTCATCCAATGTATTACTATAGATAAGAATTTCATCTAAGTAGACTACCACAAATGGCCTATTGTAGGGATGAATGATGTCATCCGACATTCATCTTCCTCATGAGTGTGGCAGGTGCATTAATCAGGCTAAAATGCATAAGTAGTCATGCAAAAAAATCCTCCTTGAATTTAAATATATTCTTCCATACATAAATGGGATCTATGGGTATTTTATGACAGTCATATTTGAGATTTATTTTAGTGAATAAATATGCAGCATAAATCTAGTCTAGAAAGTTATCTACCTAAGGGAGTGGATAGTAATTTTTCATAGTAATTTTGTATAAAGATCTATAAAAAATAGATTTTCTATATTCTATATTCCTTTGGACCAAAGACGATTAGAATATTGCATGGTGAAGCACTTGGCTTGATGTACCCATTATAACTTAAATCTTGGATCTATATCCTATTTTCATTATTTTCAAGATTTTATTTACAATAAACAAGTGCATTAAGCAAAAGAGAACAAATAACTAAACTAATGGAATGATTTACCTCACAATGAAGTACAACTCTAATTGGTAACTTCAACAAGTCATCATACTATGTTATAATCTAGTCTGTCTACTTTTATTGTATAGAACTTTTGATAAATGTAGCAACAATCGTCCTTCTACTTTACAAATTGATCATAAACATAATGAATTTCCTTGTTTTAGATATCATGTTTTTCTATTATTTAGAACTGATTAAGGAAATAGAGGTAGGATTAAAAACCTTAGGTATATTATAAAATTGATATTTTATAGTGGTTATAATATTTTGAGGCCTAGATCCATCAACACCATGCCTCTTCCACATCAATGATTAGCCTAAAAATTCATTTTTGAAGGGCTTGATGGTAAAATAAAGGAGACATGATTAGGAGAAAAAATATATCCCCTATTGTAACCATCCACTATTATAGGATTATGGGTGTGGTGTGATAGGAATATTTAAATACTTCACCATATAATAAATAATTAGACTCTTTTGACTACAACTATTAGTAATGAAATATAATTTCTTACCCTTGACCCGTATTTATAAGTGAAATAGGATTTGATCCTCTTTGAACTTCTCTACTAAAACATGAGCGATGGTAATGGTCACATTTGGTTCAACTCCTATTATTCACTTCCCTCTATCCCCAACCTATGGATGTGGAATCAATGATGTAGTGAATGTAGAGGGTTGCAAATCAATAAAAAAAATTGAATTGCTTGACACTTATCCCTCAAATGTAGTTGTTCTTAAGATAATTACATTATCAACCAATCTTGGCCTTTGGGGGATTATTTTATTAGGAGTCTTTTTTTGCTTCCAATGCTAATTTTGGAGCTAAACACTTTTGTCATGATTATTTGGAGTGTATCTCTTACCTTTCATTGGATAGTACTTTGAATTTTGATTTTTGTTATTTGATCCCCCTTTTCTATTTTGGTTGTCGTGCTTTTGATCTATTTTACCAAGTTTGTATACATCTTTGAATATATTGAATTCAAATAGGAACTTGTCCTCTCAAATGTACCATAGTATCCCACTATGGTACTTCAATATTGAATGTCTTTCAATATATTAAATACCTAGTTTTGCTACCATGGAGTGGAAAGCATTAGTATAATATTGAACAAATTAGTCTTTACCTTGACACAATTTTTATGATCACATGTATTGGTGTTCATAATATTACATGGTATAATACACTTCCTTGATAGCCTCCATGATATAATCCCATGTGAACACTACTTCTTCATATTTATTCTCGTACTTGACCCTATTACAATATGATTCCCACCAATTTCAAATAGGTAATGAATCTTTCAAAAGCATAAAAGTTATTTTCTAATTATCAATGAACTTATTTACAAAGAAGTATGAAGATAACTAATCCAACCAATTTTCTAAAGCATAACTTCCATTTTTCCTTTAAAATAAACAATATAAAGATTCACTTGCACCTTAAAAGGCAAAAAATATTAAATTATTTTAGGGCACGCATAGGTTGTGTGGAGGAGGTTGTAGAATTTGCAATAGGGATCTATTGAAGAATTTGAACAATTTGGTCTATCATCTCATTATTTTGTTTCATGAAGGTTTAATTCAACATCTCCTTGAAAGGATCAATTGTATCAGTCTTGTGCATTCTACTTTTTAATTTAGATCACATGGAATGACGAGGGAGGTAATCATAGGAATATCATGTTTGATCCCAAAACTTTTAATATCCAAATATTATGTTTATGGACATACACTCAAAATAAAAGTTTGTCTAATACCATTGATATGAAACTCAAAATTTTGAGTTAAGGAAGTTCAAGAAATAATGCAATTTAGAAACAATAAAGTATAACAAACATGAATACAAGATTATATAAGCAAAATAATATAATGAATTTATTGCTAAAAAAATATAGTACAATGCAAGAAAATTTTTGAGAAGAGATGTGGGGTTATAACATTACATTTATTACTCATGGATTTATAATTAGGGGTGCATCTCTCTTTATTCAATAAAACTAATGTGTTGGAAATACAATATATTGAATATGGAAGGTCAACCATTTGGAATGTGGTGGTTCACCTTCCATGAGCTAGAATATCACCCATATCATAATGTAGTTATTTGGATTCCATTAGTTATAAAGTACATTTAACTAAAAATCACATACATATGCCTTGACATTTTATGTTTATCTTCTACTAATATGTCAACATAGCTAGAGATGCATTTTAGCTATGTGAATCAAAAAATAAAATAATACTATGTTTAGTAATTATTTTCTTTTGTATTTTTTAGGGGTCCTAAAGCATGTTTTCCACATAGTTGTCAAAAACACTATTTATGATAGACTTGTTGAAATTTTTGTTCTCTAATATTTTCAATGCTTCTTGAATGGATCAAAATGGACTCCTAACCATAAAATTATGTTTCTAATAGTGTTGTTACAATAAAAAATAGACTTTTAGGCATTTTTGAGGATAAAGACATGAATCAAAAAGGTCACATGCCTATATCATCAAGAAGATCACAAAAAAATAAATAGTGTCTTGAATATTTTAAAGAAATATAATGAAGACTCTAGAAAAGAAATAAAAATAGTTAAGTGGGAAAAAGAGAAAAAAATTTAAGGAAGAGAGTAAGAAGGATAAAGACATCACATTTTTGGATTTAGAAAATCAAGAGAAATGACAACAAGGTTTATTATAATATAAAAATTATATTTTTAGGTTTATGGAGGTATTAAAAAAGAAAGATAATTATTTCCATAAACCCTAGAAACAAGTACAATTTCATCAATATTGATTTAGATAAGAGGTTGTAGGTTCAAGCAAATAATATCAAGGATATACAATTTGAGGTTAATCACATTCATATTTTTGAATATTAGAAGATAACCATAGATAAACATGTTTTAAATTAAGGTTTTTATGTCATATATATGGAAGATATAAATATTTTTCTTGGTTATCCTTGTTTGGATTCATTGGGTACTATTAACATTAACATATGAAAGACTATATTGGGTACTATTAACATTACCATATGAATCTTGAATTATCAACTTGCTACTTGCATACTTGATGAACACTTGAATCTATAAAATATGTACACCTAATATAGGATACTTATCCACATATTTACATTACATATTTGTTCTCTTACATATAAGCCACTTGTGCACATTTACTCAACCTACACTTGCACTCTAACTCACATGACACTTGTGCATTTCCTGCACATTACAAATTTACATGACACTTGTGCATTTTCTACACATTCACACTTACATAAAATGGGAAATATAAATCATAATCTAAGGTATGGACGTAAAACTAATCTACTATTTACAAATGTACCATGAAGGTACCATGGGGGTACACTACCATGTACTAAATAATGTAGTATACTCCAACACCTATAAAGCATGTAGTGAAGTGAGGGATGATCATACTCTAATTAAAAAACCTTAGAAAAAACCCATATATGGTAAAAATCTCCATTATATCCTCAAGTATATAGGGATACTCCCTAGGATTAGGATAAACCTTTATCTCTAGAAAGATATTGATTGTTTGAGTCTTGTGGCGCATTGATAAACAACATATCATGAAGTTACTCTCAAAGTACACTTGGAAATATATAATGTAGCTATTGGTATGGTGGAACCCTCTATAGTTAGAGCTCCAAGATATTCAGTAGGCCACTAATCATGACTAAGAGAGTATATCATAGAGCCCACAAAACAAAAAAAAACTCTAACCTAGATTATCCTTATTAAAGTTATTTTCAATCACCCTAGTACTCAACCAAAACTCATATTTGAGCATTTTGAGAAGACAACTTTCATAATAGATTGATGGTATAGTAATATCCAATAATATTTGTTAAAACAAGCAATTATCAATTTAATAGTGTAGTCTGGGTAATGGTAACAATCGATTCTAGAATACTCAAGGTAATTGTTAGAGTAGTCAAGGCAATTTTGAAATTAAGCAATTGATAGTTACTAGTTGGATACTACAATAAAAAAATTGTTTGGTCACTACTTATTTGATAGTGTAAAAACCACCTTATAAGGTTGTCAAAATGTCTAGTTGGTAGTAGAATTTTAAAAAATGTTAAGGATACCAAAAAACATCATTTGAAGGTATAATCCATTGCGATCATATTTTTTAGTCGACTATTTAATTATATAGTGTTTGTAAGCCTTTTTTGGAATCCCAAAATCATCGTTTTAAGGTTTAGTCCATTTTGATCATCTTTTTGAGCTGATCATTTTGGTACATATCATACAAGTATTTTTGGGAATCCTAAATCATGTAAACATGATTATATCTATGAAGAGTGCACATATGAAATGACTAAATAAACAAGTAAATAAAATGCAAACCAAGATGAGTCAAATAAGGACCTTAATTAATCAAACACATGCTAACATAAGGACATTGAATGAAAATATGGATTTTGTGTTACATTAGTAGAACAAGTTGAAATATAATTAATAAAAAAATTAATGATTGGGGTTGTCATTTAAGAGGCATTACTCATGCATTAATTTATCTTGGAAATAAAAAAATTGAGTATAATGTAGGGATTTTAGAAGGGGAAGCATGCAATATAATTTCCACTAATAACATATATAAAATGCCTAAGATAGATTTTCCAAAATTTGATGGAAAGGATCCTAAAAATTGGTTATATTGGGCATACCAATATTCTACTCTTCATGATGCCCCCCAAAATTTAAGGCTTACAATAGAATCTTTCCATTTTAAAACTGGAATGCTTCAATGGTACCAGTGGTTGAGGAATATGCATTCAAATATCTCTTAGGATGAATTTGAGGAGCAATTACTCACTTTTTTTAGCCCTAATGAAATATGAGGACTTCACAAGAGTCCTCACCAAATTGAAATAGACTTCCATAGTTTATGAATATCAAACTCAGTTTTAAATATGGACCAATCATACAAGGGGCTTGAGAGAAGAATATTTCTATGTTGTTTTATTAGTGGGTTGAAATAATAAATTAACCTTGAAGTGAAGATGTTCAAACCATAAACCATGATGCAATCTGTAGTTTTATCCAGATAAGTAAAATTTAAATTTTTGGATCAAATGCGCACATCCAAATTTCCACAAGCTTGATTTCTAGCTTTATCTCAATCAATAATAAACCACACTAATAAATCACCTACAATAAAATGTTTGAATTGTGAAGAAATGGAGGCACAAAGGGCACAAAGACTATGACATAACTATGATTAGAAATATTCCTTAGGGAACAAGTACATATAGCAAAAATTGTATTTGCTTGATGTGGGAAAATCCTCAACCAGCGAGTCTAACGAAGAAGACGAGGAGGATCAATAAGAAGAGCATTGAAAACAACCTAAAACACCAAAGAAACCATAGACTCAAATTTCAGTATATGCTCTAACAAGAATATTCACCCCCCTAACCATGCAGGTAGTGGAACATCTCAAGGACCAAACAATAATAGTAATAATTGATTATAGTAGTATACAAAATTATATTAATTTTCAAGTGACCAAATGAGCAAGTTGTTACATAAATTCATGAAATTATTTAGACGCCCAATGAAAAAACCTTACCATGTAAAGGCCAATGCATAAATATCAAGGTGTAGATGGGAGAATACAATCTCAAGGTCAACATGTTTACCTTTCATTTGAGAGGATGTGATGTTGTGTTGGGAATGTAGTAGATTCAAACTTTGGGCCTAATAACTTAAGATTTTTTAAAACTTTGGATGCAATTCACCTAGTAGGGAATAAAATGTACTCTATTAAGGATGGCCATAGTGACTACTTAGCTTATTTCTTCTCATCGAATGGAAAGTATCTTGAAGAAATTATCTCATGGAGTGGCACCACATTTGTTTGCAACACAATCCCAATCTACTAAGGATACAATCCAACCATCAGATTTATAACTCATTCTATATAAACATGCATCTACCTTTGTTGAACTAAAGGATATTCCACTATAACACACTCATGATAATGCAATTCAACTTATAAAGGGTAGTGTACCACATAGAATTTACCCTTATAGGTATTTGCATGTACAAAAGTATGATATTAAGAAGATGGTACAAGAGATACTAGTAGAAGGGGTTAATCATCCAAGTGTTAGCCCTTGTTATTCTCCAATGTTGTTGGTTTACAAGAAAGATAGATCTTGGTGGTTATGCATAGATTTTTTCCAAGCTTAATAATATTACCATCAAGGAAAAGTTTCCCATTCCTATTATTGATGAGTTATTGGATGATATCCATGGTGCTAAATCTTTCTCTAAGTTGGATTTCTACTTGGGGTATCATCAAATTAGAATAAGAGAATAAGACATTTCCAAAATGGTATTTTGGACTCATTAAGTTCATCATGAATTCCTTGTCGTATCCTCTAGGCTTACTAATATACCTTATACCTTCTAGAGTCTTATGAATGCTATATTTTATCTATTTTATGTGAATTTATATTGGTATTCTTTAATTACATCCTCATTTATAGTCACATTTGGGAGGACCGTTTGTAATATTTGGACCAAACCTTACAACTATTGATAGAACATCAACTTTGTGCTAAGTAGTCTAAATGTTCCTTTGGGATGAAAGACAAGGAGTAATTGGGCTACATAGGTGGACATTAATAAAATCATGGCTATCCAATAGTGGCCAAAAACTTACACTCTCAAACGTATTAAGGGTTTCCTAGGTCTCACTAGTTACTATAAAAAATTTATCAAAAAAATATGGGAAGATCACAAATCCTTTGATAATAATGTTGAGAAAGAACTTATTTGTATTATCAAAATTAGTGTATCAAGCCTTATTGAACCATAAATAAGTTTTTCTAACTACACTTGTACTAGCAATTCCTGATTTCTACAAATACTTTATTATTGAAAGTGATGCCCAATGTAGTAGAATTGGTGTAGTGTTGATGCAAAAGGGGAAACCATTGGATTTTATGATAAAATGTATTTTCAGAGAAAAACCTAGGTAAATAAATATATGAGAAGGAAATGATGGTAATCTTACACACCATCAATCACTTATGACCCTACCTTATTGGGTAATATTTTTCAATTAAAATATATCATCAAACTATGAAATTTTTTCTAGAGCAATGGATCTCCACACTAGAATAATAGAGTGGGTCTCCAAATTACTAGGGTGTGACTGAAATAATTTATAAAAGGTTAAGGAGAATGTAGTGGCTGATGTTTTTTATTTACAATATAAGGACCAAAGTATGTTGTGTGCTATTTCAACTTTTCTTCCTCAATAGATCCATTAGCTTCAAGAAGTGATAGCTAAGGATACCACTTGCAAGCCCTGATTAAGTAAATCCAAAATGATCCCAACTCTCAGGTAGGATATTCATGGGATGGGTAGCAATTGAGATACCTAGGTTTATTTTCTATTCTATAGAAGTAACTATTCCATGAATTCATATTGCAATGAATGCATGCATCCCCATTTGTAGGCCATTCTAGATTCCTTAAAACTTATGAGAGAACAAAATACAATTTCTTTTGGAAAAGAATAGAAAATAACATTTATAATTTTATGATCGAATGTGACACTTTTCAATAATGAAACGATAAAATTTGTGCACTCTAGGTACCCTTTAGCCTCTTTTGAATCTAGCAAAATTTTAAACAAATATCTCCATGGACTTTATTGAAGGTCTTTTGATGTTTTGCAGTAAAACAACTATTCTTGTGGTGGTGGATCATCTATTGAAGTATCCTAATTTTTGTTCCCTAACCCATCCTTACAAGACCTCCATAGTTCAAATATTATTTTATTATATTCTTTGTCTACATGATATGTCCGAATATATTATTTTTTATTTCTTCCCTACCTTTACTAGTCATTTTTTATAGGAACTATTTAAACTATAAGAGAAAATCTAAAAATGAACTTGGCTTACCATCCTTAGATAGAGATTCAAATAGATATTGTCAATAAGTTCTTGGATATTCACCTTCACTTTTTTGCATCTAAGCATTGTACTCAGTGAACCAAATGGCTTCACTTGGTAGAATGGTGGTAAAATATTTTTTATAATACTCCTAAAAATATGACACCATTTGAAGCAATATATGGACACCCTCCTCCATGAATTTCCTCACATATCCTAGATAGCTCCAAGGTCTAAGCAATAGATTACACCCTTCAGGAGCATACACTACTCCTTCAATAGCTCAAGGAGAATTTGGTGATGACTCAAATGTTGTAGTAGATTTATCAGCACCATATGTAGCATAGTTTTAATGTATGGTACATGGTCTTCCTTCACCTATAGCCATACATATAGTCATCATTGAAGATTTGTGGTCATCAAAAACTTATTACAAGATTCTATAGACTCTATCAAGTACTACAATGCATTGGCTTACTTTTCTACAAGCTCAACTTATCGTCTTATTCAAATATACATTTAGTTTTTCATGTTTCCTCAAAAAAGGCTCTTGGTAGATGGGTATAGATCTAATAAATCCTTCCAAAAATCAATAAAGAAGGATTGATTATATTAGAGCTTTAGTGTATCTTGAGTTTATTTTGGATTGATGGACCGATACATTATACAACTAAATCATCATCAAAATTTTAATACAATTTCAATAATTATAGGTAAAATATGACATGTGGGAATTGCTATGTCAATTCTAATAGTAGTTTCCTCATCTCAAGCTTTGAGGACAAAGAATTGTGAAGGGGAAGGGCATGTTAAAACCTTATATTAACATTAATATATAAATATGAATGTGTCACCTTGGGTGCCTAGTTCATATGAGATCATGTAGTGTAAGCATTGCTTATTATAAGGAGCTAATAAAATGATTTAAATATTTATTTATTAGTAGTTACTAGCTAGAGCCCCAACTTGCATGTGTATTAACCCTTGAGAATTAAGGTTAGGGTTGATAATGTTCTATAAAAAGATAATATATGAATTGAAATGTATCAAGTCATTTTTAAATATTATAATGAAGCTCTACTTCCAAGGAGGTTGCCCTCTTGAAGAGGCCTATGATTTTGTATTGTCAATTATAGTTTTTATTAATAAAGTTGTTCAATTTCCATTCTAATTGCAATATGTTTTATTTTAGTTCATGTTTACATTTTACTTGAAAGTTTCCTAACACCATAACACATCAATATTATTATGGACCTACATGGAGTGAGAAAGATATCAAGTATTGGAGTGCACAACAAAAAATGTATAATAATTCAAAATTTAAGAGTAGTGTTGCATTAGGATGGAACCACATGAGAAATAATTTTAGATATTAGAGTGGCACAATAGAAACTTGGAATCACCAAATTCCATTACCAATCAAGATTTTACTAGGATTGATGGATGATCAAGATTGGTAATAGTTGTCAACAATGCTTAGAAAATCATATTATTTAGTTTCTACTCATGTTTTGAAGGTAAAATATTTTTGAGGATGGATTTTTATGGTGCCTAGGGATATGTATATGTGGATATAATATTATATTGTATATTGGTATTATAGATAGTTGGAATGGGTCACACATAACCCAAGGTTGATTGTATTGTAATATTATATTATAATAATAAGTTGGATAAGGGTTTAGGAGTCAACTAGGGTTAGGTTTATACCCTCCCCAAAGTAGCATTAGATGTTGGGTATATAAAGAAGGAATATTGTCATTGTAAGGATAATCAATCATCATCATTCATATTGAGTATACTCTTGTAACCATATTTTCCATGCAATGGCCTCTCATCTTGCAATATCTTGTGGATTTATTCATTTCTTAAGGAATATTAATGATGTTACCCTACCATAAGGGTATTATCTATATCTATGTCTCATTTTGTGGATTATGTTATGGATGAGTTTTTGATATATTTGAATAGTGTGAATAATTCATGTTTATGAGAATAAAGCTTTGCAATAAGTGGTATAAAATAAATTATTATGGAAAAGTGGGGATTATTCTCTATGGATTGCAATGTTTGAATATCTTTTCCTAAAAAATGTCTCATCTTCAAGGAGACATATGTTTGCATGGATTGTTTTGGTTTATATTATTATTGTGTCATCATTTTTAGAATTTGAAAAGCTTCAAATCATTTTCATATAAAGGAATGCGAGTAGTATTTAGAGAGATACAACCCTATGAAGTCAATCCACTAGAATAGGGAAATAATATTTTTTCAAATTGTTTTTTTAAAAGAAAGGAATTTCAATTATCTTTCAATCTAGGTAAGAAAATTGATTTATTTTTTTAATACATACATACATACATACATACATACATACATACATACATACATACATACATACATACATATATATATACATATATATATATATATATATATATATATATATATATATATATATATATATATATATATATATATATATATATATATATATATATAGAAGAGAGAGAGAGAGAGAGAGAGAGAGAGAGATGTATACATACATACATACATACATACATATATAGATAGATATATAGATAGATAGATAGATACACATTTTTTACTTGAAAAGAGATTGAACAAGCATTATTGAGAAAATAGAACCCATATATAAGGATACCTAATTTGAAGAATACCATCAAGGGATATGACAAGAGAATAAAATATTTCAAGAGGAGCACAAATAAATAAATACTAGGTTGGAAGTCTTCAAGAAATAGAATGAATATCATGGAAAAGAAATAAAAATAGATAAGAAGGAAAAAGCAAAAAAAATTAAGAAAAATAATAAGAAGAATAAAGATACCATATTTTTGGATGTAGAAAATCAAGATAATTGTTAAAAAAGATTTTTTAATTCTTTTTGTAGGCTTATGGTGCATTCAAAAGAAAAAGGTTATTATTTCCATAAATTGTAACAAGTATAATTTTATCAATATTGATTTGGTTAAGAGGTTGCAAGTTCAAGAAAATAAAATCAATGACATATAGCTTAAGGGTAGTTGTGTTAATTATATTTTATTTAAAAATAACCATTGATAAATATGTTTTATATTCATATTATATGGCATAGCTATGGAGGATATGGATATTATTCTTGGTTATCCTTGGATTCATTAAGTACTATTAATATTAATATGCAAAAGAAGTTCCATATGTTACGGTATGGAAAAAAGAAGATAAAAAAGAAGATAATACTACCAGATATTTCTTAGATTACAATGTAAGGATACTATGAGAAGTAAGAAAAAGTTATGGAAAAGGAACATTTTTAAGAACCAAAAAAGGAATCATGAGTAGAATCTAAGGAAGAAGTAGCAATAAAGGCTAAGGAAGGAGTGGTAGTGAAGTACGTGAAAGAAATAACAACAAATTTAAGGACACACAATTAGAAGATAAATGAATTCACCAAAGAATGATTCAAAAAATAATATAGTGGAGAAGAATATAAAATAAAGACACAAATGTTTGAAGAGTAAAAGCATCTAGGATGTTAGGTCAATTTAATGATATATCACCCAACATACCACCATGAGCATCAATAATTATGGAGGTATGGCATACGATATTAGTATTATTATGGACCTACATGGAGTAAGAAATACATAAATTATTGTAGTGCATAACAAAAAATATAGTAACTATAGATTTTATGCTAGTATAACAACAACATGGAACCAGATGAGTAATCATTCTAGATATCAAAGTTAAGCATTATAAGCATGGATATCCAAATGACATAAAATAACCTTTTATCGTCAAATAACACTACCAATCAAGATTTCATTTGGATGGATGGATGATAAATATTGGTACTAGTTATAAAAAATGCTTAAAGATCATATTATTAATTTCATTCTCACGTCTTAAGGGAAAAAAATGTAAGAGGGTGAAATATCATGGTACCTAGGAATAGGTATATGGGGATAAGATATTATATTGTATATGGACATTATTGGTAGTTGGTATGGACCACACATAACCTAGGGTTGATTGTATTGTAATAATATATTAAAATAGTAAGTTGAAAAAAGATTTAGGAATCATATAGGGCTAGGTTTATACTCTTCCAAAAGTAGCATTGGATGTTGGGTATATAAAGAAGGGATATTGTCATTGTCAGCATAATTAATTATCATCATTCATATTTAGTATTCCATTATAATAATATTTTTCATGGAGTGGGCTCTCATATTGGGATATCTTGTAGAGTTATTCATTCCTTATGAAATATTAATTGTGATGTCCTATCATAAGGGTATTATCTATATGTGTCAATTTTTATAGATTATTTTGTGGATGGAAATTTCATATTGAATGTTCTAAATTATTTATGTTTGTGAGAATAATTCTTTTTAATAAATATGCACTATATTCATTGGTGAAATTTTGCAAAAACACCATCATTTTGTAAATAAAATTGTCATCGTGCACTTAAGGTGATTTCTCTTTTAAATTTACTATTAATGAATCCATAATATCTTCATCAATATTGGAATTATTTACTTAATTTGTGTAGCAAGAGATGTAATCCAAGTCATACATTAGGATTTACTTATATTCTTATTTAGAAATTCATGAGAAACCTCATCCCCTAAGATCCTCCTACTTGAATAATTTGATGCAAATTTATTAAGTTCTTATTATCTTGAGGTATTTAATCAAAGAAATTTTTGTATGATTCTACATACAATAACTACCCTCATATGTATCACATATATATTAGATGAAAGAAATATTATCCCATGCTAGAGGATATGCAAGATCTTATTCAAAATGATTTTGAATCACTTATTCATAAAACTCAAAAACCTCATAAGTTCTCATCGAACCAAATAAAGTTAGTATATCCTTTAAGTAAATAAAAAGGAGGTTTTATCAAATTGAACACGAGGTAAAATTTCACATATCTATTCTTTGAACCCTTGAGCATACTCTAAGTTAGAACAAGTGATGTTGGGACTTAATATCACTAAAACATTAAATATGGAAATAAATTTTCTTGCTATATAAACCAACAATTGCTTTAATCAGAAACCCTTTCTTTTTCATTCATCCTCAAAAATTTTAACTCGATATAAAGTCTTAATTGTGTTTAGAAAAACACTCTTATGATATTATCATTGTCTTAGAAAGGACGACAATAATAGAGAATCAAAGTGCTACATATGGAATTCCCTTTACAATCATTAATTCATGTAAAAACATCTTAATTTAGCATATTTCTCAATACTCATTAGAAAAAATGATAAGTCAACATAAACATAAATAAAAATAAGTGATTTTCTTTAGGTTTTCTATCAAAAGTGAAAAAAAAAAAATAGAGATTGTCAACTTATATCCACATCTTGATCCTTTGCATGATGTGTTGGTCCTTCTATTATATTTCACCCTTATCTAATACAAAGGAGATAGTCAATTTTATTTCTAAATTCACAATCTCCATAGAGTTCCCTATGTCATCCTTGCTTACCAATTTCAATAAAATAATCTCATTATTCAATTTCCATCTCTACCCTTATACTTATTCTACATCAAGTAAAGGCTTTGTATATGTTGCAACTCTCTCCTAAGTGAATTTTTTGTAATAAAGTTTGAATTTGAATTCAATAAGCCAATGAGGGTTTCAAATCTTGGGCCTCACCGAACTAAACTCTTGTCCCTTTCCTTGTGCTTTCAACAACATAAAAGGTTTAAAATGATCATGGCATGGTGGTTATAGGGGCAGGATGCACGAAGATCTGTGTGATGATTTTTTTGGAAGAACAACGTAAAATACTGTGACGGCCATAAAATTTGAACAACCTGCCCGAATTCATGGTGGTATCGATTCGACCATATAAAAAAAGTTAATGAGGGTTTTGGATTATATGATTATGAAAATCACCTTATGTAAGTGTTGTATTTTGGCTTCTTATATAATATATTTCATAACCATGGCTCCTACTAGGTTTTGGATGCCACCCTCAGATTTATGACAAAAAAACATCCTTGTATTTGTGATCCTAGGCATATGTCTTTCAAACTTGTTCAACTAGGATTGCCTTGTGAAAGACATCAATATATAAGGATCTCTTCAACAGGTTTAGGCTAAACACTTTTTTTAGTCTATCCATAATGAAGCAAGCTTCATTGCAGATTCTAAATTTTTACTTAAATATATTTTTATGCTTCATATTTGTTTTTGAAAAAAATTAAAAACACAAAATAATTAATAACCATTTAAAAAAAATTAAATGCAAAGTTGAATTTTATACAAATACATGCATTTATTTTATTAAATATAATTATCATTTATCAAATAGTATTAGCTTAATAAATTCAATTCATCAACTTTCAAGAATGCGACCTATATGTAATAAAGATAATACTTTCAAGAATGCCTCCTAATTCAATTCATCAACTTTCAAAAATGTTGTCCATATTATTGACAATCAATACATGTATACTAATTTATTATGATAAAGATAAAAGTAGATTCAATTCCATATCACCTATTTATAAATAATATTAACATTAACCATTCTTTATACATTTTTCAACTTTAAAAAACTAATATTTATAAAAAATGCATTTGTTAACTAAAAATAAAATTAGTTTCAATTCCATATCACCTATTTATAAATAATATTAACCTTTTTTAACCATTCTTTATACATTTTCTAACTTAAAAACACCTAACATTTATAAGAAATGCATTTGGCCACTACAAAAACTACTATTTATGAGACAACATCGACGTCTTTCAAAAATTTATAAAATGCCTTCCATGCATTGCACAACTGAAAATACCACTTGTTCATGAGAATATTGAAATATTTGAATCATTTATAAGAAGCCTTCCATGCATGTCACGACTAAAAACACCTAGTATTTGAGATTTCTCAACCATTTATAATTGTTTATGGTAGTGATAACAAAACGCTAAATGACGACGGTGCAATCCTTGTGAGTTCGGCGGTCCTCATCTCACGCCGGGTTAGTGGAAATTCTGGGAGCCTTCGTAGATAGTTTGAACCCTACCAAGTAATTACTAAAAATCATGATTGTAACCATTGCTTCTATATATAAAAAAAAAAAATAACCAAACGCTAAAATTAGAGGGTTTCCAAAAGAAAAAGATGGGTGTGGGATCCATCGAAGGTGGGGTTGGTCACTACTCCCACAGCGTGTTCCATACCCTTAAAAAAAAAATGTAACATGCAGCCATTTATATTGGAGGTTGCCATAGGTGGAGTCCACCGACAAAGCAAGTTTTCTACTCGTGGTTGGCATCCAAGAAACTCAAAGCACTACGGTTAGAGATGGCTGGTCCCTTCACCCCTCAACCTAGGTAGAGTTTCATTTTTTTTATTTTTATTTTTCAACTGCCCTCTATGCTACGCGGGCGGAACTCAAAATGTTGGTGTTTTATATCAGTTCGCATGGAGTTGGGCAGTTAATGACTTTTGGTTTTCGTGCTTAATTTAAGCGTAACCCGTGCGACATGCTTGAATATAAAAAACTCTGCCGTCTTTTCTTGAAAGGGAAGTTATCCCACAACTCAAAACTTCTGATGTCAATAGCATTTGACAAGTATTTTCAAAGCATTCAGTGGGCGACGACGATTCAGCCTCTTACGGATTTGCCAATTCCAAATGCGGATGTAGTCCTAGTGTTTCCCACCCGTCGAAGGTATCGATATTGTATTGGTAATCCAGTTTATAGTGGAGTATTATAATATTTACGAAGTTTTCAAGGACGGACCGTGTCGCGAGGCTGGGCGAGTCTAGCGCCTTTAATTGCCTAAATTGGTACGACGGAAATCTACCTGAAAGTTATTTATTTGGGAAGTACAAGTTTTTCAACAGTCACTTTGGACCCGAAATT
Organism: Wollemia nobilis; assembly: GCA_028583015.1. Lineage (NCBI taxonomy): Eukaryota > Viridiplantae > Streptophyta > Pinopsida > Araucariales > Araucariaceae > Wollemia > Wollemia nobilis. The sequence goes on from JAQPPZ010002297.1 coordinate 2,167,446, forward strand.
ACGCGACGGCAAAGTGAGGTTATAATATTTTGATTGCCATGGGACCAGAAGAGTTAACTTTTGTCTTTTGTCTTTTGACAAGCAATGCTGTTAACGGATGCTGCGCTGTTTTTAGCTTATATATGGGCGCCATAGGAAATTTGGAATCAGCGGGCTACGATCTCCAACCAAACAGCCGTCTGAAGCACATACAAACAAGTTGTTTTCGTGTGAACCAGCTGTGCCTATTTTTTGAGAGGCTCGAGGTTGTTTGTCGGTGTGGTCTATCCTGGAAGGAGCCTATACGCGGACTGAGAGCCTTGGAGACTACTCCAACCAGGAGTTTCTTAGGGCTGTTCGGGTCCCAGAGATTTGTGTAGGAATTTCGGAACGCGGCACCAGGAGAATCGAACTCATAACCTTGCAGTTGTAGAGATTCAGTTTGACGTTGGAAGAAGAAGAAGAAGATGATGGTGTCTGAACAAGAAGATAGATGCGTCGGGTTGGGGAATAATAACGGGAACGACACTAGCTTGTCTGTGAGGGCAACATGTAATGGACATGGAGAAGATTCACCTTATTTTGCCGGATGGGATGAGTATCGCCGGAATCCATATGATCCGGTGCATAATCCTGACGGGGTTATCCAGATGGGCCTGGCAGAGAATAGGGTAATGGAAGTAATAATCTCGAGTATTGTTGTCTACTTTTCCGAACTGAAACAAGTTTCTCGTAGAGTTGTTTGTTTTATAATAGCCGGGACATGGTTTGTCGCTTTTGCGCGAATGTGTTTAAAAGTTTAGTTAGAAGCTTAGTTTTGATCAAGATTTGAGTTTAGTCTGGTGGCCTCTGTCGTGAGAAAGAAACCCAAGGGTAAATATGTGCTTTTTTTATTTTTTGACGGCGTAGGAATGCTTAAAACGGATGTTTGTTATGGAGTTGCAATATTTGCTTCAAAATGGTAAAATTGAAATTAAGTTTAAATGGTGTTTCCTCTTCTTCTTCGTTGCAGCTGTCGTTTGATCTGCCGGAAGAGTGGTTGGCACAGCACCCAGAGGCGTCAATTACCTCGAAACAGGATTCGTTCAAGGACTTAGCCCTATATCAAGACTACCATGGCTTGCTATCTTTCAGAGAGGTGAAAAAGCAATCAGTCTAAAAGAAATTCTTTTCTGGGTGGTAGAGTGTATGCGACCAATGCTGCGCTTTATGTTCTATACCCTTTTATTTTAATTTATTTCCTTGGGTTCTGGTAATTGCAGGCTATGGCCAATTTTATGAAGGCATCGAGAGGAGATAAAGTGAAATTCAACCCAGAGAGGATAGTTCTCACAGCAGGAGCAACTGCAGCGAACGAGGTCTTAATGTTCTGCCTCGCAAATCCCGGAGATGTTTTCCTAGTGCCGACTCCATATTACCCGGGGTAAAGTTTGGGTTCTTGGCGCTACGAATATCAGACAATTTTAACGAATATTGACACATTAGTCTTTATTATCTACGTTTATTTATGCATTTTTCTTCTTTCACTGTAGATTTGACAGAGATCTTAGGTGGCGCACTCAAGTAGATATTGTGCCAATCGATTGCTACGGTTCAAACAATTTTCAGATCACCGAATCGGCACTGGAATCGGCATACAAGGAAGCTCAAAGTCAAAATAAGAACGTGCGAGGAATACTCGTAACAAACCCGTCCAATCCCTTGGGCACAACGTTGAGCGCTAAGACGCTGAAGATGCTACTGGCCTTTGCTCAGATCAAGAAAATACATCTGGTGTGCGATGAGATCTATTCAGGGTCCGTTTTCTCTTCTCCACAATTCTACAGCATTGCAGAAATTGTGGCCGAGGAGAACTACACTCCAGATAACGTCCATATAGTCTACAGTTTGTCAAAGGACTTGGGCCTTCCAGGCTTCAGAGTTGGCGCAATATATTCCTACAACGACACCGTAGTGACCACCTCTAGAAGAATGTCAAGTTTCTGCATGGTGTCTTCTCAGACGCAGCACTTATTATCCACGATGCTCTCAGATTCTAAATTTGTCAATTATTATATAGCGGAAAACAAGAAAAGGTTACAAGAGAGGCATCGATTCCTCGCCTCAGGGCTTCGACGAGTGGGATTTAAAATTTTAGAAGGCAACGCAGGTCTTTTCTGCTGGGTTAATATGAGCCATCTGCTTCCATCGCATGACTTAGAAGGAGAATTAAAGCTATGGAAAAGTATAGTAAAAGACGCAAAATTGAATATATCTCCGGGGTCTTCGTTCAACTGCACGGAGCCAGGCTGGTTCAGAGTCTGCTTTGCGGATATAAACAAAGAGACCATGGAAGTCGCATTGCAGCGATTTGAGAAATTTGCCAGGGATTGCAAACCCAAGGCACATTTTGTTTCCTGTTTGTCTCCCAGTTCTGCAACTCAACTGACTACGCCGGCATCTTGCTCGGAAAGCGTCAATTCAATAAAAATAAACCACTGGGTTACTTTTCCAAGTTGGATGTAAATTATTTGATATTTCCAATTTTGAATGTAAATTATTTGTAAATTATTTGTAAATTATTTGATATTGTATACTATTTTGTTTTCATTTGCACCAAACCTGGTGCAACAATAGTTTTACTGTTTTGCTTCGCGGTGGAACTCGACGTATTATTCGATTGACTTAACGTATTATATTTTTTTTAATCGAAAAAATGCCGCAGAATCGGCTAAGTTTTTGTTTTCGTGTACTTGTGGATCCCATCTACTCTATATGTTACTGAATCGATTTTTTTCATTTAACATGTAGCATTTTGGCATTTTCCGTTCAAAAGAAATATCGATGGAAAACATTATTATATCTTACTGACGTAAAAACAAATAAAGCTCTGGAATTTTCCTCTTTTTTCCATCTGAACTGGAATCGAACTGCGTGACAGTTTAAAACAATTGCATATGTACAAATCCTATATCTGGGATTATACATAACAATCGAAATCCGTGTTCAATTTTATTTTTTTATTCCAGTTTAACTTGATCTAAAAGAGTTATAAGTCCCATTCACGCCTACATTATGGAAGCCAAAGTCAGAGGGGGACTGTTGGATGTCTATTTTATTCTCACACGGTCTCAATCTGATCTCACAATTATTCCCAACTTTCATACTTCACCTACATATGGAGTAGTGAGCGTGTTCCTTCCCTGCTCAAGTGTACCCCACCCAAAAGGAGAGCATTGAAGAACAATGGGGAATGACGGGCACCGATGGTGACAGAGCGTATCCTCCCGACGTGGCATATAAGGAAAAAGTCGTCCATTCCACGCTGCTGCTAGACTTCCAAGTCAACAAAAACAAAACAAAACTACCAAAGCGTGGCAAGCTGACTGTGCTGTATTTTATTCCTTGCCAAATCTTGAGTTGGACAATTGAGCGAGGGAGTGGATATAGTAAGATTTAGGTGAAACCTACCCCAATTATGTCCGTCGTTCAATGCGGGTCTGTCACTGCGCTGAATATAAATCGACACACGATAAGACACGGCAGCTCCTCGTGTCCGTACCACGGCGGTATCACTCGAGTAGGATCCAAAGCGTCACCGCCAGCCAACAATCGGAGTCCGTTAGCCCCACAGGATGGAACCAGAAAGGAAGCTACACATTTGATAATTTTCAATATCATTTAATGACCTTTCAATACCCACGCTCCCCACCCGCCCAATAACACTTTCGACTTCCCTACTGTTCAAACTTATCTGCAGTCCACGAATGAAAAAGTCGTCCAACGTCATTTCAGGTTAAAAACATAGACGACATGTGAAAGCGCCGACATTTTACATTTAGACGTTTCTTAACCCACAAGATAACCGGAAAATTCCGGTCGACTCAACATTTTCCTTGAACTTTTACACCGTCCAAAGTAATCAAATATTTGACTTCGCGCATTGATGAGATGGTCTACGCCTCTAATCCAACATAGAGGATATGTGAAAGCGCCGACGTTTTACCTTTAGAGGTTTCTTAGCCCATAAGATAGGCAGAAAATTCCAGTCGACTCAAGATTTTCCTTGAACTTTTACACCGTCCAACATAATCAAATATTTGACTTCGTGCATTTATGAGAGGGTCTACGCCTCTGAAATTTTCTCATGGTTATTTTATATCATGATGTTCTGGAAAGCACTATGATTATAAAGGTTATTACATGTCCAAATATTCATTTCGAATAAACTTATCATATCACAGTGGGCGTTTCATACCCAGGTTTTGGCTAACTTGACGGTGCAGGTTCGCGGCGTCATGGAGACTGCATGTGCTGAGAGCTGACGCGGGAATGGCGGAGGATACTGCGGGGTGGTCCATACCATCCCATCCCGTCATACTTACGCAACGTGATGCGCGAGGAAGCGGTTCGACGTGGACATGTAACATCCGAAACGGAATTGCTCGTCCACTAAAAGAGAAGACTTGGGCGTCAAGGAAGGAGGGTGTTTAGTAAATCTAAGACCAAATCTAGTAACGTTCCAACGAATCGAACACGAGAAACAGGGGCGTACATTTTCCAATCTGGTATAGGAAGTGTGACGTGGTCCACAGTTTCAAAGAAATTATTATGTTGGGCATGCCCGCTTATAATTCCATTGAAGATACCTGTCCCAATATCGCTGTCGGCTCAAAAGTACAGCTCAAAAGTTGACTCAGAACCTATCGCGCTGAAAGTTGAAATCACGCTCGGAAAGAGATAGGTGAGATAGGTGTGTTGGTAATGTTTAGTCTTAGGTTGGTTCTGATCAATTTTTTGAATTGTAGGTAGGTGAGATAGGTGTGTTGGTAATATTTCAATGATTACTGTAGGTTGGTTTTGATCAATTCTTTGGATTGTAGGTTGGTTTATTTTGTTTGGAGATTACATAGGAGAGTTGGTCATAATCACATTATGCTTCCACTAAACCTATTCTGTCATAGGATTCAGATCAGACTATTAACTTTGCAAACAGACTGCCCTCAAAGTTCAGACTATTAACTTTGCAAACAGACTGTCCCCAAAGTTGCCTTGGAGGTTTAAACCTGGATGTCTTCTTAGTAAATGCATGACCAAACAAGCACTTACCAATCCACTTAACTCTCAAAATATATATATATATATATATATATATATATATATATATATATATGATTTATAAATTAATTCAATATAAATTTAATTTTTGAACCCTTAAAATCTTTTTATTATCCTAACCTAACAACCTAAGATTTATGTATATAAAAAAAATCATAATATTGTAAAGTGCAGCCCTTGGCCCTCGCAACAAAAAGAACTCACAATATTGTGAAGGGTGTAGCCCTTGACTGTTCAACCCCTGATTTCGAGTAACGCGCACACCGCTATTAGTTTATTAATATTTATATAAATTTAAAAATGATAGAAGTAGGATGTCTGGCAATAAATTTCATTTGGCATGCTGGTGCTTGAAACATATAAAGTTGGAGTGCGTTAAAGGGAATTTTATTATTACACAACTTCTTGATGTAGATGTCCTTTTTTTAAAGTCTCGAGCAAGTTGGTTCTTTTTCAGTCAGAGGTTGACTAAATATTCCCTAAGCGAATGAATTGAGGCTGCAGGTACTTTTGAGAAGGAAATATAATTTAGATTTCTTTGTCTAAGCAAAAAAAATTGTCATTCACAGTTTTGCGTCTACATATTCTTATCTTTTCCCCTGTCTAGGCAAAAAAAAAAAATTGTCATTCACAGTTTCGCGTCTACATATTCTTATATTTTCCCCCTGTTTTAAACTAATGTAAAACTTTTAATATAGAGAACGAATATGCTAGAAGAAAATATAAGCATTAGAAAATATTTTCTTAACTTTAATTTCTGTTTTATATGGACATTCTTATATTATAGAGGAAATAAAACTTTCAGTTAAATTTCATCATCATTATAATTTGGTCATTTAGAAAAGCTCAATACATAGAAGATATATTTTTATTAATTTTTTTATTGAAGAATACAAGAGTTATAAAAATATACATTAAAAAGTTTAATTAATAGTTTAGTATGAAAAGATATAGTTTAATCTATAAAATAGTAGTTTTTTTTATTATATTGGAAGAAAGGGTTTTTGAAAGGGTTTAAACCCTTTTACATTGTCATAAACAAAAACATAATATTTTGATATAAAACTCAAAATGTAACATAAAGTGAGTTATCAATTTAAAATATAGCCCACATAAGTTTATACTATAAAAAAGTAACTTAGTAAAAAACTTAACAACTGAAACACAACACTAATACAAATACTTAACGATAGTTTCTTTTACATTTTTAACTATCTTGCATTTGTGAATCCCTTTTCCTAATCCTTATATCAAATAACTACATTTTGAAATTCATTATTGCTAATTTCCATAATTTCTTGTAGAAAATTATCTTCCAAGATTAAGTATCCTTAATTATGAATTCCCCAATTGGCTACCCAATCTACAACCCTATTGCCTTCTCAGTAGATATGTACAATTTGCACATTTTTCAAATTTCTAATTTGTAGTCTAACCTTTTAAATCATATCATTTATATCCCAAATTGAATCCTGATTACCCTTGATTAGGTTGATAATGTTTAATGAATCTCCTTCTATGATAGTATTTTTAACTCCAATTCTATCAACTAGTCTAATGCCAAGGAATAGAGCTTTAGTTTTAGCAAAATGATTAGATTGAATTTCATGATTCTTAGCATACAATAATACCATTTCTATTTCAATCCAAAAATACCACCAACACTTGCTATATCCATATTCCCTTTTGAAGCACCATCAAAATTCAATTTTAACCAACCCTACGATGGACGCTTCCATTTTGTTTAAAGTCTTTTAAGCTTGGAAGAAATTAATGACTAATTACTACAAGAATCCAACCCCCAACTATTTGCAATAACTTTTTCACCATCATCTTCCCATGAGTCCTTGAAATTGATTATCATAATGTTATCCTTCATAGCATTGCAGATCCTGATCACTATAGACATCACATATTTTTTGCATATTTTAAAAAATCTATTATTTTTTCTTTCCAAATACCCCACATAAAGTGAGGTAAAAAAAAGTCCCATAAAGCACCCAGTATTTTGCTCCTAAAAGGTGATTTCCAACTTAAGTATATATCAATAGAATTTTGTAATACCCACGTTGTATAACATTTTTCAAAGATATTGTTAAACACATCATTTAAAAATGAACATCCAAAAGATAAATGTCATACCTCCTGCCAATATCTTTCACATAATGGGTATTTGTTAGGGATCTGTAGTCTCTCCTAAGAAAATTATCTGTTATGAGAGCTTTGTTTTGAACTGCAAGCTAAGAGAAGAAGACCACTTTTGGAGTTAGATGTTTCAACCATATCTTGCTTACTGGTAGCCATACCAATCCTACATCTTCCAAGAGAAATTACCCAAATTTTATAGAGTACTTTCCATATTTCCTACATTTCTAAATTGGAGAATTTTCTAGTCTATCTAGATTTAGAAAATATACCTACAATATGCTATTCAGCTTCTTTACTACTTGCATTTTCCTATCATTCATACCCTCGACATATATACATATGTTTCCATATTTTTTTATTAGTATCTACAATGATAAAATAATGAACCCATTGTCCACCTTGATGAGAAATTCCATGTTCTAGTTTCACAAATTTAGGGTCTTCATGCAAAGGGATAGTTTTTATCCATATATCTCCCCAAAATTTTATTTTTTCTTCTATTTACAATATAACCATCTTAACCCCTCTTGAAGAAGAGGTTTTGTTTTTTGAAGATTATTCCAAAAGAAAGATCCTTTTATTACAATATCTTCTACCAAAAATTTATTTTCATTTCTAGTTTACTTTGCTTTCAAGATATAAATCCATCCTACTTTTTCATCTATAACTATTTTCCATCCCTACTTTACCATGAGAGCTTTGTTCATTTGTTTCAATTTCTTTAAGCCTAGACCCCCCACCTCCTTTCTAGAATAAATTTTACCCCATGCAACAAGAGCTATTATTTTCTTCTCCTCCATAGAAATTTCCTTTAAATTTGTTCAATTTTTCCCCAAATTTTACTAGGCATTTTAAAAAGGGACATAAATTATATCAGAATGCTTTGGAGAGTATATTTGACCAATTGAGCATTATCTACCTGGCTAAGAAGTGTACCCTTCCAACTTGTAAGTTTTTTAGCAAATATTTCAACTATCATATTCCACATTTCCTCTTTGATTCTTCCACTAAAAAGAGGTATTCCAAGGTAGGTAGTAGGAAAATTTTAAATCTCACAACAAAATATTCTTGCAATATTATTTTATCTTAAAAAGGGAGCATTGATAAAGAAAAATTTACTTTTGAGAAAATTCACCCTTTGTCTAGCAACATTCTCATAAATACCCAAAATATTCCTTATTATCTTATCTTGAGGAATGAGGAATTTTATTATAATAATCGTATCATCTATGAATTGTTGATGTGAAACTATATTTAAAGTTGAAGTTGACTTAATTCCTTCCAATTTACCTTCTCTAATAGAAACTATTAGAATTTCACAATAGATATGCAAAGCATTACAAGAGATGAAGAGAAGAGTAGAACTGATTAATTTATTCTAATGATCAACTTTGTATAAATAGCAGAGTTGATCATTGAGAGTTGTTGGATTACAACAACTCATCATAACTAATGAAGACACCACTAAGAGTTCTCCTGACACATGTAGGAGTGGAAACTCAAGTGTCTATCCTAGTGGAACTTATGAGAATATTCTCTTATTATAACACCTCCCCTTAAGTAATACTAGGGGTGAATCATACAAATGAGTCCTAGCAACAAGGCCTATTGAGGTACTCATGTACAAAGACTTTTTTTGAAGAGATGGTAAAACCCAATGGGAAAAAACATCAATCAAAATAAAGTTAGAGGTTTATCTTCGTATGGCGAAGAATGTCCTCCTAATACAATAGATAGTTGGTGAAAAAACCCCTGTGGGGAAAAACCAACTATGAGAAGAAGAGAGGCATGTCTTCGTATGGCAAATATTGTCCTCTTTATGCAAGAAATAAATATGATTCCCAAAAATTTGGCCTGATTAGGTACTCATTTACATAATATAGTTGGTGAAAAAACCCTTGTGGGAAAAAACCAACTATGAGAGGCATGTCTTTGTATGGTGAAGATCATCCTTTTAATACAAGAAATAAAGATGAGTCATGGCAACTTGGCCTGATTAGGTACTCATTTACATAATATTGTTGGTGAAAAAAACCCTATGGGGAAAAACCAACAATTAGAGGTATGTTTTCGTATGGTGAATATTGTCCTCATAAATCCATTCAATGCAGCTGAATAACTCCAAGCTTATATCTCAACTGAAGGTAGCGTGGATAAGGAAATGACTTGGTGAAGATATCTACAATTTTTTCCTCAGTTGTAATATATTCCAAGTGTATGTCCCCATTCTGAATATGCTATCTTATGAAGTGCATGTGTATCTCAATGTGCTTGATTCACTGATGTTCAACTGGATTATGTGTAATATGAATTGTGCTCTGATTGTCACACCAAAAAGTTATAGGATGGTCATGTGTGAAACTAAATTCTCTCAAAATTTGATGAAGCCAAAGAGCTTCCTGACTAGCCAAAATTGCTGCCCTGTATTCTGCCTCTGTAGAAGATAGGGCTACTGCTTGTTGTTTATTGCATAACCAAGCTATTGGTGAGGAACCAAGGAAAAATACATAACCTAATATGGAACATCTATCTTCTATTGAATTTTCCCAATCTGAATCTGTGTAGCCAATGATATCCATGGATTTTCCCTTGTAGAAGAGCCCAAAATGAGTAGTGCCTTGCAAGTAATAGAGGATTCTTTTTTCTGCCTGCCAATTATTGAAGTGAGGTTGATGAGAGAATCTAGATATGAGGCCAACAACATATGATATATCTGGGCGAGTATGAGTAAGGTATAGTAAACTTCCTACAAGTTGATAGTATAGAGTAACATCACAAAGAGGAGATGAGGAAGAAGTACTAAGATTAATTCCAGATTGAAAGGGGGTAGGAGAAGGTTTGCAATATGTCATTTTGAATCTTTGTAGAAGATCTAGAGTGTACTTTTTTTGGCACAAATATATACCTTCATCTGTTTGACTTATTTGGATCCCAAGGAAGTAATGAGCTTTTCCTAGATCAGCCATTTCAATTTTTTTAGAGAGAGAGTCTTTTATAGTCTGAATGTGAGTCAAGTTACTACCAGTGAGAAGAACATCATCAACATAAAGAACAAGAATGGTGATGTTTCCTTCATTTATCCAAATGTAAACTGTGTTATCAGACTCACAATGAGAAAAACCTGCTAAAATAAGGAAGGAGTTCATCTTTTCATACCAAGCTCTAAGGGCTTGTTTGAGGCCATAGAGATAATTTTTAAGCCTACAAACCAAAGAGGAGTCTTTATTAAAAGCAATAGGTTGTTCCATGAATATTTATTCCTTTAAATCTCCATGTAGGAAAGCACATTTGACATCCATTTGATAGACATACCACTTTTGGAAAGCAGCTAGAGCAAGAACCAATCTTACAGGATCCATTTTAGCAACAAGAGCAAAGGTTTCTGTAATCTATACCTTCAAATTGAAAAAAAACCTTTGGCAACTAGACGAGCCTTGTGTTTGTCTATTTCTCCATTAGGCCCATATTTTGTTTTGAAGATCCATTTACAACGAACTAATTTCCTTCCTTTAGGTAAGGGAACTAAGTCCCAAGTCTCATTTTTGATCAAGGAAGAAAATTCATTTTCCATGGCATCATTCCATTATTTAATGTTTGAGGCTTCTTTGAAGGATTGAGGATAAAAGGAAATAAACTAACATACAAGGCCAGTGCTTATGGGGTTGGATGATCTTTTTGAAGAGAGATTTTGGATGTAAGGAGTAGATTATTTAACAATGGCACGAGCCCATTTTAGCATAGAGGAAGGAGTTGAAGGAGTTGAAAGACATTGATATGGAGTTATGGGTTCCTTATCTTGATTATTAATAACCAAGTTAACTTCAATAATTGGCTCTTCATAATATTGAGGTTCTACTATAGGAGAAGGCTCAATAGAGGAAGAGGACTTTTTAGGATCTTTTTGAGGGAATGTTTCATCAAATTGGACATTCCTATGAAATAAGACCTCATGAGTTGAGGGATCGAGAAGCCTGTATGCTTTCAATTCTTCATAATAACTGATAAATATGAGTTTTATGCTTTTCTTATAAAGAGAATTCCTTTTCTTCTTTGGGATGTGAGCGCAAGCAGTACACCCAAAAATATTGAAGTAGGAAACATCTTGTTTTAATCCAGTCCATGATTCTTCAAGAGTTAAATGATCAATAGATTTATGAGGTGTGCGATTTTGAATATAATTTGCACAATTAATAGCTTCTTCCCAAAAGACTTTTGGAAGATATCTTGAATGGAGCATACAATTAGCCATCTCTTTTAATGTCCGGTTTTTCCTTTCTGCAATACCATTTTGTTGAGGATTATGAGAGATATAATGTTGATGAATGATGCCATGATTGGATAAAAAGTGGAGAACTCATTACTATAGTATTCCCCCCATTATTAGTGCGAATATTCTTGATTTTGCAAGATGCTTGATTTTCAACTAAGGCTTTAAAAAAATTAAAGTGGGATAGAACATCACTCTTATATTTTAGGAAGTAGACCCAGGATTTTATAGAGAAATCATCAAAAAAGGTTAGAGCATATTTTGCTCCTTTGAAATATGGTTCAGGAAAGGTTATTGAGTCACTATGGATTAAATCTAGAGGGGAAGAGGCCTTTAGAGAACTACTTGGGTGGAAAGGATCTTGATGTTGCTTTACAAGAGCACATCCAAGAAAAAATCCATCATTATAAGAGACTTGGGGTAATACTATAACCATATCATGGGTGCTCAAATCCTTTAGGTAGTAGTAAGTAAGATGACTAAGCCTTTCATGCCATATTTTACTTTCAAGATCACTATGAGCCATAAAACATGAGGCTCCTTTTGGATTTTTAAAACCTTTGAAGTGAAAAAGATGAGAGTTGTGATCGATATTCACTTTGGCTATAAGATATTTGAGATCTTGAAAATCTCTTATCTCAACTCTAGTTGGGAAGAAGAGAACAATTTTCCCCTTTCCAAAAGTACAAATTTGGTAGATGGAGAGAATATTAGTGGCAATGTTTGGAACATAGAGAACATTGTTAATAGAGCCACCATCAATGGTTATATCCTCTTTTCCTTTGATGGGGATAAAGGAAGAGTCACCTATTTCTATGCTATAAGTAGAATTAGAGGAGATAGAATAAAAAGACTTATCTGAAGCGATCATGTGATGAGTAGCTCCAGAATATAGGACCCAAAAATTAGAGGAAGAATTAGAGGTTTTTCCTTGAAAATTAAGGGCTTTTCCTATTTGATTTTTATTTTCTATATTTTGATCTTTATAGCTGCCTCTAGTTGCTATAATATTTTCCAGCATTTGTTAGCAGAGTGACCATTCTTTTTGCAGTGAGTATAGGTTATGGGGGTATTTCTCTTTTTCCTAAATTTTTATTTAAAAAGAAGTGGATGCTACTAAGTCTTTAGAAGAAGAATAAGAAGAAGATATTTCATATCTAGCAATATTAGTTTCTTCCCTAGTTAATCTATCACAATATTCTTCTAAAGAAGGTATTTTAAAGGTTGCACCCAAAGCATCTTTGGTAGATATAAATATGGTAGCAAATATCTGAGAAGCACCATTTAGCTTAGAAAGGATTAGATAAATGTATTCCTCTTTAGTATTAGTCTTACCACTGCCTTTGTATTGAGTGAGTACTTCTTTGAACTTAGTGAGGAAGTCAACAATACTACTAAAATCTTCAGAAGACAAAGATGTGAGTTTGGATTCTATGTGTATTGATCTCATCTGATCTACTTTCCTAAAAAGAGTCTTCAGTTTCTCCTAACTTTCATTAGGAGTTTTGCAATATGTAATATGAAACCACAAACTTTCATGAACATTAGAGCTTATAATACCCATAGTTTCATGCATTTTTCATTTATGAACAAAGATTTCATATTCTTTATCAAATTCCAGTTGTTTTTCTTATAGTAAATGAGTAAGACCTTTTTGAGAGATAAGATTTAAAATTTTAGGTTTCCAAGTATGAAAGTTATGAGGGGTTAGAGGTTCAATTGAATTCATCATTTTAACATAGGAAAAATATTGAAGTTATATTTTACCAATATATCCCCCCTTAGAACTTCAATTAATTGATTAATGCAATTGGAAGAAAGATATGAAACTTTTCAATATTTAGGACTCAAAATACCTGCCCTAACGAGAGGGAAACTATAAGTATAATGAGTTTTTTAATATTTTTTTCTTGAGATTGCCAAATCCTTTTTATTCCTCACTATACCCACCCTTACTTGAGGGAAACTATAAGTAGAGAGAATAATTGGAAGGGTTTTGGCTTGAATGCAGGGAATCAATCTGTTTAATTAATATATCTCAGTACTCATCCTTACGAGATGGAAACCATAAGTTTAGAGAGATATCCAAAGAAACAAATGATGAAAAATATCTGCCAAACCGTTATACCAAGTGCCTAAAAAACTCATCCTTAAGTGAGGGAAACTATACTTTTTTAAGGGTAATGATACATGGAACATAGGAAAAAGATATTTTGAGAAAAAAAGATTGTTTTTAAACTTGTAAACAAAATTTAATTATCAACAATTTTTATTTAAAAGGTTTAGATTTAAAATATATAAAAACAATATTTAATGAAATGCTCTTTCTTTGAAAATAACAAAGGTTTATAAAAAGCAAATATGAAGATAGACAAATATATATATATATATATATATATATATATATATATATATATATATATATATATATATATATATATGCTATTTTTTCTTTTTAAAGATGGGCCTTACAAAAAATGAGATTAATATTAAATTTTTGAATATCTTCTCTAAGAAATATTAAAGTATATTTAAAGAAAATAACTTTAAGCATTGATTAAGATAGAAAAAAAAGGATAGTAACTTTTAAAGATAGCCACCCCCCTTAAATAAAGCAAATGAAATTTTATGATCATCAGTATGAAATATAAAGTTTTTGACCTTATAATTACTTGAAAGAAAGTAAAATCATAGAAGAAGATTGAAAAAATATAGCACACCCCACCCTTTAAAGTGATGGACCAATAGAGTGCAAAAATATGCACTTACCCCCCCTGCCCCCCAAAAAAAAAATATATTGTCATAAAAAGGTTAAAATTTTATCTCACGAAAGGCTCGGAGACAAATGATGTCCTTCAAAATGAAGGAAAGCAAAATAACCTAATTAAAAATAAAATATAGGGAAAATAAAGAAATTATACACAAGTCGCGAGAGAAGAGAACGAATTTCAAAAAACTACATAGACGTTCCTTTCAAAGGCTTGAAAAAAAAATATAATTTCAAAACAGAATAAGGGGTAGCACCTTTCAACGACCGAAAGGAGAGAAGCCGTCGGATGGGAAATGGAGGTTCCAAGAACTTGACTATCTACAACTAGGAGGAGAGAAACTTCAACGTTCAGATGGAGGTGCAGAGACCCTCTATGTTGAGAAGAGATCCTTGAGGGCAGATGAAACGTAGGCATTGAGTGGAGGTGAACTTGAGCTTTTGTTTCTTGTTCCTGCAAATACATAAAAGGAAGGGATGATTCTGCAAGACCATGTTATGAAAAAACAAGTGAACGCTCTTGTAAGACCACATTATCAAAAAACTAGTGAACGCTCCTGCAATACCACATTATGAGAAAAAAATAGTGAATGCTCTTGCAAGACCATGTTAAATAACTAGAGAATGCTCCTACAAGACCACATTAGGAAAAAAAACCAGAGATTTGAAAAATTGTATCCTGCAATACCACGTTATGAGAAAAAAATAGTGAACGTCCCTACAAGACCACGGTAAATAACCAGAGAACTCTCTTGCAAGACTACATTATAAAAAATAACCAGAGAACGTTCCTGCAATACCACATTATGAGAAAGGCGATTTTAAAAAAAACTTGTTATATATTTAAAACAAAATCTATAATAGTTACAGTTGTAAAATAAGCGAACTTGAAAGCCAGATTTTTCTTTGAAAAAAGAAATAGGGAAAGTTTTTTATAAGCATCTAGTTGAAAGAGTGTTAGAGAAGAGAAATCAATATTTGGAGATTCTATTAGGATTGTCTGAGTGCCAACGTGCTAGGTAGAAGAAATCATCCAAGTTGTCACGGGCACCAAAAGTGTTGAGTGCCAAGGGACAGCTGGAGAGAGGATCTCTACAAAATGCAAGCATTGGGAGAGCTAACGGGAATAAAATGATCCACAAAATTAAGCCACGAGCGCCAAGCAAGGATTACCCGAATCTCCAAAGATCAAAATATCCCACGATAATAGAGAAAAGACACCACATTTTAAGATGAAACACGTGTTTCTTATTATACAATCCAAATATTTTAAAAGGAACTTTTACATAATAAAAGAACTATTACTTTTATGATAAATAAAATGATTTCCAATATTTAAAAAAAAAGTGCCGAAAGAATAATTCGAAGAGAGGGAAAAAAATAAAATAATAAGAACCCTCCTTGTAAAATTGGCTAAAATATCCCATACAACATGGTAAACCTACTTTGAAGCAAAGGAAGAGATTTATAATATTTTGAAATCCCTCAAAGATGAATTAGAATAAATATATTAAAAAATTGCATAAAAGATATTCAAGAATAAATATTTTGCTGAAAAAATTATGGATAAAAGAGAAACGACTATTGAAATAATTTCAAGAATATAGCCAAAAATTTATCCAAAGTAAATGAACCATATCCTAGAACCTTCAATAGAGAATGCTAGCAAAATCTATCCTGCTTTGGTATCATGTTATAATTTCACAATAGATATGCAAAGCACTACAAGAGATGAAGAGAAGAGTAGAATTGATTGATTTATTCCAAGGATCAACTCTGTATAAATAGTAGAGTTGATCATTGAGAGCCTTTGGATTACAACATGGATAAGTGTAAACTCAAGTGTCTATCTTAGTGGAACTTAAGAGAATATTCTCTTTTATAACAACAACTAAAATTGCTCTTCCCAAGGTTTCAGCCGTAATTACAAACAAATAAGGAGATAGTGGGTCTCCATTTCTCAACCCCCTCATAATATTAAAATAACTAGTTGCAACCCCATTAATAATTATTGAGAACATTGTTGTTGTGATACACTACTTGATTAAAACAATCCAATCAACATGAAAACCATTTTTTTTTTAACTTTGACTAAAAAAACACATGACACTCTATCATATGCTTTATTTATATCTAGCTTAAAAAAACATCCTTACTTATTTACTCCTTTCAATAGAATTAATGACTTCATGAATGTTTATAATACCATCCAAGATCTATCTACCTATCACAAAACCCCCTTGTTGCATATTATTTATAAAGGGCAACACATACTTGTGTCTATTAGAAATTACTTTTGTAATAATATTGTATAATATATTACAAAAGTTTATTGGTCTATAATATTTCAAATATTTAGCACCTACAAATCTTGGAATTAGAATAAGAAAAGTAGAGTTGACATCAGGTCCAACAATCCTCCAAAATATTTGAAAAAGTGTAGCCTAAAAACCATTTAAAACTAGAGACTTCTCCCCACACAAATAAAACACTGTTATTTTAATATCTTCTTCTTTGAATGAACTAATCAAGTAATCATTATCTTGAACTATAATAAGAGAAATAATATTTTGGAGTAGTAAATTTTATGCTTATTCATATATCATATCCTCTCTTCCAATCAAATTTATGAAGAATTTAACTACCCTATCTCTAACTTCAAGGATATTATCAATAACTATGTCATAATCTCTAATAATTTCCTTAATCTTGTTACAAATTCTATGCTTAAGAGTTGAAATATGAAAAAAATTTGTGTTTCGATCACCTTCTTTAAGCCATAGAACTCTAGATTTATGTTTCCAAAAAACCTCCTCACTAGCTAGTATGTTATGATAATCTGATAGCAATAATTATTATTTCCCTTGAATATCATCCAATAGATTCCCATTGTTAAGAGACACATCAATATCTATCAACTGCTATTTTAATTCATTCTTCTTAACAAACAAAATTCTAAAAATATTCCTATTCTAGATTTTGAGGTTTTGTTTTATGTACCTTAGTTTCTTTGCAATCTATGAGATTATGGGTCCCAAAAAGTCTTTTTTCCACCATTCTTCAATTCTCTTTTCTAGATCATCATGTATCAACCACATCAATTCAAACCTAAATGGAATTTTAAAAATCCTTGTTTTTATTTTTGTTTTCCAAACTAAAATATTATGATAAAATCTAATATTTGATAGAGCTAAAAGTATAGAATCCCCAAATGTAAGGAACCCTTTATTTAAAATAAAAAACAATCCATACTTATTTGGATAAGTTGATCACAAATTCTTCTATTATTCCATATAAATTTGATACCTCTTAATTCTACATTCATCAATTCATTGATATTCACAAATATTTCAAAATCTATCATGCCATCAAAAATTGAAGAATTACCTTCCATTTTATCATATGGAAAAAGTGGAGAATTAAAGTCCCCAACTAAAACACAAGGAGCATTTTCAAATGCTTTACTGGCTTAAGTTAAATCTTGCCATAATTGTCTTCTTCCTACAACTATATTTGGTGCATAAACTGTAGTTAAAATCCATCTCTATTTTGTATCAATAAAATAGAAAAAAATGAGATAAATATTTCTTCTATTTTCATCACTGTTCCTTCCACTTTATTTGGATTCCATAAACACATTAGACCTCTTGATACCTCATTAGCACGACTAACTACAAATTTTACTTCTTTTCAAATCCTTTGCTTTATACTTTCACAATTCTTTTATGAGATATTAGTTTCCTATAGAGCCAAAATGCATGGATTTGTTTCTTTTCTCAATGAAAACACCAACCAATATTTTGAAGGGGCATTGATACTCCTCACATTCCAAGAAATAAACTTCATTTCTTAGATCTAGAGGGTTGCCTTTTTCCGCTTAGATTTAAAATTGTTTGGATTTCATTAGCCACATCAATTGGTGTTTCTCTCTGCAATATTTTTGACTTTGAAGGTTTTCTTAGCTTTGAATTCACTTCAACATCAATCCCACCCTTTTTCTATTCCTATTTATTTTGTTTGGAGTAGGGCTTTTACTTCCTTTTATTGAAGTATTCTTTTGGCCAATTCTCATATTATCTAGTTCCAAATTATTTTTTCCTTCCATTTCACTAGGTATATCTGGTTCTTTTTCAATAGATTCATTATTTTCATTTACCCCTTTCCTATATTTATCTCAACATTTAAAAATTTCAAAGACTCAAAATAATTTGTAGTTAAAATTTATTTTCTAGTATTACTAAAATCAAAAGTAGGTTGACTTACTTTATCTAAGTTTTCAACAATCTCACCTTCTCCATGTGTGGCATTTTACAAAGCATATTTTTCTTGAATCTCCTTCGGATAAAAAATCCTTTGTTCCTTTGCATCATAATATTAATCATTCCTTTCCCCCTTACTTTGTTTATTTTTCTAAATATTCTAATAATGCTTTCTCCCAAGTTGATTAGGGTTGAATATTCTAATATATCCAAAGTTTTTATAGAAATTTCACTTGTTTGGCATATTTTCATATTCTATTTTGCAGCCATTTGTCAAATTTTAAGATAAGCTCACATGAATTTGTAATATAACTTTCCAAATTAGTATTAGCACAAAACTAGCATACATTAGCCTCAATATCACCACTATTTTTGGATCTACCCTAATGAAATAGCTAAAATATCTTGTAATTCCTTTGAAAATCTCCACCTACCAAAATTGGAATGGTAGTCCTAGTAACTTGACCCAAATTTATTCTTGTAGAATGGTTTGACTGTAAGGATAGAATTTTGGAGTCCAAAACATAAAAAAAAACCCCTTCTCCCAAAATACCAAGGTCCTCTTTGCAAGATTTGATTAATATCCTCTACACAGTTTAATCTTACCAATATTTTTTTGGGGGTAGGAATGCAATTTCCATAAGTCTTAAGGGCTTTCATTTTTCATTGGCCCAATTTTTAATCATATCTAGATTTGGTCTCACACCCAAAAATGTCTCCACTAAACATAGTTCCCCTTGCACAAGACCCATTTTTTCTAGTTCATCCAGTTACCAACTTTCCTTCCTCCATTAACAAGTTAAAAATCTTGATTTGATTCCTTTGATTTCCTTTAACTGCATTAAGCCATAATTTTACCCTAAATCAAAAAATTGGTTCTAGAAGCTTCTTTCCACTTCTTCATTCATTTCTTTGTCACCATGCCCAACTTGAAAAGGTTGCTATAGACTTGATCTAGTGTGCCTACCAAGTTGACACCTCTAAAAATTTATTCCTCTCCATTGCCAAAGATGCCCTGCACCTCACACCCCAAACCATGCTCCATTTCATAAAAAATAGTAGTTATATTTGTAGCTTGTTTAAAATTTTCAAAAACCAATTTTTTTATCAAATCAATCTATTGGATCGAGTCTTTATACAAATTATTATCAATTATATCTTGTAGTCGACTCATCGATTCTATGTTAACCAAAAATTATCTATGAGGAGGTGCAAATAAGGTTTTGAAATTTACATTATTTTAGATTTGGAGATCATTTTCTCTAAGATCCTATACCATAAAAACTACCTATAATAATAAATAAGAGTACAATCAATGTGATATGAAAACCAAAGGTAACAATAATTTATTCAAGTAGTTATAACACCTATAAAATCAAATATGCCTAGGCACTTGTCTAAAAAATATTTAAATTTCATAGGTATTATTATAAGACCATAGCTACTCATTTCCATTTTAATTATACACTACAAATTACATAACATTCAAATTGCACTAATTTAAATATGCTCTAGATACCTAATTATTTCAAAAGATGTGTTTGTTCGATTTAGGCCTACCATAAGTCTTAAAACTAAGATACTAATACCAAATTTAGATAATTTTATCCTTCATGGGAGTTTATAGTTAATGATTTTAGACAGAAACAAATTATAGGTCATCATGGCTTTAGACTTCCTAATTTGTATATTTAATGTGTACCAATAAATCATGGAGAAATTATTTTTCCATTTGCCTTGAGCCTAGTAGATACCAAAACCAACATATATATGGTCATGTATAAAGAAAGAACATAAGTATTATAAATTCTACTATGATTAATCCACCTTTAGTCTTTCATTTGGTTACACTATATACAAGTGCTAATTTATTCTACCACTTAGGTTGAAAGTGATTATACTCAAGCTCTAACAGATTCAAAGCATGATATCAGTCCAAACATGGCCACAATTTCCTCTCAGTAGTAACAACATCCCAAAGGTCATTTAGTCTATACATACCTTGTTTGAAGAGCCACTTGCCTTTAATAGAATAATTGAGCACAAAAGGTTTACTCACACACAATAGAAGTCAATTATATTAGATGAATGACATGGCAAAAACTAAGACTTTGCCTTAACATGGGATTGATAGATAAAATACATGATAAAGTCTTTTAATGGATCTTGCCCTATAAACAATTTTGGAATCCATTTGAACATAAGACAAAAAAATTGTGTTCATAAGTCTATGAGATCTAATTCCCTCTTGATATCAAGTTGTGTATTGATCCTAAAACATTACTATATTCATAGAACTGCCATCCCACTACTTCCACAAAAAACCTCAAATAGGATAGTTAAAATGATCATTTTCAGGTTTACATGGTATTCAACATGATAGTAGTAAACATTTATGACCAATTTTTTTAAAACTATGCAATATTCTCATGAAATATAAATACCTTGTAACATAATTATCATTTTTTTTTTTAATTTGGCAAAAATCCAAGAGTAATACCTCAAAACCAAATTATTTGCCATGCAAAACTTACTTTATTAATATAGAATCTACGAAAGCCTAAGCTCACCTCTAATTGTGAAAAGTTCTATTTTTGCAAGTATCAACTTAGCATCATAGGCTGAACATTTTTTTTAAGACTCTAATAGAATTATTAGATTCTATAGATTTATTCTTTAGGAAGATAGTTGAATTATCAACGACATAGGAATTAACCACTTCATCTTCATTAGGAAATGCAATACATATGATTACACTAGACTATATATCCCTATCAAATAGATAGTCAGGGGCATCTACTATATAGTATATAAAAGAGGGCTAACCTTGTATGATAGGCCTTTGTAGCACCACCAACTCAAAGAACATCTCATTAACAATAATTTGCGTTGATTCATAGACAAAAAACATGGTTATTTTAAGCCTATCATTGGGTTTCGAACCCAACTACTACATTACTTGAATAATAACATGGTCATAAGACTTCTCAAAGTCTAATTTGACAAATATAGTGTCTTGACTAGAATAATTTACCTATTCTAGAGCTTCCCAAGCCAAAATTAAGTTATTTACTATAAATCTACTACTAAGAAATATTGTTTTATCTAGCCTCACTCTTTTTTGAGAAATTGGGTTAATTCTTCTAACTAAAGTTTTGACAGTAATCTTATAAGAGACACTCAAGAGCATAATAGGTCTTCACCCATAAAATATCTCTATTAGCACCTTTTGGAGTAAGTTTAATCATTATTTAATTGATGAAAGATTCCATCAAACCTTATCAATCCATTTCTTTATACATTATAAAACATGCCTTCTAATCAAAGTCCACATTTCCATGAAAAATTCAATTGACAAACCATAAAAGCCAAGAGATTTACCCTTCACCATTGTAAAGAGCACATCAAACAAATATTTAAAGGAAATATGACTATCCAAGAAAACCTTTTTGTCCTCATTGATTTTATGGGGTATACAAGCCATCTAATATGAAGTTTTATATTTTCAAACACCTAGCTAGGGTTTATTTGCTCAATAATGTTATTTCATTATGTAAAACCTATATATTTATAAACTAATATTTATGCCCAACTATTTTTAGATTTTAAATAATATTAAACCAAATTTTATTCATAATTCCAAACTCATAGATGTGTAATTTCATAGGCATACCCCTCCAATATTATTTTCTCTTCAATCCCTAGTCTACCTATAAAGAGAAGACCTAAATTTATCCTCACATCCCTTCAAAAAATATATATTTATCTCAAATTCAAATATTATGTGTTTAATACTAATATTTAAAGTGACATTGTATATATATGGGTAGAGTACAATGTAACCTTTGTTGGTTGTGCACTTTCATCTATATTTAAGAAGTTATATTTCCAACTAGTTAGATAATATATAATTATACCAAAAAAAATCTCC
This sequence comes from Wollemia nobilis, assembly GCA_028583015.1. Lineage (NCBI taxonomy): Eukaryota > Viridiplantae > Streptophyta > Pinopsida > Araucariales > Araucariaceae > Wollemia > Wollemia nobilis. The sequence goes on from JAQPPZ010002297.1 coordinate 2,189,894, forward strand.
TACATATTTTACTAGTCAAGGGAATACCTAGATATGTCAATAACAATGATCTAATTTTAAAATATTTGTAATAATCCATTGTAAATCAAGGATAGTTATGACTAGAAAAATGTAAATTTTGTAATATTGTCCAACTATCCAATGTTATTATCATAGCATAATATAGTTTAAATTGTGTGGCCTAACTAGCTAAGATATGACATAAAAAAGTATCATCTAGAAAATATATATGAGATTGGAAGGGGATATTTCTCACAACTTGAATAGCTTTAAATTTTATTTTCCAACATTACCTTTAGGAGATCTCTTGATAATGCCACAATATCAATAATAAAAAACTAAGAAAATAGTGGATCACGCTAGGAAATAACCATGGGATCATTAAAAGTATCTAATGAACAATCCATTGATAAAAAATGATGTTTTGGAGTGCTATAACATCTAGTGCATCTATAGCAACCCTCATTAAAAAATATTTTAAGAATATCATATAACTAAATGTATAAAACCTTATCATATGCTTTGTTTATATCTAATTTATAACTATAATTAGTTTTTCAATGACCAAAGAGAATGCATGGTCTCTTATGAAACAATTATACCATCAATGTTTTGGTTACCACAAAGAAAACCACATTGTTCATATTAGATTGCATAATCTAGAATGTTTTTCAATGATCTATTTGTCATATTTTTTTAAATTATTTTATATATCATATTATAAATTCTTTCTTGATGAAAACTATAAAAATATTTTGTTTCCCATTTCTTTATAATGGACGCAATAAATGTGATATTGGCTTAACTTATCATAGACATTGTTTTCCCAACCCATTCAAACACAATAACCATATCATTCTTCAACATATGCCATTTTTTTTAAATAAGTGCAAGTAATCCACTAGGATTAGTTCTTTATAAGGATGGAGAGAGAAAATTGCCTACTAAAAATCCTTCATCAAGATTTGATTCTTTTGTGTGATAATTGATGGAGTATTTGTAAAATATTACCATGATTGTTCTTATTTTATATAAATTATAATTAAATATATTTCAAGTAATTGATTTCTTCCATTCTAATCTCTTTTTTGTCTTCAATAGTTCTTTCATCTTGAGTTGAAATATTTCTAATATGGAAAATGAACAAATTTATATTTATAACATAAAAATTAGTACATCTCCCACTTTTATTGAGCCATATCACCTTGGATTATTTTATTCAATATAACTCTTTCCTTTGTGATATGCTATGATAATAAGAAAGTAATTATTTTTCTTGCAGGTTAGTATGTTGGTCAATTCTACTGGTTTCCACTATCTAGTGTAATTCCTCATTCTTGGACTTAATTTCGTCCTTTATTTTATATTACAAAGCATTTGATGTTCTATATATTCAGTTAGGCTTAAGATATTTTATCTTTTGAATAAACCTATATATGTGTAATTCTTCATACTTTGCTTAGTCCCCCAAATATAACAATTTGGAATAAATTAGTGTCTAGGATCTATTTAAAACAAAAATAGAATATCTTTTAATTACCATTATTGAGTACATCATATACATAAAAAGATAAATTTGTGATCAAATATTACTTACAACCAAATATGTGAATAAATTGTGTACTTTTGTAATTGACTATGAGATATCAAAAAATTATCCAATCATTTAGCCACATGAGAGTTACCAATATGCCTACTATACTATGTGCAAAAAATATTGAAGAAATAACATCCTAAATGATGGAATTATTGGTTTAGACCAACCAAAAATACTTCCTTTATTTCTCAAGGAGATATAATTATTATGATGTCCCACCTAAGAATCAAGAGATCATAGTAATTAATCATTGTATAATTTTGCATGCATCAATTGAGGCCCTCTATTTGAAAGATTAACTATATTTAGAGCATCTATATTTATGAATTCAATTTACATATTTTATTCTTTTCTACAAATGTGAACTAGCAACCCAATTACTTTTTACTTCTAGCAATTATTCACCCCATTTGAGATTATCCTATACCATTGCAATACCTTGTGAAGCAACCACAATAAAAGCAACTAGATAAACCTTCATCATCCAAATATTTTTAAATGCATTCTTCCATTCCTCACTACTTGTATATTTCTTGTATTAAAATAAATTCATGACTATAGCAACCTATTCATTCTTTGATGAATTTATTCTTGGTGCATATTCATACCCCGAATATCCAAAGGTGCCATCTTCACATTAATTTTTATTCTTATTTGTAGGCTTAGCCCTCACTTATTATTAATATTTGTGATATTTATTTCTACCTTCCCAAATCAATACATTTTTGGATTCTCTATCCTCTTTGTTTTTTATTTGAGGATTTCCTTATCCTTTATCAAACCATCAATACTTCTAACATGAGAGTGGTACTCATACATTTAAAACATAAATTTTACCTGATAGTAAGTGATATACAATAGGTGATAGATACAATGTGATACAAAGTAGAGCAAAATGAGGGTGTGAAAGAGAAAATATGATATACACAATGCAACAAATACAGAATGAAATAAATAGCATAAAAGACATAGTGTGACAAACCTAAAGTGATTGACATAGGGTAGCTAACATTGGATGACTAACATAGGGAGACTAACATAGGGTGACTAACATAGGCTGATCGACATAGGACAAATGAAATAGGATAATTGAAATTGGGTGATAGATAATGAGCGGCTGACATAGGTGACTAATATTTGGCAACTGACTCTGGATGATTGACACTAGATGACTGATATTGGGTAACTGAAACTACATGATAGACATTACATGACTGACACCAAGCAACAAATAGTAGGTGACAGATATTGGGTGACTAACACTAGGTGACTGACACTAAGTAGCTGACACTGGGTGGTTGATATTAAGCAACTAACACTGGGTAACTAGCATCATGCAACTGACATTGGGTAGCTGACCCAAGTTGATAGACATTGGGTGATAGATACTAGGTAACTAACACTAAGCAATTGATATTAGGTGACTGACACTAGGTGATTGACATCAGGTGACTAACACTAGGTGATTGACACTAGGTGATTGACATGGGGTGAATGAATAGGGTGACTAGCATAGGGAGGCTATAATTTTTTTGTACTTCTATTTTACCTTTAATTTTTTTAAAACATCTTATTCATTGACACTCAATAAGGAGATTTTACTATTATTTGGGCATAGTATTTCATTCATATTTGTTATAGATGTCTAATATTTCTAACATAATATGAGAAACACATCCCAAAATAAATAATGTGACAGACATAAAGCCAACGACATAGGGCCACAACCATTTTATAGTATTTATCTTTTACCTTTCATTTTCCTTTTTTAATATCTTGTTTAAGGGTACTTAATAAGGAGGGTTTCCTATTATTTGGGCACAATCTCAAGCCTGGTTTCTTCCTTCTATTCAATTTTACTATAGAAGTCAAGTCTTTCTGATATAGGGTGACTGGCATACAATGAGAGCCATTTACCCATACTTCTCTTTTACCATTAATTTTATTTTTTAAGCATCTTGTTCATTGAAACTCAATAAGGAGATTTTCCTATTATTTGGGCAAATTATCAATCCTAGTTTATTTATTCCGTTCAAATTTTCTATAGAATTCCAGTATTTCTGACACAGGGTGACTGACATACAACGATAGCCATTTATCGATAATTATTTTTTACCATTATTTTTCCTTATTTAAACATATTATTCATGGACACTCAATAAGGAGGTTTTCATAATATTTAGGCATAATCTCAAGCTTGGTTTATTTCTTCTGTTTAGACTTCCTATAGATGTCTTGTATTTTCATCAAAAATCCTGCTGACTTGAACAATTGTTCTCTTTTAACAGTAATTTTTATTTTTTAAATAGAATGTTCATGTTCATTTTCCGTTTACATAGGCAAAATGTCACTTATTGGCAATGGAAAGAAGAGAGGCCAATATTATGATAAAAAGTGTATTCTCAAATACTTTTAGAATACATCAAAATCTAGTCAGTCATCAACATCTATACAAATTCAAGGTACAAACACCTTTTAGTTACTAACCAGTTAATTTTTGTATATTGTTAATGTTATGTACAATGTCTTTCTTCGTTAAAAAATATTGATTTTTTTATGATGGCTTTGTCCAATGTTTGTCTATATTTTTAATAGAATATTGTGCATTTTGAGTCCATAGATTTGTCATTGATGTCAAGGCATGAAGTTGTCATTGATGCCAAAAAGTGAACCACCACTAACGCTAGAAGGCCAAAAGCAATAATGCAAAAGATTGATGAAGAAGGTGTCATAATATTCTTTTTGATATTATGTATGGTAGAAATAAAAGGTTTTTATTAAAACCCATGATGGAAAAATAAATGGTCTTTTATTTAAAACCAATTGGATAGACCTATGGGAGTTAAATAAATTATATTTAATTATAATTTTATTATATATTAATTTGTAAGTTAATTTAATTAAACTATGGTTATTAAATTAATTATAAGTTAATTATAATAATGTTATTATTAATTAAATTATAATTACCCTAAGGTTTTGGTTGCAAGGCAATTAAATTTTCATCGATGTTCAAGGTTAAAGGTGGCAAATGATATATAAACTATATGCCTTAGTGGCATTCGAATCATCCTTCATTCAAACAAGAAAAAGAGGCAAGCGTGTATTGAAGAGGATTTGTACGAGGAAGAAGACAAGGTTCTTCTATTAGGCGCTAGCAAAATGGGATAAGATCATCAAGGGCTAAAATCCCATATCCACCTAGGCAGCTTGGTGTAGTGGCAAGTGGTCGAGGGCTAAGGCGTTTGGGCGCGGAGTGACCTGTGATCGATTCGCGATAGCAGCATTTTGGTGTGTTGTGTTTTAAGTTTCGAAGGAAGTGACACGTAATTTTTTGGCTTATGTGCAAAAGGGGAGGAATATAGAGCACGTGGTGCTCTTTGCTCCCTAAATGAGCACCTAGTGCACATGGCAACCAAGACCACAACTAGGATGCATGGGGAGACAACATCAAGGATTCAAGTCTCACCAAGGTGGAGGTAATAAATTTTTGTTATATTTTATAATGCCTAAGGTTTGACATAAGGTTCTAGGGAGTTAAAAGGGGTAAATAAAAGGTATTTTATTTGGTCATTATTTTGAGTAATTGGAGAAATAAGTGGATTAAAGTGTTGGTTAGATTTTGAGAGGATTTATTACCATTGAGTTATTTTGAAATGGTGATTGTATTGACATTATTTTTTATGTTGGATATTATTTTAACTGGGAGATTTTAAGGTGTATTTGGTCAATTAATTTTTTATATGTTTATGAATGGTTTCTTTAAGATGGAGTGACAAGGTGTATGTATGTTTTGATATTTGCATTGTACCTTGAGAGAGTTTATCATATTATAACTTCTTTGAGCTTGAAAAGAAGTGTTTGTGATTGTGGCAGATTTTTTAAGTTCCTTCATCATCAAGAAAAAGGTATGGGTAGATTATTCCATATTTGAGTTGATTGGTTGGTTTTATGGAAAACAAGTTTGGATTGAAAAGGACTTTATTAGGTTTTCTTATTAAGTGTGTTAAATTAATGCTTCAAGGTTTCCTAGAATAAAGAGTTGTTAAAACCTTATTTGATAAGCATTGTTGTTGAAACCATTGGTTAAGTGAAGAACCTAAACTAGGTTTTGAAAATAACATGAGTATCATTGTTATGTGAGATTGGTTAATAAGCATTGTTGAAAATATTTTGAGTGAGGGTTTATATGTTTGGACTAGGGTTTGTAAGCAAGGATTGTTTCATTGAGTGATTGGTTGAGTAGATTTGGTTGAGCCTAGTCAAGTGGATGTGTGAAGTGATTGTTCAAGTTCTATAGAATAAACTATTCTATATTCTGCATTGATTTGAGAAAGTGATTGAGCATTGAGATGAATGTGAAGCATATTGAGTCTCTAAGAATTCTCTATATGTTTTTGAAAGAGTGATTGAAAGTGTTTGAGCATTGTGATGACTATAGAGCATAATGAGTCTCTAAAATTTTTCTTTATGTTTCTATGAGATTGGACAAGTTCTAGTGTGGAATTTTTGAGCATATTTGAGATAAGTCTTTGAGAAGACTTGTTGAAAAATTTAGGTAAGATTTTGTGGAAGCTTACAATACAGATTGATTGTAGATTTGGATAAGTTCCTGTGAGAACTTATTGAGAAGATTTGGACAAGTTCTAGAGAGGACTTGTGGACAGATTAGTGTGAGATTTTGTGGAAGCTTGCAAGGTATATTTGAGACAAGTCTTTGAGAAGACTTGAGAGCAGGACTTATTGATTTGTTCAAATCTTGAGTTAATGTTTGGGGTATATCCAACAGATTTGATTTGAGATTCAGTCAAGATTTGAGTTAAGGATTGAGGATAGATATTGAGGATAAATTTGTGCTAGATTGAAGTACTGTTTTTAGTATAGATTCGATGATAGAGTTTGATGCATATTTGAGGATAGGTTTGTGCCAGACAAAAGACAGATACTGAGAATATTTATGCTAGACTGAAGGATTGTGTTTATTATCGATTTGAGATAGAGCTTTGGAGGTGACATAGTATAGAGGATGATAGTCTCCAGAGGATAGAGATCCATTAATCCATGGTAGTGAGAAAAAGTATCTTCAGTGGATAGAGATCCATTATCTAGAGCAATAGGGGCAAAAAATCTTCTAGAAGATCACCAGCTAGATCAAGAGGAGAATGGAGTTATCCTATGGATAGAGATCCACAAACTTGATTAAGGGGATTGGTATCTCCTTTGGGCAGAGGTCCATAAACATTATAATAGGAAAAGGATTTGCAAGATATTTATTGAGAAAGTTTTAGTAAAATATTTTCTTCGTGGAGTAGCCCACATTGGGTGAACCACATAAATTTGGTGTCTCTATTGTGTGTGGTTATTTGTGAATTTATTTGATTACTTCTATTGATATTTCTATCTATACATTGCATAATATTGATTTGGAAAGAAAATTAAAGAGTGGTCTTATACTATTCAACCCCCTCACATTATAAGCTTGTATTCTTCAATTGGTATCAAAGTGGATTGCTTAGAAGGATTTTAATAGCTTGAAGTAAAAGCTTACAAGGACACAATGGAGTCTAAGAATGGATCGTCAAATAATTCAGTACCAATATTTGATGGAAGTGATTATATATATTGAAGTATGAGAATGAAGATTTACCTGATGGAACTTGGCAATAAAATTTGGGAAGCAATTGAAAATGGATATGATCCCTTAGTTGATCCACCTATAGATAAGGAAGGTAAGATTCTACAACATTACAATTCAAAAGCAATGAATGCAATTTTGAGAGGTTTGTATAGAACAAATTCCATAAAATTTATGCATTATCAAGATGCAAAAGGAATGTGGGATAAGTTGCAAAGTATATATGAAGGAAATAAAGGTGTCATGAAAGCAAAGATATGAAATCTCAAAGGACAAATTAAAGAGTTAAGAATGAAGGATGAGGAAAATATTAGTACTTTTCTAATTAGAGCTTATGGTGTTGTTAATGCTACGCAAGGATTTGGACTTAAGGTTGAAGAATCAGATGTTTGTGATAAGATCTTAAGATCTCTTCCAAAAATATTTAGTGAAAATATTTTTGCTATAGAAGAATCAAAGGATGGTGATTTTTTAACAAGAGATATGTTTCTTGGTATTATTACAACTTTTTAGTTAAGAATAAAATAACCTAATCCCAAGACAAAGGAAAAAAAATAGAGGAAGAATCATATAAATAAGGATATGATCTCAAGGGAGAACTTATTTATGCTCTTGACACAATAAAGAAGGTAAGAAAGCAAAACTCTAAACTTGAGTTTTAGTTTCAATAATGTGATGAAGAGAGAAGAATTATTATAGAGGATCTAGACAAATCAAAGGCTAAGACAAAGAAGTTCAAGGATAATTTAGAAGCAAAGGTCTTAGAATGTGAAAGGTTAGAACAAGAAGTATTCCTACTAAGGGAAGATTTAGAAAAGTCCAAGAGTAAGCTACGAAAGTTTGGAAAGAGCTCAAATATTATGGATAAGATGATCAAGGTACAAAGAAGGTCAACAAACAAAATAGGTCTTGGTTTTGAACAGACTCAAAAGAAATAATAAGAGAAGTCAACCTCAATTTCTGAAGGAGAATAAACTTCAGAAGAAGAAACTTCATAAGAAGACAGTGTAAGAGAAAGTGGGACATCTGAGGATGAGTTGGACACCATAAAGTTCAACAAGGATATGAACAATGCGCAAAGAAGAAATATATGGAACAATAATCAAGCTAGGTTAAAAGAGACTAAGAGACCAATGAGGTCAAGACAAGGAAACTTCAATGGAAGATGTTTTTCATATCACATGTTTGGGCACATAGTTTCACAGTGCAGGACACATGAAATATAGGAAAATGGGAATTTTAGAAATAGGTATCTTTTCCATGGATATTGCTACTCATGTAATCAGTTTGGCCACAAGGCAATGAATTGGAGGGTTCATGATAGAAAAGGATATGGCTTCACTAGGAGAAATCCTAATATATTTGCACCTCCAAGGAATAATAACATTAAGTGTTTTAAGTGAAATAATGATGGACACACAACAAAGTGGTATAGAGCAGACATTCCAGAATGAAGTATGAATAGGAACAAGAACATGAACAGGAATAGGAAAAGAGATATGGATATGAACATGAACAAGAACAAGAATAGGAACACGAACAGGAACATGGACATGGAAAGGAATAGTCAAAGGAATAAAAAGGATCAGATAAGAAGAAAAAAAGATAAAGGTAAAGACTAGTACTTACTAGGAGTAGAAATACTCCCACCTTGGAATTAACCACCTCAAGAGGAGGTGGAGGAGGGGCTAAGCTAAGAAACTCATTCGTAGCCCCGAGCCCCAAAGGTGACCCTTTGCCATTGATGTCAAAGAGGGAGATATTTGAGTAAGGGGCAGAGATTTGGAATTTTAGTAAAGAGAAGAGATTTGAAGAGAGCATTGAGCCAAGGGAAGCAGAACAAAGAAAAGGTTAAATTTTTGGTAAAAAGAATTTGGGTTGCCATCAATTACAAAGGGGGATATTGTTGGACATTTTGAGTCCATAGAGTTTTCATTGATGTCAAGGCATGAAGTTGTCATTGATGCCAAAAAGTGAACCACCACTGATGCCAGAAGGTCAAAAGGAGCAATGCAAAATATTGATGAAGAAGGTGTCATAATATTCTTTTTGATATTATGTATGGTAGAAATAAAAGGTTTTTATTAAAACCCATGATGTCAAAATAAATGGTCTTTTACTTAAAACCAATTGGATAGACCTATGGGAGTTAAATAAACTATATTTAATTATAATTTCATTATATATTAATTTGTAAGTTAATTTAATTAACCTATGGTTATTAAATTAATTATAAGTAAATTATAATATTGTTATTATTAATCAAATTATAATTACCCTAAGGTTAGGGTTGAAAGGCAATTAAATTTGCGTCGACGTTCAAGGTTAAAGGTGGCAAATGATATATAAACTATATGACTTAGTGGCATTCGAATCATCCTTCATTCAAACAAGAAAAATAGGCAAGTGTGTGTTGAAGAGAATTCGTGCGAGGAAGAAGACAAGGTTCTTGTCTTAAACACCAGCAAAAGCGGATAATATTGTCGAGGGCTAAAATACCATATCCACCTAGGAAGCATGGCCAAGTGGAAAGTGGTTGAGCGCTAAGTCATTTGGGCATGGAGTGACCCACAATAGATTCATGGCAGCAGTATTTTGGTGTGTTGTGTTTGAAGCATTGAAGGAAGCAACGCGTGATTTTTGGCTTAGGCACAAAAGGAGAGGAATATAGAGCATGTGGTGCTCTTTTCTCCCTAAATGAGTGCCTAACACACGTGACAACCAAGACTACGACTAGAACACAGAGGGAGGTGGTGTCAATTATTCAAGTCTCACCAAGGTGGAGGTAATAAATTTTTATTATATTTGGTAATGCCTAAGGTTTGACATAAGATTCTAGGGATTTAAAAGGGGTAAATAAAAGGTATTTTATTTGGTCATTATTTTGAGTAATTGGAGAAATAAGTGGATTAAAGTGTTGGTTATATTTTGACAGGATTTCTTACAATTGAGTTATTTTGAAAAGGTGATTGTATTGGCATTATTTTTTATGTTGGATATTATTTTAACTGGAAGATTATAAGGTGAATTTGGTAAATTATTTTTGTATATGTTGATGAATGCTTTCTTTAAGATGGAGTGACAAGGTGTATGTATGTTTTGATATTTGCATTGTACCTTTGAGAGAGTTTATCATCTTATAAATTCATTGAGCTTCGCAAAGAAGTGTTTGTGGTTGTGGTAGATTTTTGAGGTTCCTTCATCATCAAGAAGTATTGTTGTTGAAGCCATTGGTTAAGTGAAGAACCTAAACTAGGTTTTGAAAAGAACATGAGTATCATTGTTATGTGACATTGGTTAATAAGCATTGTTGAAAATATTTTGAGTGAGGGTTTATATGCTTGGATTAGGGTTTGTAAGAAAGTATTGTTTCATTGAGTGATTGGTTGAGTAGAGTTGGTTGAGCATAGTCAAGTGGATGTGTGAAGTGATTGTTCAAGTTCTATAAAACAAACTATTCTATATTCTAAATTGATTTGAGAAAGTGATTGAGCATTGAGGTGAATGTGAAGCATATTGAGTCTCTAACAATTATTTGTATGTTTCTGAAAGAGTGATTAAAAGTGATTGAGCATTGTAATGAGTATAGAGCATATTGAGTCTCTAAATTTTTTTTTTATGTTTCTATGAGATTGGACAAGTTCTAGTGTGGAATTGTTGAGCAGATTTGAGGTAAGTATTTGAGAAGACTTGTGGATAGATTTGGGTAAGCTTTTATGGAAGCTTACAATATAGATTAAGAGTAGATTTGGATAAGTTCTTATGAGGACTTATTGAGTATATTGGAACAAGTTCTAGAGAGGACTTGTGGATAGATTAGTGTGAGCTTTTATAAAAGCTTGCAAGGCATATTTGGGAAAAGTATTTGAGAAGACTTGAGGGTAGGATTGATTGATTTGTTCAAACCTTGAGTTAAGGTTTGGGGTAGATCCAGTAGAGTTGATTTAAGATGGATTCAAACTTTGAGTTAAAGCTCGAGGACGGAGATTGAGGACTATGCTAGACCGAAGGACTATGTTTAGTATATATTCGAGGATATAATTTGGTGCATATTTGAGGATAGGTTTGTGCCAGACCAAATATAGAGATTGAGCAGGTTTGTGCTAGACTAAAGTACTATGTTTAGTATAGATTTGATACAAAGATTTATATGTGATAAAGTACAGAGGACTACAGTCTCCAATGGATAGAGATACATTAATTCAAGGTAGTGAGGACATGTGTCTTCATTGGATAGAGATCCATTATCTAGAGTAGTGTGGGTAACAGTTCTTCTAGAAGATCACCAACCAAAGCAAGAGGAGAAAGGAGTTCTCCTATGGATATAGATCCACAAACTTGATTAAGGGGATTGGTGTCTCCTTTAAATAGAGGTTCATAAAAATTGTAATAGGGAAAGGATTCCTAAGATATTGATTGAGAAAATTTTAGTAAAATATTTTCTTCGTGGAGTATCCCACATTGGGTGAACCACATAAATTTGGTGTATCTATTGTGTATGGTGATTTGTGCATTGCTTTAATTAATGCTATTGGTATTGCTATCTATACATTGCATAAAATTGATTTGGAAAGAAAAGTAAAAAGTGGTATTATTCTATTCACCCCCCTATCAGTATAAGCTTGTGTTTTTCAATTGGTATTAGAGCGGGTTCCTTCGGAAGAGTTTAACAGCTTGAAGGAAAATCTTACAAGAATGCAGTGGAGTCTAAGAATGGATCATCAGATAATTCAACACCAGTATTTTATGGAAGTGATTATATATATTGGAGTATGATAATGAAGATTTACTTGATGAAACTTGAAAAAGAAATTTGGAAAGCAGTTGAAAATGGATACGACCCCTTAGTTGATCCACCTATAGATAAGGAAGGTAAGCTTCTACAATATTATAATTCAAAGGCAATGAATCCAATTTTTAGAGGTTTGCATAGAAAAAAATCCATAAAAGTTATGCATTGTCAATATGCAAAAGGAATGTGGGATAAGTTGCAAATTATATATGAAGGAGATAAAGGTGTCAAGAATGCAAAGATACGAAATATCAAAGGACAACTTGAAGAGTTAATAATGAAGGATGTATAAAAAATTAGTACTTATCTACTTCGAGTTGATGAGGTTGTTGCTATGCAAGGACTTGGAATTAAGGTTGAAGAATCAAATGTTTGTGATAAGATCTTAAGATATCTTCCAAAAATATTTAGTGAAAAGATTTATGCTATAGAAGAATTAAAGGATGGTGATTCTTTGACAAGAGATATGTTGCTTGATATTCTTACAAATTTTGAGTTAAGAACAAAATAACCTAATCTACAACTCTCACAAATTATCTCTCAAATCTCAATCACAACAATGAAATCAAATGGCCCCCCATATCTATTTCTAGTCAATTTTTACACCTCTAACGTGGGAAGTAGCCTTCAAAGCAATCAAGAAGACAAAGGGTAAGAAGTAAGAATCAAGCAATGAGTATCCAATGATGAGGAAGAAAATTATGGTACAAGGAATAAGGATTCAAGAATATTTAAAGATACAAAATTTGTTAAATGTTTCAATTATGTAAAGTATGGTCACTATGGAACTGATTGTCAAGAAGCTAAAAATAACAATGATGAAGAAAAATAGGATCACAAAAATAGGGATTCAAAAAGATACATGCACCAAAATAAAAGCAAGGATGCACAAAGTAGAAAAGGAAATAAGTTCTTTTAAAGGCAAAAGAGGAGCTACTATGTAGATAAGGCAAGTAAGTACTCAAGTGATAGTGATAATAGTTTCTCAGAAAATAATAAATATGAAGTCCTATTCATGACTGAAGAAAAAGAGGTCAAGAAAATGTCACCAATAATTCTCAAGTGTTTTAGATGTGGTAAATTTGGACATCTTGAAGATAGTTGTACAAGGAATGGTTATAGTTTCAGTGATGATGAATATGAGGATACACTTTAAGAACCAGAAGAGAATATTCTAATGGCACTAGAAGAAGAATAAGGTGATCCTATAGAAGACAAGTCAAAATAAAATAAATATGTAAACAAAGGCAAACAAATAGAGGAAGAATAAAATAAAGAAGGATATGATCTCAAGGGAGAACTTATTTATGCTCTTGACATAGTAAAGAAGGTAAGAAAGAAAAACTCTAAACTTGAGTTTCAATTTCAAGAATGTGATGAAGAGAGAAGTATGCTTATAGAGGATCTAGACAAATCAAAGGCTAAGACAAAGAAGTTCAAGCATAATTTATAAGTAAAGGTCTTAGAATGTTAAAGGTTAGAACAATAATTAGACCTAATAAGGGAATATTTAGAAAAATCCAAGAGTAAGATACAAAAGTTTGGAAAGAGCTCAAATATTATGGATAAGATGATCAAGATACAAATAAGGTCAACAAACAAAATAGGTCTTAGTTTTGAACAGACTCAAAAGAAACAAGAAGAGAAGTCAACCTCAAGTTTCGAAGAACAATAAAATTTAGAAGAAGATAGTATAAGAGAAAGTGAGAGATTTGAGGATGAGTTGGACGATAGAAATTTCAACAAGGACAAGAACAATGCACAAAGAAGAAATAAGTGGAACAAAAATCAGAATAGGTTAAAAGAGACTAAGAGACCAACGATGTCAAGACAAGGAAACTTCAATGGAAGATGTTTTTTGATGAGCACCAAAAATGCTCAAATTTTGTACATATTTCTTTGATCAATATGCGGCTGTATAATAAGGATTGCGTACTTTTATGAATGATTATATAGATATTTGATATAATTATGCGTGTTATCTAATTTGTGTGTTTTTAGTATGTTTTTTGGAACTGTAGTTGATTTAGTTAGATTTGGAATGGTCGAGGTCATTTTGATGGACCTGGAACTTTATTTCATCGAGGGTCAATGTAGAGAACATAGATGCCTCCCTACAACTAAAAGGCACCAAGGGAACAAGCGCCTCCCTGCAATCGAAAGGTGCCAAACCAAAGATGAGCGCCTCCCTGCAGTCGGAAGGCGCCAACTGAATGTGAGCGCCTCCCTGCAGTCGGAAGGCACCAACTGAATGCGAGCGCCTCCCTACAATAAGAAGGTGCCAACTGAATGCGAGAACCTCCCTATAGTCGAAAGGCACCAACTGAATGCGAGAACCTCCCTACAGTCAAAAGGCACCAATTGAATGTGAGTGCCTCCCTGCAATCGGAAGGTGCCAACCAAAGACAAGTGCCTCCCTGCAACCGGAAGGCACCAACAGAATGCAAGCGCCTCCCCACAACCGAAAGGAACTAATAGAAGGCAAGCACCTCCCCATAGCTGGAAGGCTCTAATAGAAGGCAAGTGCCTCCCTACAACTAGAAGGTGCCACGATAACAAGGTACCTTCCTCATAAGGAAGGCGCCACTAATTCTTTGCCCGTTGACCAGATTTGAACGACGTGGATGGCGATGGCTGGTGTAGTTCTAGCTCTACGTCATGCAGAGCTAAATTGGAGATAGCACCAACGTATCAAAATGTATTACTAATTCCAGGCAAAGCACAAACCAAAATGAACACACTGCCATAAAAATAGAATGCTAGACATCGATTGCATTCACCGGACTGTTCTAATTTAGTCTGGAAAGAATCGACTGTTGTAACCACTTCTGTAACAGAAGTTCTACGGGTGTGTTATATAAACACACGCAGATCGTTTTGAGAGATATATAGAAATAATTAATAAAGATCCATTTAGAGTTACAGAAGATATATTGTAATACATTAATAAATCTATTACAGTTCTAGAAGTTCTAAAGCGTGTGTTCGATCGAGAAGAAGCTGCTGGAGCCTGGGCCCACTCCAAGCCAGTATTTCTTCCCCATTTCCTTTTTTTGTTTATTTGTTTTAATTAGTTTATTGCTTTTATAGGAACGTTTGTTAGTTTACTAGTTCCAGTATTTGCAGTAGATTTATTTTCAAGAATATGTACATGATTTATTTATGTAGATTTAATTATGTTCTTACGTAATTTATTGAGGAGTGCGGGAATGATTGAAAACCATCTCAGGAACACCCCCCAAATGTAGGATTAGCATATTTACCTCCAGTGGTATTGTAGTAACCTAATTTGGACTCTTCACAAGTTTACGAAGCTCCCTAGGTTGATAATTAAATGCACGAGCATGTGACAAAAATAGGAAACCATTCACCTTGTTTGGCCCGCAACATTTTGGCGTCATTGCCGAGGAAGAGTCTTAATTAGATTACTTACAATACCCTGAAACCTTCCATCTAACCTTGTATGAGTTCTTCGAGAAGAAGAGGACCTGACGGTCGCCTTATAAGAACTAATCCATCAGGACCTGAGTTAGCCGAGCATTTTGGATTTGAGTTAGACTCGCTCGACCTACCAGTAGTCCATTGGAGTGAGGAACCACACTTTGTGCAAAGTTCTACCTCATCCCATCAACAAGGGGATGAACGAATCATCATAAATCCCTTGCAAGACTCCTCTAGAGGAAGCCCTGTTGTGGAAGGCTATGGAGGATCAAACAATCTCGCTAGACAACCTTAGAGCATTGACTCAATTTTTTTTGAACGACCGAAAGGCCATAAACGCTGCATTGGAAACTACATTTCTTGAAAAAATGGCAGATAACGATGAAGTCTCATCTAGCTTTAGTTTCCCAATAGAGGAGGGAGTAGGAGATACCAAGATGAAAAACATATCCCCTGCTCACCTTCCGTCCTTCAGAGGACACCCGACTGAGGACCCTGACCTGTTTTTATTCAAGTTTGATGTTTTGTTCAGGTCTGTGGATTACAAATCAAACATGCAGAAGTTGAAATTATTTCCTTCTACATTAGACAATGCAGCTCTGCGATGGTTCATCGGTCTGGGAGACAAACACATCACCAGCTAGGACCAGATGAAGAAGTTATTTCTAGAGAAATATCAAGATTTCGAGAGAGCAAGAGACTCCATGGAGGAGGTCCTGAGCATGACACAAAGAGAAGATGAGTCTCTCGAGGAGTATTGGGAGAGATTTAACTTTAATCTTCAACGGTCCCCTCACTCGAAGCTATCTAATAAGTCCCTCAAAAGCATCTTCTTGAGGGGACTTACCAATGAGTCACTGGAGGCTCTCAACATGATCTCTGGAGGTGATGTCTATCAGCATGCTATGGATGACATCCAAAAATTATGCCAGAACTACTCGAGAAGGCGAGGCAAAATCATCGCCAGAACCATGAAGGCGACTGCTTCATCACCAAAACAAAAATAGGCAACATGTTGGAGGATTTGAAGAGCGAAATGCTCTCATCTCTAGCACTATAGATGGATACGCTGCTGTTAGAAAAGAAGAAACAAGAAAATGATGCAACATTAGCCTATTTCTACCCAAAATACAGAGGGAGGCATGCAAAGAATACATGTCCAAAAAACAAGGTCAGAGTATGCACAGTTTGCAGGCTGAATCATAAAACTCGATTGTGCCCACAACTACCCAGTAACTAGGAAGCGGTTGAGAGCACAAAGGCCTACTTCATAGGCAATAGGAAGAGTTGGCCACAGCCCCTTGTAGGGAATATACCAATCGAAATGCCATCATATGGGGGAGGGCCATACATGCACCAAGGACCCCCTCAACCACCTAATATAGGGTGGTGGGGACCATCACCCTGGACTAACGCACCCCCAACAACATTTCCGAATTAGTAGCCATGGATGCCATATCCATATCCTGGGCAGCATTGGAGAGGCCACAATGCATGGAATCAAACTCCATAGAGTGCAACGCCTGCTCACATCCAACAGAACTTACTAGCATTGCCAGCAGTGAGACCTGCATAGCTACCAACACAACTGACAGCAAACCTGAACAACAAAGTAAACCAGCCAGCATAAAACATAGAAGGTGAGATGTATCATATGTACAATATTCAACTTAGATCAGGTAGTCAGCTAGGAGTAGAGACACCCCCTCTGGTAGAAGAGGAGGGAGAAATAGTAGACACCTCCACTGGTAGAGGAGGAGGAAGAAATAGAGGAGACACCTCTGGTAGAATAGGGAAAAGCACTTGAGAGATCGGAGGCTTCATTTCATAGCCGGCTGCAGGAACAAAGAAAAATAACACAGCCAAAATTTTCCATCTTGTCGAGCTTGAAGAATCTCATGGTGATAATCCCATTATTTCAAGCAATTCGAGATGTCCCCATTTACACCAAGGTAATCAGAGAAATGTGTCTAAGGATACCGGGAAAAAAAGCTACCCAGACTATCAACATTGTGGGTAAACTGGCAGATCTAATGATGGGTAGAACACGTCATCCAAAGTATGTAGATCCAGGTAGCCTAGTGCTGACCATATAAATTGGAGGACATTCCCTGTCGAGCACATTGGTTGACCTCGGGGCAGCCATCAACGTGATGCCTCAAGAGACCATGCAGAGGCTGTAGCTCACAAACCTAAAGCCAACCATGACAGTGCTACAGTTAGCTGATCGATCAACCGTGTCGCCGAAAGGGGTACTAGAAGATGTGATCGTAACAATCAGTGCATGGGAATATCCAACCGATTTTTTAGTTTTGCAAACCAAGACCAGGCTGGGCAGTTACCCGCTCATTTTGGGGAGGCCATGGCTGGCAACAGCTGATGCTTACATCAGCTGTCGAGATGGGCTAATGACCATATCCAATGGGAAAAATGTCAAAAGGCTAACCATTTCACTGCCAGCTCATTCTATGGACTCGAAAGAAGAACCCAGGATCACCGAGCATGGAACTACGGAGTTGTCCATAATATAGTCGGTGATAACCTTGGAGGAGGTGGCAGAAGAGGATGAATATGGTGCTATCGTGGAGTTTCTCCATGGAGAATCGTCCACCCCCACACCTAGATCGCTGTTGACTGGTGCCCAAGATCAGCACATTCGACAAATACACGTTGGGCCAGGGAGGATATTAAACGTCAACAACAGGTTGATGCCCACACAGCTAGAAAAATTGGAAGAGCTTCTGGTAAAACACCAACAAGCATTTGCATGGGACTACGTAGATATGCACGACATCATCCCAAAAATATGTACCCATCAAATTTATTTAGATGACCGAGAAACTCCTAGTCGACGACCACGAGAGAAGGATGAACCCAGCAATGAAAGACATTGTCAGAGAAGAACTGCACAAATTTCTGGCTACCGAACTCATATATTCATTTTTTGATAGTGAATGGGTATCACCATTAGTGGTGGTCCCCAAAAAGAATGAGAAATGGTGGATCTGCGTGGACTACCGGGTGTTGAACAAGGCGACTAAGAAATACCACTTCTCGCTCCCGTTCATCGATCAGGTCTTGGACACACTCTCAGGAAGAAAATACTTCTCCTTTCTAGACTGTTTCAGTGGTTACAACCAGATTCAGATAGGGGAAGAATATCAAGATAAAACAACGTTCACCTGTCCATGGGGAACGTTTTCCTATAAGGTATTGCCTTTTGGACTGTGTAATGCACCGACCACCTTTCAAAGGGTGGTGCTTAGCATATTCTCTGATATGATAGGAGACGAGGTGGAAGTATACATGGATGACTTCACCACCTATGGAGAAACCTTCGAGGAGGCAATGACAAATTTGGAAAGAGTGCTTAACAGGAGCAAGGAAAATCATTTGTCCTTAATGAAAAATGTTTTATGATGATGCAAGAAGGCATCGTGTTGGGACACTACCTCTCTGTAGAAGGAATAAAAGTAGACAAGAGGAAAATCGAGGTCATTAGAGACCTACCTAGCCCCAGAACGCAGAAGGAGGTAAGAAGTTTCCTTGGATAATTCAGGTACTACCAACGATTTATCGCCGAATTTAGTAAGATTGTCAAACCACTGCACACTCTACTTTCTAAGGATGTAGAGTTCAATTGGACAGGAGATTGCAAAGAAGCGTGCCAATTGCTGAAAGAAAAATTGATATCTGCATCGGTCTTGAGAGGACCGAATTGGGCCATACCGTTCCATATTTACTGCGATGCATCTAACGGTGTGATCGGAGCAGTTCTCGGGTAGAAATATGGCGAAGAATTTTATGCCATCTATTATGTCAGTAAAAATTTGGCGGGAGCAGAGCTCAACTATACAGTGACAGAAAAAGAATTCCTCGCATTTGTCCATGCAATAAACAAATTCTACCATTATATAACGGGATACAATGTCTTCATCCATACGGACCATGTGGCTATCAGGTATCTGATGAGCAAGCCAACCATTGGTGGCAGAATTATCAAATCATTGTTGCTATTGCAGGAATTTGACATCACTATAGTCGATAAATCGGGCAAGGACAACGTCATGGCAGATTTTTTGTCCATATTGATACCAGCAGATCATCAAGTAGTGGAAGATCAGTTTCCGAACGAACATCTATTTGCTATTAGTGAACAAACCCCGTGGTATGCAGACATAGCCAATTACTTGGCCATCGGAAGGACCTCACCTGCTCTCTCCTATCGAGAAAAGCAGGCGGTCATAGAGAAGAGTGCATCATTCATTTGGATGGATGGTATCCTATTTAAAATAGGACGGGACCAAATTATAAGAAGATGCGTAGCAGAATAGGAGTTTTCAGAAGTGCTCAAGGCATGTCACGATGAGCCATGCAGAGGACACTTTGCAGGGAAACGAATTGCCTACAAAATCCTGCAGACTAGGTATTTTTGGCCCACTCTGTTCAAGGATGCAGCAGCGTATACTAGCAAGTGTGACGAGTGCCAGAGGATGGGTAGACCAACCCACCAAGATGAAATGCCCTTGCAGCCCTAGGTACACCTGGAACCTTTTGATAAATGGGGCATGGACTTCATGGGACCATTTAATCCACCTTCGATGGGAAGGAGGTTTATTCTAGTTTGCATGGATTACGTCACCAAATGGGTGGAAGTGCAGGCATTAAGGGACTCAAAGGAAATAACGGTCGCTGATTTCTTATTTGCCCACATTTTCACACGATTTGGGGTTCCTCGGGAGATAACAACAGACCAAGGGCCCCAATTCACCTCCAAATTGATTGAGGAGCTAATGGAGTAGTATAGATTTTGGCATAATAAAACCACGCCCTACCATCCACAGGCGAACGGGCAAGTAGAAGTGACAAACAGGGAGATAGAAAACATCCTAACCAAAACCATGCAGCAACACAAGAAATATTGGGCCACATGGTTGCCAGAGGTAGTTTGGGCATACAACACCACATGGAAATCCACCACAGGATGCACACCTTTCCAATTGGTCTATGGAAAAAATGCGATGATGCCCATCAAGTTCAAAATAAAAACTCTGAGGACGACTTCAGAATTAAATTTGAGCTTGGATGAAGCTCAAAAACAGAGGATTCGCCAGCTAGATTAGCTGGACGAAATCCAACTGGATGCTTTGCAGAGGACAGAGATTATACAAAAGTAGAGAAATAAGTGGCATGATAACCACATCAAGCTGAAGAAGTTCCAGGTAGGGGAATGGGTACTATTGTACAATTCCTGATTCCAGGAAAGGAAGGGCAAACTTATGCAGAGGTGGATGGGGCCGTATGAGGTGGCAGAGCTCATTAGGAATGGGGCAGTGCATGTTAAGACAATTGATGGTAGCAACACTGTGTTCACAGTCAATGGCCACCGACTATGCCCCTATAATACATCTAAAACGTTACAGGTGGAATCCAGAGTAGGCGTGGGGGAGACCCCATCTTACTAGCTCTGGATCAAACTCTCACAAGTGAAATGGTGGGCATGAAAGTGCTCACCCAAAATTTTTTAGTTAATATAGTTTTTTTGTAATGTGTGTTTTTGCAGGGACGACACCCACATGCAAGTTGTAGGCATCCTAATCCAGGGCCTAACAGGCACGAAATGCATCTAACTGCCTTTATTTTCCTTTCTTTTTCGGTTGGTTTTTGCAGGTGGAGGACCTGACAGCACGAGGGATAGGTATCTGGGAAACCAAGCTTGATTCGGCTTAGCATTCCGACACTGGCTCGTAGGTAGAATCTGGGCAGCGTGAAAAAAATTGGGGAGGCTTGATCACCCTTTTTCCAGTCAAATCGCCATCCAAAAGAAGGCGCCTTACTACTTCCAGAAGGTGCCAAGTCCAGAAGAAGGTGCCTTACTACTTCCAGAAGGCGCCAAGTCTAGAAGAAGGCGCCTTACTACTTCCAAGAAGGTGCCAAGTCCAGAAGAAGGTACCTTACTACACCTGAAAGGCGCCCATCCAGAAGGTGCCTTACTGCTTCCAGAAGGTGCCAAGTCCAGAAGAAGGCGCCTTACTACACCCAAAATGCGCCCATCCAGAAGAAGGCACCTTACTGCATTCGGAAGGTGCCAAATCGGAAGACAACGCCTTCCATCCATTCAAAAGTTCTAAAAAAAATAAATAAATAAATAAAAAACATATGTAGGCGCCTTCCATGGCAGGAAGGCACCAAGACGCAAAAAAAAAAAAAAACCAGCCTTCCAACATCAAGAAGGCGCATTCATCCAGCCGAGATGCCTTCCAACATCAGGAAGGCACATTCATCCAGTCGAATACGCCTTCCAACATCAGGAAGGCACATTCATCAAGACAAATGCCTTCCAACATCGGGAAGGCGTGAACCAGAAGGAGGCACCTCCCACATTGGGAAGACGCATACAGGCAAAAGTGCCTCCCACCAATCAGAGCACCGACAACGTCGGGAAGGCGCTACAAGGACACCATCCACATGGGAAAGGTACCAAAGAATGCCTCTTGCGTGCAACATTTGCATATACCAGATGCCTCGAGCGGAATGAAGCATTGCACGAATGAGCAGCATCAAAGGACCATACCCATCCCTCATGTCATAAGTCAGCAAATCAGCAGCTACCATGACAACTAGAACGACGAATTAGGTACGCGCATACTAAATCAAATCGTTTATATAATTATTTATAAATACGCAGTACTGAAAAAGATACCACCATCATAGAGATCGTATCCCCCCATAGCCAGAATCGCGTGCCAATGATAGGGTGCCTTCCATAACTGCTAGGGTTAGGCATATTTTCTATAAGAAGGCACCTTCCTAAAGAAGGAAGGACAGGAAAAAAATATACAGCAGTAGCAGAAGGTGCCATGGGAGGAAGGTCCAAGAACCATGCGATCAAGAAGAATGAACCCAGTGATACTGATGGGATCAGAGGGGCAGTGAAGACCTAATTCGAAGTCGAGGGGTGGCTTGAATACTGTACCCTGGTCAGTCAGGGCTAGGACATGGAGGCAGCTAGAGAATTCACCACCTCTTTGAGGGGCGATACGGCCCAAGTACGAGGGGTGGAAATTCCAATCACCCCTGAGTTCATCTCACGGGCGACTGGATTGCCTCTCACGGGGGAATGTACATACAAGGGCAGAGTGTTAAAACTATACGCCGAAATACTATTGCCAGGAGGAAATGTGCAGATAGATAGGGAGGGGTTACTCAAAAATAGTCTCCCCATGAATATGCGAAAGATGTTCGAGCAGATTGCTTGATTTTTCACATGCACAGGAAAGTATACCCATCTGCACATTAATCATGTGCACTTCCTCAATCACCTAGTGCATGGGAGGAAATTAAATATACCTTTCTACTTGGCGAATGCTCTAAAAGATGAAACGACTTGGTACTAGAAAGGGGCACCATCCGCCTTAGCCCACCATGGGCTGATATCGGCATTGGTCCACCACACAGAAGCACAAGGACAGAACCGTGACGTAGAGGGAGATGGCGGCCAAATAGAGCAACACAATGCGGTTGCCAAATTAGGGCAAGACAAAGCATCCCCTATAGAGGAGATAACAAACATCGGGCAATTGGCGTTGCCCTATTTTCCAGGAGGAGCAGAGCAGTCACCGGTGCCCGAAGACATAGAGGACAGAGGGCATTCCCCAATCCCTAAATATGAGGAAGAAGGAGCACCACTCGCTATTGGTGAGGACAAGCCAATCCCCAGGGGGAAACATTTGCGGTGATTCCTCTCGATAGAGGAAGGACAGAGTGACCCAGAGATAGATGTTGTTGCCAAAACCCTCCGAGAATTAAAAAACTAGAGCCCACAGAATGAAGGAACTTTCAGGAGTAACAACCAGATCGATGTGACCTTGAAGGAGGTGCTCAAATGGCAAACCGATTGCTGGATGGCATAGCAAATTCTAGAAGATTTCCAGAACCAGCATAAACGGGAATTGGAGGAAAGAGAGGCGAATTGCTCAGCTCGAGCAGCTGGTCTGGCAGTTGCAGGAGGAGAATCAAATGCTCCAGGATGGAGGAACAGCAAGACAAGAGGCATCCACTCAGACTGATTGGGCAGAATGAGTGCCGATGAACTCTCCCACATCAGTCGAATGAGTATTCTCTTCGGGGGAGATCCGATCGAACGCCCGACAGAGTAGCCCATAGGTAGGGGAGGATTTCTCTATTTTTAGGGGTGAAAAGGAAAGAAGTCCTACGATGCCCCTTGTCATTGTCCTGAGTGACACAGAGCAAGACAAAGGTCTCCAGTAACTAAAAAGACTAGAGGATAAGGAGGACCTCCCCAGGCCTGAAGAAGGAGAAGAGCCTGAGGGGTCGACACTAGGTAGACAGGAGAACGAAGGATCACCCTCGGAGATAGCAGCACAGCTGATCCTTCAGAGTAAAGAGAAGTCCCCAAAGGAGAAAGAAGAGACCCCTGTACGAGCCGCCACATTTTTTGTAGAGGCCAAGGCAAAGAGGCCTAGGATGGCTCGACAGAAGGCGAAAGTGACCTTCACCGAGTCAGAGGAGGACGAATGGGACATGCAGCTATTCGTCAAAAGGCAAAAATATTTTGATCAGCTGTGCAATGAAATGAAAGTAGCCAAGGAGGCCAGGAAGGCATCCTCGAGGGTAAAAGGAGATTCTAGCATCTGCGTCAATCTGGTAGAAGACAGCCAGTTTTGGGACATCTATGGTTCATCCCGAGGACGACCTTCCATGATGAGGAGGTACTTGGAATAGTTGGGAGTATATGGCCCACAATTAAAGGCCGCTGCGATTACAAAGGAGAATGCAGGGCTTACCCCTGAAGCGATCAGATTATACAAGGCCCAAGTAGTGCCTTCTAGAGGGGATAACTTGGATATCCCTCTGGAATGTTGGCAATTTTGGGTACCTTGGGTACATTGCCTTTGCTCAAGTATAGTAGTTGTCATTGATGTCAAAGAAGTTCTTGAAGCAATTTGATTTGTTGTCAAGGAATTTTTTCTGTTGAAGATTATCCAGAGCATGATCGGTAAGTTTCCAAGAATTCCTTAGTAGCCCGAGTTGCAAAAGATCAAGAAAAAGACAAGTAAGAAAAAGTATGCAGGCGGATGGAAAAACTGTCGCGATTTCGCGACATGTTTCGAGAAAGAGAGAGTGCTGGCAAAACTGTCGTGATTTCGTGACATGTTTGAGGAGAGAGAAAGTTCTGGAAAAACTGTCATGATTTCGTGACATGCTGGAAGAAAGAGAGGCAGCTGGAAAAACTATCACGATTTCGTGACATGTTGGTAGAGAAGCAGAGCAAGTTGGAAAGTGTCGTGATTTCGCGACATGTCGCATTTTCGCGACTCGAAAAGTGCAGGAAGGCAGAGAAAGAAAAGTGTCGCGATTTCGTGACACATTTCCAGGAAAGTTTTTCGGACAAGCAAGTTTCATGATTTCGTGACATGTTGCAGGAGAGAGAGTCCGAAAGGATAAGTGTCACGATTTCGCGACATAATGCAGAAGAGAAAGTCCGAAAGAAACAGTGTCACAATTTTACGACATGCTACAAAAGACAAAGTGAGGACTGTTGCGACTTCGTGACATGCTACAAAAATCAAAGTAAGGACTGTCATGATTTTGCGACATGCTAAAAAGCTTGAAGAAAGAACTGTCATGATTTCGCGACATGCAGCAAAAGGAAGAGTCTGAAACAAGAAGCGTCGCGATTTCGTGACAGGCTACAAAGAAGTTGTACGGATGCAAAAAGAGTCACGATTTCACGACAGGATGAAGAGAAAGCTTGCGAATGCAGAAAGTGTCATGATTTTGTGACAGGTTGAGTTGGAAGCATTCAGTTGGAGAAAGTGTCATGATTTTACGACAGAAACAGTTAGCAAGTCTTCAACAGAGGAAGCATCGCGATTTCATGATGATTTCAAGAAGGAAGAGCTCGAAGGCAAAAGCGTCATGATTTCGTGACATGTTCCAGTTTCACGGGTGTAAGGCAGAGAGAAGCTCTTGGCAACAAAAGCGTCACGATTTTGTGACATGTTTCGTTTTCGCTGGTGCAAGCCGAGAAAAGGTTGAAGAAGCAAGAAGGGTCACGATTTCGCGACAGAGTTGCAGATGACGTCAACAGAAGCAGATGTGTCATGATTTCATGACAAAAGTGGAGAAGAAGGCATTGAAGTCTAAAGCGTCATGATTTCGTGACATAAGTGAAGATGACGTAAGCAAAAGTTAGAAGTGTCATGATTTTGCGACAAGCACGTTGTCAAGGCAGACAAAGGCAAAAGGTGTCACGATTTCGCGACAGCAAGAAATAGAAGGTGTACGATAGGCAAAGGTGTCGCGATATCGTGACATGTAGTAGTTTCGCTGGAATAGCTACAAAACTAGAGGCAGTCGAAGGACAGAGTTAACTTTGAGCCGACAGAGTTAAATCTGGGCCGACGCAACGTAGGGTTTTGTAGCCGACGTAGTGTAAGGGTTACAACCGACTAAGATTGAATGTATTGATCTTGAAATTGTTAGTATAAAAGGAGGGCTATTTTGAGTTGAAGGCATCGAATGTGAGTATCAAAATTGCATAGGTTAAGTCCATAGTGTGCAAAGAGCAGTTGTGTCGCATCGATCGAAGTGTGCATTCAAAGTGTGATTCACAGATAGAGTGCAATGGAGAAGTTTAATCGTCGAGAAGCAAAGAGTGCGAAGACTATGTTGCTGTGTTTGCAAAGAGTGTGCGAAGACTGTGCTGTTGTGTTTACGTAGAATGTGCGAAGACTGTGCTACTATGTTTTCATAGAAGTACATAAGTTGATCGAGTGTTGCTGTGTTTGCGTAGATAGTGAAAAGTTGGTTTCGACCAAGTGCGGTTGTAACAGAAAAGAACAGAGGAAGAGGACAGAATTGTGCCAGACCGAAGGACTGTGTTTGGTGCAGATAAGAGGACCAGCTTAGGAGGTGAAAGAGTTGAGGACAGAGGTCTCCAGCTAGAGCAGGGAAGACAGGTGTCTTCTATGGATAGAGTTCCACTTGCTAAGGGCAGCAGAGGCAGAGGTCTTCTAGAGGATCACCACTAAAGAGCAAAGCTAGGGGAAGGTGTCTCCTTTGGGTTGGTGCCCATAAACTTTGTAATTGGGAAGGTTTCCCAAAGAATTGTGATATAACTTTTAGAGAAAAGTTTTATCCATGGAGTAGCCCACATTGGGTGAACCACGTAAATTGTTGTGTCTCTTTGTGGATGGTGTGTTGTGCATTGCTTTGATTACTGCTATTGTTACTGCTATCTTTATACTTCATAATTTTGAATTGAAAGCTATTTTGAAAGAAAAAGTGAAAAGTGGTCTTATACTGTTCACCCCCCCTCTCAGTATAAGCTTGTGTTCTTCAATTGGTATCAGAGCGGGTTCCTTCGGAAAGGTTTAACAGCCGAAAGGAAGAACTGGTTAAGAACACAATGGATTTTTTAGGTGGCAATGCAGCACCTATTCTTGATGGATCAGATTTCGGTCTGTGGAGTGCAAGAATGAGAGTTTATCTAATGGCACTTGGTAATGAGGTATGGGAAGTGATTGAAGATGAGTACACTATTCCTGAACATGGTCCTTATACTAAAGAAGACAGGCTCATGCTTCACAACAATTCAAAAGCCATGAATGCAATCCTGAAAGGCTTATAGAAAGCAGATCTCACAAAAGTGATTCACTACAAGATAACTAGTGAAATGTGGAAACAATTGCAGGTGGTTCATATAGGTGATGCAAATGTTCGAAAGGCCAAATTGAGACATTTTAAAGGTATGTTTGAACAACTCAAAATGAATGATGATGAAAATATTAGTGACTACATGCTTCATATGGATGAGGTTGTTAACTCCATGAAAGACCTAGGTCTTGAGCTTGCTGAAAATGATGTGTGTGATAAGATTTTAAGATCTCTTCCTAATAGATTTAGTGAAAATATTTTTGCTATTGAGGAAGCTAAATATTTAGATAAATTGAAAAAGGATGAGCTCCATAGTATTCTTGCAGCATTTGAGCTGAGAACTCAAGTGAAAGTTGATGTCAAGAAAGAGGCAGCTTTCAAAGCTACCAAGAAATCAAAGGGCAAACAGATTCAAGAGAGTGATGAGTCTTCTAGTGATGAAGAGGCATATTACAGCAAGAAAGGCAAGTTCTCTAGAAAACACAAAATCAAGAAAAACATAAGATGTTTCAACTATGGAAAGTTTGGTCATTATGCTACTGACTGTACTATTTCAAAGAATGAAAGTGATGAAGATATACAGGATGTTAAGAGCAAGGATTCTAAAAAGCATAGGTATTATAGAAAGAACAAAGATGAGCACAGCAATCAAGGAAAGAGGCATTCACACAAGAACAAGAAGAGCTTCTACCTAGACAAAGCAAGTAAGTGTTCTAGCAGTGATAGTGAAAGTTCTTCTAGTGATAATGAAAATGAGATGTTCATTTCAAAAAAGGAGGAAGAACCGAAACATAAATTCATTGTCATGAAATGTTTTAGATGTGGAAATTTTGGGCACCTTGAGGATAATTGCACAAATAATGAATTGATTGCTAGTATGTATGAGGATGCTTCAGAAAATGATAAGGAAGATGCATGTATGGTTTTTGAAAAGGGTAGCACCTCTAGTGATAAGAAATCTGAAAAAGGCCTTGATAATTCAAAATGCAATCAAATAGAGGATCTTGAATGTGAACTTACTAATGCTCTTAGTGTTTTGAAAAAGGAAAGAAAGAAGAATGCTAGACTCAAGGATAAGTTAGATGAATGTTGTATGGAGAGAGATGAACTCATAGAAAGTCTTGACATCTCTATGGCTAAGACACAAGAACTCAAGAATGAGTTAGAATCTAAGGTGCTTGAGTATAGTGAATTAGAACAGAAAATGGCTGCCTTGAAAGAGGAAAATAAAGAATACAAGGATAAGTTGTACAGGTTTCAAGAAAGCTCCAAAAGAGTTAAGTCTCTCATCAAAAGTCAAAGAAAACCAACAGATAAAACAGGTCTCGGTTTTGTTGAGCCGCACAAGAAACATGTTGGGGAATCCAGTAAGAGATTTCAAAAAGAAGAGAGTTCTGATGAAGAGAGTATTTCAGAGAAAGAGTCCGTGAGTGATGAAAGCACATAAATAGAAAACAGATTTTTGAATATGAAGCAAAAGTTTTCGGGACCCAAGAGGTCGATTAAAAGAAAATTTCATGGCAGTTGTTTTGCATGTCACAGGTTTGGTCATATGGTTGTACATTGCATGACTCAAGTAAGGAAAGATAGTTTCAGAGGTGGCAATTTCTTTCAAGGGTATTGCTACTCTTGTAATCAGTTTGGGCATAAGGCAATTTTTTGCAAGGCTAATTACAGGAACACGGTTAGTTATAACAGGCGGATTCAAAGAACAGGTATGCCGAACAGAAATAACATTGTTACTTGTTATAAGTGCAACAATGCAGGCCACACAGCTAGACAGTGCAGAGCTGATCTTCCAAAGTACAAGAATAGGAAAAGTAATATGAACAGGTCCGTGGATCAAGGCATGGACAAAAACAAGGATGAGAACAAGAACAAGAAAAGTGACAAAAACAAAAATATGGACAAAAAGTTCAAGAGAAGGCCCGACAAAGAAATTGTAGACACTGATGATGATGAGTGCCTAATGGGAGTTGTACTCCCACCCCAGAATTAATCACCTCATTAGGAGGTGGGGGAGGGACTAAGCTAAGAGGCTCATTCTTAGTCCCGAGCCCCAAAGGTGACCCTTTGCCATTGATGACAAAGGGGGAGAGATTTGAGTAAGGGGGAGAGATATGAGTAAGGGGGAGAGCTTCAATGTGAAGAGGAAAGCTTCAAGTCAGGGGGAGCAAAACTTCAAAGAAATATTCTCAGTTGTCAGCTCAGATTGTTTTTAGTTTTAGCTCCTGAGACGTGTTTTTAGTAAAGGGTTGCCATCAATGACAAAGGGGGAGATTTTTGGCAATTTTGGGTACCTTGGGTACATTGCCTTTGCTCAAGTATAGTAGTTGTCATTGATGTCAAAGAAGTTCTTGAAGCAATTTGATTTGTTGTCAAGGAATTTGTTCTATTGAAGATTATCCAGAGCATGATCAGTAAGTTTCCAAGAAGTCCTTAGTAGCCCAGTTGCAAAAGATCAAGAAAAAGACAAGTAAGAAAAAGTATGCAGGCGGCTG
Organism: Wollemia nobilis; assembly: GCA_028583015.1. NCBI lineage: Eukaryota > Viridiplantae > Streptophyta > Pinopsida > Araucariales > Araucariaceae > Wollemia > Wollemia nobilis. The sequence goes on from JAQPPZ010002297.1 coordinate 2,219,542, forward strand.
GAAAAACTATCACGATTTTGTGACATGTTTCAGGAAAGAGAGAGTGCTGGAAAAACTGTCGCGATTTCACGACATGTTTGAGGAGAGAGAAAGTTTTGGCAAAACTGTCATGATTTCGTGACATGTTGGAAGAAAGAGAGGCAGTTGGCAAAACTGTCACGATTTCGTGACATGTTGGCAGAGAAGCAGAGCAAGTTGGAAAGTGTCACGATTTCGTGACATGTCACATTTTCGTGACTCAAAAAGTGCAGGAAGGCAGAGAAAGAAAAGTGTCACGATTTCGTGACACATTGCCAGGAAAGTTGTTCGGACAAGCAAGTTTCATGATTTCGTGACATGTTGCAGGAGAGAGAGTCCGAAAGGATAAGTGTCACGATTTCGTGACATAATGCAGAAGAGAGAGTCCGAAAGAAAAAGTGTCACGATTTTGCGACATGCTGCAAAAGACAAAGTGAGGACTGTTGCGACTTCGTGACATGCTACAAAAATCAAAGTAAGGACTGTCACGATTTTGCGACATGCTAAAAAGCTTGAAGAAAGAACTGTCGCGATTTCACGACATGCAGCAAAAGGAAGAGTCTGAAACAAGAAGCGTCGCGATTTCGTGACAGGCTACAAAGAAGTTGTACGGATGCAGAAAGAGTCACGATTTCACGACAGGATGAAGAGAAAGCTTGCGAATGTAGAAAGTGTCATGATTTCGTGACAGGTTGAGTTGGCAGCATTCAGTTGGAGAAAGTGTCACGATTTTGCGACAAAAACAGTTAGCAAGTCTTCAATAGAGGAAGCGTCACGATTTCATGATGATTTCAAGAAGGAAGAGCTCGAAGGCAAAAGTGTCATGATTTCGCGACATGTTCCAGTTTCATGGGTGTAAGGTAGAGAGAAGCTCTTGGCAGAAAAGCATCACAATTTTGTGACATGTTCTATTTTCACTGGTGCAAGCCGAGAAAAGGTTGAAGAAGCAAGAAGGGTCACGATTTCATGATAGAGTTGCAGATGACATCAGCAGAAGCAGATGTGTCATGATTTCATGACAAAAGCGGAGAAGAAGGCATTGAAGTCTAAAGCGTCACGATTTCATGACATAAGTGAAGATGACGTAAGCAAAAGTCAGAAGTGTCATGATTTCGTGACAAGCACGTTGTCAAGGCAGACAAAGGCAAAAGGTGTCATGATTTCACGACAACAGGAAATAGAAGGTGTACGGTAGGCAAAGGTGTCACGATATCATGACATGTTGTAGTTTCGTTGGAATAGCTACAAAACCAGAGGTAGTCGAAGGACAGAGTTAACTTTGAGCCGATAGAGTTAAATCTGGGCCGACGCAGCGTAGGGTTTTGCAGTCGACGTAGTGTAAGGGTTACAGCCGACTAAGATTGAATGTATTGATCTTGAAATTGTTAGTATAAAAGGAGGGCTATTTCAAGTTGAAGGCATCGAATGTGAGTATCGAAATTGCGCAGGTTAAGTCCACAGTGCGCAAAGAGCAGTTGTGTCGCATCGATCGAAGTGTGCGTTCGAAGTGTGATTCATAGATAGAGTGCAGGGGAGAAGTTTAATCGTCGAGAAGCAAAGAGTGCAAAGACTGTGTTGTTGTGTTTGCAAAGAGTGTGCGAAGACTGTGCTACTGTGTTTACGTAGAATGCACGAAGACTGTGCTACTGTGTTTTCGTAGAAGTACATAAGTTGATCGAGTGCTGCTGTGTTTGCATAGACAGTGAAAAGTTGGTTTCGACCAAGTGCGGCTGTAATGAAAAAGAATAGAGGAAGAGGACAGAATTGTGCCAGACCGAAGGACTATGTTTGGTGCAGATAAGAGGACCAACTTAGGAGGTGAAATAGTTGAGTACAGAGGTCTCCAACCGGAGCGGGGAAGACAGGTGTCTTTTGTGGATAGAGTTCCACTTGCTAAGGGCAGTAGAGGCAGAGGTCTTCTAGAGGATCACCACTAAAGAGCAGAGCTAGGGGAAGGTGTCTCCTTTGGGTTGGTGCCCATAAAATTTGTAATTGGGAAGGTTTCCCAAAGAACTGTGATATAACTTTTAGAGAAAAGTTTTATCCGTGGAGTAGCCCACATTGGGTGAACCACGTAAATTGTTGTGTCTCTTTGTGGATGGTGTGTTGTGCATTGCTTTGATTTTTGCTATTGTTACTGCTATCTTTATTCTGCATAATTTTGAATTGAAAGCTGTTTTGAAAGAAAAAGTGAAAAGTGGTCTTATACTGTTCACCCCCCCTCTCAGTATAAGCTTGTGTTCTTCATGGCAGTGGTCAGACCTCCAGATGCTGACCTTTGGCAAGCTGCCGAAGTTGCATTTTAATCGACAGAAGCAATGCTGGCTAGACCACCACCAATAGCGGACATAACAAGAAGAGGACAATTGATAGCCACAGTTTCCCATAGGCAAAGGTGAATCACACCTTCAAATGCTGGCACGAAAAGATAAACTCAGACCACCATGGCAGCAAAATCCTCTAAGAGATGGTGACGATGAAAAGTCAGAGGGCTACCTGTATCTTGGATGCCACAAGGGCGTGGCATATGTTAGGTGTGGGGGGATGATGAGCACCAAAAATGCTCATATTTTATACATATTTCTTTGATCAATATGCGATTGTATAATAAATATTGCGTACTTTTATGAATGATTATATAGATATTTGATATAATTATGCGTGTGATCTAATTTGTGTGTTTTTAGTATGTTTTTTGGAATTGCAGTTGATTTAGTTAGATTTGGAACAGTCGAGGTCATTTTTATGGACCTGGCACTTTATTTCATCGAGGGTCAATGTAGAGAACATAGGTGCCTCCCTGCAACTAGAAGGCACCAAGGGAACAAGCACCTCCCTGCAATCGGAAGGAGCCAAACCAAAGATGAGCGCCTCCCTACAGTCAGAAGGCGCCAATTGAATGTGAGCACCTCCCTGCAGTCGGAAGGTGCCAACTGAATGCAAGTGCCTCCCTATAGTCGGAATGTGCCAACTGAATGTGAGCACCTCCCTACAATCGGAAGGCACCAACTGAATGTGAGTGCCTCCCTACAGTCGAAAGGCACCAACCAAAGATAAGCGCCTCCCTACAACCGAAAGGCGCCAACCAAATGCAAGCACCTCCCCACAGCCAAAAGGCACTAATAGAAGGCAAGCACCTACCCATAGCTGGAAGGCGCTAATAGAAGGCAAGCGCCTCCCTACAACTAGAAGGTGTCACGATAACAAGGTACCTTCCTCATAAGGAAGGCACCACTAATTCTTTGCCTGTTGACCAGTTTTGAATGACGTGGATGGCAGTGGCTGGTGCAGTTCCAGATCTGTGTCATGCAAAGCTAAATTGGAGATAGCACCAATGTATCAAAATGTCTTACTAATTCCAGGAAAAGCACGAATCGAAATGAACACACCACCATCAAAATAGAATGCTAGACGTCAATTGCATTCGCCAGACTGTTCTAATTTAGTCTGGGAAGAATCGACTATTGTAACCATTTCTGTAACAAAAGTTCTACGGGTGTGTTATATAAACACACGCAGATCGTTCTGAGAGATATATAGAAATAATTAATAAAGATCCATTTAGAGTTACAGAAGATAGATTGTAATACGTTGATAAATATATTATAGTTCCAAAAGTTCTAAAGCGCATGTTCGATCGGGAAGAAGCTACTGGAGCCTAGGCCCACTCCAAGCCAATATTTCTTCCCCATTTCCTTTCTTTGTTTATTTGTTTTAATTAGTTTATTGCTTTTATAGGAACGTTTGTTAGTTTACTAGTTCCAGTATTTGCAGTAGATTTATTTTCAAGAATATGTAGATGATTTATTTCTATAGATTTAATTATGTTCTTCTTACGTAATTTATTGAGGAGTGCGAGAATTATTGACAACCATATCAAGAACACCCCCCAAACGTAGGATTAGTAGATTTACCTCCAGTGGTATTGTAGTAACCTAATTCCGACTCTTCGCAAGTTTACGAAGCTCCCTGGGTTGATAATTAAATGCACAAGCATGTGACAAAAATAGGAAACCATTCACCTTGTTTGGCCCACAACATTTTTCATGTCACAGGTTTGGGCACATGGCTTCATAGTGCTAGACATATGAAAGATAGTAAAATGGGAATTTCAAAAATAGATAGCTTTTCCATGGATATTGATACTCATGTAATCAATTTGGTCATAAGGCAATGAATTGCAAGGTTCATGATAGAAATGGATATGGCTTCACTAGGAGAAATCCTAAGACAATTGTACCTCCATGGAATAATAACATTAAGTGTTATAAGTGTAATAATGATGGACACACAATAAAGTGGTGTAGAGTAGAAATTCCATAATTAAGTATGAAAAGGAACATGAACAGGAACAGGAAAAGGGATATGGATATGAACATGAACAAGAACAGGAATAGGAATAGGAACAGGAACATGGACATGGATAGGAATAGGAACATGGACATGGAAAGGGAAAGTCAAAGGAATCAGAAGGATCATATAAGAATAAAAGAAGATAAAGGTAAAGACCAGTGCTTAATGGGAGTAGAAATACTCCCACCCCATAATTAACCACCTTAGGAGGATGTGAGGGAGGGGCTAAGCTAAGAAACTCATTCTTAGTCCCAAGCCCCAAAGGTGACCCTTTTCCATTGATGTCAAACGATTAGAGATTTGAGTAAGGGGGAGAGATTTGGTATTTGAGTAAAGAGGAGATATTTGAAGAGAGAATTGAGCCAAGGGGAGCAATGTCCCAGGGGGAGCAGAACAAAAAAAAGGTTAAATTTTTGGTAAAAATAATTTGGGTTACCATCAATGAAAAAGGGAGAGATTGTTGGATATTTTGATTCCATAGATTTGTCATTTGATATCAAGGCATGAAGTTTTCATTGACGCAAAAAATTGAACCACCAATGATGCCAAAATGAAAAAAGGAGCAATGTAAAAGATTGAAGAAGAAGGTGTCATAATATTCTTTTTGATATTATGTATGGCAGAAATAAAAGGTTTTTATTAAAACCCATGATGGCAAAATAAATTGTCTTTTATTTAAAACCAATTGTATAGACCTATGGGAGTTAAATAAATTATATTTAATTATAATTTCATTATATATTAATTTGTAAATTAATTTAATTAACCTATGGTTATTAAATTAATTATATGTTAATTATAATAATGTTATTATTATTTAAATTATAATTACCCTAAGGTTAGGGTTGAAAGGTAATTAAATTTGCACTGACCTTCAAGGGTAAATGTGGCAAATGATATATAAACTATATGCCTTAGTGGCATTCGAATCATCCTTCGTTCGAACAAGAAAAAGAGGCAAGCATGTGTTGAAGAGAATTCATGCAAGGAAGAAGACAAGGTTCTTGTCTTAGGTGCCAGGGAAATGGGATAAGATAATCGAAGGCTAAAATCCCATATCCACCTAGGAAACATGGCCTAGTGGCAAGTGGTCAAGGGCTAAGGTGTTTGGGCAGGGAGTTACCCGCGATCGATTCGTGGTAGTAGCATTTTGGTGTGTTGTGTTTGAAGCGTCGAAGGAAGTGATGCATGATTTTTTGGCTTAGGCATAAAAGAGGAGGAATATAGAGCACGTGGTGCTCTTTTCTCCCTAAAAGAGCACCTAGCATACATGGCAGCCAATACTGTGGCTAGGATACATGGGGAGGCAGTGTCAAGGGTTCAAGTCTCACCAAGGCAGAGGTAATAAATTTGTGTTATATTTTATAATGCCTAAGGTTTGATATAAGATTTGAGGGAGTTAAAAGGGGTAATAAAATCGTATTTTATTTGGTCATTATTTTGACTAATTGGAGAAATAAGTGGATTAAAGTGTTGGTTAGATTTTGAGAGGATTTCTTACCATTGAGTTATTTTGAAAAGGTGATTGTATTGACATTATTTTTGATGTTGGATATTATTTTAACTAGGATATTATAAGGTGTATTTGGTCAATTATTTTTGTATATGTTTATGAATTCTTTCTTTAATATGGAGTAACAAGGTGTTTGTATGTTTTGATATTTGCATTGTACCTTTGAGAGAGTTTATCATATTATAAATTCCTTGAGCTTGGAAAAGAAGTGTTTGTGGTTGTGGCAGATTTTTGAGGTTCCTTCATCATCAAGAAAAAGGTATGGGCACATTATTCCATAGTTGAGTTGATTGGTTGGTTTTATGAAAAAAAAGTTTGAAGTGAAAAGGACTTAATTAGGTTTTCTTATTGAGTGTGTTGAGTTAATGCTTCAAGGTTTTATAGAATAAAGAGTTGTTAAAACCTTGTTTTATAAACATTGTTGTTGAAGCCATTGGTTAAATGAAGAACCTAAACTAGGTTTTGAAAAGAAAATGAGTATCATTGTTATGTGATATTGGTTAATAAGCATTGTTGAAAATATTTTGAGTGAGGGTTTATATGCTTGGACTAGGGTTTGTAAGCAAGAATTGTTTCATTGAGTGATTGGTTGAGTAGAGTTGGTTGAGCCTAGTCAAGTGGATGTGTGAAGTGATTGTTAAAGTTCTATAAAAAAACTATTCTATATTCAGAATTGATTTGAGAAAGTGATTGAGCATTGAGGTGAATGTGAAGTATATTGAGTCTCTAACAATTCTTTGTATGTTTCTGAAAGAGTGATTGAAAGTTATTTAGCATTGTGATGAGTACATAACATATTAAGTCTCTAACAATTCTCTTTATGTTTCTATGAGATTGGACAAGTTCTAGTGTGGACTTGTTGAGCAAATTTGAGGTAAGTATTTGAGAAGACTTGTGGACAGATTTGGGTAAGCCTTTATGGAAGCTTACAATATAGATTGAGAGCAGATTTGGATAAGTTCTTGTGAGGAATTATTGAGCATATTTAGACAAGTTCTAGATAGGACTTGTGGATATATTAGTGTGATATTTTGTGGAATATTGCAAGGTAGATTTGAGATAAATATTTGAGAAGACTTGAGAGCAGGATAGATTGATTTTTTCCAACCTTGAGTTAAGATTTGGGGCAGATCCAACAGAGTTAGTTTGAGATTGATTCAAGCTTTGTGTTAAGTCTTGAGGACAAATATTGAGGACATGTTTATGCTAGACTGAAGGACTATTTTTAGTACAGATTCAAAGAAAAATTTTGGTGCAAATTTGAGTATAGGTTCATGTCAGACCAAAGATAGAGACCTTGTAAATTTATGCTAGACCTAAGGATTATGTTTAGTATAGATTTGAGATAGAGCTTTGCAAGTGACATAGTACAGAGGATGATAGTCTCTAGTAGATAGATATCCATGAAGTTAGGGCATTGAGGATAGGTGTCTTCAGTGGGTAGATATCCATTAACCATAGTAGTGGGGGCAACAGTTCTAGAAGATGACCAGCCAGAACAAGAGGAGAAAGGAGTTCTCCTATGGATAGAGATCCACAAACTTGATTAAGGGGATTGGTGTCTCATTTGGACAGAGGTCCATAATCATTGTAATAGGGAAAGGATTCCCAAGATATTGATTGAGAAAGTTTTAGTAAAATATTTTTTACGTGGAGTAGCCCACATTGGGTGAACCACATAAATTTGGTGTCTCTATTGTGTGTGGTGATTTATGCATTGTTTTGATTACTACGATTGATATTACTATCTATACATTGCATAATATTGATTGAGAAATAAAAGTAAAAGGTGGTCTTATAATGTTCACCCCCCATCTCAGTATAATCTTATGTTATTCATAGAATTTATGTTTTTAAATAAAAATGATATGGAAAAAATTTCTTTTTAGAAAAAATTATTGACCCTGGTATGCCTTTATTTCCACATATCCTCGATAATGAAATGTCCAGGGATGAGTATTTTCTTAATGAAATGGAACAACGACATGAAGAGATTCCTAAAACTAACACACCAAATGTAAAATAAAATAATAGTTCTCATACAATCCCTACTTCTAGAGAATCTTCTTCTAAGAAATCTAAATGATCCAGGTTATCTAAGTGGAAAATTAATAGATCATTTCGACTTAATTGGGTATCATAATTTATGTTTATTGATCTAGTGTAGCTAGATAATAGCAGTGAATAAATAAAAGAATTTATATGCGTAATTTGTGGTTGGAAATATGAGAGGGATCATATACTGCAAGTTAAGAAAGATATTGTAGAAAAATATTATGGAAAAGTTTATATATATATATATATATAAAGTGATGGAATAGAAGAGAAAAATGTTAGGTGGAAGGATGCATCAGAATGCACACATATCAGATATGCACAAGAATATGATAAAGAACTTAAACAACAATAGAATTTGGTTGAGAAAGGTGGAACAATTCAAGCTCAATTTTGAAAAATGAATAAGATCACTTTAGCTTCAAACAATTTGCAGTTTGCTATTGTTTACACTATTCTTGAAAAGGGTAGACCTATATCTGATTTCATTGATTATAAATATCTATTTCAACTAGTTTATGTGCAGAACATTTCCAGTGCCCATTGGTCAGATCGAAGTGGATGGAAAATTGCAAAATATCTCTCTTTGGTTGAGTAGGATGACCTCAAAGAGAAAGTAAAAAAAGCCAAATTTATTTCACTTTTATTTGATGAGGTGGCTATTGTTGACAAAACATCTTGGATTTGCATACATGTTTACACATTGTAAAATCATTTAAGGGAAACTCATTTACTAGGAGCATGTAATATAGTGGAAAATTATAATGCAAAAAACCTCTATAATGTTGTTGTAACTAATTGAAAGGAAATAGCAAGAATGAATGATATGGAAATAGCCACAAAGTTAACTTGCGTCAGAGTTAACAATGCTGCTACAACGCAAGGACACATAAATGGTATTTGTGTTCACTACAAACATAAGTTATCCCATATTTGATCCCTATTCATTGCATGGATCATAGAATAAATCTTACATATAAAATTGTGAGCACATTTGTAAATGTTGCAAAAGTGGAAGAAGTTATCCATGAAATACATTCTTGTTTTTTTTGTAGTCGAAAATGATTTTCAGATTTTCAACAGTTTGTACTAGGATTTACTAAAGGTAAAAAAATATTAAAATATGTAGATACTAGATGGATTTCATTGTATCAATCGACATATACATTTTTCAAAGAATATTAATCCTTGGCAGGGTTTATGTATGCAAATCATAGGGTAGTTGATAAGGTTAAAAATTTGTTATTCTGAATGACTGATTTCAAAACATTTCTCACATTGTGTGGTATTCTTCAAATATTAGAATAAATGAATACTTTGATTAAACTTGCACAACAAATATAAATTTATATTTTGGAGTTCATGAGGGTGATAAAATATATTTGTATGCATATTGACATAATGTACACGTCTATTGATAGATGGATCCCATGTTTGAGAGTTGGAGAACATTAAAAAACATAAATGACCCTAAGAACTTTTTGAAGTTCAACATAAATGATCATCTATGTATTAATATCCACGAAAAGGTAATACCTTTATATTGTATTGATCAGTGAGTGTATATAGCTACAGATGAAGTGGAAGAAATGCTCATAACACACAACATATTTGATGTGGTTGTACACGATAGTTTTTTTGAAAATATAATTTTACTTGTATTTCTTGTTTGGGCATACCAAGAGCTAGCAAGCTAGGGTGCAATGCAATTGGAGGTTGAATATCCTGAACATTGTAATATGCTTCATAAAATAAGGACATAAGGAAATTTTTGGTTGTTACTACCCATGGTGTATGTTATTTTTGAAAGTATAGAAGATCTTGTTTAATGTGGTTTGAAATGTGGGTGCACCAGTAAATTTTGATGTCAAAAAACATCGCACCAAATAGACCAATGCCCAAAATAGCATGTCTGTAGGTCATCCCTGCAAAATAATTCTTGTCTGGAAAAATTATATGGTAGCATGAAGAAATTTAATTATAAAATTGGAAAGGTTTAAGCCCATTATAGACTTATTAGACTCAACTGAAAAAAAAATATTATCAAAAAATAGAAATTAGAATACATGAATAATGCATAGTAATAAAAATTATATTTAAAAAATTATCTTTCAAATGATCTGTTTTGACACCATATTTGCTCTCCAGCAGTCATTTTTCATCATTGATCAAAATGTATTGATTGGTCACTATTTGACCATCGTTATATGGGAGCCCTGTGACATGGTGTAGATCTGAAGGTTTCATTATAAACATAATATTATTGTTGTCTATGTTCATGCAAACAACGAAACCATCATCTTCGTAGGAGTTTATAATCCTCTACAAAATATTATTTTTGTTGATGTACTATGCCATTTTTAACACTCTTGCAAGTCTAGAATTCTCGATCCATTATGGATAATTTCTAGGTGTGCTAAAGATATTTTAAATGTTAGGGAAAACGCTATTTTTGAATGTAACCTTGGTTACAATAGGATAGGAAAGGCTAGCCATTTGGACTATGATATATAAGGGCTGCAATAGAAAATACAGGATGCGAGACACAGGCTGCGATAGAAAAAGGAGGAAAAATCAATAATAGAAAAATAAGGAAAAATTTGCATTGGGAAAATAAGGGAGAAAAAATGAGTCTGTATGCTTATTTATAGAAGTTTACATACCAAAATTTGGTGGATGCATGACACGTGGTATATGTTAGGACATGTGTTAGCATATTATTTTTGGGAATTCAGCAGATGCACAACATGTGGTAAAGGTTAACATATGTTTGTCACTAGTAACAGTCACCCTTTGTCTATCGCCAGTAGTGGTAACCTTTATCTATCACCCCTTGTCTATCACCCTTTGTCTATCACTCTATATCTATCATCCTCTATTTTTTGCCCTCTATCTATCACCCTTTATCTGCCACCCTCTATCTATCACCCTTTATCTATCACCCTATATCTATCGCCAACAACAATCGACCTATATCTGTCACCCTCTATCTATCACTAACAAAAATCACCCTATATCTATCGCTAGTAGCAATAAACCTTTATCTATTTCCAATAGTGATCACTCTCTTTTTATCACCAACAACAACCACCCTTTGACTATTGCCAATAGTGATCACCCTTTGTCTATCACCAACAACAATTACCCTTTATCTATTGCTAGTAGCGATCACCCTCTATTTATAACTAGAAATTATCGCCCACTATTTGTTGCCAATAGTGATCACCCATTATCTATCGCATTAATAACTATTTACCATTATTTCTCCTAGTCATCATTTTACTTTTTTGCATATCATCAAATTCACCAGAAATTTATATTTTTTTAGGAACAAATAGAAAACTTTACCATGTATTTTATATAAGTTTAGACATGATTCACATTGATATCAAAGCTTATTTGCCATATTTTTATAAATACATTTTAGGTTCTACCCCTTATGCATAACCCTGTCTTACCATGATGCTCTAAGCGAATATCTAGAAGTTGCTATACTAAAGAAAACATGTGATATGAAGAAAAAAGGTAAAGTGAAAATTATTTTATAGGAAATTAATGATAATGTGATAGTTCAAGAAAGTGCAAAGTCTAAATAACATGAATCTAAGACTAAAGAAAACAAGCAAGATGAAAAAGAAGTAGATCATGAAGAAGGACACATACAATGCAAAGTGAAGGATGAAGATTGTATTGAAGACTGTAGCACCCTAAAATTGGCGCAGTAAATTTGGAATAATTACATTCACCTTAGTAAATAAATTTAAATTCAAATTTAACCTCCCAAACCGCCCGTTAACCATCGAGAAACCCGTTTCCTCTTTTTTCGTGCCATTTTTAGCAGTTGTTTTGACCGTTTGACGATATCGTCTCCGATCAGACGATATCGCCCCAGATTTGATGATTTCGTCTGGACTAGAACGTCCAGACGATTTTGTCGCAAAACTGAATTTGCATAGTTGGAATCCGTTCCAACGGGTCTCCAATCCGGGCAGAAGCGTGTCTGCGCCGTTGGGACCCTTCCCCCATTGGAGATCTCCCAAATTGGGATGATCTCCAACCTCCCAACAACTATCCTATGCCTATTTAACTCTAAAACTTTTCCTTCCCCAACCCCTGGCTGAATTTTTATGTAAATCAACTCCCTATGCGCTAAAACACTTCAAATTTGCTCTTGCACTAGTCCTATATTAATTTTATTGCAGGTACACCATTGGTTTTCAGTCGGAGCCAGCATCTATCGTGGTCGACGAACTCTGTCAAGATCGGAGGCGATCTCATCAAATTCGGGACGATCTCGTTATGATGCGAGACGATTTCGACTGCGGCACACATCGAGGCAATCAGTGCCTGGAGTTTGCTCTTCTTTCTCTTTTCTCTGTCATTTTATGCTATAAATTAGATTGTCTATTCAGTTTTTATACTATATTGCATCAGGAGTTCACCCATTTTGTCTAGTTTGCATATTAAGATCATATTCTGCTATCTAAACACAGTGATTTGCATTTACTTTTGTTCTTGTATATTGTTCAATACTCATATTACTTTTTCATATAGTTTGCCCCTGTTTACAAAATAGAATTTCTTGTATTTCGCATCTGTTTCTTGTTTTGCAGGTCTACGATGAATTCGTCGACGAATTCGTCGGATTGCGACGATCTGTCAGTTTAGACGATTTTATCAAATTGAAGGCGATCCTGTTGAATTGCAGACGATCCAGACTGCTACAAGTAATCAGAAACTTCATCAGACTTCCGGATCAGGTAATCTTCATTGGCCTCCTGCAAATTCTCTGTTTCTGCTTTCTTTTCTATTTGTTGTATTCATTTAAATTGCATTTTCATGTAGTTTAAGTTAGAATCATTCGGCCAAACCTAGGATGAATGTTTAAAAATAAAACGAACTCATCAAAACTCATTCCCAAAACCTAGGCGTGGAAACTGCCGCCAAATGTTTCCTGGTGAACCCACCATCCATCGAAAAATCACCAAAATGCACCTCCCTTGAGAGGCGGGACCTTCGCAAAGTCCTCTCGTCCGAGGTACCGCATCATCCTTTTCCCATCCTCCTTCCGGGCGCGGATCCAATAGCCTGAAGGTAGGGATGCGAAAAATTTGGAGCGATACATTTTGGTGAACCCGACGTGAAATGCATCATAACCTTTTGAAAACAAAAGCAAAAGCAAACAAAAAAAAAAAAAATTAGAACAACTAAAACTTAGATGCATTTTAAAACATTTAAGGTTCAAAATCATGTTTAGATGGTAGCTCCTAAAAAGAGGTTAGCAGTTACTATAAACGTAGTAAACCAATTAGCAGACCATAGAAGTTAATTCTGTCCTTAGTATCCATGAAACAAGTAGAAATCAATCCTTGTGGGACGAGCTTATCGGGAGACTTAGTATCATTTCATCTAGGTCCACACAACTTAAGCAGATTAAGAGGCTAGTCTTGGATAGAATCCTGGATCCTCATCAATTAGTGTTCTATCATGAACTTGAAAGAGCTTGCCATAGGTGGTTAGCCTATAGGAGAGCTTTAGTATCTTCGAGTTGTTCGGCTTAGAGGAATACCTCGAGAATGCGGACATTGTACACCGATTCCTAGGCCTTGTAGAGGACCAAGAAGTTGTTCTCACAGATAGGGAAAGATGGAATAGAGTTCCACGAGCTGTGCTATATCGAGAGTATTGCCATGAGCTTTACTTTTATCAACCGACATCTGAAACAGACAATATCACCATAGCCCTTTTCATCAAATTCTTAAAAGAAAACTTTCAATTTGAAGAAGAACATTTCATGACCCATGAACAGCTTGAACCTATTAATGATATCCATAAGTTATTCATAGAAGATTAGTTCATCTACTTTCAGCCTTATTATTATTGTGTGCATTTATTGTTTCATTTCTTTGTCTTTATTATATTGTTTCAAAGAAAAACTAAAAAACTAAAAATCAAAAAAAAAAAAATCAAAGAACATAGTAAAAAAACTTAAACATTTCATTTACAATATTGCATTAGGTATATATAAATATATACCTTTTAATTTGTTGCATATATATATATATATATATATAAATATATATATATTTGCTGAAATCAAAACTTAGCACCATGACTAAACTTAGGAATGGTAAAGAAATTTTAGGAGAAGGAGAAGATTGGCTACAAAATACAACTGAAAACCCAAATGTCCTTCTTGGAGATACAAATCCGGAAGGTGAAACTCTAGGACAATCAGATGAAGACTTAGGTGAAGATAAGGAACAAGAAGGAAGTGTTAAAGAATCTTCATCCCCTAGAATAGCTCCAAATGGAGGCATCACTTTTGACAACGCAGAACATTTTCAAAAATTTCTTAATCAACATATCGACGTCCTTAATGTGGCAGTCCGTATTGATAAAGGGGAAATTAGTGATGCTCAAACAGACCTTAGAACGGGCGCTTGATATGCAAACTAATCCCTTGTCTTTCATTGATCAAGAAAGTGATAAGGGTGGACCATCTAATGCGAATATGGTCACTATAGCCCAAGCCATGACCAAACAACGGGTCACCCAACCTCCTAAGCAACTTTTTACTCAACCTAAAATCACTCCCGCACAAAAGAAAATTCCCTTCACTACTTCCTTCCTCCAAACTATTGAGCAAAATGCTTTAAATAGACAAAAATCTAAAACAAAGCCAAATACAAACTTTCAACAATCTACAATACAACACAATCCAACTTCAAAACTCCTCCATAATATTTTTCCTACCAATGTTTTACACAATAGTAACATGGCATCTAATCTGCATGTTCCTCCATCCTACGCCCATAACACTTATGGCAATGCCCCACCGAATCAATATGGGGGGCAAACTAGTAGTTTGGAAGCTATGGTGAAACAATTGGCTTCACGTATGGACCGGATAGATCCCTACCGTCCCTCGTACAATTATCGAGAGATTTGTAGCCAACCATTGGATCCCATAGTGGTAGCTCAACCATACCCTAAACATTTTCCCATGCCCGTCCTGCCTATCTATAAAGGAACCGAAGATCCCATAGAACATCTTCGCATGTTTAGGATAGCATGTCACGACATATCGCATGACGACTTGCTATTACTAAAAATGTTCCCCAAAAGTTTAGGTGGAATGGCGTTAGAGTGGTATTATCAATTGCCCACTCATTCCTTAAGAAACTTTGAAGAAACAGCTGAGTCATTTGTTCATCAATTTAGTGCCTACATCGAGAGGCATGTAACTATTAAAGACCTATACAATTTAAAACAAGATAAAGACGAATGTTTTGCTGATTTCTTAGCAAGATGGAGACAATTGACAGGAAAACTGCACTTTGTGCTACCCTATAGGGAAATGTTAGACATTTTCATTAACAATTTACAAGAACAACTTTCTTATGAACTATCAACGACTACTTTGACTACCTTCGATAAAGCTATAGACTTAGCTCGAAGAGTAGAAGATGCCCTCATTAGGAGAGGCCAACTTAGAAATAAGGATGATGAGAAAACATCTAGAAATCAATATAAAAACAAACGAGGTTGTCGGTGATGGAGTCAGGTGACAGCAGAAATGTTGCTAATGTCAATGCAACAAAAACAACAGAAAAATTCATCTTGAAACCTCCTGATAAGCCTCCTCGAGAGTTCACTAGATTAAACCAACCTTTATCAACTATTTTACCTCAACTTCTTGAAAGAGGTTTAATCCAAGCTGCCGACTATCCAGGAACTCGACCCAAGCATACCCGGATATAGAGCTGATTTGCACTTGTGATTTTCATAGAGGTCCTGGACATTCTACCAACGCTTGTAAGAGATTGAAACATAAAATACAAGATTTGATTGACAATAATGAAATGGAAGTGCAAGCCTTCCAACCTAAACAAAACCCTCCTAATAATACTCAAAATACTTGTTCCCCAAAATCAAAATCGAGAATGCCAATCAAACTTTAGACATATTTCAACACCCTTTACCAAGACATGGTAAAGAGGTAGCTAATCAAATTGAACATCATAATGTTCCCCCTCCTACCCGATATGTAGGAACCATTAGCGGGCAATTACCTATTCAGGACTCTCACACATTCGACACAACCTTATCCCTGGTTACAACCAGGCCCTTACATAATTTTCAAACTTTTGATTCTAGCGATATAGAGTCAGATAGTGAAAGTGAAGTAGACACCATTCAATCGAATAGTTCTGAAAATGAATCAGATCCTATTCAACCTATCACAGATGCTAATGTTCCAGAAGAACCATTTCCCAGAAGAGTCACTACTCGACCTTCTTCTAATGAAGTCCTTCCTTATGAACAAGCCATAAACTCTCAACCGAGACCGTTTCAACGTCGTCACTATAACATTGTAGGTACCATCGGAGTCGTCACCCGACAACAAGCTCAAAATCCCCAACAAGAACCAAACCAGAACGATGGACCAGCTCCATTTGTTCTGAAAAATCCTAATAAAGGAAATAATGCTCCTATTGTTCAACCTAAACCCCCTTACAACATTAATGAACAGTTGTCTAATACCACCGCCAGAATCTCCCTTTTAGATTTATTAAGATCCTCTCCCACCCATAGGGATGAATTGATGCTTACTTTGAGCAGGATGATGGTACCTCAAAACATCCAACTCGAAGCTATGGCCAATACTATCATCACGCGAGAGATTGATTGTATTGACTTTCGGGATAAAGATATCCCACAACACAGTTTACACAAGGATAATCCCTTGTATATTACAGCTTTAATTGGGGATGTAGCTGTCAAACGAGTCCTGATTGATAATGGCTCATCTCTAAACATCTGCACCTTTGACTTCTACCAACGATTTGGTTTTAGAAGTGATGAAATGAAGAAGACTGATATGATTATCAAAGCCTTTAATGACGAAACACAAGAAACGTGTGGAGTCATTACCCTCCCATTGCAAGTTGGTCCTAGAACCCTTGAGACAACTGTGTTTATTGTACATTGCCTAGCATCGTACAATATACTTTTGGGTCAGCCCTTGGATTAACGCCATGCGAGCGATCCCATCAACTTTACACCAATGTGTTAAGTTTGAGTTTAAAAATTAGTTGGTCACTATTCATGGTGACCCTAGACCTTTGATATGTGTGCATTGGCAGAACCAGTTGGAGTGCAATTTTGCCCTGCTCTGTCATCCACATATCCTAGTTCTTCTTCATCTAAAACTATGAAATATAAACCCATCACTTCATCTATTCCTCCTCCATTAACTTCATCTTCCCATATAGATCAACCACCTTCTAAACAAATTACTGTAGAACTTCAAAAAGCTCTTAAAACTACAACCAATTCTTCAAGTTCTAATCCCATAAATTCAAAACCTATAGACACATCTATCATACCTTCCACATCTCAAGACATAGGTAATAAGCCTTCTACATCTTATGCCCTTTTTGATGATCTTTTACCAGATTTATCTACAACCTTAATATCAGAAAAAATGAATGCTTTCATGCAAGATTCAAACCTTTTAAATCAATTGCCGCCATCTCCTCGTACTTTGGGCCTCCCACAACCTATGGGAAGTACTTACCAAGTCGGGAGTTGCGCCTTCATTTACAAAGGATATGACTGGGGAAGAATCCCTCAGAATATCAAAACCCATCATGATGGATATGCTCGGTGCTATTTTACCAACGATTATATTAAAGCTAAACCCATGATGCTTAAAATGGGATATAAAGGGAAAGGCTTAGGACCTTTCCAAAATGGCATGAAAGAACCTTTCGAGGTAGAACCATGGCACTGCCCGATGTGGTGTGGGCCTATTACCTAGTAAGGGTCAACCTTTTCCTTTTGAGGATGATGATCATCTCATATGCTATCAAGACTATTTGGATAGACATGTTGATTTGCCTCTTAAAAATCCGTCATTTTCATGCAACATGCTATCCATAGCATACCCTGAAATGATTGCTGACCCCGATGAAGAGTTGGAAGGAGATATCTTCCATGATGTCTCTGTTGAAGAGATGTTGTACAACGGGTTTTATTTTGATGGTTCTATACCAACCATAGCTCAACTTGAGGCCACCGACCCTCAGAACGAATTATCTAAATTAACTTTACAAGAATTACAAGAGTTGGGCGTTTCACCCGCCCCACCTAATTTTGAAAGAGATCTACACATGGAGGTAGAAAATGTCATTAAAATTAATATTGGAGCTGAGGACAACCCTCACATAATCAACATTGGAGCAGAACTAAGTCAAGAAAAACAAAAACAATACATAGCATTTCTTAAAGAGTATGAAGATGTCTTCGCTTGGACATATGAAGATATGCCAGGTTTAGACCCTTCTGTAGTCATGCACCATCTAGTGGTCCATCCGGATGCTAAACCTGTTAAACAAAAACTTAGAAAAATGCATCCCAAAGTGGCTCTGCTAGTCAAAGGGGAGTTAGAAAAACTCCTGAATGTTATCTTCATACAAGCTATTGATTATGCTTGAATGGATCTCCAATGTAGTTCCGAGTCACCAAGAAAGAAGCCACCAAAGTTAGGGTTTGCATAGATTTCGAGAGATATTAACGCTGCATGCCCTAAAGACGACTTTCCTCTTCCAAATATGGATCAAATTATTGACTTCACTGCTGGGAGTGGGATGATGTCCTTAATGGACGGATTCTCCGGCTATAATCAGATCAGGATAGCTCCTGAAGACCAGGCGAAAATAGCCTTTATTACCCCCTGGGGTACCTTTTCTTTGGAAAGTGATGCCATTTGGCTTAAAGAACGCCGGTGCAACTTATCAACGGGCTATGACCTACATTTTTCATGATATGATGCATGATATCCTACATGATTATGTAGATGATATTATAGCGCGCTCTCTTATTGAAGATCATCATTTAGACGATTTAAGAAAAGTTTTTAATCGATTACGAGAATATCTCATTCGATTAAATCCAGCAAAATGTATATTCGGAGTTAAATCCGGCAAGTTATTAGGGGTTTTAGTTTCTTTACGTGGTATCGAAATTGACCCTCTCAAAATTGCGGCTATCACTGATATGCCCGCACCCACTAATATATCTGAATTACGAAGTTTACAAGGTAAACTTCAAGCTATCCGTCGCTTCATTGATAAGCTGGCGGACAAAACTGGTCCCTTTCTTAAACTCCTTAAGAAGGATGTCCACTTTAATTGGGACACAGAATGTAGAGAAGCTTTTGAACTTCTCAAGCAATATCTCCTTAACCCTCCGAGTGCTTTCACCGCCTAAATCTGATCGCCCATTTCTTCTATATATTTTTGCTTCAGATTCTGCCTTAGGAGCTATGTTAGCTCAGCTTGATGATGAAAAATGAGAACGTGCTAATTATTACATTAGCCGCACCTTCATCAGTTATGAAACCCGCTATACAGCGTTAGAGAAGTTATGTCTAGCAGTCGTGTTTGCTACGCAAAAATTACGACATTACATGCTTAGCCAAAAAACGTATGTCATTGCCAAATATGATCCTTTAAGATATCTCATGAGTCGACCTTATTTATCGGGTCGCACAGCCAAGTGGGTTCTTGCTCTAAGCGAGTTTGATCTCACCTTCATAGGACAGAAGTTTGTTAAGGGTCAAATCATAGTAGATCAATTAGCTGCTGCACCCTTAGAGTCTACTCATCCCCTCATTATTGAGTTTCTGATGAATGCCTTCAATTAGAGGCAGACCTTGTTGAACAATGGTCCTTATACTTTGATGGAGCCCGATGCATGAGTGGGGCTGGTGCGGGTATTATTTTAATATCTCTGCAAAAACATCTTATTCCTCTGTCCTTCAAACTAACCTTTGCTTGCACCAACAATACTGTTGAGTATGAAGCTCTAATCCTTGGATTACGAGCTGCTTTAGCGCTTAAAATTAAAAACCTCTTAGTTTTTGGGGATTCCCAATTGGTTATAAACCAAATTAATGAAGTTTATCAGACCCAGAGATGATAAAATTCGCCCATATAAGGCCTATGTTTTACAACTAATGGCCTTGTTTGATCAAGTTACCTTGGAAGCCATTCCTCGAACTAGCAACCGTGCAGCTGATGCTATGGCCGCCGTTGCATCTCTCTTACCCTTGGAGTTAGACGACGAATATGCTACTATCATCATTCGTCGACTCCAGGAACCCGCTTCACATAAGTCATGCTTAGAGCCTTTGGATGTGTTTCTAATCAAGGAAACTACTCCTGAACTCTAGTATACAGACATATTTGATTTCCTCCAAAATGGGACTTTCCCTGCTAATTCTAATCGCAACCAGCGTCGGTTATTACGTCGACGAGCAAGTCGATTTGTAATCATTGGCAATACTTTATATAGGAGATCTTTTGAAGGTATCCTATTAAGATGTCTAAATTTAGAAGAGTCTAAATCAGCCTTGAGTGAAGCCCACGATGGATCTTGTGGAGGACACTTTAGTGGTAGCGTCATTGCTAAAAAGCTCCTTCGGATAGGATACTTTTGGCCTACCATGGAAACGGATGCACATGAATATGTGCGCCATTGCGACAAGTGTCAAAAACATGCTGACCTTGTCCATGCGCATGCACAAGAGCTGCAGGCTATTTCTTCTCCTTGGCCCTTTTCTAAATGGGGCTTGGATATTATTGGTAAAATTAATCCTGTGTCTTCTGATGGACATAAGTTCATCATAACCGCCATTGAGTATTTCACGAAGTGGGTTGAAGCTATGCCTTTAGCTTCTGCCATCGGTTCACAGGTCTCTAAATTCATTTTTAATCAAATCATCTACGAGGTTCGAAATTCCTGCAAATCTCATCTCTGACAATGGAACTCCGTTCAAAAATAAAGATGTTAAAAAATTATGTCAAAAATATAAGATTCAACATCGCTGGTCTACTCCCTATTATCCTCAGGGTAATGGTCAAGCAGAAGCTTCTAACAAAACCCTAATCAAAATTCTCAAAAGACTAGTCAATAAAACTGGCCGTGACTGGCATATTCAATTATATCCAGCCTTGTGGGCTTATCGAACTAGTGTTCGAACCCCCACGGGCACTTCACCATTTGTTTTGGTATATGGTGCCGAAGCAGTTTTTCCATTTGAATTGGAAGTTCCTTCTTTGGCTCTGCTACTTCAAGACACCGAAGTAGGAGATGAATATCGTGCTGGCAGACTCAGTCAGCTGGAACTCCTAGATGAAAAATGCATCAATGCTTTAGAGCATCTCCGTGCATACCAAAACAAGCTTAAAAGAGCATATAATAAGAAAGTTCGTCATCGATCCTTTGAGATTGGCGACCTTGTTCTAAAAGAAAATAAAAAAAATACAAATGCAACCAAAGAACTTAAAGGTAAATTTGAGCCCAACTAGCTCGGACCGTACATCATTATTGCAAAATTTGAATCAGGAGCGTATAAATTATCTACCTTAGATGGTAAAGAACTTAAAGAACCCATGAATATTTTACATCTCAAACGTTATTATGCATAAATTTGGTCATTTCATCCATGTATATATTTGTTCAAAATCATTATCGTGTATTTCTTTCAATTTATTCAAAAAACCTCAAAAACATTCATAAAATCTTCAAAAATCTTCAAAAATATTTATTGCATTTTTTAAAAGCACTTGTAAAGTTCCTTTTGCTCCAAAACAAAAATCAACATAAAAATCCAAAAACAGCTATATGCTTGACTCTTTCGAAACCAAAACAATATACAGAATAAAGAGAGAGTCAACATTCTCAAAACTTTCTCAAAATCATTATTTTCTTACAATTATTGCAATTCTATGTTTCAACTTATTTTGGATAAAACTAGCATTTATTTGGCATCCCTCACTTGCACACTCACACAATAAATATCTTGATTTTATACGGCATGATTACTAATCTCTCTTATATCAAAGTTCACAAAATTCAATTAAATAAAGTTTGAGCATAGAGAATTGATCTTGTTATTTACTTAAACCAAGCACATCTTTTCACAATGAAATGATTATATTTGTAATTTCCATGTTTTGCTACATAGTAGAACTGATTTCTTGAGTGAAAAGTTTCCCTTGCTATCCTATCATGCACATGGTCTAGAATCTTTGAGAATTGGCAAAAGGACAAGCTCACCCCTACCCAGAATAAAAATCCCTTGCTCTACAACTAATCTGAGCAAGTATCCCTAGAAAAAAGAAAAAGAAAAGAAAAATTCAAGAAAAAGAGAAAAGAAAAATGTTATGTCAGCAATGTTCCAAGCATTATCAAGCAAAAGAAATACAAAAAGAAAAATAAGCAAAGTTCAAAAGAAAGCAAGAAAAGCAATAAAATCCCTTTCCCTACCCTTTGAAAAGAAAAGAAGGGTGAATGAGCTTGAATCCCTGGAATTCTCAATTATTCGAAAAGCGTGAGGTAAGCCCCATAGCAGGTGGTTTGTGCCCAACTCTGCTTGGCCTTGGGTAACTCCTAGCGTGGCGATATGTATGTCACATTAGCGACCTTCTTTTGTACAGACCTATGTCTGCTTATGGATTAGCTAGCTCTTGATAATCCGATCTACATAGTAGCCTAGTATGGTTATATGCATCTACATCATGGTTAATGAACACTTATTTGGTTTCTTCAAATCACTTGTATCATAGTATCTTGCTCAAAGCTGGTAAATGAACAATGCAATTGCACACACATTTGTATTTGAGAGATTTTGTCTATCATTATGATAAATCAAGATTGGCAATGAATTCACTTATGCACATGGGATTCCTTATAAATCTAACTTTTTGTCTTCAAAATACTTTGAAATATTATTTTTGCAAACTTGTTTGGAATAAACCAAGTACAATTATTTACCACAAAGATAACTATATAATAGAAAAAATCAAAAATTTCAATCAAAACATATCATATATATCTTATCGACTTTCGCGACGATGGCATAGTTCCAAAACCAAAATGGGAATTTTATGCTTAGCGCAAGTCCTCATTATCATATTTTCTGTTCATCAAAAATTAATCATGCAATAAAACTATCCTTTCTTTGATCTTCGCGATGATGGTATAAGTCTATACCTACATATTCTATGCCTAGCGCAAACCATTGTAACAATTTTATTTCCTGATTTATCAAAGATCATACAAAACATATGACTTCATTTTACACAAATTATGCTTTTGCGAAAGCAAATACATTTTTACTATGTTATGTCATTATGTCACCTTTGCATTTTGCAATGATGGTATAATTCTTAAGGAATTATTCACAAATTTTATCACACTTAAGAATTTATGCCTAGCAAAAATCATTTCACAATATTTCATGCATAATATTTTTATGGAAATCTGAAAGCAAACCATCATCATCATCATTTGCATCATCACAACAAAGTCTTAAGGCGGTCTCTTAAGCACTCTTTCTTTTAACAATATTTCTATCCTGGGACTAGCTTGACGGCCGAGTGAGCAGCGACTCCATGAAATGGTCTATAATAGCGACAATGTCCTTTGAAATTATTGTTAGAAATCTCTTTTTATTTTTATCACATTTCATTACAACCAATCAATTTGTTACATCAGATTATTTCATTTAAAATATTTAAAGCATGACATCCAAGTTATAATATTTTCCAAAACGACATAATTACATGAATCATCAATAAAATCATTACATCAATCAACTCAATCAATCAATCAAACATAAAAAGCATCATAAGCATCACATAAGACAAGTCATATGATCAAAAATATCTCATCTATATATATCAACAGAATATATACATCATCAACACTGGATTGGTATGCCACAATCTGTACCTCGGCATACTCAATCCTCTATCAATACAAGTATAATACAATATCAGTGGCAGTATCCCGCCCTCTAGCCTCGAGAGCCTCTAGAGCTCTCGGCCTCATCTCCTCCCCCGCCCTGCGGAGGACGAGGTGGTCCCATCGCAGTATGTGTGGTGCTCGCGAGTCCTCGTCGTCGATCGGGATGAGCTCCTCGTCGACCTTGTCCTGATAGGATCTGCTATGGCGGGTGGCACCTGTATCCTCTGGCCCTCTGGCACCGCCTGGTAGTATAGCGCCTGATAGAATGCGGTCTGAGAAACCGACCGCATCAGCTCCTGAGTGCTCACCCCTCCGCCTCGTGCCCTGAGACGAGCATTCTCGTCTCGTAGCTGCGACACCTCAGCCTGGTGCTGTGCAGTTGCATCCTGTAACGTCTGCACCTGAGCTCGCAGATGATCTCTCTCTGCCCGGAGAGTAGCCATCTCGCTACTCTCGCCAATGTCCACACCCTTGCCCTTATCAGGCGATGGTGGCCTCTGTGGAGATGGGGGTCTCGCCTCCCTCCTCTCCCTCTCCCTCTATCGTGGCCTCTCCTGTGCCTGTGGCCTCCTCTGCTCTCCTCTGTCGTGACCCCGGGCTGCCTCTACCGCCGCCTGGCGCCGCCTCCCTATCCGATGCACAACTGCGTGGATCGGTCCCTGAGCCCTCGTCATCCGAGGAGGGCGGATGCCTGCGTACCAGGCATCGTAGCCATCGGCTACCCCTGCGTCGTCCCCATCCACTGGCTGAATGGGGGCATCGTCCGCGTCCTGACTCCAGAATCGTTGCATATCTGGAGCCTCGCTAACTGTGGTGTTATCCCGGACAGTCCGGGAAAACTCATAATCCCTGAGAGATGGGATCCCCTGCTGTAGACCGAACTGTCGCAACACTCGGTCGTAGCGGTGGAGCTCCACCTCTCCCCTCTCCATCCACAGCCAGCAGACTCGCCTGATGCGAGCCAGCTCCTGTGCGTCCTCTGCCCACCCTGGATGCTGCCTCCATGGCCTCCAGGTGATCTAGTCTGGGACCAAGTCATCCAGTAGTCTCCGGGACACCGGCGGGTCGATCCGTCGTTGTGCCCCTCTCCGGAGCCACCAGTAGAAGACTCGGGGCCTCTCCCCGTCAACCCCTATCAGTGGAAGCCCTATCGGCCTCCGCATCGCAATGTGCTCCCAGCACCAAACCTGTAGGAGCGATGTCATGACCAGACATCGCCCGCCCTTGTACACGACCCCGTAAAGGATCCTGTACAGCCGGCATAGAACAAAGCTGCCCCAAGAAAATCTCGTAGCCATGGTCGCGCATGTCGCAGATCACATCTGCCAGCATCCATGGTACCCTGCATCCGCTCTGGTGGCACAGCAGAAGTCCACCAACCACCCCGGCCAAAACTCGTGTCAGTGTAGATGCCCCAGGCATCTGGCGCAATGCCTCGATGTTCACTCCGCCCTTCTCCAGGGCGAAGCTCGGGTCATCGCAGAGTCGTCCCATCGCGTGGCCCTGATTGGCCGCAGGTGTGATCATCCTCCCTTGTATGGGGATTCTAAGAATCCTCCATACATCCTCTAGTGTGGGAGTCATCTCCCCTGTTGGTAACCGGAAGCATGAAGAGCCCGGGTACCACCTCTCTGCTAGGGTCGTCAGTAGCCCCATGTCAGTAGAAACCTGCGGCATCTCTGCCACATCTTGCAAGCCGGCCTGTGCCGATAGATCCCGCTCTGCCTGGGTGAGAGCGGCCAAGTCGTCTCTCAGCCCGTCGTATTTCCACTCTCTGCT
Source organism: Wollemia nobilis (assembly GCA_028583015.1). Lineage (NCBI taxonomy): Eukaryota > Viridiplantae > Streptophyta > Pinopsida > Araucariales > Araucariaceae > Wollemia > Wollemia nobilis. Next base: position 2,245,082 of record JAQPPZ010002297.1, read on the forward strand.
CTTTAGTAATCCTCTCTGCAAGCATAAACAATCAAAACAACAAACAATCATTAATAACAATTTTAGCAATCAATAATGCCACTTAAAGATCAAATTTTTGCAATTGATGATATCGCCCACTATTGGCCGATATCGTCTGAAATTTGAGCAAAATCGTCTCCGATTTCGCGTGTCGAAATCGTCTCTAATTTGACGAAATCGTCCCTTTTTCGCCGATTTCGCCCTTGGGCGAAATTGACGAACTTGAGACGATTTCGTCCAACTAGGGACGATTTCGTCCGGACGACGTCGATGGCCAAAAACGGCCGCGATGCTCAAAATTCATCCTAAAATTCATTTACAAAGCATGTAAATTCAAATTAAATCAATCTAAACTAAGTTTAAACCCTTACCCGTAGACCGCGGCGGACCTCTGCAGATATGCATGCTTGTCTCTACCATTTTTGCTCCGGAGCTCTAAAAACAGTAAAATGAACAGTAACAATGAATTAGGGTTTTACCCTATTTTTCTTAATTTTATTCAAAATAATTCACAAATAATTTTTGCTTTTCGCGTTTTTACCTCAAACGTTCGATTTGGGTAAAAACACGGAGGGGGCACCATAGTAAGTCTGTCGTACGATTCGACCAAGAATCGTCGCCTAAAAATGGGAATAATTTTTTGCTTTCTCGTAGATCGAGAAGAACTCATCTTTAACGCATTTTCTTCGGAAAATTCGCTAAAGAGGGGGCAAAATGTAGCACCCTAAAATTGGCGCAGTAAAATTGGAATAATTACATTCACCTTAGTAAATAAATTTAAATTCAAATTTAACCTCCCAAACCGCTCGTTAACCGTCGAGAAACCCGTTTCCTCTTTTTTCGTGCCATTTTTAGCAGTTGTTTTGACCGTTTGACGATATCGTCTCCGATCAGACGATATCGCCCCAGATTTGACGATTTCGTCTGGACTAGAACGTCCAGACGATTTTGTCGCAAAACTGAATTTGCATAGTTGGAATCCGTTCCAACGGGTCTCCAATCCGGGCAGAAGCGTGTCTATGCCGTTGGGACCCTTCCCCCGTTGGAGATCTCCCAAATTGGGATGATCTCCAACCTCCCAACAACTATCCTATGCCTATTTAACTCTAAAACTTTTCCTTCCCCAACCCCTGGCTGAATTTTTATGTAAATCAACTCCCTATGCGCTAAAACACTTCAAATTTGCTCTTGCACTAGTCCTATATTAATTTTATTGCAGGTACACCATTGGTTTTCAGCCGAGCCAGCATCTATCGCAGTCGACGAACTCTGTCAAGATCGGAGGCGATCTCATCAAATTCGGGACGATCTCGTTACGATGCGAGACGATTTCGATTGCAGACACACATCGAGGCAATCGGTGCACTGGAGTTTGCTCTTCTTTCTCTTTTCTCTGTCATTTTATGCTATAAATTAGATTGTCTATTCAGTTTTTATACTATATTGCATCAGGAGTTCACCCATTTTGTCTAGTTTGCATATTAAGATCATATTCTGCTATCTAAACACAGTGATTTGCATTTACTTTTGTTCTTGTATATTGTTCAATACTCATATTACTTTTTCATATAGTTTGCCCCTGTTTACAAAATAGAATTTCTTGTATTTCGCATCTGTTTGTTGTTTTGCAGGTCTCTGATGAATTCGTCGACGAATTCGTCGGATTGCGAACGATCCTGTCAGTTTAGACGATTTTATCAAATTGAAGGCGATCTGTTGAATTGCAGACGATCCAGACTGCTACAAGTAATCAGAAACTTCATCAGACTTCCGGATCAGGTAATCTTCATTGGCCTCCTGCAAATTCTCTGTTTCTGCTTTCTTTTATGTTTTTTGTATTCATTTAAATTGCATTTTCATGTAGTTTAAGTTAGAATCATTCGGCCAAACCTAGGATGAATGTTTAAAAATAAAACGAACTCATCAAAACTCATTCCCAAAACCTAGGCGTGGAAACTGCCGCCAAATGTTTCCTGGTGAACCCACCATCCGTCGAAAAATCACCAAAATGCACCTCCCTTGAGAGGCGGGACCTTCGCAAAGTCCTCTCGTCCGAGGTACCGCATCATCCTTTTCCCATCCTCCTTCCGGGCGCGGATCCAATAGCCTGAAGGTAGGGATGCGAAAAATTTGGAGCGATACAAAGACTAAAAGACTTCATTAACCAAATAATGTAATACAGGGGGTGTTGGATAATGTTACATTATTTAGTACGTGCCAATGTACCACCTTGGTGCACTATTAGATTAGGTGTATCTTAGATTAGAGTGTGATTTTATATTTCATGTAATGTAATAATGTGCAGGAAATACACAAGTGTCATGTAATTAAGTGTGCAAGTGTTGTGAAGTAACTGTGCACAAATGTCCATTATGTAAGAGTGCACATGTGTCCTTAGAATAGGAAAGTGAAAAGTTACAAATAAGATTTAAGGAGTCACATACTATTATATATTCATGATAAAGCATTGTAATTGGTATAGAAAATGCAAAGCTTATAACATGCATTAGTAGACCTTTATTCTACAACATTTTTAATATTTTTGTGAGAATTTTTATGTGATTATCCTGTGAGTATTTCTAATTTATTTTTTGTGTTATTATCATCTCTGTTGAGTTCTTTATATTGCAAATTTATTTTTTTCCTGTGATTACTTTCTTGTAAGTTTTATATTAAGTGTTAGGCTGAAAAAGCTATCATAAACTACACTCATAAGTCAAACTATTAAGCTAATATGTAGAATATTAGAAGATATAGTACCTCCAAAAATTATAGAGCATAGAGACAAGAAAGATCCTCATGAAAAAACTATTTATCTAGTACCTCCAAAAATTACAAAACATAGAGATAAGAAATATGCCCTTAAGAAAATACCCCACCTTCAATACATTTAGAACTACCACCAATTTTGGTAGTACCTAAAACAACTCTTTTCCTAAAAATACTCATTCAAGAGAAGAAGGATTCTCAAACTAAGATTTATCTCCTGGGTGGGCTATAGAATGTTTGTGTTAAGATTCCACTATTTTAATAAAAAAACATGTATCAATTTTTAGCTTCGAAATTAGAGAATTTTACCTCCATGAGTGGTATATGTGGTTGCTCAAATTGCAAACTTATTGCTTGAAAATTTTGTAGTACAAAAAATATTTTGATTGAAATCATCCCATAATATATGTCCATAGTGGAAGAATACATGTTAAGTATATCTTAATTGACTTAGGAACAACCATTAATGTAGTGTCTAATAAGAAAATGGATATGTTGATATTGTCAACATTATGACATACACCAATTATACTTCAAATGATGATATATCAACTATTCAACTAAAAGGAGTGATTGATGATATTATTTTTATGTTATTTTAGGAGTATATTATTGGATTTATTGTGTTCCAAAAAAAATCAAGTTTAGGCGGGTGTATAATCAGTTTAGTAACACCTTGGATATCCATAGCTAATGTGTATATAAGTTTTAGGTTAGAGTATATTACAATTTCTAGTGATAACATCATTAAGAAACCTATATTATATTCTTTTTCCCAACCCTTTTCGTAAATAAAATAACCATTATAATTTAAGAGTTGGAGGATTACATTACCTCTATGTAACATGACCTTACAATAGATATAGCTTTAGCTTTAAAACCCATGGAAAAAGTCACCTACATTTCCAATGTTCTACGACATATCTACACTATGCATTTTTTGAAATATAATTATTGCACCTTAGATCACAAGTCTTCAATTAGCTACTTATTATTTGACTAAGTTATTTAGATGCTACCAAATATTTTATTATTCCTTACCAATGACGACCTCATATTTATATCTATAATCATTCTTTATGGCTAGTCTTTGGTTTTGATGAAGGACCATATGGTACCATGCATGTGGAAATCACCAAGAGAAAAATATTGTTCATAAATAATTAGATCCTTCCCAAGAAACAATAATAATTGATTGAATTGCTTCATAACCATAAGTTAACTTTTGTATGTAGATACTAATATGCAAGGGATTCATATTGATATTTGTGCATATCATATTTACATCAAATAGGATTGCTACCCCATCCAACAACAACAAATTTGCATGAATAATATAATGAAGTAAGTTATTAAGACTAAATTAAAAAAGTTACTCAATATAAAGTAAATTTATCCCATTTCAAAAAATCATTATGTTGCTTTACTAGTGATAATTAGAAAAAATATGGCAAATAGAACATATGCATGGATTTACATAACCTCAATTAGTCGACTCAAACAAATAAATTTCATTTGATTTTTATTGATCAATTCTGTTAGATTTTGATGCTATATATTTAACAAAATGCTACCACAAGTACTAAAATGAGCATGCAATATTAAATATAAGATAATGGCAATATACTAAGCATGTAAAACACAAAATAAACTTTTTTAATTACAAATAAATATGTCATTAATGAAATCTCATAAAATAGGATCTTCATACAAAATGTGGAGATTTCAAATGCTCCATGTTGCATACAAGTTCTACATTATATCAAACTTTTACTATACTCTACTCTACTTATCCTATAGAAATGATAAGATAACATGGTTAGAGTTATTCTCTACTTTCTCACACAAAGGTCAATATATAAGGGGATGTGACTCTTGGACTTCCATTCTCCTATGAATATTCACTTTCCTATTCTATGGAATCATGTGCACATGGACTATGATGCACATTTACATTATTGAATACTTTGCACATTCTAATATTACTTATGTATTTATTACACTGCATAAAGTAAATACTCAATCCCTAATCTAAGACACACTTATAGTCTAAAGATGTATCCAAGGTGGTACATTGGCATGTACCAAATAAGGTAATATATTCCAATACCCCCTATATTACATTGTTTGGTTATTGAAGACTTTAGTCTTCAATATTGATCTTCATCTTGTTCATATAGTTCACCTTGATCTAAATCATGTAACTTGGTATCTAGATTTAGCTTGAAAGTATTTTCTTCCAATTTCATATTTTCTTTTTTGTCATGCTTCCTCTTTCGGTTTCTTCTTCTTCTTCTTCTTCATTTTTTTACCTTTACTAGTTATATATCTTCAACATGGTAAGTTAGTACATCATCACAATATTATTGGTTAGGATTCAGTACTTTATTTCTAGTGTGATAATTTTTCTTTTGTTTTATGCCTTGAAAGAATTAAAAAATAATTAATGATAGATATATCATCAAAAATTCTTCCAAAGTAATATTAACTATGTTTTGAGCACTCCACAAATCCTTTAAAATACTTCATTAAGATAACTAATTAATTTCATAAACTTTTCTTCTTTCACTTCCTTGAGAAAAATAAAATGTTTCTTTTAAACTGGTAGACAAATATTTGTATCTATCAAAAGTATCTATTAAGTTTTGTGAATAAAACTTTAGTTCATGAAATAGTTCTTCATCATTAAATGCATTCTTCACTATTTCATCCATGTTTCTTTTAATTTGATCTTTTAATCCTTTGAGATAGAATTCCTTATTCCTCCTTAGTCTTTATATGATAATCTAAGAACACTTTTCAATTTTCAACTTTTTCAAGCAATTATGTTGTAAGCCTTATATCTCCCTATCTTTTCAACTTCTAAATTTTAAGTTGAATTTGAGTGTAATATCAAATACTAATTTTCAAGTCTTCGAATCTTGTAGTATATCTTGTATTTCCTAGTGCTTGAATAATGATCAACCAATAGTTTTGGTAAGAATTTAATTTTCAAATCTCTAGGTAAAATTCCTTTTAGCTCCCTAGTATTTTGAATATAAGATCAAATTTGATAATATCTTTTTCAATTCTCAAATTTTGTAGAATACCTTATATCTCCCTAGTGTTTTAATATGGATTTGATATGATACTTAGATTTCTAGTTTTTCCTTTGAGTTGAATCTCTTTTGTCTCCCTAATATTCAACTACTATTATTCACATTATTTCTCCCTATTTATGAATAGAAAGCTAAAGATAATTTTAATGCAATTTCAAATGATAAAATTTTCTCTTCCAAGAAATTTAAGTTGGATTCCTTATGTCTCATTAATTTTGAGCAAGAGACTAATTCTAATTTATTTTTCCAACTTTCCTACAACTCTAAGTTGTGTTCCTTATATCTTTTATTTTTTCAATTATATAGTTTCTAAATTTCAAGAAACTAAGTTGATGTTGAACTCCTTATAACTCCCTAATTAGAAATTTAGGAAATCAGGATATTTGCAAGTTTAGTATTTAAATTCCTATGTAGAAGTCAGTATTCCTCCAAGTCAAGTTATTTGCAATTATTTATATGCTTGAATAAAGTAATTCCAAAATATTTAAAATTAAATCCTCCTTGAAAAAGCTTTCAAATCATTTAACAAATCATCTAAGGTTATAGTTCATCAATGCAATTTCTTATATCTCCCTTCATCTAATTAATTTCAAGCATGATAGATTATCTAAGATTAACCTTAGTATTAATATTCCTTATACCTCCTTGACCTTTATGAAAAATGGAAATTGGATTTTATGTACTTTCTTTATAATGGCATGCTATATATTTGGTCTGCTTCTCCTAGGACTTCTTTTCCTTGCAACTTGAATTCTAACTTAGGCATTGTCTACTTCCTATAATTCAATGCAAAATGATGTGCATTTAATGTTCTTCCTTATGACACTCTCTAAGACTTTGACTGTCCATGTAGTGTTGGATGGTTTCTCTTACCTTTGAATCTACTACGCTCCCTTCACTTGCATTATGCTCTTATTTCATAAATAGGCTAGTATGACTTATTTTTCATGCAAATAAAATGTTTCACTTCCCTTGGAGTTACCTTTTGAACTGTGACAGTTGGTAATGTATCACTTTACTCCTATTATAACTATATTTTATCCTTCCAAGTGGTGGCCCTATCTCTTCTTTGTAATGTTTTCTCTTTTCTTCTTTGCTCAGTAAAACACTGCCTCCTTGATGTACCATGTTTCCTTTCCTTTGTACTGCATATTTATTCCCTTATCTTGGTAATGTATTTCTTTTCCTCTACACCTAGCAGTGACTTGATTATTTTCCTTGAATACCCCTACTTTCGGTTCCTCTGTACTCAATATATTCATAAAAAAAAATGACATTAAGTTTTCTCTCAACGAGTTATTGTTTTTGGTATTCTCCACTTATTTGTAGCATTGCTTGCTCTTGTATTTGATGGATCCTCCTTCAAGATGGTGGTGCTTCGACTTCCTAGTGGCATTATGGTGGTGATAATGGTGATTTCATTCCTTCATTCATGGATTTATCTTGAGAATATATTTCTAGTGCTTTGTTGGTTGCTATCTCATGACACCTGGGTGGTGGTTCGATGGTTGGCTTGTGTAACAAGGCTCTTTATTCAACTTTACAATTCATAAAGAAGTATTCTCTTAAAATCAATTCCCTTATTCAACTATAGATGTTCTAAATACCCAACTTTGGCTTCCTATTTTTATAAGAATTATTTTACATTTATTATCAAAATCTATGCTGCCTTCCTTATAAAATTCTACCTTTGTTTGATTTTCTTGAGTGGAGTTATGATGTTGGGACTTTAGCTAGATGGCTTGCTGACTACTCTTCCAAATCGATGGTTCCCTTGGTGTCTTTAGACACTCTAAACTTTTCTCTATTCTAAACCCTTATTTGGTTTTCTATTTGCTAAGTAAATCTACCTTTATTTTGTTTCTTTTCACTTCAATAAATCTACACTTTTATAAGCTTGTAAAGAACAAAATTTAATACTAATATCATTTCCTCCTTATTTCTCCTTTTCAAGCAAACTCTAACTTTGATCTTTGTTGTTTTATTTTTGTAGATTTTAGGACAAGAATGCTACCACCTTCCTATAGAAACCTAAAATGTGTAATCACAAAAAGACTTTCTAAAATACCTACTTCTAACTCATCTAACCCACCTAGGACAACCTTAGGGCTAAATTGATACTTTTATCTAGCAAAAAGCACTTTTCCCCCACTGAAAGCATAACCATCTTGATCAAGATGGTCTCCAAGTTAGGACCATCTCAACTCGATATGGTTGCACATGCATGAAATAAAAAAATAAATAATTAGGTAACAAGACTATCTGTCAACATGAAAACTAATTTCTTGCTTTACCATATGACCTACATTTACCTCTATCACCTACAAAGTGGTAATCAAGATGATCCTGATTTCCACTTGCCTCTTTGGCTGCATGCTAAGGAGGCTATAAAATGGAGGATTATCCCCTTCCTTTTTGAACCTATTTTTAAAATGCTTGCCACCACAAAGTCCTACCCAAAATTTCTTGCCAAGCTTTCTCGTTGTTATCATGTTGTTAGATTGCCACGTGCTTCAAAGCTAACTTCCATCACCTAATTTGATGAACCCCATTGTTTTGGATCATTCGAATACCAATATTGCATCCCCATTCATGAGAAATTCATTGATAAAACAATCCTTATATTACCCCCAATGCCATTGGACCTGGTTTCCAAAAGTAGTAGGTATGCGATAGCAACTGTCTCGCCTTGAGATGGTATAAAAATAGAGATCATCTCACTTGAGATGGTCTCGTTTAGGTGACCAATTTTTATTGTTCTTTGCATATAAGATTATATTCTTATTTGCATGGTACTTCTAGCATTAGATCTTGTTTATGCATGTTATCTTACTACATTAGCTTAGATTTTCATTTTTCATCACATGCATGCATCTTTTAGTTAGCTTTATTTTGTTTTATTTCTTGATCAATACGGGTCCAACCTTGGTGGGCCTAAAAAATAATACTAATCTTTCTTTTATTTCATTGCATGTAGGTTACAAGATTAGGTATTGTGAAAGGTCTTGGATTCCCCTATCACGTGGTGGTTACTGAGAAAACCACCTCTAAGGCACTGTGTTAGTACAAAAATCATAAAAAAATACAACTGGAGATGTTTTAATTATACATATTATATTTTTTGTATCATTGGATAATATCCCTCAAGGGGATGCTCTTGTAACACCTTTGAAAGAACAAATTAATAAAAGGATTCATTTCATTCTTATTTCATCGTGTTTCAAATTATATATTTTGTATGGTGCATGTTTTTTGTGTTTTCAAATGATGATCATGGTGGTACCCCTTGTGGGTCTCTCTTTTTCATCATTTTTTGTTTTGATGAATCAAAATGACTAATTTTTGCTACTTGATTTGGTGATTTGCAAGTACATAGTCATAACCATCTCATATGGACCTCTACTATCTTAACCGTCTCAGATAACCCTTATTCTACAACCATATCAAGTGATATGGTCTCCAACCAAACACAAAATAGTACATATATACAAGTATCAACATCAAATGAAAGGATTCTAGGTTTCATTTTCATATCTTAGGATAGTTTTATTTCATGTTTGATAGAAAAAACTAAGAAAACAAGAAAAATACATCATCTAGTTGCATGCATATTCTTTATTTTTTAGTTTAAAACTATCAAACCGTGAACATATTAGGTCAATACAATCTTGGGCATGTGACTATATCATATCGATATGGTCCCTATTTTGTAGTTGTCTCAAGTCAAGATGGTCTTTGTGTCCTCACTATTTTTATACATTGATGTTTGATAAAGAGATGGATCCTCATGTAGTGAAAATAGATGCATTTTGCTTTATAATTTGCATTAGTTAGAATCATTTGTGTGCTCTTTGTTTCCATTTTTAGCAATAAAAGGAACATCACACACCATGTATCACTTAAACATTGGTAAGGTTGGCCTTCATCACTAACCCCCAATCAAGACTAATGACATTGGATTTCACCTCCTTTTGCTAGCTCACCCTTCTAAACACCTTAGTAGCCCCCGCAAGTGGTTTCTCAAACTTCATCATCGAGAGGCCCCCTACTTTTGGGTGTGTCACAAGGTAGGTTAGGTTTAGAAACCCCTTAAACATAGGTCTTAATAACCTATGGAACACAAATATTGTTTATATCCAAGCATGCTCGAGTGTGAAGTAAAAGCTCAATTGGGCAAGTAGCAGGATTTAGATAGTGCAACCCCTCCTTGGGGGGTATTATTCTTATAGCATCACCTATCACCCATCTATTACCTATAGGAAGCCATTTACCATTTGTGTTGCATTCCTCGATAGAGGTTGTACACAAACTACCTTTCTATAGTGATATTTTCATATTATTTAGTTTTTATAGTAGTAGATCACAAAAACAAAAACACACAAAAAAAAAATTAAAAAAAAAATTAAAAAAAATCATCAAAATCAAAATAAAGAGTGATTTCTTGATTGTTTTATATTGCTATTTTTTTTCATAGTTTATAAAGTGATTGAGAGAATTTTTATGGTTCTTTATGCACCATTTACCTAGCATATGCTCATAACACATAACCAAGCTCTTTCATGAGATTACACTACTGATCCTTCACCTAGAGCCATGGATCATTTTTGAATTGATCCATAGGACCTTATCATCCCTGAGTGGCAACGTGAAAATCCTAGCTTAAATATCATACATCACTCTAGTAAAACTTACACATCATGTATCCACACTCATAATTCACCCACATATATTAACTATGATCAAGATATGTATTATCCTGATCAAGATAACTTGTACGCTTTTTATAGGGGCAAATATAACCAAGTCAAAACATATAGGAGGTCCATACCACATATTCTTATCCTAGATTGACTAATGACTCCCCTAGATCAGGATTAGGAGTGCATCCTACAACAATATAGGGATTTTTAAGCTACTGTAGTTGATCATCCTTGGATGAGCTGTAAATACAATCATTTGAACATATACACCACTCAAGGTAATAAAAATGCTACCATGTTAGCTCATGGATTCTTTATGTCATATCGTGGGCCTAGGGATGGTGATATCAATCCTTTAATTATATCTTATGATATGTAGTATGTTCAAGGATGGTGTGCTTTAGCATATCTTGGTTACATGGAACCTATATTTTGATAGTAGTACCAAGTCATTGCAACCTCTTGTAACCCAAGAAAATAAGTTATCTATCTCTCTAGGGTTGAAGCACAAAATATACCTATTCATTCCAATCACACGTGTGAATAGGCCACACACCACTGACCTAGAAAACCAACACCAAGTACCTAGGACAACCTTGGATAATCAATTATAGTGGGTGATGTATCAGAGGTTGCCAATACCTACACAACAAAGAAACTGGTCCAACAACACCCAAGGCACCAATCACAATATAACCTTCCATCGTGCCTAAATTATAATATTCCACCTCACCTACAATCAAACCAAATTTATAATTAACATCCTAGACCACCACCCATCGATCATCATCAACCCCATTCATCATAATGCTATCAAGCATACCCATATCAATAGGATCATGAAGCCTATGAAGAACAACAACCTGAGTATCAAGACCCAATTAATACGTATCTTGAAGTAACATATGGTGATATGCATGTTGAAAACACTCGCCAACCACCTCATCCACAATAGAATATTAAAACTAATTAAGGTCAAAGGCAAGAAAATGTCATCATCTTGATTTATGCCTATAAATTTTTGATAGAGTGCCTCAACTCTCTAGAAAAGAAAGCCTTAGAATTAGTTACTAAGAAACCTACCCTACAAATCTTACCAACTAGCCTCTACACCCATCAGTTCCATCACCACCCTATCTTGAGAACTTTGAGATACCAAAATTATATAAGTTCAAGGGTGATGAAGACACACAAGAGCATGTGATGAGCTTCATCAAAAATTTCTTATTTATTCAGGATAGTGACCCCCTCATGCTACTAACATTCCTTATAACACTCGTTGGGGATGCTTTAGAGTGGCACAACCATTTGCCATGCCATAGTATTTTAAATTTTGAACAACTAGTGGATGCTTTCCTAGAACGCTTTTCCTTTAGTATCAAGAAAAAAGCCACCATGACTGATGTATTTAACCTTTGTCTATTTGAGGAAGAACTAGTTATGGACTATGGAAATAGATGGAGAGCAATAATAACAAAACTATCTTTCACTCTACCCATCATAGAGCTAACTCAAATGTTTACTAGAATTTGCACCAAATAGATCTCATTACTATTGCAACTTTAGTAGTATAGGACTTTCAAGGAGGTCTTGGCCTAGGCAAAGGTAATTGAGGACATCAAGGTCCAAGAAGGAGAAATTAAACTCTAGAAAAAGGAATGGCCCAATAAAAATGCAAAGGATGGTCAAAAAAAACCAAATATAGCTTTGGTAAACCAAGTATTCTTGAGTGCCCCCGGGCCCTCAAACCAAGCTCTTGCACTACCACCTAATTATTAGGCTCAACATCCATCGACATAGTATTACCCTCCAACAACCAATCCACCACAACAACTCCAAACTCAACCTCATCGGATCCCTTGTCAATATACGCCATTACCAAAGTCTTTGGCATCAATATTCAATTGATTATATGAGGTGCAAACAATTACACTCCTTGAGATCTAAATAATGGATCCAAATCATCCTAAACCTAAATCATATAGAGAGTATCAATACTACAACTATCATTGACAAAGGGACATGACATTTAGGTATGCTATGCATTCAATAATATAGTGCAGGATATGATCGAGAGGTAAGAGATTTAGATCAATAATTATTTTACCTCCAACAACCAAAATATAGGAGTCTTCCAATATACCTTACCCCAATGTGGAGAAAACACAACGGTTGCTATCAAAATAGAACAACCTAAGCAAGTTAATAAAGTGCATGCTACCCCATCTAACCAATGTTTTATGGGAATGATCAACATCATGCCGAGGAATAGACGACACCCAACACAACCCATATAACATGTGGATGCTACTAATATTTTATCAATGTCATAGGCACCATCGATATCAACTATTGTTACACCTACTCTACCTCAAATCGTGCTCAAACTAAAGAATAGACAAAGTTAAAGTCTAAAATTATCATTAGTGAGGCTCTCCATCTATGAGTTGATTCAGTAATCAATCCCACATGGAGAGGCTCTGATGGAAATCTTAATATCGATTGAAATGTAGCCACAAGACCCTAATATTTTTGTCAATTTTGTGGGGCACATTTAAGCATCTCAAGATACTATGATTACATATTAGCATCATGAAATTTATATGATAACCACTATGGTATCTGATACACCATTGCATATCATCGCTAGTGTGGATATGATCCTCTTTAAATGCATCTTAATTAACATAGGATCATCAATTAACATCATCACCTTTACCACCCTCCAATATCTCTACCTTCCACCATATTGCATAGTGACATCTACTTTCATCCTTAATGATACCCTATGTTCCACCATTGGCATAGTAGTCATTCCTATTTAGGTTGGAAAAAAGACTATTCATGTAATGTGTCATATCTTGGAAGGTACTAGGCAATATAACATATTGCTTGGTAGGCCTTGGATTCAAGACATGACATGTGTGCCTTTTATATTAAATCAGTGTATAAAGTATATACATGAATACCAAGTGCATTATTTTCCAATAAAATTGGAGATATTCAAATTTTATAATATGGTTTTGCATCCCCAAGAGTCCATCTTTCCTTTCACACATCTAGAAATTCAATCCAAAAATCTCATACAAAACAAAAAATTCACACCATGATCATCTATCACTCCACCACCACCAAATCCATCTTGATCCTTGCCATAAAATTCTTCAAAAATATCCTCATCATCATCAAAATCTCCCACTCAAAATCTGAAGAAAGAACCTATGACATCACCTTCATCTCCACCTTCATCAACAAACACATCCACATCTCAACCATCCATCACACTTTTTGCACCTTTGACTTCAACCATTTTTGTAACTTCCACTCATGATTCCATAATAGAGGAAGAATCATCCATCACCACATAGATTTCATCACAACCCACATCTTCATCATCATCTTCCCTAGCAGAGTTACCACAAGTCATAATTTGCATGATGAATCTGAGTATTGGTGAATATCTAGTACAAGATGTTACATTCACCCCACTCATGGAGTCAATCAAAGAATATTTTTAATCATGCAACATATTATTACCCATTGGTACCATAGTTCCCCTTGGGTCCTACCCAAGCCAAACAAATTTGGTCTATGGTGGTATTGATGCCACCATAGACACACCTCCTATACCAGAGGAGGAAGAGCCATTTCAAGTGAATATCAATTATCTTTCAAACCCATCCTTTGCTTTGCGGTACTTTTACTACCATCATTGGCATGTAAATAGCTTAGGGTGATATGAGCAAGGTCCCTAGACCCCTATGGAACCACATTATCAACTTCCAATAGATAAATTAGGCTTAGGGTATCATACATGTATGCTTGACGCACTTCTTATCGACTCCATTCAATACCTTAACTTAGGCCCTAAAGAAGATATTAATGGTAATGAGCACACTGATCCTGGTAATACTCATTTTCTTAGTGATAATCTACATATCACTAATTTATTAATTATTTATTATGACTCATCAAAATAAGAGTTAAGAGATGATCAAAAGTCATAACATGATTGGGGGTTAGAAGATGATTGGGATACCTTATCCATCATCTCATTTAGCTTAGAAGAAGAGTCTTATCCCATTTATCAACTCATAGATCTAGATAAATTCTATGTTTATCTCTTCCTAATATTATCGTTATCCATTTGGTGTCAGCTTCTCCCACATAAGGACCCAATTTTCCCTGCTCCTCCTAGGGCACACCCTATCATCCCCATTCCACCCGAACCACACCTTATACATTTGTGTCCATCCATATTTAATCATATTTCCCACCCACGTATGGAGGTCATCCACCAACCATTAATATGATACTCATTTACCTCACCACTCTACTTTGTTATTATGGTACCCCTTCCTAATCATTGCCTCTCAATGTCAAGGCTATTTATTTTGATTGTTCTACCCTCCTACCATCACCGTCCAAGTTTCTCCATTTTGAGGATATGTTGCAACCAATCCATTTCTTGTTGCATCCTCATTTAGAGGTATTACAAGATAATATTGAGCCTAACAATGTATTCAACTCATTCAATCCAATAGATGACATACATTTGATCCTTACTCCTCATAAACTAGAGGAAATATCTTTTATATTAATAGAAGATATGGTTAATATCAATGTCAATGATGATCCTGAGTACCCCTTGTTGTGGGCTAAAAAAGGTTAACTTCTTTCCTACTTTTGTCACATGCCCGTGCATTTAATTTATCAACCCAGGGAGATTCGTAAACTTGCAAAGGGTCTTGAACAAGATTGCTTACAATACCACATGAGATGAGTTTGCTAGTTCTACTATTGGGGGGTGTTTCAATGGTCGTCAACCATTCATACACTCCTCAATAATTTACGTAAAAACAATTAAATATACAGAAAGGAAATATTCATGCATTCCTGGAAATAAACCTATTGCAATACTAGAAATAAAAATGCGATGAACAACTTATAAAAGCGATAAACTAATCTAGAAAAACATTGGAAAAATAGGGGAAGAAATACTAGCTTGGAGTGGGCCTAGGCTCCAACAGCTTCCTCCCAGCTGAACACACACTTAGAAACTCTTAGAACTATATTATAATTATCAAAGTATTACAATGCTTCTTCTATATATCTCTCTACATTTACTATCAAAATATTCTATATCTCCTCAGATAGGTCTACGTGTTTTTATATAGTACACCTGCAGATCTTCTATTACAAAGAAGTTATAATAGTCGATTCATTCCAGACTCAACTAAGACAGTATGGTAAATGTGATCAACGTCTGCTAAAACTAGCATTCATTTCTAATGGTGGCATGTTCACTAATTGGTTTGTGCTTCACCTAGCATTGGTAGGATGTTCTCATACGTTGGTGTGATCCCCAATTTAACTCTACATGACGTAGATTTGGAACTGCACCAGTCTTTGTTGTCCACACCGTGCTTGTCTGGTCAACAAGTGCCTTCCCTATGAGGAAGGTGCCTAGGCATGTCAGGCACCTTCTCTATGCGAAAGGTGCCTTACTACCGTTGGCGCCTTCGTGGAGGAGGAAGGTGCTTATCTTCTATTGGTGCCTTCCTATGAGAGGAAGGCGCTTGCCTTCTAGTGGCACCTTCCTTATGAGAGGAAGGCACTTGCCTTCTAGTGGTGCCTTCCTATCGATGCCTTCCTTATGAGAGGAAGGCACTTGCCTTCTAGTGGTGCCTTACTTATGAGAGGAAGGTGCTTGCCTTCTAGTGGCACCTTCCTATTGGTGCCTTCTTGTGAGAGGAAGGCACTTCTTTTCCTTTGGCGCCTTCCTGGAAGAGGAAGGCACTGGCCTTCTATTGGCGCCTTCTTGGGAGAGTAAGGCGCTTGTCTTTTCTTGGTGCCTTCCTGGAAGAGGAAGGCACCTACTTACGCTTGGCACATTCCTAGAAGAGGAAGGAACCTACCTTATCTACGTTGATTCCGCCTACATTCTCTACGTTGATTCCAAAAGAAACAAAGTGTCAGGTCCATGAAAAGACCTCGACTGATCCTATTGGCAATTTTGAGTTTGAGATCCTAGCTTCTTGTCTATGAGTTGTCATTGATGTAAAAAGGAAATGGCATTAATGTTAAGAGGATGTTTTGGCTTCAAAGGTGGAATATTTCAAGAGAATTCGGAGAGATTCCATTGGCAAGGGTTTTTCATTAAAACCAAGTTAAATGGTTTTTATTAAAACCAATGGAGGTTCTATTTATTATTTATTTAATTATTATTTAAAACCCTTCAAGGTTTTAATTATTTAATTATTTAATTAATTAAGGGAGAAATTATTTTTAATTTATCTTAAGGGTATTTAAACCCTTTAGAAAGCAATTTCGATTAAATTCGAAATTACTTTTTGAATTTAGCCGACGTGTCTGGAAATGCATCAAAGTGCATATAAAATGAGGCAAATGAATTCATTTATGTTTTGCCAAGAGTTCGACATTAATCCCTGAGCATTTCGATTTCAACATCGAAGCCCCTGCACCAGCGAAGGAGGAATACAAGCGTTGCGTGGTCAAAGGTGTGACGGGTTGGTCTTGGCGCCAAGGAGGAGGCACACGCGGTGAAAAGAATGGAGAATTCCCTTCTCCCTCACGTGGGCTCTCCTAGCCCATGCGGCGTGGTCAAAGGACTTAGTAGCATGGTGGTCGGCGGTTCGAATCACCGAAGACCCTTTTGAGGGTAGTGTATGCACTCCAAAATTCGCGGGATATTTACCAAAGGTATGCGCTCCAATTTTTTGCAGAAAGAGTGGCAATTAAATTTTAATATTTTGCTTGCTAAGGTTTTATAAAGTTAGCTTTGGGAGGTATAAGGAATGCAAGCTTAATATTTTTGCTATAGTTGGATTGAAAATTAAAGGGGAAATAATTGCCATGGTGGTTGAGTTATTTTGACATGCCAATGTTGGGTTAATAATTTTTAGGGAAGATCAAAATTATTAATTGTGATAGATTTTCAAGGGCTTATTCTTCTTCAAAAAGGGTATGGGAAAATTTTTCTTATGAGTATGATTGGTGTATGTTTTTATGAAATAAGGTTGGAGTGAAAAGGTTTTCAACTAGGTTTCCTTTGGTTGGGTGTAAATCCTATTTTCTGGTTTGTTGAAGACTACTTATGCATTGTTATCCTTAATGAGAGTTTTTGGTGAATTCATAATTTTTGGTTTGAGATAGTGGAAGCTTTGTGCACTAGGATTTATATTTGTGAGTCTAGCTACTTGCATTGAGTTGGTGGAACCCTTGGTTGGTTGTTTTGAGTTTGATGGTTGAATTGCTTCCAAAGAGGTTGTTTGATCAAGTTATTGCTTTACTTGATTCATAATATTGGGCTTACTCCATTGAGTTTATTTGAGCAAGTTATTCTTTGCATTTGGTGATATTGTGTTGGTGGCTATTTTGTTCAAATATCTTTGGAGGGAAAAAGATTTCTACTTGTTTCCTTTTCTTGTGATGATTGGTTGAATGCTTCAAGGTTGATGTTGAGTTGAATGGTGTTGGTTGACTAAACCTTGTTTGATGAGCATTGTTGTTGAAACCCTAATTAATGGTGAAAAAAACATGAGTATCATTGTTATGTGATTCTTTGCATAGTTGGCAATTTTTGGGGTTTCATGTTCTTGAAAGAAAACATTCTATCCTATCCATTTCAGATATTGAGTTGAGTTTTCAGATTTGAGATTGAGATTGAGCTGAGTTGATTTGAGTTGAGTTTTGAGATTGGGATTTGAGTATAGAACATATTGAGTCTCTAAAAATTATCTTTATGCTTCTATGAGTTTGAAAAATCACATTGGGTCTCTAACAATTCACTTTGTGATTTCCTACTAAGAAAGTTTTTCTTGGTGAGCTTGCTGAGTTTTTGGACAGGTTCTAGTGGGGACTTGTGAGCAGTTTTTGGACAGGTTTCGGTGGGGACTTGTGAGCAGATTTGGACAGGTCCTAGCAGAGGACTTGTGAGCTGAGTTTGATAGTTCTATCAGAGAACTTGAGGACAGAGGTGCATTGGTTCTATGATAAGAACCCGAGGACAGATTGGCAAGTCTTTGAGAAGGCTTGTATGCAGAGGATTGATTTGTTCAAGAGTTGGACAGATCTGACGGACAGAGGAAGACTTGTACTAGACCGACTGACTGTGTTTGGTACAGGTTGCTGAGCTACTGTGGACGTGATCATAGAAGGAAAAGGTCTCTTAGGCTAATCATTGAGGACAAGAGGTCTTCGGTGGAAAGGAGTTCCACGTGCTGGCAAGAGGTAGAGGTAGTTGATCTTCTGAGGGATCATTTCTAGAGCAGAGGGGAAGGTATCTCCTTTGAGCAAAGGCTCATAAATTATGATTAGGGGAAGGTATCTCCTTTGGGCCAAGGCTCATAAACATTGTAATTGGGAAGGATTCCCAAAGAACTTTGAGATAACTTTTAGAGAAAAGTTTTGTGGACGTAGCCCAGCCATTCTGGGTGAACCACGTTAAAATTGGTGTCACTTTGTGGATGATATTGTGTATTGCTTTGATATTTCTTTGGGTATATTGCTTTACTATTTTGAAGTATAAAGGAAAAAGTAAAAAGAGGTCTTATACTGTTCACGCCCCCTCTTAGTATAAGCTTGTGTTCTTCAATTGGTATCAGAGCGGGTGCCTTCGAAAAGTTTAACAGCTTGAAGGAAAAGCTAGTAAAGAACACAATTGATTATTCAAGTGGCAATGCAGCACCTATTCTTGATGGGTCATATTTTGGTCTTTGGAGTGCAAGGATGAAGGTTCATCTAATGGCACTTGGTAATGATGTATGGGAAGTAATTGAAGATGAGTACACTATTTTTGTACATGGTCCTAATACTAAATAAGAAAGGCTCCTACATCACAACAATTCAAAAGCAATGAATGCAATCCTGAAAGGCTTACAGAAAGCAGATCTCACCAAAGTGATTCACTGCAAGACAACTAGTGAAATGTGGAAATAGTTGAAGGTGGTTCATACAGGTGATACAAATGTCAGAAAGGCCAAGTTGATACACTTCAAAGGTATGTTTGAACAACTAAAGATGAATGATGATGAAAAGATTAGTGACTACATGCTTCGTATGGATGAGGTTGTTAACTCCATGAAAGACTTAGGTCTTGAGCTTGCTGAAAATGATGTTTGTGATAATATTTTAAGATCTCTTCCTAATAGATTTAGTGAAAATATTTTTGCTATTGAGGAAGCTAAAGATTTGGATAAGTTGAAAAAGGATGAGCTCCATAGTATACTTGTAGCATTTGAGTTGAGAACTCAAGTGAAGGATGATGTCAAGAAAGAGGCAGCTTTCAAGGCTACCAAGAATTCCAAAGGTAAATAGCTTCAAGATAGTGATGAGTCTTCTAGTGATGAAGAGGCATATTACAACAAGAAAGGCAAGTTCTATAGAAAGCACAAAAGTATGAAAAATATAAGATGTTTCAATTGTGGAAAGTTTGGTCATTATGCTACTGATTGTACTATTCCTAAGGATGAAAGTGATGAAGATAAACAAGATTCTAGGAGCAAGGATTTTGAAAAGCACAAGCATCACAGAAAGAACAAATATGAGCACAAAAATCAAGGAAAGAGGTATTCTCACAAGCACAATAAGAGTTTATACCTAGGCAAAGCAAGTAAGTGTTCTAGTACTGATAGTGAATGTTCTTCAAGTGATAATGAAAATAAGATGTTGTTCATATCAGAAAAAGAGGAAGAACCGAAACATAGATTCATTATCATGAAATGTCTTAGATGTGGAAATTTTGGTCACCTTGAGGATGATTGCACAAATAATGA
Source organism: Wollemia nobilis (assembly GCA_028583015.1). NCBI lineage: Eukaryota > Viridiplantae > Streptophyta > Pinopsida > Araucariales > Araucariaceae > Wollemia > Wollemia nobilis. Next base: position 2,265,467 of record JAQPPZ010002297.1, read on the forward strand.
TTTGGTTTCTAGTATGTATGAGGATGCTTCAAAAAACTATAAAGAAGATGCATGTATGGTTTTTGAAAAGGGTAGCACCTCTAGTGATAATAAATCCGAAAAAGACTTTGATGATTCAGAAAGCAAACAAATAAAGGATCATGAAAGTGAACTTAGTAGTGCTCTTAGTGCTTTGAAAAATGAAAGAAAGAAGAATTCTAGACTCAAGGATAAGTTAGATGAATGTTGTATGTAAAGAGATGATCTTATAGAAAATCTTGATTTCTCTATAGCTAAGACGCAAGAACTCAAGGATGAGTTAGAGTCTAAGGTTCTTGAGTATAGTGAGTTAGAACAGAAAATGGCTTCTTTGAAAGAGGAAACTAAAGAGTACAAGGATAAGCTTTACATATTTCAAGATAGCTCCAAAAAGGTTAAGTCTCTCATCAAAGGTCAAAGAAAGACAACAGATAAAACAGGCCTTGGTTTTGTTAAGTCACACAAGGAACAAGTTGGAGAGTCTAGTAAGAGACTCCAAAAGGAAGAGAGTTCTAATGAGAAAAGTATTTCAGATCATGAGTTCTTGAATGATAGATGCATAGGAACATAAAATAGAATTCAGAATGAGAAGAAGAAGTTTTCAGAACCTAAGAGGTCAATTAAAGGAAAGTTTCAAGGCAGATGTTTTGCTTGTCACAGGTTTGGTCATATGGCTTCACATTGCATGGCTCAAGTGAAGGAGGTAAATGACAATTTTAGAAGTTCTAGTTACTTTCAAGGGTATTGTTACTCTTGTCATCAATTTGGGCACAAGGTAGTTTATTGCAAGGCAAATAACAGGAACAGGTTTGGTCAGAACAGGTTTGGCCAGAATAGGTTTGGCCAGAATAGGGTTAGTCAGAACAGGTGGATTCAAAGAACAGGTATGCCTCAAAGAAATAACATTGTTACTTGTTATAAGTGCAACAATGAAGGTCACATAGCTAGATAGTGTAGAGCTGAACTTCCAAGGTACAGGAATAGAAACAGTGGTATGAACAGGTCCAAGGATCAAGGCATGGTTAAGAATAGGAACAGTGACAGGAACATGAACAGGAATATGGACAAAGAGTACAAGAGAAGGCCAGACAAGGAAGTTATAGACACTGATGATGATCAGTGCCTAATGGGAGTTTTAATCCCACCCAAGAATTAATAACCTCATCAAGAGGTGGGGGAGGGACTAAGATAAGAGGCTCATTCTTAGTCCCGAGCCCCAAAGGTGACCCTTTGCCATTGATGACAAAGGGGGAGAGATTTGAGTAAGGGGGAGAGCCTCAAGATAGGAGAAGCATGGTTTGCCATCAATGACAAAGGGGGAGATTGTTGGCAATTTTGGGTTTGAGATCCTAGCTTCTTGTCTATGAGTTGTCATTGATGTCAAAAGGAAATGGCATTAATGTTAAGAGGATGTGTTGGCTTCAAAGGTGGAATATTCCAAGAGAATCCGGAGAGATTCCATTGGCAAGGTTTTTTCATTAAAACCAAGTTAAATGGTTTTTATTAAAACCAATGGAGGTTCTCTTTATTATTTATTTAATTATTATTTAAAACCCTTCAAGGTTTTAATTATTTAATTATTTAATTAATTAAGGGAGAAATTATTTTTAATTTATCTTAAGGGTTTTTAAACCCTTTAGAAAGCAATTTCGATTAAATTCGAAATTACTTTTTGAATTCAACCGACGTGTTTGGAAATGCAACAAAGTGCATATAAAATGAGGCAAATGAATTCATTTATGTTTTACAAAGAGTTCGACATTAATCCCTAAGCATTTCGATTTTGACATTGAAGCCCCTATGCCAGCGAAGGAGGAATACAAGCGTTGTGTGGTCAAAGGTGTGAAGGGTTGGTCTTGGCGCCAAGGAGGAGGTGCACGCGGTGATAAGAACGGAGAATTCCCTTCTCCCTCATGTGGGCTCTCCTAGCCCATGCAGCATGGTCAAAGGACTTAGTAGCATGGTGGTCGGTGGTTCAAATCGCCAAAGACCATTTTGAGGGTAGTGTATGCACTCCGAAATTCGTGGGATATTTACCAAAGGTATGCGATCCAATTTTTTGTAGAAAGAGTGGCAATTAAATTTTAATATTTTGCTTGCTAAGGTTTTATAAAGTTAGCTTTGGGAGGTATAAGGAATGCAAGCTTAATATTTTTGCTATAGTTGGATTGAAAATTAAAGGGGAAATAATTGCCATGGTGGTTGAGTTATTTTGACATGCCAATGTTGGGTTAATAATTTTTAGGGAAGATCAAAATTATTAATTGTGATAGATTTTCAAGGGCTTATTCTTCTTCAAAAAGGGTATGGGCACATTTTTCTTATGAGTATGATTGGTGTATGTTTTTCTAAAATAAGGTTCGAGTGAAAAGGTTTTCAACTAGGTTTTCTTTGGTTGGGTGTAAATCCTATTTTTTGGTTTGTTGAAGACTACTTATGCATTGTTATCTTTAAGGAGAGTTTTTGGTGAATTCATAATTTCTGGTTTGAGATAGTGGAAGATTTGTGCACTAGGGTTTATATTTGTGAGTCTAGCTACTTGCATTGAGTTGGTGGAACCCTTGGTTGGCTGTTTTGAGTTTGATGGTTGAGTTGCTTCAAAAGAGGTTGTTTGATCAAGTTATTGCTTTACTTGATTCATAATATTGGGCTTACTCCATTGAGTTGATTTGAGCAAGTTATTCTTTGCATTTGGTGATATTGTGTTGGTGGATGTTTTTTTCAAATATATTTGGAGGGAAAAGGATTTCTACTTGTTTCCTTTTCTTGTGATGATTGGTTGAATGCTTCAAGGTTGATGTTGAGTTGAATGGTGTTGGTTGACTAAACCTTGTTTGATGAGCATTGTTGTTGAAACCCTAATTAATGGTGAAAAGAACATGAGTATCATTGTTATGTGATTCTTTGCATAGTTGGCAATTGTTGGGGTTTCATGTTCTTGAAAGAAAACATTATATCCTATCCATTTCAGATATTGAGTTGAGTTTTTAGATTTGATATTGAGATTGAGCTGAGTTGATTTGAGTTGAGTTTTGAGATTGGGATTTGAGTATAGAACATATTGAGTCTCTAAAAATTCTCTTTATGCTTCTATGAGTTTGACAAATCACATTGGGTCTCTAACAATTCACTTTGTGATTTCCTACTAAGAAAGTTTTTCTTGGTGAGCTTGCTGAGTTTTTGGACAAGTTCCAGTGGGGACTTGTGAGCAGTTTTTGGACAGGTTTCGATGGGGACTTGTGAGAAGATTTGGACAGGTCCTAGCAGAGGACTTGTGAGATAAGTTTGATAGTTCTATTATAGAACTTGAGGACAGAGGTGCATTGGTTCTATGAGAAGAACCTGAGGACAGTTGGCAAGTCTTTGAGAAGGCTTGTATGCAGAGGATTGATTTGTTCAATATTTGGACAGATCTGACAGATAGAGGAAGACTTGTACTAGACTTACTGACTGTGTTTGGTACAGGTTGCTGAGCTGTTGTGGACGTGATCATAGAAGGTAGAGGTCTCTTAGGCTAAGCATTGAGGACATGAGGTCTTCGATGGAAAGGAGTTCCACATGCTGGCAAGAGGTAGAGGTAGTTGATCTTCTGAGGGATCATTTCTAGAGTAGAGGGGAAGGTATCTCCTTTGAGCAGAGGCTCATAAATTATGATTCTCCTTTGGGCCGAGGCTCATAAACATTGTAATTGGGAAGGATTCCCAAATAACTTTGAGATAACTTTTAGAGAAAAGTTTTGTGAACGTAGCCCAGCCATTCTGGGTGAACCATGTTAAAATTGGTGTCACTTTGTGGATGATATTGTGCATTGCTTTGATATTGCTTTATTATTTTTAAGTATAAAAGAAAAATTAAAAAGAGGTCTTATACTGTTCACCCCCCCTCTTAGTATAAGCTTGTGTTCTTCAGATCCAAATATGACTAAATCAATTACAATTCCACAAAACACACTGAAAACACATGAATTAGAAAACACGCATAATTTCATTAAATAATTATATAATCATTCATAAACATATGCAATCCTTATTATAAAACCGCATAATAATCAAGAAAATGTATACAAAATATGAGAATTTCTGATGCTTATCATCCCCCCATGCCTAACATATGCGACACCCTCATGGCATCAAAATTGTATGTAGCCCTATTGACCCCTCATCATTGCCATTTCTTGGTGGATATGGCTGTACCTGTAGCCCATATCTGCCTCTTCTATGTGCTAGCATCTGGAGGTGTGGCATCTCTTTTTCTATGTGAGGCTACGGGTGCTGCTGTCAACTTTGCTTTCCTTGTCTTGGCCGCTATCAGAGGTGATCTAGCTAGCATTATCTCTATTGCTTGAAATGCAACTTCTGTAGCTTTCCATAGGTCAACGTCTAGAGATATGACCACTGCAAGAGGGATATATAAATTATCCCTCTTGAGATGAACTACTTGGGCTTTGTACAATCGGGCTGCTTTAGGAGTAAGCCCTGCGTTCTCCTTTGCAATGGCAGCAGATTCTAATTCGGGGCCATATATCCCCCCATCATTCAAAATACCTTCTTATCTTGGAGGGTCATCCCTGGGATGACTCGTAAATCTCCCAAAACTGGTTGTCCTCTGTCGGATTGATGCAGATACTAGATTCCCCCTGCATCCTCGAGGTTACCTTCCTGGTCTCCTTAGCTACTGTCATCTCTTTGAGCAGTCGTTCGAACTATTTTTGCCTCTCTGCAAATGGCTACATATCCCACTCATCTTCTTCTGGCTTGGTGAAGGTCACCCTCACCTTCTTTTGAGTCATACTGGGCCCTTTTCCTTTGGCCTCTGTAGAAAATATGGTAGCTCGAACAGGGGTTTTCACTTTATCCCTATCGAACATCTTCTCACTCCAAGGGACCTGATCTGTGGTCCCTGGAGTGTTCTCTTCACTCTGGGGGACCTATGCTGTTGTCTCTGGGGGTGCTTCTTCGCCCCCCTGTCTATCCTATGCTGACCCCTTGGGTTCTTCTCTGTCTTCCTTAGGTTCGAGGATTTCTTCCTTATCCCATGGTTCTGTCTGCTGCTATGTATCACTCAGATTGATGAAAGGAGGTGTTGTGGGACTTCTTTCCCCTTCACTCTCAAAAATAGAGGAATTATCCCTTGCCTTCAGGTTGCTTTGTTGGGCGTTCGATCAAAATTATCCTGAAGAGAATACTCATTTTGTAGATGTGGGATAATTTGTCGAGACCTCTTTTGCCCAGTCAATTTGGATTGATGCGTCCCTTCTTTCTATTGCCCTGTCCTGGAGTAGGTGGTTCTCTTCCCATGACTGCTAGACCAGTTGCTCGAGCTGGGTGATTTGTCTTTCTTGTTCTTCCAATTCCTCTTTATGCTTGTTTTGGTAGTCCTCCAAAATTTGTTGGGCCATCCAACAATTGGTTTGCCACTCCAACGCTTCCTCCAAGGCTACATCGACCTGATCATTGCTCCTAGAAGTCCCTACATCTTGTGGGCTTCGATTTGTCAATTCCTAGAGGGTTTGGGCTGCAACATCGACTTTCGGGTCATTCTATTCTTCTTTTGTCAAGAGGAGGAGTCACCGTAGGCATTTCCTCCTAGGTACTGATTCTGGAAGCCAAAACTCGGCCTCACTGCTAATAAGCGGTGCTCCTTCCTCTTCATACTTAGGCACTAGGGAATGCCCTCTTTCCTCTATGCATTCAGGCATTGGTGAATGCCCTCTTTCTTCTATGAAATAGGGCAATTCCAATTGCTCGATACTTGCCATATCCTCTATAGGGCTTCCCTCTTCTTGCCCTATTTTGGCAATAGCATCCTATTGCATTTCTTGGCTGCCATCTCCCTCTGCATTAGGGTTCTGCCTCTACGCTTCTGTATGGTAGACCAATGCTGATATTAGCCCATGGTGGGCTAAGGCAGATAGTGCTCCCTTCTGGTACCTAGCCGCTTATTCCTTTAGGGAATTTTATAGGTAGAAGGGCACATTTAACTTCCTTCCATGCACCAGGTGATTTAGAAACTGTACATGGTTAGTGTGCAAATGGGTATACTTCTTGGTGCATGTAAATAATCAAGCAACCTGCTCGAATATCTTTCGTAGATTCATGAGAAGGTTGCTTTTGGGTAGCCCTTCCTTATCTATCTGCACATTTTCTCCTGGCAGTAGCACTTAGGTGTACGACTTTGACAGTCCACATTTGTATATGCATTACCCTATGAGGGGCAATCTAATCACCTACGGGATGTATTTGGGGGTGACCGGAATTTCCACCCCTCGCACCTGAGCTATATCGCCCCTCAAGGAGGTAGCAAATTCCTTGGATGCCTCCATATCCTAGCCTTGACTGACCAGGGTACAGTATCCAAACCATCCCTCGATCTTGAACTATGTTTTTACCGTCCCCCAATTCCTTCCGTATCACTCAGTTCATTATTTTTCATCGCATGATTCTTCGACCTTCCTCCCATGGTGCCTTCCCTTACTACTGTGCTTTATTTTTTTTTCTGTCCTTACTTCTTTAGGAAGGCGCCTTCTTATAGGGAAGGCACCTAACCTTAGCATTTAATTCTAGGGTACACATTTCGAGCCATATCATTGGCACATGGTTCTAGCCATGGGGGGATATGATTTTTATGATGGCAATATTTTTTTTGGTACTACATAATTTATGAATAATTATATAAATATTTGAGTTAGTATGCGCATACCTTATTGTAGCACCTCAAAATTGGCACAGTTAAACCTTAGTAAAAAGATAAAAATTTGAATTTTAACCCCAAACCACCCGTTACCCGCTTTCCTTGTTTTTTGTGCCATTTTTAGGATTTGTTTTGACCATTGGACAATATCGTCGCAGATTAGACGAAATCATCCCAGATCTGACGAATTCGTATGGAACAGAACGTCCAGACGATTTTGTCCCAAAACTAAATTTTCATAATTAGCTTTTGTTTCAACAACTTCTCTAACTTAGGTAGAAAGTGTGTCTGCGTAGTTAGAGTCTCCCCCGTTGGAGATCTCCCAAATTGGGATGATCTCCAACCTCCTAACCTCTCCCTAATCCTATATAAACTGGGACTTTCTTAGTTTATCCCCCTGAACCCCCTAGCTGATGAATTTCCTTGCAAATTCAGTTCCTTGTGCCTTAGAACACCTTCATACTTTTGTTTGCATTGCATATTTCAAGTTTTCTTGTAGGAATCTTACTGTTCTTCAGCCGGAACAAGCTTGGATCGTCGTAGGTGATTACAGACGATTTCCAACGATCCTGTCACAGATCGACGATGATCTCGTACGATTGGAGGTGATCTCAACTGTAGTCCAGATTGGGGGTAATCAGAGCCTAGAGTTTGCATTTCCTTATCATTTTTTGCATTTCTTTATGCATTATTTTAGTTATTATATTTATGCATCTTGGAGTTCACCTCATTTAATATAAATGCATGATAAAGTCAAAATAAATTGTTAAATTGATGCATTTCCTTTTAATTGCTATCTGGATTTATCATTTAGACAAATTCATTGTTATTTCTATCATTTCCCCTTGCTTTTGCAATTGCATTTTTGGTATTTTGTATCTATTTCTATGATTGCAGGTCTCTAACAAATTCGGCTAATGAATTCATCAGATCAACGATGATCTCGTTTGATCTCAGATGACCGACTGATATTTGAGATGATTTTGTGTAATTCCAGATGATTACGTATGATTTGAGATGATTTGGACTGCTACAAGACTCAAAATCTTCATCAGACATCCAAAATCAGGTATGTTCTATCCTATTTAGCATATTCTCTGTGTTTAGCATTTATTCATGTTTTTTGTATTCATAAAATCAGCATTGGCATATAGAATAGTTTAGATTCATCTTGGCCAAACCTAGGAATTGAATGATTAAAGTACAAAATGAACACATCAAACCTACTATCAACCTAGGCATGGAAAATGCCACTCAAAATTTTCCTGGTGAACCCACCATCCATCAAAAATTCACCCTTATACCCCTCCCCCGAGAGGTGGGACCTTCAAAGGGCCTCTCAGTCCGAGGTATTGTCCCATCCTTCTCGCATCCCCCTTCCGGGTGCGGATCCTATAGCCTGAAGGTAAGGATGCGAAAAATTTGGAGCGATACATTTTGGTGAACCCGACGTGAATAACATAGGCATATTTCTGATTCAAAAATATAAAAAAATAAATATATATATATGTATGTATACAAGAAAAATAAAAACAAACAAAATCATCATTTCAAGTTTGTATGTTTTAGATTCAATTCTAAATAGTAGATACTAAATATTACTTTTAGAAGTACTAAAGAAACCATGAGTTTTTACTCAAATCAATATGAGCCCATCAGTAATGTTGGAAGAATTCAGCCAAATACATTTGTTGATTATGACCAACCTCATCCCTATTCAACATCACCTCCATCACACTTTTCTCATTTTTCATCATTACCCCAATAGGACAATCCCTTTTCCAATCCTCTTCATAAAGATATTATCTATTCTCCCATATATCCATATTATGTCTATCAATCCACATACAATCCTCCTCCACCCCTTCAATATTCTTCTTTCAATACAACACATCCATTTCAACAAGAAAATACTTATTCTTCCAATCCTACCATGCACTCACATCATACTTCACAATCTTCCTATCATCATTCTACCCATAACAAAGAAAAGAGAGGTAAAAAACCATTAGGTCCTTTTATGACTAAACTCCTAAGGCACTTATCAAAAACCTCTCAAAAACCTTCATCACGTACATTTACAAAGCTCAATCAACCAATGGATATAATTCTCAAGCATTTACTTGATACAAATAAGATTGAACTCCCTTCCATAAGACAACTTGATGCCACAACAGATTGGTTTAAACCTGAGCTACATTGTGAATATCATAGAGTAGATGGACATATGACACAAAATTGTAAAGATTTAAGATGTGCAATTCAAGATTTGATTGATGAGGGTCTTTTTAATATAAAGGAATTACAATCTACAACTGATTATAAATCTCCAGTAAACTATCAAACTCCTACACAACAAATACCAATAATCAATCAAGACATGGGGATCTCCCAAGAACCCCTATTCAATTATCAACAATAGGAAACCAATCAAATATTGCATGTTAATGTGTCCCATCATGATGATATTACTAATATTGTAACATAAACTACAAATGAGCAACCTCAAGTTCAATCAACTCAATCTGATATTCAAGATATGGATTCCTCATTTGACCAACCTTCAAAACTATCTTTGGCTCTAGAGAATGATCCAAAATGGAATGTAAGCATAGAAAGCTCATCTTTAGAATCAAAATCTCAATCTGAAATCCACTTTGATAGCCAACAAGAAGTGATTAATCCTCAAGCAAAGATATCCCTTTTAGAAGTATTACAAAGTTCTCATAAGGAAACTTTGTTCAAGATACCTAGCCAACAATTTGTTCCTCATGATATTTTCCCTAAGAACATAATTAATGGTGTAAGCCCTCTTGAGGTTAACCATATTTCATTCTATGATGAGGAGATTCCTTCCTCTACTCCACAAGAAGACTCCTCTCTTTACATTACAGGATCTAGTAAAGAAACACCTGTTAAAACTATCATGGTAGATAATGGCTCCTCTCTTAATTTATGCACTTATCAATTATGCCAAAAACTCAAATTAAAGGAAGAAGATCTTAATGAATCAAATGTTATTATAAAATATTTTAACAATGAAATTCAAGAAGCTCAAGGTACTATAATTATTCCCCTTAATATTGGATCCAAGATCCTGGATACTTTGTTTTATGTAGCATATTGCCCTTCACCTTACAACCTACTTCTCAGAAGTCCTTGGATTCATACGATGAGGGTTGTCCCTTCTACTCTTCACCAATGTTTAAAGTTTGAACTTGCAAGTAAAATTGTTACCATACATAATGACCCAACACCATTTGAAGAATATTTAATGGTTGAAACATCAAGTTCTATACATTCTCCATTGTCACAATTAACTTCTATCCATCACTTTTCTTCATCCATATATGATCATCCTTGTTTACCAAATAACACCCATGCATATCTTTCACATATACTCCCTCCATATTATCAAGACTTGGAAGATAGTGATAAGAATGAAGAACCTTCTTATCCTTCTGACATTTTATTTTGTAACATGATCAATTTTACACATATAAAAGTAAAATCTTTTGCTACATTATTCTACATTATAACAAAGCTTTTGTTATCACTACCTTTTATTCATCACCTTTTGTTCTTACCTTCACCACAACCGAATTATCCTTCAAAACCTCCTTTGATTTTGAAGCAACCTTAGACATGCTATACTCAAATAACCTTGTATAGTGTATATAGATCATCTTGTATATACCACCAATTCCATCATCAAAAAGAAAAAAAAAAAAAATTCAAAAAATAATCACATTGTGTATCTTCTCAATTCATCAATCAAAATCAAAATATAAAAACATCAAAATCATCAAAATATTCAAAAACATCTTTTATTTTCGTACCTATCAATTCTTGAAGTATTGCAGTTATATTTTCAATTATTTTGGATAAATTAGCATTTATTTGGAATCCCGCACTTTCACACTCACATGCATAAATATCTTGATTTTATTTGGTATGATTATTAATCTCTCTTATATCAAAGTCCACATTTGAATTAAATAAAGTTTTGAGCATAGAGAACTGATCTTGTTATTTACTTGAACCAAGTATATTTTTTCACATTAAAATGATTTCATTGCAAATTCAATATGATGCTACATAGTAGAAGTGGTTTCTTGAGCGAAAAGTTTCCCCGCTATCCTATCATGCACATGGTCTAGAATCTTTGAGAATTGACAAAAGGACAAGCTCACCCCTACCTAGAATAAAAATCCCTTGCTCTACAGCCAATCCGAGCAAGTATCCCTAGTATAGGAAGAAAAAGAAAAATTCAAAGAAAATGAGAAAAAGAAAAATATTATTTTGTACCATCGCAACAATATTTCAGCATTGTCTCAGTTCCAAGCAAAAATACAAAAAAAAAAAAAAAAGCAAAAGAGAAAAGAAAAAGCAAAAGCAATAAAATCCCTTTCCCTACCCCTTGAAAAGAAAAGAAGGGTGAATGAGCTTGAATCCTTGGAATTCTCAATTATTCAAAAACTGTGAGGTAAGCCCCATAACAGGTGGTTTGTGCCCAACCCGCTTGGCCTTGGGTAATTCCTAGCATGGTGATATGTCTGTCACATTAGTGACCTTCTTTTGTATAGACCTATGTCGGCTTATGGATTAGCTAGCTCTTGATAACCCGACTTACATAGTAGTCCTATACGGTTACATGCATATAAATCATGGTCAAGGAACACTTATTTGGTTAATTCAAATTACTTGTATCAAATTTTCTTGCTCAAAATTGGTGAATGAATAATACAATTGCACACACATTTGTATTTGAGAGATTCTGTATCATTATGATAAAGCAAGATCGGTAATGAACTCACATTTGCACATGAGGGTTCCGTATAAATCTATATTTGTCTTTGAGATAATGTAAAATATTTCTGCAACTCTTTTTGGAATAATTTTATCTTCTTATTTCAGCACATCTGTTTAGTATAAAAACAACTATATACATTGTTTTCAAAAATCACAAAATGTTTTCAAACAACATATGACACAAATATAATCAATAAAGTCATGTTCATATTATTATTTTTTGTTTATCAAAAGTCAAAAATCAATCCTGCAATAAAACTAAAATATCAATTTCTTCTTTGGATTTCACGATGATGGTATAAGTCTATACCTATAATTCTATGCCTAGCGCAAGCCATTGTTCTAATTTTATTTTCCCATTCATTTTAAAAAATTCATAAAAAACATATGACTTACATCATTATGTTACACAATTGTGATTTAAAAAGAACGAACACATTTTTGTCCATTTCATTATGTCAACATTCAATTTTGCAATGATGGTATAGTTCCTAGGGACTTATTCCAAAAATTTTATCACACTTAGGAATTTATGCCTAGCAAAATCATATTTCTTTAATATGTCATGCATAATATTTTTTATGAAAATCTGAAAACAAATCATCACCATCATCATTTTTTATCATCACAACACAAAGTCTTAAGACAGTCTCTTAAGCACTCTTTTACTTTTAGCAATATTTCTATACTGGGATTAGCTTGACGACCTAGCGAGTGGCGACTCCATGAAATGGTCTATAACAGCGACAATGTCCTTTGAAATTATTGTTAGAAGTCCCTTTTATTTTTTGCATCACATCACACCACAAAACAACCAATTTGTTTACATCAAATTATTTCATTTAAATTTTATGGCATGACATAAAATTATAATTTATTTTCAAACGACATAATTACATGAATAATCAATCAACAATTCAAAACTTAAAGCATCATACAACATATACACAAGTCATATCATCAAAAATACCATATATATATCAAGACATATATGTACATCATATACAGTGAAAATGAACAGTAAAAATGAATTAGGGTTTTACCCTATTTTTCTTAATTTTATTTAAAAAACAACATTTTTAATTTTGCTTTTTCGTGCTTTTACCTCAAATGTTCGATTTGGGTAAAAACACGGAGGGGGCACCATAGTAAGCAGTCGTACGATTCGACCTAGAATCGTCGTCTAAAAAATTGAGTAAATTTTTGCTTTCTCGTAAAACGGGAAAAACTCATCTTTAACGCATTTTCTTCGAAAAATTCGCTAAAGAGGGGGCAAAATGTAGCACCCCAAAATTGGCACAGTTAAACCTTAGTAAAAAGATAACAATTTGAATTTTAACCCCAAAACTGCCCGTTACCCGCTTTCCTTATTTTTCGTGCCATTTTTAGGATTTGTTTTGACCGTTGGACAATATCGTCGTAGATTAGACGAAATCGTCCCAGATCTGACGAATTCGTCTGGAACAGAATGTCCAAACGATTTCGTCCCAAAACCAAATTTTCATAATTAGCTTATGTTTCAATAGCTTCTCTAACCTGGGCAGAAAGCGTGTCTGCGCAGTTAGAGTCTCCCCGTTGGAGATCTCCCAAATTGGGATGATCTCCAACCTCCTAACCTCTCCCTAATCCTATATAAACTGGGACTTTCTCAGTTTATCCCCATGAACCCCCTAGGTGATGGATTTCCTTGCAAATTCAGTTCCTTGTGCCTTAGAACACCTTCATACTTTTTTTTGCATTGCATATTTCAAGTTTTCTTGCAGGAATCTTACTGTTCTTCAGTTGAAGAAAGCTTTGATCGTCGCAGGCGATTACAGACGATTTCGGATGATCCTGTCATAGATCGACGATGATCTCATACGATTGGAGGCGATCTCGACTGTAGTCTAGATTAGGGGCAATCAGAGCCTAGAGTTTGCATTTCCTTATTGTTTTTTGCATTTCTTTATGCATTATCTTAGTTATTATATTTATGCATCTTGGAGTTCACCTCATTTAATATAAATGCATGATAAAGTCAAAATAAATTGTTAAATTGATGCATTTCCTTTTAATTGCTATTTGGATTTATCATTTAGACAAATTTACTATTATTTCTATCATTTCCCCTTGCTTTTGCAATTGCATTTTTGGTATTTTGTATCTATTTCTATGATTGTAGGTCTCTGACGAATTCGTCTGATGAATTCGTTAGATCAACGACGATCTCGTCTGATCTCAGATACGATCGACTAAGATTTGAGATGATTCTATGAAATTCCAGATGATTACATACGATTTGAGATGATTTGGATTGCTACAAGACTCAGAATCTTCATCAGACATCCGAAAATCAGGTATGTTCTATCCTATTTAGCATATTCTCTGTGTTTAGCATTTATTCATGTTTTTTGTATTCATAAAATCAGCATTGGCATATAGAATAGTTTAGATTCATCTTGGCCAAACCTAGGAATTGAATGATTAAAGCGCAAAATGAACACATCAAACCTACTATCAACCTAGGCGTGGAAACCGCCACTCAAAAGTTTCCTGGTGAACCCACCATCCATCAAAAATTCACCCTTATACCCCTCCCTCGAGAGGCGGGACCTTCAAAGGGCCTCTCAGTCCGAGGTATTGTCCCATCCTTCTCGCATCCCCCTTTCGGGCACGAATCCTATAGCCTAAAGGTAAGGATGCAAAAAATTTGGAGCGATACACTTATTTGGTATTTCATGCGTCGTGAAGAGTGTTGATTGGCTAATTTGTGACATGGGGGAGGGGTATGGTCATCTGATGTCGCTCATTCATGTGGTGATTTCATTCCGATCAAGGCATCCGTGAGACTTAAGTGTTGGTTGTACATGGAAGGTGCTCTTTGGTACCTTCCCAATGTGGAAGGCACTTATGTGGTTCCTTCCCAATGTGAAAGGCACTTATATGGTGCCTTACCGATGTTGTCGGTGCTCTTTGAATGGATGCACCTTTCGATGGTGGAAGGCATCTCTAATTGGATGCACCTTCCAATGGTGGAAGGCACTTATATGGTGCCTTCTCGATGTTGTCGATGCTCTTTGAATGGATGCGCCTTCCAGTGGTGGAAGGCATCTCTGATTGGATGCGCCTTTCGGTGGTGGAAGGCACCTTTTTGATGATGGTGCCCTCCTGCTATTAAAGGTACTTCTGAATGGGTGCGCCTTCCTTATGTGGAAGGTGCTGCTATATACCTGCACCTTCCTGGGGTGGAAGGCACCTTGGTCTGTATGTGCCTTCCTGATGTGGAAGGCACCTCGGGTTTGTTTTTTTTTTTTGTGGTGCCTGCCCACCACAGAAGGCGCCTATTTATTTATTTATTTTTTGTGTGTGCACCTTCTTTATAAGGAAGGTGCCTTCTTCTGGTGGGGCGCCTTATTTATAAGTAAGGTGCATTCTTCTGATGAGGCACCTTCTTTATAAGGAAGGCACCTTCTTCTAGCTGGGCACCTTATTTATACATAAGGCGCCTTATTCTGGTATGGTGCCTTCTTCATACGGAATGCACCTTCTTCTAGTTGGGCACCTTATTTATAAGGAAGGCACCTTCTTCTGGTTGGGTGCCTTCTTTATAAGGAAGGTGCCTTATTTTGGTGGGGTGCCTTCTTCTATGAAAGGCACCTTATTCTTGGAAATCATGTTGTGATTGACTAGGAAAGGGTGATCAAGCCTTCTCAGTCTTGCTTCACGCTATCTTAGCTTCTACCTATGAGTGTCGATGTCAGAATGCTGAGCTGAATCAGGCCTGGTTTCCCAGAAACCTATTACTCGTGCTGTCAGGTCGTCCACCTACAAAAAGTAAATGAAAAGAAAGAAAAATAAAGGCAGTTACACGTATTTCGTGCCTGTTAGGCCCTGGATCAGGATGCCTACAACTTGCATGTGGGCTTTGTCCCTATAAAACACATCGTAAGAAAAACTAAATTAACTAATTTTGGTGAGCACCTCCATGCCCACAGTTTTGCCTATTAAGAGTTTGGTCTGGACCCATGTCTATTCTGGATTCCACCTGTAAGGTTTAGGATGTGTTATAGGGGCACAGTCGGTAGCCATTGATCGTTAACACAGTGTTGCTGCCATCAATTGTTCTAACGTGCACTACCCCATTCTTGATGAGATCTACCACATCATATGGTGCCATCCATATTTGCATTAATTTAACTTTTCCTTTTTGGAACTGAGAATCGTACAACAACACCCATTCTCCTTCTTGGAACTACTTCAGTTTAATGTGGTGATCATGCCACCACTTTCTTTGCTTTTGTATGATTTTTGTTCTCTACAAAGCATCCATTCAGATTTCATCCAGATGATATAGCTGCTAAATCCGTTGTTTTTGAGCATCATCCAAGCTCAAGTTCAATTCTGAAGCTGTCCTTAATGTCTTGATTTCAAATTCAATGGGCATCATCACACTCTTCCCATAGACCATTTGGAAGGGTGTGAAGCCTATGGTGGATTTCCACGTGGTATTATATGCCCAGACTACCTCTCGGCAACCGTGTAGCCCAATATTTTCTATGTTGTTACACGGTCTTCGTCAAGATGTTCTCTATTTCTTTGTTCATCACTTCCACTTGCCCATTTGCCTACGGATGGTAGGGTGTAGTTTTATTATGCTGAACTCTATATTTCTCCATCAGATCCTTGATCAACTTGGAGGTAAATTGATGCCCTTGGTCTGTTGTTATCTCTCTAGGGACCCCAAATCATGTAAAAATTTGGGCAAATAAGAAATCGATGATTGTTCTTTCTTTTGAATCTCTCAATGCTTGAACTTCAACCCATTTGGTGACGTAATATGTACAGACCAAAATAAACCTCCTCCCTATTGAATGTGGATTAATTGGTCCCATGAAGTCCATGCCCCACTTATCAAAGGGTTCTAGGTGTACCTGAGGCTAGAGGGGCATTTTGTCTCGATGGGTTAGTATGCCCATTCTTTGGCATTCATTGCACTTACTGGCGTATGCAGCCGCATCCTTAAATAAAGTGGGCCAAAAGTACCCAACCTGTAGGATTTTGTAGGTAGTTCATTTCCCTACAAAGTGTCCTCTGTATGGTTCATTGTGATATGCTTTGAGTACTTCTAAGAACTCCTATTATGCTACGCATCTCCTTATAATCTAGTCACATCCTATTTTGAATAGGAGGCCATCAATCCATAGGAATGATGCACTTTTCTCTATGACCATCTGCTTTTCTCGGAAAGAGAGAGTAGGTGAGGTTATTTCAGTGGTCAAGTAATTGGCTTTATCTACGTACCATGGGATTTGCTCACTAATGGTGAATAAATGTTCATCTAGAAATTGGCCTTCCATTGTTGTATGGTCTACCGATATCAATCTGGATAGAAAATATGCTACGACATTATTTTTGCCTGGTTTTTCGACTATTGTGATGTAAAATTCCTATAGTAACAAGAGCCACCTGATAATTCTTTCACCAATGGTCGACTTGCTCATCAAGTATCTGATGGCAGCATGGTCCGTGTGGACAAATACCTTATACCCGATGATATAATGGTAGAATTTGTTTATGGCATGCACAACTACAAGGAACTCCTTCTCTGTCATCGTGTAGTTGAGCTCGGCTCTTGCCAAGTTTTTGTTGACATAGTAGATGGCATAAAATTCTTCGCCATCCTTCTATCCGAGGACTGCTCCAATCGCATTATGCATCACAATAGATATGGAATGGTATGGCCCAATTTGGTCCTCTTAAAACTAGTGTGAATATCAGTTCTCTTTAAGCAACTAAAATGCTTCTTCGCAGTCTTTCATCCAATTGAACTCCACATCTTTAGATAATAGAGTGTGCAGTGGTTTTGCAATTTTGTTGAATTTGGCGATAAATAGTTGGTAGTACCCAGCTGGTCCAAGAAAACTCCTCACATATCTCTGCATTCTGGGGTTGGGTAGGTCTCTAATGACCTCAATTTTTCTTTTATCAACCTTTATTCCTTCTACGGAGAGGTGGTGTCCCAGTACGATGCCTTATTGCATCATCATAAATCATTTCTCATTGCTCAGGGACAAATTGTTTTCCTTGCTTCTTTCGAGCACTCTTTCCAAGTTCGTCATTACTTCATCAAAGGTTTCTCCATAGATGATGAATTCATCCATGTATACTTCGACCGCGTCTCCCATCATGTCTAAAAATATGCTAAGCATCGCCCTTTGAAAGGTGGCAGGTGCATTGCACAATCTAAAAGATAATACCCAATAGGCAAACGTTTCCCATGGGCAGGTGAACATTGTCTTATCCTAATCCTCTTCTCCTATTTGGATCTAGTTGTATCCACTGAATCCGTCCAGGAAGGAGAAATACTTCCTCTCGAAGAGTGTATCCAAGACTTGATCAATGAACGGGAGCGAGAAGTGGTCCTTCTTGGTCGCTTTGTTTAATGCTCTGTAGTCCACACAGATTTGCCATTTCCCATTATTTTTAGGGACTACCACTAACGGTGATACCCACTCGCTATTAGAAATTGGATAGATGAATCCGACAGTCAAGAGTTTTTGCAATCCTTCCTTGATAATGTCTTTCATTTCTGAATTCATTATTCTCTGTGGTTTCCTACTTGGAGTTGCTTGATCATCTAGGTATATACAATAGGTATAGATCTCTGGGTCGATACCCTTCATATCTGAGTAATCCCATGCAAATGCATGTTGGTGTCTAACCAGGAGCTCTTCTACTTTCGTCAATTATGTGGGAGTCAACCCACTACTGACATTCAACGTTCTTCCTAGCCTGACGTTTATCTGTTGAACGTGGTGATATTGAGCGTCAACCAACGGTGATCCAGGTGCGGAGATGGATGACTCCCCATGGAGGAACTCCACAATAGCACCATATTCATCTTCTTCTGCCAATTCATCCAACGTCATCACCGACTGGATCATGGATAGCTTAGGATTTTTATGCTCGGTCAACATGGGTTCTCCTACTGAGTTGACAGACTGCGCTGGGGGTGAAATAGTCAACCTTTTAAAATTTCATCCATCGGAGATGGTCATCAGCCCATCCCAACAGCTAATGTAAGCATCATCTATTTCTAGCCATGGCCTTCCCAAGATGAGTGGGTAACCATCCAACCTAGTTTTAGATTGTAAGACTAAAAAGTTGGCTGGGTATTCCCATGCGTTGACTGTCACTATTATGTCTTCCAACATTCCTTTCGATGCCACGGTCGATCGATCGGCCAGCTACAACACTATCGTAGTGGGTTTTAGGTTCATGAGTTGTAGCATCTGCATGGTCTCCTGAGGCATTACGTTGATGGCTGATCCAAGATCGACCAACGTATTGGATAGAAAATGTCCCTTTATTTTTATAGTCAACACTGGGCTGCCCGAGTCTGCATACTTTGGATGGCACATTTTGCCCATCATCAAATCTGCTAGTTTACCCATGACATTGATAGTCTGGGTTGCTCTTTGTCTTGGCTTCCTTAGACACATCTCTCTTATCGCCTTGGTATATATCGAAACATCTCGGATGGCTTGAAATAATGGAATTGTCATGGTGAGGTTCTTCAAGCTAGACAAGATATCGAACTCCGATTGCGTTACTTTCCTATGTTATTGCAACTAGTTGGAAAATGGATCCTTTGCTCTCTCAGGCATTTCTTCTATCACCTCTTCTACAATAGGTGTTTCTCATACCTCTTCCTCCTCTTCTACCAGTGGAGGCATTCCTACTCCTAGCTATCTACCAGACCTAAGTTGAATATGGTACATCGGATACATCTCACCCTCCATGTTGTATTCTAGATGGTTCACCCTATTATTGGGATTTGTCATTGGTTGTACGGGTAGCTGCGTAGGTCTCACTGCTGTCAATGCCAATAAAGTATGTTGGGGGTGAGTTGGTGCTACATTCTATGGAGCCTTATTCCACATAGTGTGGCTTCTCCACTGTTGCCCAGGATATGGATATGGCATCCATGGCTGCTGGTTTAGGAATGCTGCTAGGGGTGCATTGGACCAGGGTGATGGCCCCCACCACCCCATGTTAGGTGGTTGAGGTGGGCCTTGGGGCGTGTATGGTCCTCTCCCATATGACAACATTTTGATTGGCATATTCCCTGCAAGGGGTTGTGGCCAACTCTTCCGATTGCCTATAAAATAGGCATCCGTGCTTTCAGAATCCTCCTGATTACTGGGCAGTTGTGAACATAATAAAGTTTTATGGTTCAACCTAAAAAATACGCATAATATGACTTTGTTATCTGGGCATGCATTATTTGCATGCTTCCCTCTGCATTTTGGACAAAAATAAGCTAATGCTACTTCGTTTTCTTGCTTCTTTTCTCTAACAGCAGTGTATCCATCTGCAATGCTAGAGATGAGAGCATTTTGCTCTTTAAATCTTCCAAAATGTTACGTATTTCTATCTTCGTGACTAAAGCAGTCACTTTCATGGTTCTAGAAGTGGTCTTGCCTCTCCTTCTTGAGTAGTTTCGGCATAGTTTTTGGATATATTCCATAGCATGCTGGTAGACATCACCTCCAGAAATCATGTTAAGAGCCTCCAGTGATTCATTGGTAAGTCCTCTCAAAAAGATGATTTTGAGGGACTTATCAGATAGTTTCATGTGAGGATATCATTGAATATTTAAGTTGAATCTCTCCTAGTATTCCTTGAGAGACTCATCTTCTTTCTATGTCATGCTCATGATCTCTTCTCTGGAGTCTCTTGCTCTCCCGAAATCTTGGTATTGATCTAAAAAGAGCTTCTTCATTTGATCCCAAGTGGCAATGTGTTTGTCTCCCAGACCAATGAACCATCGTAGATCTGCATCATCCAATGTGGAAGGAAATATTTTCAGCTTCTGCGTATTAGATTTGTAGTCCACAGACCTGCATAAGACATCAAAACTAAATAAAAATAGGTCAGGGTCCTTAGTTGGGTATCCTCTGAAGGTAGAAAGGTGAGCAGGGGATATGTTTTTCATTTTGGTATCTCCTACTCCTTCATCAATCAGGAAAATAAATCCAGATGAAACTTCTTCGTTATTAGCCATTTTTTTAGGAAATGCGGTCTCTAGTGTAGTATTTATGGCCTTACAATCATTTAAGACTTTCTAAGTCAAGGCTCTAAGGTTGTCTGGTGTTATCGTCCGATATTCTACAACTTTCCACAATAGGGCTTCCTCTAAGGGTGTCCTATTAAATAGGGGATTTATGATAATTCATTCTTCCCCACGTTGATGGGATGAGGATGCACTTTGCACAAAGTGCGGCTCCTCACTCCAATGGATTGCTGGTGGTGGGTCGAGTGAGTCTAATTCAAATTCAAAATGTTAAACTGACTCAAGTTCTAGTGGATTGGTTTTTATAAACCAACCGTCAGGTCCTCTTCTTCTCGAAGAACTCATACAAGGTCAGATGAAGATTTCCAGGTATTGTAAATAATCTAGTTGAGCTTCCTCGACAACGACACCAAAATGTTGCGGGTGAAATAAGGTTAAGTTATTTCCTAATTTTGTCACATGCCCATGCATTTAATTTATCAACCCAGGGAGCTTTGTAAACTTGTGAAGGGTCTTGAACAAGATTGCTTACAATACTACTAGAGATGAGT
The DNA here is from genome assembly GCA_028583015.1 of Wollemia nobilis. NCBI lineage: Eukaryota > Viridiplantae > Streptophyta > Pinopsida > Araucariales > Araucariaceae > Wollemia > Wollemia nobilis. The sequence goes on from JAQPPZ010002297.1 coordinate 2,286,593, forward strand.
CTGCTAGTTCTACTATTGGGGGGTGTTTCAACTATCGTCAATCATTCATACACTCAATACTTTATGTAAAAACAATTAAATCTACAGAAAGGAAATATTCACGCATTCCTAGAAATAAACCTATTGCAATACTAGAAATAACAATGCGATAAACAATATTATAAAAGTGGTAAACTAATATAGAAAAACATAGGAAAAATAGGGGAAGAAATACTAGCTTGGAGTGGACCCAGGCTCCAGTAGCTTCCTCCCAGTTGAACATGCACTTAGAAACTCTTAGAACTGTATTATAATTATCAAAGTATTACAATGCTTCTTCTGTATATCTCTCTACATTTACTATCAAAATATTCTATATCTCCTTAGAGAGGTCTACGTGTGTTTATATAGCACACCCGTAGATCTTCTGTTACAAAGAAGTTATAATAGTCGATTCATTCTAGACTAAACTAAGACAGTCTGGTAAATGTGATTGACGTCTACTAAAATTGACATTCATTTCTAATGGTGACATGTTAACTGATTGCTTTGTGCTTCACTTGGCATTGGTAGGATGTTCTCATATGTTGGTTCAATCCCCAATTTAACTCTACATGACGTAGAGTTGTAACTGCACCAGTCTCTATTGTCCACGTCATGCTTGTTTGGTTAACGAGCGAAGAACAGGGGTGCCTTCCCTATGAAAAAGGTGTCTAAGTATATCGAGCACCTTATCTATGTGGAAGGTGCCTTACTACCGTTGGCACCTTCCTGGAGGAGGAAAGTGCTTATCTTCTATTGGTGCCTTCCTATCAGAGGAAGGTGCTTGCCTTCTAGTGGTGCCTTCCTTATGAGAGGAAGGTGCTTGCCTTCTAGTGGTGCCTTCCTATCGGCACCTTCCTTATGAGAGGAAGGTGCTTGCCTTCTAGTGGCACCTTCCTTATGAGAGGAAGGCACTTGCCTTCTAGTGGCTCCTTCCTGTCGATGCCTTCCTGTGAGAGGAAGGTGCTTCTTTTCCTTTGGCGCCTTCCTGGAATAGGAAGGCACTGGCCTTCTATTGGCATCTTCCTGGGAGAGGAAGGTGCTTGTATTTCTTTGGTGCCTTCCTATAAGATGAAGGCGCCTATCTTCTCTGCGTTGATTATGAAAGAAACAAAGTGCCAGGTCCATGAAAAGACCTCGACTGATCCAAATATGACTAAATCAATTACAATTCCACAAAAACACATTGAAAACATAGGAATTAGATAACATGCATAATTTCATAAAATAATTATATAATCATTCATAAACATATGCAATCCTTATTATACAACCGCATAATAATCAAGAAAATGTATACAAAATATGAGCATTTCTAATGCTCATCACCCCTATATTCTCAAGTTGGGGAAGGGTCTTTTAGCCATAGAGCGTAAGACATACTTCACTCTTCTAAATATATATAGAAAGGTTTTTTCTTAGCCATATAAAGATATACCTGGTCTATATCCAAACTTAGTTGTCCATAATCTAACACTGAATCTAGAAGTTAAACCAGTCAAGCAAAAACTCTAAAAGTTACATCCAATAATTACTCTTATGATAAAGGAACAATAATTATTGGAATGCAGGATTCATCCAACCTATTGATTATATTGACTATGTTTTAAACATGGTACCTATTAGAAAACCAAATGGTGGGGTGTGCATATGCATTAATTTTTGTGATATTAATAAAACAATCCCCAAGGATGAATTTCCCCTCCCAAAAATTGATACACTGGTAGATGCAACTATAGGCCACAAAATGCTCTACCTCATGGATGGCTTCTCAGGATACAATCAAATTTGATTCAATCCTAAATATTAGGTGAAAATAAACTTTACTAAACCATGGGGGATCTTTTGCTATAAGGTCATGCCATTTGGCTTAAAGAATGTGGGTGCTACCTATTAGAAGCTAATGACGTATATTGTTTATGACTACATGCATAGGATCATCGAAGATTATGTTGATGATATTTTGGATAAATATTTATTACATCAGTTCTAGAAAAGATCTTTGATCACCTCTTCAAACACAATGTATGCTTAAATCCTAAAAAGTGTGCTTTTGGTGTGACATCCGATAAGCTTTTGAAGAACACAAGCTTATACTGAGAGGGGGGTGAACAATATAATACCACTTTTTACTTTCTTTACCAATCAATATTATGCAATGTATAGATAGCAATATCAACAATAGTAATCAAAGTAATGCATAAATCACCACACACAATAGAGACCCCAATTTAATGTGATTCACCCAATGTGGGCTACTCCACGGAGAAAATATTTTACTAAAATTTTATTAATCAATATCTTGGGAATCCTTTCCCTATTACAATTTTTATGGATCTTTGTCCAAAGGAGACACCAATCCCCTAATCCAGATTTTGGGTATCTATCCATAGGAGAACTCCTTTCTCCTTAGATCTCACTAGTGATATTCTAGAAGAACAACTGCCCCCACTACTTTGGCTAATGGATCTATATCCACTGAAGACACCTGTACTCACTACCCTAGCTAATGGATATCTATCCACTAGAGACTATCATTATCTATAATTTGTCACCTTCGAATATCTATCTCAAATCTATACTAAACACAATCCTTAGGTCTAGCATAAATCTTCTCAATCTCTATATTTGGTCTGGCACAAATCTATCCTCAAATATGCACCAAAATCTATCCTCAAATCTGCCTAAACACAATCCTTTGGTCTAGCACAAATCTATCCTTAATATCTATCCTCTGATCTACACTAAACATAGTCCTTTGGTCTAGCACAAATATATCCTCAATTTCCATTCTAAAGCCTTAACACAAATTTTGAATTAATCTCAAATCAACTCTGCTAGATCTACCCCAAACCTTAAATCAAGGTTTGAAAAAATCAATCAATCAACTTTGCTCACAAGTCTTCTCAAATAATTATCTCAAACTTGCCTTGTAAGCTTCCACAAAATATCACACTAATCTGTCCACAAGTTCTCTCTAGAACTTGTCCAATATTCTCAATAATTCTTCACCAAGACTTGTATCAATCTTCTCAATAAGTCCTCACTAGAACTTATCCAATATGCTCAACAAGTCTTCTCCAAGAATTGTCTCAATCTTCTCAATAAGTCCTTACTAGAACTTATCCAATCTGCTCTCAATATCTATTCTCAAATTGTATTGTAAGCTTCCATAAAAGCTCACATAGATTTCTCCACAAGTCTTCTCAAGACTTACCTCAAATCTACTCAACAAATCCACACTATAACTTGTTTAATCTCATAGAAACTTAAAGAGAATTTTTAGAGACTAAATATGCTTCACATTCATCACAATGCTCAATCACTCTTTTAGAAACATATAGAGAATTGTTAGAGACTCAATATGATTCACATTCACCTTAATGCTCAATCACTTTCACTCACTCTTTTAGAAACATTTAGAGAATTTTTAGAGAATCAATATGCTTCACACTCACAAAATCTAAATCACTTTCTCAACTCAATTTAGAATATAGAACAATTTGTTTCATAGAACTTGGACAATCACTTCAACACATCCACTTGACTAAGCTCAACCAAATCTACTCAACCAATCACTCAATGAATTAATCTTTGCTTACAAACCCTAGTCCAAGCATATGAACACTCACTCAAATGTTTCCAATAATGCTTATCAACCAATCTCACATAAAAATTATACTCATGATCTTTGCAAACCCTTGTTCAAGTTCACTCAACTTAATCACTTCGACAACAATGCTTATAAAACAAAGTTTTATCAACTATTTATTCCAAAAAACCTTGAGGCATTAATTCAAAGTACACTAAACAATGCTTACCAAACAATCCTTTTCACTCCAAATTTACATTCACAAAATTCAAAAATCACTCACTAGGAAGATGTGCCCATACCTTTTGTTTGATGTAGAAGTGCCCTTTGGAAAACCTATCTAAATCACAATTTTCTTCTCTCCAATTTCAATGGTTAGATGAGAAAATCTCACTCTCAACACTTCCTAAAATATTCCTTAGACACAAAAATAATAAAAGCTCAATTATACCTTATTGCTCCCTTTTGAAAATAACATCCATCAAATCATACATGAAAATTAATCACTTTGATACACCTTATAAACTCCAACTTAAAATAATATCCAACATAACAAAACCTCAAACTATCTTCCTAAATACCCTTATTTCCTTTTCAACTGCTAAAGAAAATAACATCAAACTATATTTTGCATCAACCTTATAACTCCCCAAAAACCTTATGAACCAAATAAAATATGCAAAAATTAATTTTTAATACCTCAACTAGATCCTCCAAAAATTTTGGTGCTCAACCTTTAATGCATATCTTTTTAATCACCCAAAAGGGTTTCGGTGTGATTCAAACCGCCATCTCCCCAAGCACCAAGCACCTTAGCACTTTGGAGCCAACCACGTGGGCTAGAAGCGTCCACGTGAAGGAAGGTGAACTTCCTTCCCTTTCAACCTTACTCTGCTATGTTTTTCAACACAAAACAAAATATGATCCTCTATGAGGATTCGATCCTACACATATCACTGCCCTCACATATTGCTACCATCGCAATTGCCAACTATGCTACCATCGGTTGGTGACCAAGGTTCCCTCCTTGGTGGGTAAAATAATATCACCTCCTCTAAGAACTTTTTAAAATTTAAAAACTCTTCTTTGCACACCATGATTCGCATGAACTCGCATAGCATATGATTTAATTCGAAAGCATTGGGGATTTTGGTAAGGTGGGTAATCCCCCTTTTATATATATATGGTAAATGTGCTTCCCACGTAGGTGCTAGAAATTCAAATTCGAAATTAGAATTAAATTTAATAACCCACCTTAGGGTTAGTTAAAAATTAATATAAATTAACTTATAACTAATATTTAAATTAATTAATAATTAATTTAAATAACTTAAGTAAATTAAATTATAAATTAATTTATAATAAAAATTATATTAACTAATTTATAAATAATTTAAAACTTCCCTTTATAATATAATAAAAAATATTATAATATTATTCACTTGGGCTTCTTCTTTTGCACTTTGGACCACTTCTGACTTCCAAAAACCGGGTCTTGATCAATTGAAACTAGAGAACCTAAAATTGATGATGCTCAGTGAAACTACCACTGACTGGTGCTAAAATCCTGACATCAATGATCACTCACTCTTGAAATCAATGAAAACTTATCTACTCAAAATGTCCAACAAATTTTAGATCTTATTGTATCTAAATAGGGCATCGAATTTGTCCCCAAAAATATTGAAGCATCTTTGTAACTTGTAGGGGAAGATACAAACCATCTATTGTTTCATATTATAACTATCAAACAAGTATTGATCATTCAATAATCTTCTCTAGAAGGGGATGAATTTCCATTCAGATAAATATTGCTAAGAGGCCTTCAAAGATATCAAGCAATACTTGTCTTCCACACTAGTATTGTCTCCTTTGAGACCTGGTACATCTTTCTTGCTATACATCTTGGCCATTGACTTTACCTTAGGGGCCATGTTGGCCTAAAATAATGAGGTAAATAAGGATCAGGTCATTTATTACATTAGTCTCACCATGGTCTTGTATGAAATAAAGTATACTTATGTTGAGAAAATCTGCTTAGCAGTGGTTTTTACCACCAAGAAGCTCCATTACTACATGATTAATCAAATAATGTATGTCATATCTAAAGATAACCCTTTGCGATACATGATGATTCAAACTTATCATAACAATCATACCTCAATGTGGATATTGCTTTTGATGGATTTTGACCTATAATTTAATGGATAAAAGTCTATCAAAGGTTAGGTCATCAAAGATAAACTAGTAGAAGTGCCTCTTCATGATGATAAACCTATTACAATTGAGCTACCCAACAATATAATTTTCACATTATCTAGCTCAAAAGAATAAGAATAACGAGAGCATAAATAAAATATCATGTTGTTCTTCAATGGTTCTAAATGCAAGCAAGGGGGTGGTGCATGAATCATGTTTTTCACATTGCAAGGGGATCATATGCCCCTTTCATTCAAACTCTATTTTCCATGCACCAACAACAATGTTGAATATAAAACCCTCCTTTTGGATCTTCAATCTCACCATGAATGTTAAGAGATAAAATATTTGGTGACTCCTTGCTCATAGTCAATCAAGTAAAATATATCTATCAATGTAAATGCTTAGTATTGAAATCATTTAAAACCATTATGGACAAGTTGCTTGTAATGTTTGAATTGTATGACATTAAAATTATCCCTCGATCCTCCAATCATTTTACAGAGACAATGAATTCCTTGGGATCCTTATTTTTACAAAATCCATTAGATGATGTCAGCACTATTCATGTAAAAATGCTCTCGCAATCCATGATTTTAGGAGATATTGCTACAAAAGAACAAAATATCCACATGGTACAAATTAAAACATACCAATATTGGTTCTTTCAAATTAAAGACTTCTTGAAACTTGTTTCCTAGGCATCCTTAATACCATAGGGCCTTCATGATAATGTCACAATAATTTATCTTAAGGTTCTATCTCAATTGGTATTCTTGTGAGGTGCTACCAGAGAGGAGCAAGTTGTTTATTTAATTCAAGCTAAGAAATATCAAGACTAGTTCTCCTAGATCAAATATTTCTTGAAGCTTAGTAGCCCTCCTACATGCTTTTTGCATGTCGCCAAATGAACATTCAAGAAAAAAGTGACTAAATATGTCTTGTTAGGAGATATACTATACCATCAAAGTTATGATGGTGTCCTTCAATTTATAGAACACCAAAAGTCTACTTGGGCGATTTTGCAATCTAATGACGATACATGTGGTGGATATTTTAGTGGCATGGCCATTGTAAAGCACATCCTCTATATGGGCTATTACTGGCCTATGATGGAGTATGATTATTATGCTTATATCAAAAGGTACATTAAATATAAAAATGTACTTCACAAAGTGGGTTGAAGAAATCCCACTTACCACTATGATAGGTGCATGCATTACAAAGCTCTTACTTCATAATATCATATGTTATTTTGGTATCAAATCCAAAATAATCTCAAATAATGGGTCATCATTCAAAAATAAGGATGTTCAAGATTTGTGAAACAAGTATCATATCTAGTATAGTTTTTGACTCCTTATTATCTATAGACTAGCAAGTAATTTGAGGTATCAAAAAAAATAATTATCACCATCCTAAAGAAAACAATCAATAATCATCACAAGGATTGGCATATTCAACTACCTCTAGCACTCTGGGCTTACATGATGAGAATTCAAACACCAATAAGGGCAACTCCATGTTCGCTAGTATATGGCACTAAGGCAATTATGCACTTGGAAATTGAAATACCCTCATTATGCATCTCACTACAAGAGTTCGTTACTGATGATGTTGCATGATAGACTCACCTTGATCAACTTACGCTTCTTGATGAAAGATGAATTAATTCTCTTAAGCATATTCATGTTTATCAAGATCATACTAAGTGATCCTATGATACAAAGGATCATCTATGAGAATTCCAAGTTGGTGATCTTGTGCTTAAAGAGAATCAACAGAACTCTAACTTACCTAGATATATGCACGACAAATTCACCACAAACTAGTTAGGCCCATTCATAATAAAGCAGAAAGTGGGATCGGGAACATATCAGTTAGCTTCATTTGAGGGTGATGAGGAGATTGAGCCCCTTAATAATCTCCACCTGCAATATTTTATGCATAAAAAAATAAATAACAAGAAAAACAAAAAAACAAGTCACAAAAATACAACATTACCATTGCATTGCATATTTCACATCATCATTGCATTGTATATTACCATTTATTGCACCATGAATTTAGATGTATTCATTTTTTTTGTATTCCACATTTTTTAGCTACACTTATCATCATATTGCATTAGGCATTTGTATCATTGCACGTGTATTAGTATTTTCTTGTAAGCCCTAAGAATAACACCACATTTGTATGACTATCACTTGTCTAGATCAAGATTTTTCTCTTATCATCGCTTACACCTTTCCTTGTGATATTTTAATTATCAAGTGGTCCATGTAAGATAGGATAGATACCATATAACCATTAGTAATTACGTTCATATGGCCACTAACTACTTTACGCACGCCTCTTAATTTTTAAAAATTCATAAGAAAAGCACCCATATCATTGTTCATTCCCATACACATTCCATTTTCTTGATGTTTGTTGCACTTTCTCCTACTTTTCATCTAAGTATTTATCATAGTGTGTCTAATAAGGTCATTCAGCCATTCCTAGTTTTCTTTTAGATTTTGTAGAATGCCATATTTATTTTTGGGTAGGGTCTTGATTTGATTGTGCCTTGCTTATCTCAAAATACCAACATAATTTCACACTCTTAAAACTGATTTCTAAATAGAGAAAATATGAAATTACAAAGTCTTACCTCAAAAGTGAGAAATTTCTCTTGACCTCTTATCATGTGCATGGTCTAGAAATCTGAGAATTGACAAAAGGACACGCTCTACCTTCCACCCCCCAAAACAATCCCCTTGCTCCTCTCCAAAACAAGCAAGTTCCTACAAAAAAACAATGTAATACCTTGCTCTTCAATTCAAGGAAGGCCATTAAAAAAAAATCCCTTTTGCTTCTTTCTAAAATGAGCAAAATCCTTAAAAATAAATAAAATCCCTTGCTCTTCTTCAAAATGAGCAAGTATCCAAGAAAAAAATAAAAAAAAAAAGAAAAGAGCTTAAATTTCTAGAATTCTTAGTTTTTCAAAAACCATGGGGTAATCTCCATCACCGGTGATGGGCTATATATTTTGGATGGGTAGTGGAGTAACTTTATGCATGGTGACACATCTATCACATTAGTGATCTTATTTTGTATAAACCAATGTTAGCTTGTGGATGAGCTAGCTTTTGATGGCTTGCATTACCAAGTAGTTGAGTCCAACCAAGTACAAAGTTAGAGTAATGAACTTCACTATGCACACATAGGGATATTGAATATCTTGGTCTTCCTAGTAGATTCTTATCTTTCAAGTTCTTGCATGGTCAATATACAACTTTTTATTGGTTAGCTAGGGTTTTGAAGTCTCTTTAAAGTCTTATTGTTCCTTTGGGACCTCTCGGTAGTTATCATCCATTACATTCACACATTGTTATTTCACATTTTATTGTCATACATTCATACTATTCAAATATACATTCATACTATTTAAATCATCAAATGTCATTAGTACATCACATACTTATATAGGTCTATGTACAAATAAATCATCTCTAGGCATCCATATAACATATAAGAATAATCATATCTACAAGTCTAGACATACATCCATAATCATCCATCATTTCATAATAATCATCACATAAAAGCATACACAATAAACACAAAATATGCATCAATAAACATCATATCATATATATATCAAAATCATAAGTACATCATGGTACAAAAATACCTATAGGCTACAATGATAATGGATCCTCGAAACACATATCCAAAAATTTAAGCTAGTATAGAGAGGTGTCATCCTGTGGCTAGCCTCACACCATTGCTTCCACCACTCTCCTCACTGCCTTTAGCATCATATTTATGTATTTTATTGGATCCACTAGCTCCTAATATTCATGAGATATCTATCACTATGAATCATGGTATAGGTAGTCTCATGGATGGATCTCGTGAGGCTCCACTACATAAAATCCAATGGTATTGAGATGAGGAAGCTCATGAGGGAAGAATACCTCCAAACTGGTCTATCATATCCTTTAGTCACCCACATACTTACTGTCTACCTGGTACCACTAGAGGTATCTCGCTACCTTGGCTTGTATTTGTGCGTTCTCTACCCTAGTATAGAAACCTCATCTGTAGGCTACCCTTCTACTGATGGCTAGCCTTGCTCGGCTGCCTAACCCCACCACCTAAGTTTGCAAAGCATCTCATTCTACCATCACTATCCTCAACTCATATTTCAAACTCATCACCTAATCCTGCAATGTGTCCCTCTTGTTAGAGAATATATTACATTATTGGGTACATATCAATGTACCACCTTTGGTACATTACTAGAGTAGGAGTTTACTTTAGAGTAAAGTTAAGTAGTTACTTCAACATGTAATAAATGCACAAGTGTTAGAATGTGCAATGATGTAAATGTGCATGTAGTCCACATGTACATAAGTCATAGGATAGAGTCAAAGGTAGAGTAAGGGCCAAGGAACCTATCTTCCTATATAAAGGCCTTATAGTGAGTGAAATAGAGGGGGGAGATAATATAGAGAGTGCATAGTATAGATTAGTAGTGTGATACAATGTAGTTCCTTTCATATCAGTTTATGGAGTGTTCATGTCCTCCATTATACTGCATTGTACTATTTTTGTGAGCATTCATTAATGGCATATTTATGAGTTATTGCAGAAGTTTATCTCCTTATTTTCCTGCATATTATAGTGCCATTATCATATAGATATCATAGCTTGCTTATCTTGCATCTTGTGGTTGCATTTCCTATATCATATACTCATCAAAAGCTAACAGTGGTATCAGAGCACATGGTAGATCAATAGGAAATAGGGAGAGCCACAAAGAGAGATTGAGAGAAATCCAAAAATCTCATTTACAAAATTTTTGAGATTACATTTGGCTAGAGTCTTTCCACAAGGTTGCAAAAAACTCGTGAAGACTAGGACTCAACATGGATTCCACTAGATTGACAAATCAACTAGTGAAGATTCATCATCTCTAGATTTAGAGTTTCTTCCATTACAGTCCTAATATTTTGTTGCAGGAAAAATGAGATTCAAAGTGAGTTGGGAAGCTTCCTACAAAAGAGCTAGGAAGAATATCTTCTTTAGAATCAATCCAGCACTAGAAGCAACAAATAGAAGAATGAAGATTTGGAGGCCTGAAGAAAAGGTCCCATTACTAGAGATTGTAGACCTACAGAGTGTAGAAGGAGAAAAGGCCATAGAAGCCTTGTTACAGATTTGAGGGAGAGAAGAAGACTCCAGTGAAGAGTCTTGGTGAAGATAGGAGATTGGTGATCTCCAATGTAGATTGAAGACTTCACCCTGAAGAAGTTGAAGAGACCCTTAGAAGGTCCAGTTAAAGAACTCCCAATTCTGGAATATTGGAGGTTGGTGACCTCCATTGAAGATTGAAACCTGTAGATTGTAGAAGAAAAGGCCATAGTAGCCTTATTACTGATTCAAGAGACTCCAGAGAAGATTCCAAAAGAATATTGGAGGTTAGTGATCTCCATTAAAGATTATAGATTGTAGAGTAGAGAAGGACTAGAAAAAGTTCTATTCTTGAAGTAGTAGAATTCAGATATCCAAGAAGAAGATCTCATTGCCAACACTTCCACAATAGAAGGTTGAAGGAAAGGTCTCATTGGGAAGACTAGAGAAGCTACAAGAGTGAAGACCCTAGAGAAGAGGTCTCAAGGAGAAATAAGGAGAAGGCTTGGTGAGCCTCATTGAAGGAGATTCAAAGAAGGCCATTAAAGGAGTTCCTAGGAGAACTCATTGGAGAAATTTACCACCAAGGAGAAGTTCCTGATAAAGGAAGAACTTGGGATAATTATTGCCATCCGACAACAAGCCCAAAGGAGAAGGATTTGGTAAGAAGTTTACCAAATTTTGGAGGAGATTGGTGAAGACCTCAAGACTTTCAGATTCTTGAGAAGAAGGCCTTGATTGAAGTCAAAAATTGACAAGGAGGTTGAAGGAGAAAGGAGCCAAACAATACTACCAAATCCAAGAGATTTGAAGATTACCTTTGAAGGCTAGAAGGCTCATTCGGAGAAAGGAGATCTATTGGTTTCTACAGTAGAATATTAAAGGGTTCTTGAAGGAAAACTCAACTATGATTTGGGGGAAGTTCCCTACCAAATTTTTGAGTTTCAAGGATAACATTTCAGTGCAAAAATTGATTACGAAAGGGTAGCAATTAGGACAACATTACTAGTTGTAGAACTTCAGATTTACAGAGAGCATCCTGAAGGAGAATCGAAACCACCACACTATAGTTTCAAGCAGCAAGATAGAGGAGTTACTAAGCTATGAATTGGTGAGTTGAGGAGCTGTTTAGGACAACCAAGAATAGTTGCAAGTTCATCTAGTTAAAGGTAACAATAAGGTGAATCTAATCACCTAGCAATCCTTCATCTTTAGAGATCTTAAAGGTAAGAAACTTAGGTGCAAAGGGTTCATTTTATGAACACTTATATTCAGTTCATTATTTAGTTTCATTGAGCACCTTATTAGAATTTAAAAGTTGCAAGGAGGAAGGTTGCATTTTAGTCTTCAAAGGGAGTGTAGAAGATAGTTTCTTTTAAGGTTTATACCTGCACATTAAAATAGGAGTTAGATATATTTTGAAAGAAAGAAAAATATCATCTTCCTATTATCTAGTTACAACAAAGAAGACTACATTAAGTTCAAAATATTATAGTGCATTTAGGAGCAATTACTAGTGCATGATTTAAGGTTCATTTGAAGGAGTAATAAGGTGAGATCAATATTGCACTATACTAGTTGTTCTTAAAGAGTTTTAAGGTGCACTAAGTATTTTAAGTTGTAGTGAAAATTAAGTGCATATTTCAAATTACTTTGAGGGTTCATTTACAGGAGCAATAAGGTGAAATTATTATTATCCTTAAGTGCATTGAGTTAGAGATATTATTGGTACATTAAGGATTGATTGCACTATTCTAGTTATTCATTAAACTAGTTACTCTCAAAGGATTATTATGTGCATTGATTGTTAAGTTAAGGTTAAGATCAAGAGCACAAAACCTGCATACTATCAAAGTGTCTAGAGACACTATTTGGTGCACAAAACCAACAACTTATTATGGCCTAGAGAAGCCACCTTACAAGGTTATATTCCTCCAAGGTGTGGAGAAGAAAGTCACCATCAAAACCAGTGAAGAGAGCTACAAAATGAGACTAGGAGAGTCTCAGGTTTTAGGTGCAAATAAGGAGGTATTATAGGTTGTTATTCAAGCACCAAACTTATCTTCTATTACATCAAAGGAAGACAAAATATAAGTGTCTTAAGGACACTCTATGTAGCCTATCATTCTATCTACAAGTAGCCACCATTAGCACTAGCAAAAGTGCTTGAAGAGGAGCCATTACAAAGGGGCTCAACATCCATCATTAGTAGAGGGAAAGCACACTCAAAAGTGCTTAGAGAAGAGTCATTCCAAAAGAGCTCAACATCTAAAATCAACACTACCAAGGTGCTTGAAAAAGGAGCCATCCTAGAGGGGCTCAACATCCATCATTTACAAAGGATAAGCACTAGCAAAAGTGCTTAAGAAATGAGCCATCCGAAGGACTCGATATCCATCGATTGGTGCTTGAGTGGAGAGCCACTCATAAGACTTGAAAGATAGCCCATTAAGGTGTTAGAAGACACCATCATCCAACACATAAGGTGATGACAACCTACAATGAACAAGGGCTATGTAAGGTGAAAATCATCTATTGCACCAAGGATAGCATATTACAGCAAAGTGAAAGGTGAAAGCAAGGTGTATTACCAAGGGTCCAACTCGAACATATCACCAATCGAGATGCATATCGATAGCCACCATAGAACCTCCATTACAATGCTTGAGAACTTCCTTAGCTAGAGCCATCCTCACAAGCATCATCGAGCGCTTGGAAAGAAAGTATTTTTAGACAAGAATACAAAGGGCATTCATTGGTAGAAGATATACAAAGGGAAAGAGATGTTGGTGAGTCTTCCATGCAAAAGAATAGAGTGCCACTTGGCACATTCACCTAAGGTGCCCATATATTCCCTAACGTACGTTCAATGCTCAAAGGAAGGTAACATCCACTGATTGAGTGTTAATAATATCATTTGGGGGTTACAAAGCATAATAATTATAGCTCTTCGATCAAGGGAGAAATGAGCATTGGAGACACCTGAACCCAACGCCCATCAAGGAACGTAACCACCAACAATGCATACACCACATGGTCGATGCATCAAGAAGGACATAGAGCCTATTAAAAATGCTCACATAGAAGAGAAATGCTTATGCCACTTGGTGCCTATGTCAAGAATGTAGAAGCATACTTATAGGTGCCCAAATTAGAGTGTGGAGGCATATTTTTCAGCCAACATTAAGTAAGGGAGGAATTAAGGTATGATTGAGAGCATATTCAAGGTGCAAGGCATGAATTCAAGGAGTCAAAGGAGCATTAAACACACTACCACTATCATACGTCCACCATCAAGGAAGTACAATGCCCATTTCTCAAGGAAATACAACATTATAAGGTAAGGTTCTACATTGATTAACATTGCTTTCATTAAAGGAGTAATAAGGGGTATATCATAAGGTTGAGTTTATTTATCATTTATATTGGAGAAACAATCAACCTTAATACATTTGAAAGCAAATCAAAGGAGCTCATATCCATAGTATTTCAAATCACTTTAGTGAAATATTTGCAAATTAAACACCATAGGAGATATAAGGGTTTCTACTTGGAAAATCAATATTATTATTGCAAATATTATTAATTTCTAATATTCCAAAATTAGGGAGTTATAAGGTATACTACATCAAACATAGATTATTGGAATTTAGAAATATTAAACTATTGGATATTAAGGGGTATAAAAAGAAGTTCATTATTTACTTAAAGGAGTTGGAATTATTTACTTACACTTGTCTCATACTCATACTAAAGGAGACAAAAGAAATCCAACCATAGAGAACTTCAAATTGATAAGTGCATAGTTCATTAGGAGAGATAAGGTGAAATAAGAGTTGATTATTGTCATTTACAAAACATTACAAAATCAACTCAAAAGGTGAACTATTACCAATATTAGAATATATTCTAATCACTAGGGAGACATAAGGATCCTACAAAACCTAAGTCTTAGAAAGGTTTTATCAAAGTAATTCATATACTCTAGACTAGGGAGTTATAAGGTAGTCTACAAGGACCATCATGACAACAAACAAATTCTTCCTTACAGAATCCCAACTACTTAAAGGTCCAAATTACTCCTCATGGAAAAACAAAGTGAGGGCAATTTTGATAGTTGAAAAGCTTTGGAAAATTATCAAAGGAACAACAACTAAACCTACTGAAGATGATACAGAGATTCAAAAGTTTGAATAAAGTGATGCAAAAGCATTAATGATAATAAATTTTGCCATTACATATGAAATACAACCTCACATTAGTTCAATAGGAACATCTACAGAAGCTTGGAAAACCTTATCCAAAATATTTGAAGGGAAGAATAAAGCCACTATCTTAAATCTTCAAACTTAGTTACATTCATTGAAAATGAATAGTGGTGAAAGTATAGAACTATTCCTAAGGAAGGTAGCAGATATAAATGGAAAATTATTAACCTTAGGAGAAAATATTGAAGATAAGTTTCTAGTTCAAGTAACTATGAGAGCTCTTCCAGATAGCTACAAGCATTTGGTTACATCTTTACAAATCCTAAGTAAAGATACATATTTTGATGAGTTAGTCAATATTCTTCAAGAATATGAGGTGGAAAATACAATTAAATATGAAATGACTAACAATGCATTAGTTTCAAAAGATAATCCATAGGGAAACATTGCTTCATCCTCAAAAGGACGAAGACCATGGAATAACAAATATTGTCATGTGTGCAGGAGAAAGGGACATAACACTAATTATTGTAGATTCAATCCTAGAAACTAGAATTAGGGAAATCAGACTAACTATGAGAGTCAATAGAATAGGGCATTCCAACCAAGGCAATATCAAACTCAAAATAATCCTCATCAGCAATAATTTTAGCATCCATACAATTACCCTCAATTGGAATATCGAGAAGGAAATCAGAAAGGACATCTAGCTCAAAGGATTCAAGAAATTAAAGAACTGGAAGAACCAACAGATGAACATGAAGTTAAAGCTCTCACAACAAAGATAGCATTTTATGAAGATACTAACTACTTGCTTGAACATGATATAAAAAGCAGAGAAAGAGAACTCAAATTCCAGAACCAGATCAAAGATCCATATTGAAGACTAAAGTCTTCAATACCCAAATAATGTAATACAAGGGGGTGTTAGAGAATATATTACATTATTGGGTACATATCAATGTACCACCTTTGGTACATTACTAGAGTAGGAGTTTACTTTAGAGTAAAGTTAAGTAGTTACTTCAACATGTAATAAATGCACAAGTGTTAGAATGTGCAATGATGTAAATGTGCATGTAGTCCACATGTACATAAGTCATAGGATAGAGTCAAAGGTAGAGTAAGGGCCAAGGAACCTATATTCCTATATAAAGGCCTTATAGTGAGTGAAACCAAGGGGGAGATAATATAGAGAGTGCATAGTATAGTTTAGTAGTGTGATACAATGTAGTTCCTTTTATATTAGTTTATGGAGTGTTCATGTCCTCCATTATACTACATTGTACTATTTTTGTGAGCATTTATTAATGGCATATTTATGAGTTATTGCAGAAGTTTATCTCCTTATTTTCCTGCATATTATAGTGCCATTATCATATAGATATCATAGCTTGCTTATCTTGCATCTTGTGGTTGCATTTCCTATATCATATACTCATCAAAAGCTAACATCTCTCCTCTACCCAACTTTTCCCTCTCTGTCGATTTGTGTCTCACTAGCTCTATGCTATAGAATGGGTTGTGTCTTGATACATTAGCTATCCTTGGATAATCTAGAACTACTCGCTTAGAGTAGCAATCTACTCTTGTGGATCATTGGAATATAGCCCCTTTCCCCTATCCCTCTCCTCACTCCTTGTAGGGGTCTCCTCATCCACTCAGTGATTCACACATAATTGAGATAGGTAACCTACTACCTTAGTGTATTTTCTAGTGCCTCCCCTATTACCTCAACATCCCCTCTAATCGTGGTATCTCTCTATACCTATCAGGCTACGAACCAAGTATCATACTTAGGTGTGGTACTTGTATCCTCTATATTTGAGTCTTCTAGGGCCTCGTAGGCCTCCTTACTCATAGGCCCTAGTCAGGGCAATGCTAGTTAAGTCTTTATAGTCATATACTTGTAGATCAATAGATGCTCAAGTGCATATTGTCACCCACCAAGTTGACGAGTCACTTGTGAGTGCTAAAAGTACTCACCGTCTATCCTATATTACCCTATCAACCATTTGCCTCATCTCACGCACCTAAATTGCTCATTTATATTTATCCAGGTTGGTGCTACCTTCCATGGTCTCCATATCACTTGGCCTAGCTACAATCCAGTCCAATATTCTATGTAATACTCTAGGTCACCCTACCAAGGGCGACTCCTACCCTGCTCTTGCTCATGTATCCATCACATGGCATAGAGAATCTCCCTATTTACCATATCCCTCCATGCAACCCATGGTAGCCCATGTGGTTGATAAAAAATTAAGTGATCCCATCCCCAAACCTATAGGAGGATGTTGCATCCTAGGCCCTATCGGCCTCTCTCGAATCTTGTATAAATCTTTGTAGAGCTATGATAATAAATTGGGATCCCATACCATTATATATGGTTGCTTCACCAAGTCATATACAAGGCCCAAAAAGTTCCAAGGGAACCTTCTACTAGAATAGTAAGGGAAAACGAAATAAAACATGAGTGTAATCAACACTACTTATCTGTATGTCAATAGCTT
Organism: Wollemia nobilis; assembly: GCA_028583015.1. Classification (NCBI taxonomy): domain Eukaryota; kingdom Viridiplantae; phylum Streptophyta; class Pinopsida; order Araucariales; family Araucariaceae; genus Wollemia; species Wollemia nobilis. Next base: position 2,304,307 of record JAQPPZ010002297.1, read on the forward strand.
GGTGTGGTACCCAACCTCAATGCAGATGTTATCATTATCAATGTCACAATCTACCATTCTCCACTACTCTTCATAGATTCATCACAATGCTATATCCCTATGAGCAATCATAGTAGTGTAGATAGATGCTCCCTAAATAAAACACTGTAAGATATGGTAGATTTCCTCTAGAGTGAAAATGATCTCACCGGTTAGCATAGTAAAAGTGTTGGTCTACAGGTTCTATCTATCTATTAGTGTTGTTAGGTAGGCTTGATTGACATGTACGAACTCTAATTGAGCAATGTGTAGAAGGCCCAAGGCATTTAACAACTTCTTGTCATTCTCTACCTCCAACATGGTAGAACGATCCTCCTTATAATGGTTTGGAAAGCGATCCTAGGATATAATAAGCTAATAAAAATAAAAATAAAGACACTCGATCAAAATTCAAAATTAAAAAATACTAACCAAATGAAACCATCTTGGGTCGATATGGTCTCAAAATGGCACTTATTCAAAATTATCTAGGCTAACAATCTAATTCTTGTTAAGCGCCTCATTGCTATCATAAATTTTACATCTCATCCATCAAATTGTTACTTAAGGAGGTAGTCCATAACTACAAAATTTACATTTCAAAATCAATTCAACAATCAAACACTCAAAAATGGAAATTGCATTTGTTCAAGAATCATTTCCAAAGACTATCATAAGCCCTTTTTATTGGGAAAAACAACAAGCAAAATTTAAATAAAAAAAACACCTGGTATACCTAAAACTTGAAGAGTAGACTCAAGCTTATCTATCCATGGCTAAAGGGTTACCATATTAAATCAAATTCATCAATTTTTTAGAAGCAATGATTCAAATATGTACACCCTTTTTATGATTGGGGCATATCACATTGACTTTTTCAAATTAACATCATCCATCATCAACTCAACCATTTTAGGTCATTTATTTTTGCTCTGCATTATGCTTAGGCATAAAGTATTCCAAAAAGGGGTATCTATAGACACCTAAAATGTGTAATCACAAGGAGACTCTCCAAAATATCTCCTTCTAACCCATCTAACCCACCTAGGATATCCTTAAGGTTAAACTGGTGTTTTTCTCTAGAAAAAATCACTTTATCCCATGAGAAGAATGATCATATCGATCCAAGACGGTCACATGTGTGCGAAATCAAAAAGGAATAATCAAGAAATATGACTACTTATCAGTGCGAAAACTAATTCTCACTATGCTAGATGACCTACAGTCACCCCTACCACATGTAAAGTGGTAATCAAGCTACCCATAATTGTCACTTATCTCTTTGGATGCATGATAAGGAAGCTATAAAATGGAGGTTTCCCCCCTCCATTTTTGGATCCAATTTTCAAATGCTTACCTCCATAAAGTGATGCCTAAAATCCTCACCAAGATTCTTTATTGTTATCATACTATCAAATTTCCACATGAGCCTCAAAGCCATCTTCCATCACCTCATTTGATTAACCTTGTTTCTCCAAATCATTCGAATCAATAAGTTTGCATTCTCATTCATGAGAAATTCATTGACAAAATAGTCCTTAGATCACCCTCAATGCCATTAGACCTATTTTCCAAAAAAATTTGTAGGCTATTGAACAACTATTCCATTCATGAGTGATTAATTTATTTACAGATGAATGCTTATATTAGCTAGTAACAAATGAAGCTAAATAAACCTATAAAATGTATTCTACCTAGAAATAAAATTTCTAATCTAAGCCTATGCTAAAATATTACAAATATGCACATTCTTCTAGAATGACAATATTACATGCATTACACATTATCAAATAATGAAATAACTATAAACTACAGCCTAACATCCCCCCTTATTACATTATTTGAAGTACATAGATAATTGTGAAACAACTCAAATTTAACATGTGCAAGTGCCATAGTGAAAATATCTACAACTTGTTCATCAATGGGAATGTACTGGAGATAAATATTGTACTTTGGAACTTCATATCGAACAAAGTGACATTGAGTGTCAATATGCTTTGTTCATTCATAGAACATTGGATTCTTGACTAGTTTCAAAACACCTTGGTTATCGTAATTCAAGTGTTTGGGAAAATTCTTTAAAAGACCCATACTTGAGAGAATGTAATGTAACCATATCACTTCACACACTACTCCTCGTGTTGCGTGATACTCTACCTATATAGATGAAAGTGCAACAACTTGATACTTCTTGCTATGCCAAGAGATAGGTCCAGATCCAAGATGAAATATGTATCCTAACAATATTTTTTATTATTTTTAGATCCAAAATAATCTGTATGTGTATCCTTGCAATAATTTTTCATTCTTATTGTAATCCAAGACATATTATGATGTGCCATGGACATAGTGAAGAACTTGCTTTACTACCTTCAAATGACTGACCTTAGGTCCTGCATGAATCTCAAAAGATAGCTCACAACAAAGTTGATATCTGACGTAGTATTAGTTAGATATATTAGACTCCCAATAAACTATCAATAGAGAGTTCCATATACTTGAGAAGATTTATCATATCAAGATAGTTGTAACCTAGATTCCATTGGAGTTGCTTTGGTCTTACACTATGTAATTTGATTTTTATTTTAATTAGTTCCTTGGCATACTTCATTTGTGTAACCCTTATGTGGTTATTTTTTAACAAAGATTCCAAGCGAAGACAATACTAGAGAAGTCCTGGATCTGTTATTTCAAATGACTTCTTCAAGTCACCCTTCACTACTTCAATCATATATTTTGAACTGCCAGTGATGATTAGATCATCAATATAGAGCTCAAGGATCACTATTTCAGAACCAACTATATTGAAATAGAGATTTGCATCTGAGGGAATTCTCTTGAAACCATGTTGTATGAGGTGATTATAAATTTTAATATACCAAGCTCTCAAAGTTTTTTTCAACCATACAAATACTTTATTAATTTGTAAATTGTTTTCTTTTGTCCTTGTAAAAGTTGGATGCTTTTTCTAAAAAAACTTCACTTGCAACAAAATTGTGATGCACACGGATCTGAGCAATTTTACCTGAGTAGAATAGGGAGTTAACTGAAAGTACAAAGTGATAATAATCCATTATGAATTGTATCAATATATTCACAGAACTCATTCATACTCAAATATTCAAAGGATCAAGGTAGATCTCTGATACCAATGTAGGCTATTGAACAACTATTCCATTCATGACTGATGAATTTATTTATAGATGAATGCTTAGATTATCTTGTAACAGACAAAGCTAAATCAACCTATAATACCTAGAAATAAAATTTCTAATCTGAGCCTATGCTAAAATATTATAAATATGCACATTCTTCTATAATGACAATATTACGTGCATTACACATTATCAAATAATAAAATAACTATAAACTATTAGCCTAACAGTTGCAGGTCTACGACAATGACTGTCTCACTGTGAGATGATTCATAGGTAGAGATCATATTGCTCAAGATGGTCCTATTCAAGTGACCACTTTTTTTTTCTGCATCTAATATCAAATTCTTGATTACATGGTACTTCTAGCTATAGATATTCTTATTTATGCATGTTATCTAAATTCAATGGATTAGATTTTCATTTTTCACCACATGGATGCATCCATATTTTAGTCAGCTTTATTTTGTTTTATTTCTTGATCAATACAGGTCCAACCTTGGTGGGCCTTAAAAATGCTACTGATCTCTCTTTTGTTTCATTGTATGTAGGTTACAAGATTAGGTATTGCAAAAGGTCTTAGATTCCCCTCTCATAGGGGAGTCACTAAGAAACCCATGTCTAAAGTAATATGCTAGTACATAAATCATAAAATATTGCACTTGAAGATGTTCTGATTTACATATATTGTATTTTTTGTATCATTGGATAATATCCCTCGAGGGGATGCTCTTGTAACACCTTGGAAAGAACAAATTAATAAAAGGATTCATTTCATTATTATTTCATCGTGTTTTAAATTATATATTTTTTTGGTGCATATTTTAGTGCTTTCACTTCCTTTGCTATAAAATATCTATTTCAACTTCCTTTTTCTGAATTTAATAAAGCTAATATGGTGCTCTCAAAAACCTTTATAATAAACTAATGTGAACATTCAAATAATGAACCTTTATAGCACCAATATTGCATACCTTTTGGTATCCTTTTGTAGTTGGTCTTCTGGATGATTTGATTCACATTTTTGCTACTTAGAATTTGTAAAATTTGTAGCTCTCATTTCTACTCAATTTTTTCCTCAAACTTATCATTTTTGCAGCTTCAATTCCTTGTTATTTGCTATTCTAAACTTTTTAATATTGCAAATCTCTTTTCTTCCTCTAATGCTACCAAAATTTGCAATCCTAATTTCTTAATTTGTTGCTCTAAGATTCTTCTTTGTTATCCTTTATCTTGTTGTCCAAGAATATATTCTATCTCCTTTAAATTTCTACCTTATTTTTTTATCAAGCCTTCCTTCAATTGGCTATTAAAGGGTACTTTAAAATCTACCTAAATCTTCTCGAAATCATAGCTTTATGTCACCTTCAATTTGTTATCTTGTGACTCTTCAAATTATGCCTTGCAAATCAACAATATCTACCTTTGTATGTCATCCTTAAAATTATTTATGGATGTATTCAAAACTCTCAAATTTGGTGGCAACTTTTAGCTTCTTTCTCCTTCCATATTCTTGTAAAATTTTGAATTTAAATATAGCCTTTTTTGTTGGCCTCTTTCTCAAGAATCTGAATGGCTTGAGATCCTCAAGAATCTTTTCTGAAAATTGACAAACTTCTTACCAAATTATTTTTCCTTTTGGGATTTTTGTTAGATGGTGACAATGGTTCGAAATTCTTCTTTTAAGTAGCTACTCCTTGCAATATTCTACCTTGAGATTTATTCAAATCTCCTATAATGGCTACTTCAACCTTTTTAATAGGGCTTCTCTAGCCTTGTTCTTTCTCATTTCATGTTTTCTTGAGACCTCTTCTCTTGGGTCTTCAAATTTTATAGCTTCTTAAATCTTCAATAGGAATTTTTCTAGTCCTCCTCTATCTTAGTTATTCAATTTTAAATTTGGAAGTTCTTAAATAGGACCTCTTTATTGGGTCTTCTTCAATATTATGCATTCAATATCTAATCGATCCTTCTTTCTTGAACCTCCTTTATCTTCAATCTTCAATATTCGATCTTCAATGAGACCTTATTTCTTGGACCTCCTTTATCTTCAATATTCTATGTTTTCTAAAACAAATAATTAATCCCTACACAAGGAAAGTACATAGACTTTCCTACAATTAAATATAAAATTCTTCTCTATCCATTATAGGAAGCTTATCAAATTTTGAGAACTAATTTTGTGAAACAAAAACATATATAGAAGCAATAAAATACATGCAAATATCCTATAAATTAATAATATTTATTAATTATCCTTCAATCTAGTGGAAATATATCTATTTCGAGTCCTAGTTTTCACAAGTTTTCTTGAAACCCTATGGAAAGACTCTAGCAAAAAAATAATTTTAGAAATTTTTAAAATGAGATCTCCCTATCTCCTATCAATCTACCATGTGCTCTGATACCACTATTATATTTTTATTCTATAAATTTAATGAAATGCAACCACGAAGACTAAAATAAGCATGCAATATTAAATATAATATAATGACAATATACTAAGCATGTAAAACTCATAATAAAATAATGTAATAACTCATAAATATACCATTAATGAAAACTCACGAATTCTCAAATGCTCCATGTTCCATACAAGTTCTACATTATATCAAACTTGTACTCTACTCTACTCTACTCTACGTTTCCTATGGAAATGATAAGATAATATAACTAGAGTTATTATCTACTTTCTTACACAAAGACTAATATCTAATGTGATGTGACTTTTGACCTTCCATCTTCCTATGAATATGCACCTTCCTATTCTATGGACTCATGTGTACATGGACTATGATGCACAATTACATTATTGAATACTTTGCACATTATAATATTACTTAAGCATTTATTACATTACATAAAGTAGATACTCAAACCCTAATCTAAGACACACTCCTAGTATAAATATGTACCCAAGGTGGTACATTGGCATGTACCAAATAATGTAATATATTCCAATAAATTTCTACTCAAATCAATAGTGACATAACTATTAATGCTCAAGGATCAATTTCACATGCAAGTGAGGAGCCAAGATAGAAATATCTACTAAAGATTTAGTTACATATTTTATAATTGTAACATTAAATAGATCTGCTAGGCATACCATGTGCCACATACATGTTACAATGTATTACATGATAATATTAGAATAGGTCATTGCATAATAATTTTAGGATGAGGTCCTATGATGCCCTTCTCTTTCAAAAAAGATTTTTCCTCAAATCTTATGATGAGAAAACTACTATTATAATTGGTGAAGCAACTCTCATTAGATAAAGCATATGGGTGAGTATTTGTATTATAGTATGGGTGATCTATGATAGTAGTATAATGGCACCCTAGATAATATTGACAGACTCCTTTGTTATTAATCCTTCTAGTGTTTGTTTTCTTCCTTGTGACTTCTTGGTTTTTATGGTGTAATGCATCAATATTGACTTTGGCATTTTTTCTCTATGCAAGGAGGACATTCAATCGACTCCTTTGAATATGCATCACTTCTTCTTTTCGGACATGCCTTTTATAGTTGTATGTATCTTTTGATTGCTATGACCATTAAAGAATGGGTTCCTTATTTGCTTCTATTTATAAATACATTATTTTTAAAAATTATAGTTCATGAATTATTTTCTTCTTTAGTTTGAGAGGTTGAGATATGTGTTGGAGGTATTACATTAGTTTGTTCCATTATAAATATTCATATTATGGTGTGTGTTTAATATTTATGTCTATATTATGTGTAATGTAGTATGAGTGTGAGATGGCATGTGTAAGTGTGAGTTGTGTGTGAGGTGTCTTATGTGTAAGTGAGAGTTATGAGTTGTGTGTGAGGTGTCTTATGTGTAAGTGAGAGTTATGTGAGTGATGTATCAATATTAGAAGTGGGGAGTTATGTGCAATCATAAGAGACTTTGTCATTTGTAATATTTGAGATTTATTATATAAAGAGGGAAATATGAAGAGGTTGTTCTATTACAAGTTTGAGGAGAGCAAAGATCAATATACAAGTGCATATGAGGAGTCTCATATAATTTTTGATTATAGACAAAGGTCTATATGATGTAATTGAAGAAGCATTGTATTTATGCATGCTTGTAGTAGATGTTTTTTAATAAATATTTTATTTGTTCAATATTATTATTGAATGGTTGAATGAGTTTATGTGAGAGACTATTAGATCTTGAAAATTATTAACCTATGAAAATAGGGCTCGTTTTCTAATAGTGGTATCAGATACATGATTGTTAGCTATCTAGGATGGAGATAAAGATAGGTTGATACGATTTGATGAAGAGAGATGATGTAGAGACAATAAAGTAGAGAATGAGAGAAGAAAATTGATAGAGAAGTGTTGAAGAGAAGGAAATTAGAGAAGAAGTAAATTAGATAATGAAACGTTTATTCATAACATACGAAGGACATGAAATTTGGAGAAAGTAAGGATGAGTGGTTTGGAGATATGAAGGTTCATATTAAACATGAGACTAGAAGCATTTATGTTGTAGATAAAAAATATGAGAGCATACATGAAGAGGAGCATTTACAAGTAGCATGAGAGAGTTCATGAAGACACACACTAGAGAGTGTCTAAGCATAGAAGAACATGGAAGGATTTATTGGATAACACCTGAGATTCGAAGAATTAAAAAGGACTCATTGGAGCACTTGAGGGTAAAAGAACATAAAAACATTGGAGGAAAAATTCCTAAGAGCAGAACATTAACGAGCATTAGAGAAAGAGCATATGAGTGTAGAAGAACATAAAAGAGCATTGGAGGAATAGCACCTAGAGCAAACTATATGGTGAATTCATATAATCAATTGGATATTGTAGTTGAGGGAGAATCTACTGGAGTTGGAGGTAAACACCAAGATGGAAAGACCATTCATAGAGATGCAAGAGTAGCAGTCTCATGGAACATAATATTTGTAATAGAAAAATGTAATAACACTCATAACAATGCTAAGTTTTCAAGGACAAAATATGACACTTATGTATACAAACAAGATGAAATTAAAGCATCATTAAAGGCATATCTTTATCTTAATGTTAATATGTTGATCACACATTTAAAATTGGATTAATTTATTTTTTAGGAGATATAAGAAGGTGAAAGGATATTAAGAATAAATTTAAAGAAGGTAAATATAACTATATAAATATTGGAGGAAATTAAAATTTAAAAATCAGGGAGTTATAAGAAGACTAAGAAATTTAAAATTAATTGATGAAAATATTTTTAAAGAAAAGAAAAATTGAAATTGAATGAAATTGAAGAATAAACGTGGATAAGGAAATTAAAAGGAGATAATAATAAATATTATGAAAAATTAAGGAGTGAAATTTGAAATTGAAAAAATATGAAGGTAAATTAATGAGTGAAGAATTCAAATAAAATTTATTTTTTTGAAAAATAAGAAATGCAATTAATTTGTGAGTAATAGGAAATACCACATCAAAGAAATTTGTATTGATTGAAAATAAGTACATCAAAAAGACCATACAAGTTTAAAGAAAAATTTTCATGAAGAAAAAATTTCATAAATAGAAATATTGCCATAGACATGTCCTAAGATATACTAAGCCACATGAAATTCAATCAAAAACAAAAATGGAATATTAGGACAATTCATGGTACATTGATTTAGGAGCAAGCCACCATATGACAAGCAATATTTATTGGTTTGATTCAATTCAAGTAAAAATAATATACCAATTAAGATAGTAGATGATAAGATTTATTATGTTAAAGGATCAGGGAATGTTATTGTTAGCTTACCATATTATGAATGTACATTGTAAAATATACTTTGATAGCAAATAATATCATTTCAGTGTCTCAATTACTAGATAAAGGAAGAATGGTAGAGTTAAAAAATATTAATGGTAATAAGAAATGTCTCATTAAGAGAATAAAAAAATTAAAGCCATGGGATCCTACAAGAGCACTATATTTGCCTTGGCTATGATAGAAATATCACAAAATAATTTAGGTAATTTTTTTCCATGAGAGCAATATAAGAAGAAATGATATATTGAACATAAAAAAGTTATGGCAAAAGAACATGAAAATGTATGTTTTGATTACTTCTTAAAAATTATGGGAAACAACTCAAAATAACATATTTGGTGCTCAAACATGAAGGAGTATTGAAGTTAATATTAAAATACCGAGATCAAGAAAAATATATTGAAGATAAAAATGAATTCATACCAAATAATCTAATATAGGGGGATTTTGGAGGTATTACATTATTTGGTTCCTTTATAAATATTTAGAATAGGGTGTATGTTTAATATTTATATCTATAGTATGTGTCATGTAGCTATAAGTATGCAATATCATGTGTGTAAGTGAGTTATGTGTGTGAGGTGTCTTATATGTAAGTGATAATTATGTGACTGATGTGTCAAAATTTGAAGTATGGAGTTATGTGCAATCATAAGAGATTTTGTCATTACGTAATATGTGATATTTATTATGTGAATGGGAAATGTGAAGAATTGATTCTCCCATGATTTTGAGGAGAGCAAAGGTTAATATTTAGGTGCATATGAAAAGTCTCATATAAGTATATTGAAGATAAATATTTTTATTATGTAATAAAAGAAGCATTGCATTTATATATGATTTTAGTGGATGTATTTTTAATAAAGATTTTATTTGTGCAATAATATTATTGAATAGTTGAATGAGTTTATGTGAGAGATTATTAGACCTTTGGAATTATTAACCTATGATAATAGGGCTCATTTTCTAACACTATGCTTACTTTATATTTTTCTAATATTCAAGCTCAAAGGTGACTTATGTGCTTTGTATTCTCTTTTTCCACAAGTTTCTTACCTCTTGCATAGTATTCATTCTAGCTTGAACGTTCATGGGATGGATTGGATTTTGTAGACACACTTTTTAATTTTCTTGGCATTCTATTTGTGAGATGTTTTTATGCTCTTAGACTAGAGATGATGGTATCTATATTTGTTGATAGTGTTTTTTTCTCTATAATTCTTAAAAATATTGAATGTATTCATTGGTTCTAATTTATTTTCTTGCAATTTTATAAGAAGCTATAGTGGCCTATTTATCTTCTTCTTATGAATCTTCTTTTGACTTCCTTCCTTACCTTTTACAATGGAAACTCTTAATGACTTCCTTTATTTATTTCTTAAATTTGCTTGGTTGTTTTTTGTAGGTTTATGACTTTGTTGGTATTTATATGGGGTTGAAAACATTTTAAGTATTTCATGATTTTACCTTTGATAGGGTTTTTTCACTCTAAAAATTCTAAATTTACTCTGAAATTTTACTTCATGATGAAAATTTATATAGGGTAATTTTACCTTTGAAAGTTCTCTTCTCAAAATTGATTTTTCTTTTCTCAAACAAAGTGCTCTTTGGATTTCTCTATGTCGAAGCTAGAGGAGGATTATAAGGAGAATTATTTCTTCTTTATACTTGCTATGATACCACATGCTAGAACTCAATGCTTCAATTATTGCATTATGAAAATTGAGGGTATTTAAGTACATAGGATGCCTATTTCAAGCATAATAAATATCCAAATAAACTTTTTACTACCTTGTCCAATACTATATTCATGTACCTTATGAAGAGTGGTTATACCACTCGAATTCTCATATGGTATTTGTTGTAATAACTCATAATACAATAATATATGCTTTAACTTATAACATTCCTAAAAATTAATTAAATCTTAAATTCACACCCTTTAGTCATGGTCCATTCATGTTTTTATATTCCTTTGACATTATAAAATGAATTAAGAAGGATGCAAGGGAATAGGAATTATAGTGACCATGTTTAAATTTAAAAGGAATTAAAGATGCAAAGTAATATGTGAAGAAATTTTTTAAAATGATGAAGGTGGAAGAGATCAAGTTTAATCTATGTAAATCATCTTCATATTCCTCAACTAGCAAAGAATAACCTCTTTGCAATAAAAATGAAAGTAGTATAGAGTTTATCCCCTACACTTTATGGTTTTAAGATAAGCACAATAAAGAAAGGAGTATGGAGAATAGCCACTCTAATTTATTTATTGTGTGGGATACAAAAGCATGTCCTATATAATATGGTATTTCCATTGGAGGGTTTCATAGGGAGCATAAAGAAGAAAATAATTTTAAGGTTTTGCCTTGCACTTTAGGCTATCTAAGGAAGTATATCTGTAAAGAATAAAATATATTAATGAGAATAAAAATAAAATTTGAAAGGAAAATGTAGAGGAATATGTTGCAAAATTTATTATCATTAATATAAATTATTCACCAATATGCAGATATATCAAATCATTCATCCACAAATAATTATCCACAATAACAATCCACAAATGAGAGAGAGATAGATAGTACCCTGAAGGTAGGGAAACACCAATAATAATCCTTAAGGAAGGAATAACTCCACACGATCTCCCAAGATGATATATCCACTTAAGGAGGGCAAAGTCCCATAAGCCACTTCATGGGCAAATACGATTACATAATATTCATCTCCATGATGATTAAAATGACCAATATATCTTCTTTATATGTCCATATTCTCATTCTACTTTGGGGAGCCTACTACTAATGTAATATTATATTATAATATAATATAATATTATAATACAATCAACCTTGGGTTGTGTGTGGCCCATGCCAACCCTTATACAATATAATAATATATCTCCAAATATATATTTCTAGGTAGATAGCTAGTTTGAAGGTCACCATAAAGAGATAGATAATACCCTCAAGGTAGGGAAACACTAATAATAATCCCTAATGAAGGAATAACTCCCCAAGATCTCCCAAGATGAGAGAGCCACTCAAGGAGGGCAAATTCCCATAAGCCAATTTGTGGGCAAATATTACATACATAAGATTCATCTCCATGATGATTAAAATACCCAATATATCTTCTTTATATATCCATATTCTCATTCTACTTTGGGGAGTCTACTACTAATATAATATTATATTATAATATAATATAATCAAAGAAATGATAAATATGAAAAGAACTTAGAGTGATATAAATTTGGTAAAGTATAAACAAATATCACATGTGTTAGTAATTTTGGCTAGGCCTATGAATAAGAATAAAAATTGATTATGAAGATGGCATATTGGAATATTAAGGATATGAATAAGACCCAAAAATTTTATTATTAAATTAATAATTTGTTATAGTCCTAAGTTTTTTTTTAATACAAGAATAAAAAATAAGTAGTGAGGAATTATAAGGATGTTTTACAAAATATTCGGAATATAGCAATTTTTCTATAGGATATTTAGAAGGAATTGCAACAATACAAGACAAATACAAATGGTATGAATAATTTCCAAGAGCAAGAAGTATTTATGATGCTAGTTTTTTTTCAAGAGAGGAAAAATTTAAATTTGGAGTCATAAAATATAAGCATTCCAACTATAGTTATATATTCATGATATATGATATAAGGACCATAGTTAATTTATGTCAAAATAAAAAAATAATTCATAGTTGTGGTCTATAGAACTTAAACACAGTTTTATCTCCTTCAAAAACAAATGGTATTTTTAAATGGTCTAATTCAATGGATATTTTTCTTCCTTTGTCAATTCAAATGCTTTTGAAATTCTATTCCTTCAAGAAATTAATATACATGGGATAATAGATGTTAGAAAAGCTCATTTAAGAGAGATTGTATAAATATTTTTTTATCTAATGCATACCTAAAAAAAGAGTACACAATATCTCCAAACATTATTTCAAGTAGAATTAGATCATAAGCCTATTCTCTTGAGATATGATGTATTCAATAATATTCATTCAAATCCATTGTGGTTGCATCATATATGGCTTAAAGACTCTAATTTCCTTCAAGTGGTTATGTTATGGTTCGTTGAAGCAACGTTTAAAGGCTCATGTATGTACAAATTTATTAGAAATATCAAATATATAAAGGGATACACAAAGTTTCAAATATTTTTGTAAGATATAAATATAAAGAAAAAGTCAAAATTAAGCTCAACAATTTACAAGAAATGGTAGAAAACATAAAATGAACTAAAATACTTATGTACAAAAATTACTTTATGAATGACATAATGTATCACAAATGAAAGAATTATATTAGGCACAAAATATTTTTTTTTCTCTCAAGTCAAATTTTCTTTAACCCTAGATTGAAGAAGTGTTAAGAAATAATAAAATATTAGAAAGAAAATGATTAATTATTTCAAAGATAGTCTATTAAATTTAGGATACAAATTTTCTAAATATTCCAATAATTATATAGAATAAAAAAATTAATCCTTTATGAGGAAGATCTGTATGGAGGATATACACAAGTAGTTTTCTCATTCAACCCTAATAAAGCACTTGGTCTTGATGGATTGTTGGAATTTTTATATATAAATAATCAATCTCGATAAGTTGTATAGTATGTTGGATGTTGTTTTAGAGTCTAGGAAAATTGGTTCTATATTTATTGAATTGTATTCTAAGAAAGGTGAAACAAAATATTTTGATTATTTTCATCTAGTAATCCTTTGTATTATTATTTATAAGATAATTAGAAAAATTATGACATATATATTGAAAAACATTCTAGGTTACATTGTCTTGGAGGAATGAGGAGGTTTCTTTATATATAAATAAATTATTGATGTATATAATTATACATTAGGATATGCATTCTATTTATTCCATGAAAACCTATGCCTATAAATTATGTATGGGAAAAGTATATAATAGGGTTTATTAGAGTAATATGCATGATTTTTTAAGATTTTTTTTTTTTTAATTATCAATATTGATATTAATAGATTAGACATTTTTACAACACTCTATAATTTTTTATCTTGATCAATAGATCCCCTATTTTATCCTTTTATAATATTGTTGATTACATCAAAGCGAATCAATATCTCCTTATATCTATATTATATTTAATGAAGCATTTGGGTAATCTTTTCCACAAGCAAAAATAGAAGGTAAAATTGAAGATATCCATGTTCTAACAAGCGGATCCTTCAAATTTTAATTCCAATTTGTAGGTGATACTTTTATTTTATGGTATCTTGTAGTCAACAAGGCCATAAATTTAAATAAATACTATCATGATATGAGAAGGCTACTAGGCAATTAGTTAATACTATAAAATCTAAGATCTTTTACATTAATAATACCCTATATTTACAATGGACTATTATTGATATTATATGGTTTAAAATTGGAATTTTTTTATTATAATATCTAGGTATTCCTTCACATTATAAATGAAAGAAGGAGGAGATTTAGGACATAATTTTGCATGATATAAAATCTTAGTTGGCGAGATGAAAATTAAGTTATTGATTGGCTAGGACACTAAAAATTGCACATGCTATATTGCAATACTCAATATATATGACAATACATTCAAGATTTTTAATAGGTATAGCATCCAAATTTGAAACAATTCAAGACAGTTTATTTTTAAATTATGTGAGGAAAAAAAAGTTTTCTATTTGTAAGTGGAATAGGATTTGAAAAGGAAAGGATATTTGTGGGGAAATATTACAAAATTGTAAATTTATGAGCTTGGAAGTAGACATAAACTTTTATTACGAATTATTCAATAACTAGGAAAAGAGTTTGAAAAAAGTTACTTTAAAATATATAGGCTTTATAAATACAATAAAACTATTAGTAAAATCAACTATAACTTATGTAATATTAGCATGAAAATTTATAACATAGATTTTATAGTTGATCAAGAAATATCTTATGTGATCAATCATTTACTTGTATTTCACAAAATTTTAATTTAATTCTTGGTTTAATAATTATACTCTTAATTATGATTTGAAATAACAAATCCTAGCTAAGAAATATTTAGCTTGCAAAGTTTTAATAGCAAAAAAAATATATTAATACCAGTGGTAATTCTAAATAATAGATTTTATACTAGCAACCTAGTTGAGTGAGAGGATCTCAAACAAATAGTAAATGTGCTTTAAATTATACTTCAAGAATTATATTTTTTATTTTTATTTTCTGTTGAAGGATGAGTTTGTCTGGAATCCATCAATAAATGGTGGATACTTGGTCAAATTGGGATATAATAACTTGAA
This sequence comes from Wollemia nobilis, assembly GCA_028583015.1. Taxonomy (NCBI): domain Eukaryota; kingdom Viridiplantae; phylum Streptophyta; class Pinopsida; order Araucariales; family Araucariaceae; genus Wollemia; species Wollemia nobilis. The sequence continues at coordinate 2,319,595 of JAQPPZ010002297.1, forward strand.
ACAATAAGAATTTTCTACTCCAAAATATTTCCTTTTGAAGAATATATGTTCCATGAGGACCTCTTTCATCCTTCAAAATTTCTTTGATTAGCCATTTAAAGTAAAATTATTACATGTGAGAGTCTATAAATAAAATGCTATCATAGAATTTTTAGGTGTACCTTGTACAAGGAATTAAAATATTAGAAGATTTACTTTATTATTTTTCATTAATTTACACTCTTTCAAGCTATATTTCCACAAATGCGAATATATTGGATAGTCCCATCAATATTGAAAGAGTTAGATGCAATATTAAATTAATTATTTTAAATCTAAAGCATTATGTATAATATAGAAAATTGGTCCTATGATTATTTTTTGAAATCTAAGGATTAAAAGAAATAATAGCTTTTTTAAGAATAAATCTTAAAACCATGTTAAATTTTAATATCATATTCTCTTGTAGAATATTTACAAGCATACTATTCATCAAGAGGACATTTCAAATGTGGAAAATTAGGTGCTTGTCTATTCCTTATAGGATTTGAATATACATACAAGAGGCATCAATGATATTGAAGCTAACACAAAGGATTTGTGTTAATACATGGAAAATAACAATATCTAGAAGTTGGGCTCATTACAATTAATTTTGGTGGCACATCCAATTGAAATTCAAGGAGGCAAAGGTTGTGGTTTCAAAATAATAAAGGCATATTCTGTGTATTTACTCAAGTCATGGAAATTTAGCTAACATGTAGAGGCTAAGTAATTGTTTTTTAGGGATTAAGATTCCTATTGTTAAAGGATGGATATTTATTTCAATAGATATAGGGATTAGACCAACAATAGAATTTTATATAACCAACTAAAATATTGATCTTCATCTTGACAAAATTTAAAATTTAGAAAGTAATTTTGACTAGGGTATTGTTTCTTCATTAAAATGATATCAAAAACTTCTTGTAGAGAGGAAATATAATTCCTTTGAGGAAGATGAAGAGTACTTTCTATAAACATAAAAGCTAGATATAGTCTAATTGAGGTAATAGAAATATAATGTTTTGATATCTTGATGGGAGTGGCCCCAATAGAAGCCATGCATAGCATATTTAAAAAATTAAATTTAATAAATATTAAAATTCTTATTATACTTTGTAAATTAAAACATGTATTGTTCAATTTAAATAAGTCCTCTAATTTATATGATCAAAAAGCTAAAATGTAGTTCAAATTTTACATTTAATCTTAGTTATAAATGAGGATTTATTAGAAATCTGATAAGGCAAATTGTGTAGCTTGTATTTATTATATAATTTTATAAAATATGGGAATAATGAACAAATATAAAATTAATTTAAAATATATATGTTTTTAAATTAAGAATTTTAAAAACTATACAAATAAAATTATTATTACATAAAATAAAATAAAATGCTTTAATTTTATTAATGGAAGAGCTTATAAGATTCATGAAATGAAAAGTAAAGTGAAAAATAGGTTACATAAACATTTTTGTTTTACTTTTCATCGACTTCAAATGTTATCCTTAAGATTACTTCCTCTTGTAGATGATATACTCAATATATCTTATAAATTTCTCAATAGTTAGTGGTTTTGTCTTAGAAGTTGGTTGAAGGATGATATAAAATCACGTCTTTCTCATCTTCAAATTCTTCATATTAAAAAGAAATATTCTAATTAATATTTTAATCTTTTTAATTCAATTGGAGAGTCATGGAAACTATGTTTAACTTGTAATAGTATTGTATTGAACTATTCTCCTTGATTGGTTTGCTTTTTATAAGTAACCATTGAATTGATATTATGTTTATAAAACATTTATTTTCTTACTAAGATCTTAACTAGCAATATATAAGACTTATATATATATATATATATATATATATATAAGTCTTATATATTGCTAGTTAAGATCTTAGTAAGAAAATAAATGTTTTATAAACATAATATCAATTCAATGGTTACTTATAAAAAGCAAACCAATCAAGGAGAAATATATTCTTGAATTCTCACACAATCATTTGGGAAATCACTTTTATCAATTCCTCATTTTTAAATCTATTTTATTTTTTGAGAATACTTTGATTTATCTTAACTAGAAGCAAAAGCATAGCTCCTTACATGGAGATTGTCTTGACCACCTGACCCATGAATAAAACTTTGGTCTATGATAGAAAAACCTAATTCCTTTGCCATTATGATGTATAGACCAAGAGATTAGTCATTTACATTGACTTGCTTTGTCTAGAGTGTAACTATATTAGGGATAACTATTTTGATTCTTCTCTTGCTTTTCTAGAACTTGATTTTTTTTTAGATTCTATTCTTGCTCAATTGTGATAAGTATTACATTCACATTCTAATGTTTATTTGTTGGTGGAAGAGTAACCAGTTATTTTATTTATTTATTTATTTTTTCTAAATATTACTAAATCATATAGTTTATTCATATATTAATTTAATTGAATATATTAATATGAGATAGTTTTTCTAATAGTCATAACATTCCTTCATATATTATATTGAATAATATTTTTAAAATTTAAATGTTCACTTCCTTTTGTAAAAAGATAAAAATAATAATCCCTAAACCACTCTTTAAAAGTTTTTTTTTAATAATTCACTAAATCAAAATAACTATATAAATTTATTGATCATATCAATATAAAAAAATAACCAATTTAACAAACTAATATTAAAAAAATATTTCTAATTAATTTTTATATATTTAATATATTTTTTGGATTTATAGTTAAGACGGGGATTGAAAGAGCAATAGATAGATTGATATTTTTACATTTTAGTCTCACTATGCATGAAAATAACAAGAACACAATAATAGATATAAATAAAAATAGTTAGAAGACAAACTTATAAGAAGAAGACCAGCAGCTAGATCTGTCCACAAATGATAAACACATAAAGGCCACCTACACTTTAAACCTAATATATTGATAATTCAACAACAAAATCCATAGGACTTCTTGCCACTAGGTGATTCAAAGACAAAATATAGATAAATGTATAATAAAATGAATGGATTCAACCCTTGTAAAATGTTTATGAGAATATTATTGAGCTGGGTAAAATCAAATCTGGTTGATGATCATGTCTTAAGGGAAAAAATACCCGATGTTTTGGGGGGCATGCAACCCCCTAGTCTTCCAAGACATTATTTTCATTACTTATATTTCAAGGGGTATTTATTCCCCCCAAATTTAGGGATTACCTGAGTGCCATTTGGTACCTAATTAGTCATTTTATTCTCTCTAACATTTACCTTTGATTTAGGTCCGAGGTGTAGACCAATTGGTTCATCCAAACCCCATAAGGGGGTGGAGGTCTAAGGTTCAAATCTCATCGGACTGAACACTTGTCCCTTTCCTGGTTCTTTTAGCAGCGTAAAATGTTTAAAATGATTGTGGCATGGTGGTTATAGGGGTGGATTGCGCAAAGATCTGTGTGGCGGCTTCCAGGGCGGACAACGCAAAATACTATGGCAGCCATAAAAAGCTGGACAGCCTGCCCGGATTCGTGGCGGCTACCGATTCCACCATGTAAATACAAAAAAAAAAAAAATATTTACCTTCGATTTTATTTCTCTATGAGAATCTAATCTAACATCTACTTTCTCTTTCTTTTGGCTTCTTATAATCCTATTTGGATTAATAATTTCCCTTCATGATTTTACTATAATTTCTATTTCTTTTTCAAGATATCTATAGGTGATACTTAGATCTCCTATTTTTCCTTCCACTGGAAATGGTTCTTTAAAGGAAGATTTCAGATTTACCTCACTATGTTCACTAAAACCAACCCCTCAAGTCGTTTTATTTTCTAAATATCGTAGATAACTAAAAGAATTTGTTCCAACAATCACATTATCCTTCACATAGGTTTCACATAATGGGAGGCTTACTTCAAAATTTTCTACTTCATATTCAAGAACAATCCCTCCTTTCATTAGAGCCTCAAATTGAGTATTTTCTATAGCATCTCCATTTTTTTCCAAATTGATACCTATCTTTGATTGTACCTCTTTTTTAGAAGGATGAGAGTTTAGGTTTTGTTTACATTACCATATTTTTTCCCCTCGATTTCCTTTCCTTATCATGGCAGTGGCGCAATTCAAGATGCAATGTTCAAAATTTTTACATAGGAAGCATTTGAATGCAACATTATTTTATTCTAAAGGTTGTGTGCATATGCCATACCTCTATTCAATCTCAAAGGACTTTGGGAACTCACTTTCCATATTGACATTAACACACATTTTGGAAAACATCAACCTAGAACATGTTAGTGTTATCGGATCTATCATAATCAAATACCTAATTTTTGGAGCAATGCTAGAAAGAGTCTCTTTATGCCATAAATAGAGGGGAAGGTCGGTGCTTCAACAATACTCTCAATGTTTGGATCAAAATATAGTGGCAATTTTCTCAAGAAAAACCCTTTACGACCATAAAATCAAGGTTTCCCTTTAAGAATCATATCCTAATTCCCATCATAGTTTAATTTCACAAGAAATAAGCTCTTAGGCATAGCCACAATCTTCATGGACCCTAGTAGCTTTCTAATAATATATATCTTAGGCTAGAAACCTACAAATTTTCTAACGAATGCAAACTTTCCTTGTGTACCAACCATGTCAACCAAAAAGTCTGATGCCAAGAGTCTTCATGCAAGCAATTGTAAGTTAAAACAATAATTATTCATCTTTGTCTTACCCTTTAGAATGTTTATTTAAGACTAACCTCAATATCAAAGGTCCTATGTCTATAGTCCTCGCTGCCTGCTTACATCTATTCTTTTGATCAGTGAACTACATCCTTTATGTTAGGATTTTGTTAAGACTTAAAACGAGCACCATATCCCATCTAGCCATTCATGATCACCATCCTTATTGATGCTTCTACATGCAATGGCAATGATACTTTCCACAAACTATATTATATCTCTTGATGATATTGTGTGCATATCCTAGAAAATATTACAATAATACCATGCACAAACCCTTATAGATCTCTTGATGACACTATGCATAAACCCTAGCAGATCTCCCATGTTCTAACAAATCACCTAGTGACACTGTGCACAAACCCTAGCAGATCTTCCAACAATACTAAGGTGGCAATATTATGCATAAACCCTAATAGATCTCTAATGTCCTAGCAGATCTCTACTGTGCACAAACCCTAATAGATCTCCAGAGGATACTAAGTGCAAACCCTAGCAGATCTTTTGGTGGTACTAAGCTCAAACCCTCACAAATCTCCTCCACACTATGCCCAAACCCTAGTAAATCTCATTACGCAAACCCTCCTAAATCTCCTAAATCTCCCAAGGACACTGTGCGTAAAAACCCTAACAAAGCAAATCCCCTTACTCATTCCAAATCCATTAGTGAAGTGTTACTAGTTGTGCCAACATTTATATATTTAATTTAAATGACTTGAAATTATTAAATTCTAGAAATTCTTTTCATCGTACCATATTAAGGAAATGTATTTTATTTCTTTTTTATATATGCAACTTAAATAATTTCGAAGATATTAAGTCAAACTCTATGACAACTTAAAAGAAAGCTAAACCATTTTGCCTTTAAATATTGTTGTACGTTTGAAATTTGCTACAAACTTAGATATAAACAACAAGCTTCGACATTTATCGGTCTAAAATCAATCTAACGACCACCAATGAATAAGAGGCGAATTCACACTCAGTTCGAATGACCTACCGCTGCCAGCAGTTCAGTTGCTATTTAGAATCTTTAAAACAGAATTACCTTTAGTTCAAGCTTTACCCGTCAAATCAGTTGTTTGCAAATTGAAAAGGAATAATCAATTTTGTTTCTCATCGGCTGTAAGAAATCAAATCTGTATTCTTATCCTCCCCTTACTCAACAATATTTTAATTCACTTTCATACACACAGACAAACGAGATCACAAAATTATATTAGTGAGAACACGGAATGGAGATTCCAACGCCCTTTTGCACCGCCGGCATAGACCTGATCATTGCAAAATTTAATTCTTTACCAATAGTCATTAATGGCCACCACTCTCCAGACAAACTACATTGTCAAATTTAGATGAAATGCATACGTACGTCCTACAATTTCGCAGACAGTTACACTAAAAAAACTCAACGTCACACCAACTGCCCGTACGTAGCTATCTTTATTGCTCTTCTGAACCGTCCCAACGAACAACCATCCTATTTATACGTAGTATTCCTCTTAAGTTCAACGTAAGCCAGCTGGTGCAGATACTGTAATTATTTATCTTTTTCAACTTTCCACCGACGCAATGTTTGCGGAAGCCCTAATAATAACTGCGGCTTTCATCATCTAATTATGACATTGTTCGTTCCTTCGTGCCGCCATAGTAGATAAAGATTGCATACCCCACTTTAGATTTAGTTTTGAGAGGTAGGTGTAACTACGTTATCGTTTGATAATTGATATTTTTGGAGCCAAAAGAAATTATTCTAATTACGTCCACTATTACAAACTGTTTATCGGAAATGATTCTAACTAAGCCCTTATTACAGACTGTTTGTGGGGCCAGGTGTATAGGGGAGACATATAACATGCATACATTTATGAAAAATGATGACAATTTTTTTGTAAGTCGGAAATTCTTCTGTGCTTTTCTGGCGTCTATCTTTCAAATGTAGGTAAATTGAATGTCAAGAATATTGAGTGCCTAAGAGTGCCTAAGAGCAGAAGAATATTGAAGAGTCTCATTTGAGTGCCTAAGAGCAGAAGAATTCTTCATTAAATTGCCGAAGAGCAGAAGAATATTGAAGAGTATTAGAGAAAGAGCAAATGAGAGTAGAAGAACAACATCAAAGAGCATTGGAGGAAGAGCACCTAGATCAACCCATATGGTGGATCCGTATAATCAAATGGATATTGTAGTTGAGGGAGACTCTAGTGGAGTTCGAGGTAAAAACCAAGATCGAAATGATCAATTGTAGAGATGCAACAATAACACTCATGAAACACATTATTTGTAATAGAAATATGTAATAACACTTGTAAGAGTGCTAAGTTTGTAAGGACAAAAGGTGACACTTGTGTATGCAAACAAGATGAAATTAAAGCATCATCAAAGGTATATCTTGATCTTAATGTTAATAAGTTGAGTACACATTTAAAATTGTATTAATTTATTTTGTAAGAGATATAAGACGACGAAAGGATATTAAGAATAAAGTGAAAGAAGGGAAAGATTATTAATTAAAGATTGGAGGTTGAAATTGAAAAATCAGGGATATATAAGAAGACTAAGAAAGTTGAAATTGATTGATGAAAATATTTTTAGAGAAAAGAAAATTGAAATTAAAGAATAAATTTGGATAAGGAAATTAAAAGGAGATATAAGAATATGAAGATTATGAAAAATTGAGTAAAATTTGAAATTGGAAAAAAAATTGAAGATAAATTAATGAGTGGATAGTTAAAACAAAATTGTATTTTTGGAAAAAAAGAAAACTAATTAATTTGTGAGTAATAAGGAATACCACATCAAAGGAATTTGTATTGATTGAAAATGAGTACATCAAAATACCATACAGTTTTAAAGGACCAAGCTTAACGAAGAAAATAGTTCATAAATAGAAATATTGCCATAGACATGTGCTAAGATATACTAAGCCACAAGAAATTCAATAAAAAATAAAAATGGAATTTAGTATAATTCATGGTACATTGATTTAGAAGCAAGCCACCATATGACAAGCAATCTTTATTGGTTTGATTCAATTCAATTAAAAAAAAATATACCAATGAAGATAGTAGATGATAAGATTTATTTTGTTCAATGATCAGGGAATGTCATTGTTAGCTTACCATATTATGAATGTACATTAGAAAATATACTTTAATAGCAAATAATATCATTTCAGTATCTCAATTTCTAGATAAAGGAAGCATGATAGAGTTCAAAAATACTAATGGTAATAAAAAATGTCTTATTAAGAGACTAAAAAAAATTGAAGCCATGGGATGCCATAAGAGTGGTATATTTGTCTCGGCTATGATAGAAATATCATAAAATCACTTAGGTCAATTTTTTTCCATGAGAGCCACATCAAAAGGAATAATATATTGAACATAAAAAAATATGGCAAAAGAACATGAAAATGTATATTTTGATGATATCTTAAAAATTACAGGAAACAACTCAAATAACATATCTAGTGCTAAAACATGAAGGAGTATTGGAGTTAATATCAAATTATCAAGATCATAGAAGAGATATATAAGGAAAAGAGGAATTTATACCAAATAATTTAACATAGGGGAGGTGTTAGAGATATTACATTATTTGGTTCATTTGTAAATATTTAGATTAGGGTACACATTTAATATTTATGTCTATAGTATGCGTCATGTAGTTATGATTATAAAATATTATGTGTGTAAGTATGGGTTATGTGTGTGAGGTGTCTTGTATGTAAGTGATATTTATGTGAGTGATGTGTCAATATTAGAAGTAAGGAGTTATGTGCATTCATGAGAGATTTTATCATTATGTAATATGTGATATTTATTATTTGAAGAGGGAAATATGAAGAGTTGATTCTCCCATGATTTTGAAGAGAGTAAAGGCCAATATTCGGGTGCATATGAAGACTATCATGTAAGTACATATTGAAGATAAAGATTTGTATGATGTAATCAAAGAAGCATTGTATTTATGCATTATTTTAGTAGATGTATTTTTGATAAAGATTTGATTTGTGCAATAATGTTATTGATTGGTTGAATGAGTTTATGTGAGATATTATTATATCTTTGGAATTATTAAACTATTATAATAGGGCTTATTTGTAAACATTATACTTCCTTTATATTTTTACAATATTCAATATTATAGGTGACTTATGTGCCTTGTATTTTCTTTATTTACAAGATTCTTATCTCTTGCATAGTATTTGTTCTAGCTTGAACATTCATGTGGATGGTTTGGCTTCTGTAGACACGCTTTTAAATTTTCTTGATATTCTACTTGTGAGATGTTGTTATGCTCTTAGACTAGAGATGATGGTATTTGTCTTAGTTGATAGCATCCTTTTATTTATAATTATTAAGGAGATTTAATGTATTCCTTGCTTCTAATTTATCTTCTTGCAATTTTCTAATAAGCTATAGTGGCTTCTTTCTCTTCTTCTTATGACTTCCTTCCTTCAGTTTTATAATGGCAACTCTTTATGATTTCTTTTCTTGCTTGCTTAAACTTGCTTGGTTGTTTTTTGTAGGTTTATGACCTTTTTGGTATTTAGATGGCGTTGAAACCCTTTTAAAGTTTTAAGGATTTTATATTTGATAGGATTTTCACTCTAAAACTTTAAAATATACTATGGAATTCTTCTTCATGATGATAATTTTATATAGGATAATTTTAAATTTGAAAGTTCTCTTTTCAAACTTTAATTTTCTTTTCTCAAACAAATTTCTCTTTGGATATCTCTATGTCAAAGCTAAAGGAGGATTAGAAGGAGAAATATTTCTTCCTTCTACTAGCTATAATACCACATGTTAGAACACAATCCTTCAATGATTGCATTATGGAAATGAAATGTATTTAAGTACATAGGATGCCTATTTCAAGTATAACAAACCTTCAAATAAGCTTTCAACTACCTTGTACTATACTACATGCATGTACCTTATGAAGGGTTGTTATACCACTTGGTTTCTCATATGGTATATGTTGTAATAACTCGTAACACAATAATAGATGCTTTAATTCATAACATTATTAAAAATTAACTAAATCGTAAATTCACCTCCTTTAGTCATGGTCCATAAATATTTTTATATTACTTTGATGCTATAGAATGAATTAAGAAGGATGCAAGGGACTAGGAATTATACTGACCATATTTAAATTTAAAAGGAATTAAATATGCAAAGTAAAATGTGAAGAAAGTTTTTAAAATGATGAAGGAGGAAGAGGTCAAGTTTAATCTACGTAAATCATATTCATATTCCTCAACTAGCAAAGAATAATCTCAAATGCCTTCTCAATTATTTCAAAGATATTCTATTAAATGTTGGGCAAGATAAGGAGGATTATGATAAACGTTTTCTAAATATTCCATTAATTATATACAATGACAAAGTTAATTCTATATGAGAAAGATCTCTATGGAGGATATATAAAGTAGTTTTCTCATTCAACCCTAATAAAACACTTGACCTTGATGGATTTTTGGAATATTTATATATAAATAAAAAATTTGGAAATATTGTATAGTATGTTAGATGTAGTTTTAGAGTCTAGGAAAATTGGTTCTATCTTTATTGCATTGGATTATAAGAAAGGTGAAACTAAACATTTTGAAATTTTCATCTAGTAATCCTTTGATTATGATTTATAATTAAATTAAAAAAATTATGGTATATAGATTGAAAAATATTCTAGGTTACGGTCTCTTGGAGGAACGAGGAGGTTTATTTATATAAATAAATTATTGATGTGTAATAATTATACATTAGGGTAGACATTCTCTTTATTCCATGAAAAACTATACCTATAAATTAGGTATGGGTAAAGTATACAATAGGGTTTATTAGAGTTTTCTGCATGATCTTTTAAGAAGGTTCTTTTTTTTTATCAATATTGATATGAATAGATTAGATATTTTTATAGAATTCTATAATATTTGATCTTGATAAATAGATCCACTATTGGATCCTTTTAAAATTTATGGATTACATAAAAGTGAATCAATATCTCCTTATCTTTATTTTATCCTTAATGAAGCATTTGGGAAATATTTTTGAAAGGTAAAAATAAAAGGTAAAATTGAAGATATCCATGTTCTAACAAGTGGATCCTTCAATTTTATTTCCAATTTGTAGGTGATACTTTTTTTTTTATGGCATCTTGTAGTCAACAAGGCCATGGACTTTAAATCAATACTATCATGATATGAGAGGACTACTAGGCAATTAGTTATTTTATATTAACAATACCCTAGATTTACAATGGAATATTATGGATATTATAGGGTTTAAAATTGGAAAATTTCCTTCCTTTGCATTATAAATGAAACAAGGAGGAGCTTTAGGAATTAATTTTGGATGAAAAAAAATCTTATTTGGCAAGATGAAAAGTAAGTTATTGATCATGGCTAGGTCACTATAATTTGCACATGCTATATTGAAATACATAAATATATATGACAACACATTCAATATTTTCAACAAGTTTGACATCTAATTTTGAAATATTTTAAGATATTTTATTTTGAAATGATGTGAGAAAAAAATAAAATTTTCTATTTGTAAGTGGAATAGGATTTGAAAAGGAAAGAATATTTGTGGGGAAAGCTTACAAAAATGATGTGAGGAAAAAAATTAAATTTTCTATTTGTAAGTGGAATAGATTTGGAAAGGAAAGAATATTTGTGGGGAAAGCTTACAAAATTGCAAATTTATGAGCTTGGCAGGAGGTATAAAATTTTATTAGTTTTTACTGAATAGTTAGGGAAAAAGTTTGGAAAAAAGTTACTTTAAAATATATATAGGCTTTATAAATACAATAAAATTATTAATGAAATCAACTATAACTTATGTAATATTAGCTTGGAAATTTGTAATAGAGAGTTTATAGTTGATCAGAAAACATCTTATGTGATCAATCAATTACTTGGATTTTATAAAATTTTAATTTAATTCCTGGTTGAATACTTATACTCTTAATTATGATTTTAAATAACAAACCCTAGATAAGAAATATTTAGCTTTGAGAGTTTTACAATTACAAAAATTATATTAATACTAGTAATAATTCTAAATAATACAATTTTAATAGCAACCTAGTTGAGTGAGAGGACCTCAAAGAAGTAGTAAATGGACTTTAAATTATGCTTCAAGAATTCTATTTTATATATATATATATATATATATTGGAAGGATGAGTTAGTTTGGAATCCATCAATAAATGGTGGATACTTGGTAAATTTGGGATATAAGAATTTGAAGCAATCAAAAATTTCTACTCCAAAAGACTTCCCTTTGAAGAATATATGGTCTATGAGGACCTCGTTAAGCCTTCAAAAGTTATTTGATTATCTAGTTAAAGTAAAATTATTACATGTGAGAGCCTATAAATAAAATGATATCACAAAAGTTTTAGGTGTACCTTGTACAAGAAGAATTTAAAATATTAAAAGATATGCTTTATTATTGTTCATTAATTTACACTCTTTGAAGCTACTTTTCCACAAATGAGAATATTGTGGATAGCCCCATCAATATTGAAAGAGTTAAATGAAATATTGAATTAATTATTTTTAAAGCTAAAGCATTACTTATTCTATAGAGAATTGATCCTGTGATTATTTATTGGAATCTAAAGATTGAAAGAAATAATATAATTTTAAGACTAAATATTAGAATCATGTTAAATTTTAAAATCATATATCACCTCTCTTGTAGAATATTTACAAGCACACTATTCATAAATAGGGTATTTGTGTATAAAATGAGATGCTTACCTATTACTTATAGGATTTGAATATCCATACAAGAGCGATCTATGATATTGAAACTAATACAAATGATTTGTATTAATATATAAAAAATACCAATATCTAGAATTTGAGTTCATTACAATTAATTTTGGTGGCACATCCAATTAAAATTCAAGGAGGTAAAGGTGGTGGTTTCAAAATAATAAAGGTATATTCTCTGTATTTACTCAAGTCATATCGAATTTTAGCTAACATGTAGAGGCTAAGTAAATTTTATCATGGATTAAGATTCTTATTGTTAAAGGATGGATATTTATTCAATAGATATAGGGATTAGACCAATAATAGAATTTTTATACCCATCAACTATTGTTGCAAACACTAGCTTATAAACAATAATATATATATGTATAGAGAGAGAGAAGGAAAAAATAGGATGGCATATAATATAACCAACTAAAATATTAATCTTCATCTTGATAAAATTCAAATTCTAAAAAGTAATTAATTGACGATGATTTTAACCCTACGGAGGAAATTCATCATGAATGTTGGTTTGGGTTCGGTTCCCTTGGTTACCTTTGGAGTTCTGGCAGACCAATGTTCTTCACATGATTGCACTATTTTTGGGGAAGCCAGTGGGTCCTTCTCAGCAAACTATGAATAAAAAGGTAGTTTCTTGTACCCGTGTTTGTGTTGAGATAGATTTAAATAAGCCTTTTCCAGATTTTATGGAAATTTGTGTTGGATCTTCTTCTTGGATTCAACAATTGGACTATGAAACCCTTCCATTTTGATGCATTTGGTGTCATGCATATGGTTACCTTTAGAGAAAATGCCCAAAAATACCTGGGAATTTGCCATCTAAGACTCAACCTCCTAAGCAATATAATGGGATAGATAAAGGAAAAGCTCCTAAGCAGGTTAATGGGTTTGTTGATGGAAAAGCTCCAATGCAAGATAGTGGGACCAATAAGGAGGGTTTCATTCCTATTAAGTCCCACAATAAAGGTAGAGGTTTGAAGATATCCTTTAATGAGAGGCCAGTGGATGGATTACATAATAGATTTGATGCTTTGGATGACTTGGACCAGCCTGATGGGGTTAATTTGCAAATGGATTTATCTACTGCTCATATGGACATTGCTCAGTCTTTGGGTAAAGCGATTGTTCCAATTTTGTAGAATTGTATGGCATAGACTATTTAGGGGAACTAGATTTCTATTCCTTCTGAGGAAAATATGGTTGTTCAGGAGGATGGTGTGGCAACAGATGATGTACTACTAGCTTATTTGGTGGGTTTCGATCATGGCAAAGCTTTTAAGGTGAACTCTATGCTGGGATTGCATCAAAAGAATTTTAAAAAGGGGGTACCCTAAAAGTCTTATAAGGTGGATAGGAAGAAATATGTGGAGAAAATAAAAATTGAGGGGGTTGGTTGAGTCAGGGTTGGTTAGACCCCTTGACTCTCACTTTTCCATTCCTCATAAATGGTTTTTTTATCTTGGAATGTGAGGGGATTGAATAGCACCCCTCAACAAAAAGCTATTTGTGAGTTGATTAAGTTGCATAAGCCTGATATTATTTTTTTGTAAGAGTCAAAATTATCAGTTGATTGTTTGTTTAGTATTGTTTCCAATTTGTGGGCTCATGGGAATATCAGTTTTTTGGTACCCAGGGCAGTGTTGTTGGTATTGTTAGCTTTTGGAATCCTCAAAAGCTCTCTCCTATATGGTGGTTTTATGATAAATTTTCTCTTTCTATGGTTGCTTCTTGTAAGGAATCTGGTGAAGTGGTCTTATTAACTAATGTTTATGCTCCCTCTGATATTTCTAGGAAAATTTGTCTTTGGAATCATATTCGGGTGGTGTAGTTAATGGCTCCTTATTATTCTTCGATTATTGCTGGAGATGTGGTATTGAGGCTATTTTCGAGAGATTCAATCATTTTGTAGTTTCTCCTTACTGGATCAGTAATAATTGGAAAATCAACTCAAAAATTTTTGATTGGAGAGGTTTTGATCATTGGCCTATAAAGCTAAATGCCATTCACCAGGGAGTTTATAGAAAACATTGCTTTAAATTCTAGTTAAAGTGGCTTCGGGAGCCTTCTTTGTACGATTTAATGAGAGTATGGTGGTTACATGACATATATGCTCATGGTACTGCTATGTTCTCCTTTGTTAAGAGGCTCTAGTATGTGAAATATTAGCTGAAGAAGTGGAAAAGGCAGAGTTTTGGTAATATTTTTGGGTTGAAGTTGGCTTCTCAAGAGAAGTTATATGCTATTACAAGATAGATTAGGGATTATGGCCTCACATAAATGAATCTTAAATATAAATATGATGTTGTTAAGGAGGTAGCTGAGTGGAAATTGAGGGAGGAAATTTATTGGAAATCGAAGGCTTGGATTGATTGGTTGCAGGAAGGAGATAGAAATATTGCTTTCTTTTTCAATTTAGTTAAATCTAGAAGGTATGGTAATGCAATTTCCTCTCTTGGGATCCAATTGACTTCTGCTCAAGATATTTCAATGGAGGTTGTAAGGTTTTTTTTCCTCTTTGTATTTTGAGGATTCTCCCTTGGTGGTTGATAAAGAAAATAAGGTTTTGGATTTTATTCCTTCAGTTGTCACTGTAGATATGAATGAGTTACTCATGAGACCATTTCAATCGAATATTTGGAGGGTATTATTTTCCAGATGAATAAAGGGAAAGCACTGGGTCCTGATGGTTTTCCTATAGAATTTTTCCAAGAATTCTAGGATATTGTCAAATTGGATCTTTTGTTTGTTGTGCAAGAGTCTTTTAGAAATAAACAGATGTTGAGAGCTATGAATTCTACCTTCTTGGTGCTTATTCCTAAGTGGGAAGGAGCCAATTCTCTGGATCTTTTCAGGTCTATTGCACTATGTAATGTGGTGTACAAAATTATCTCCAAGTTGATTCTTTGAAAGACTCAAGCCTTGGCTCAGTAAGGTTATTTCTGATGAACAGGGAGGTTTTATGGTGGATAGACAAATCCTTGAAGGTGTGGCTATTGTTTCTAAGGCCATTCATTCTATGGGAATTTCTAAAAAAAAAAACTATGTTTATAAAATTGGATATGGTTAAGGCATATGACAGGGTTAAAGGTCTTTCTTAAGTAAAATTATCCTTGCTTTTGGTTTTGAATCCAATTGGGTTAGTTGGGTGATGAGTTGTATTACATATCCATACTATTCTGTCCTTATCAATGGTGAGTCTTCTACTTTGTTTCAGGCTCTTAGAGGTCTTCATTAAGGGGATCCTTTGTCTCCTTATTTATTTATTATTAGGGTTGAGGGTTTGGTTAGACTTATCAAATCACATGTCAGTCAAGGGTTGATTCATGTCTGGAGGTGGGGTAATAGTTTACCTGCATCTTCTCATCTTCAATTTGTGGATGGTACTGCTCTGATGGGTCTGGAATCTATTAGAGAAGCAACTAATTTTAGAAGATCTTTGGATATTTATTTGGTTGCATCGGGGCAAAAGATAAATGAGGGAAAATCCTCCATCTTATTTTTCAATACGGATCCTCTTATATAGGCCAAAATTGCTCAAATTCTTCAGTTTTAGATTGAATCTCTTCCTTTAACTTATTTTGGAATTCCTCTTTCTGTGGGTCGTCTGCCTCAAGGCATCTTGAATAATATTTTGGATAAATTTATGGTTAAAGTCTCTCATTCGATTGTTAAGTGGATTTCTTTTGCTGGTAGAGTGTTGCTTCTTAAGTTGGTGGTTCAAGCTTCATATATTTATCGATGAATGATTCAGGTTGCTCCTGCTAGTTTTATTCATGAGTTTGAATCTATGTCAAGAAGATCTCTATGGGCTAGAAATTTGGAGTCTTTAAAATAGATTCTCGTTAAGTGGGAAACTATTTGTAGACCAAAATAAGATGGTGGATTGGGTCTTCATTTGACTTCTCTTTCTTGTCAAGCATTGGCAGCCAAGTTTTACTAGATATGGTGCATTTATCAAGACCATGCTTGGGCTAAAATTATTTCCTTTAAGTATCTTAATGGGGTTGCGGACTCTGAGATACCTAGATACAATTTATTTGGTAAAGGTTATTTGATCTAGAACACCCTTGAGAAGGGGACGTCTCTTGTTAAGCAAGGTTTGTTCTGGATTTATCTCAAAGGCTCGAAGGCTCTTTTCTGGTATGATTCTTGGGATGGTTTTCCTACAATTTTATCTATATTTTCTCATCTTCAGGAGCTATGTAATTATTTCTTTTTTGCTGGTTGGTACAAGGTGATGGATTATAAAGTTGCCAAAAGAGTTGGGCAGGTGGAGGTAGTTCAGTGGAATGATTCTAGAGATTGGCCAGTAGGTGGTTCTACTCAGGATAGAGAAGAGTTGCCTCATATTTTGGCTACTAGGAAGTGCTCTTATTTATAAGATGATGATGTATTGGCTTGGGGTCTAGATACTAGAGGGGTTTTCTCAGTGGCTTCTGGTTACCATGTTTTAGATAGGCAACATTTTGGGGATGAGGAGGTTCATTGGTGGAAACAGGTTTGGAATAAGTTTTCCTGGCCCAAATGCAATTTCTATTTGTGGTTGGCTACTCAAAACAAATGTCCTACCTGGGATAATCTCCAAAAGAGAGGTTTTCAGGGCCCTTCACTTTTTTTCCTTTGTGATAATAGTGATGAATCTATAGGGCATTTGCTCTTACAGTGTTCGTTTGCGTAGGAAATTTGGCATCTTTTGTGGAGGATGTAGAAATAATCTTGTTCTCACACCTCTTATCTTGTTGATTTCTAGAGGAGTTTAGGAAGACCTCTTGCTAAGTCTTTCTTTCTTCAAGTTACGTGGAGTATTGGGCCCTCATGTATTATATGGAAGACTTAGCTTGAAATAAATCAAAGAATTTTTCAAGGTAGGAAGTTAACAATTTATCATACTTGGCAGAGAATTATCGGTATGATCCAAGAAAATATTTCTTCTAACTGTCGGATCAGTTTTCCTTTGAAGAAGTCTGAGATTATGATGATGTATGATATGGGTTTAGTGGAGAATGATCCTTGTCCTTCTGTATCAGTCAGGAGGAGAGGCCTTTATAAAAAAGTATAGAGAGATGGTAGATGACATCGTCCACCGTAGAGGATGTTTAAGATTAATATTGATACCTCTTCCAAAGGAAATCCTGGGCATGCAGGTATTGGTGGTGTTGGGGGAGATAGCAATGGTGCAGTTCTTTTCATTTTTTCCTGTTGTAAGGGGAAGCAAATGAATAATTATATGGAGGCACTTGATATTTATTTTTCTTTGGAAAAAGGTTGTACTTTGGGATGGCATAAGATAATATATGAGTCAGACTCTCATATTATTATTAATTTATTGAAGACTCAGTTTTTCTAATGTTCATTGGTATTCGACAATAGTAGGTCGGTAGATCTTTCAAATATGTTGGTATATGGAGTTTATTTATTTTGTTCATATTCCTAGGGAATGAAATGGTGTGGCTGGTTGCTTGGAAAAATGGGCTTCTGAGTTTCAAGAAGATTGAAATGTTAGGGAAAAGGATCAAATTCCATTGTACTGTTATCAACATCTTACTAATTTGCTTGTTGTGGATATGCCTGGTTGAGGTTGTTGTTTTTTGGATGTCTTCTGGTCGGGTGCTCGGTGGTATTGGGGGTTTCTTTCTTCTGGCCCTTGTAAGGGTTATTGTTATGGGATTCTCTAGTTCTTGTAAAGCTTGTTGATTCAATAATTATTTACCATTTAAAAAAAAATGATGGCGATTTTGTCTCTTCATTAAAATGATATAAAAAAATTGTAGAATAAATATAACTCCTTTCAAGAATATGAAGAGTAATTTCTATAATATATATATATATATATATATATATATATATAGTCTCATTGACTTTATAGAAATATAATGTTTTGATATATTGATGAGAGTGACCACAAGCATAACATATTTAAAAAATCAGAATTAATTTTTTTTATAATTCTTATTATACTTTGTAAAATAAAATATGTATTTCTAGTATCAATGTAAATAAGTCATCTAACTTATTTTATCAAAAAGTTAAAATGTAGTTCACATTCTATATTTAATCTTATTTATAAATGAGTATTTATGGGAAATGATAAGGCAACTTGTGGACATTGTATTTATTATATAATTTTATAAAATATGAGAATAATGAACAAATATAAGATTAGTTTTAAATATTTTTTTATTTAAGAATTTAAAAAACTATACAAATAAAGTTATTATTAAAAATAAAATAAAATAAAATGCTTTTATTTTAATAATTGAGGAGTTTATAAGATTTATCAAATGGAAAGTAAAGTTAAAATTAGGCTACACAAACATTTTTCTTTTACTTTTCATCCACTTCAAATGTTATCCTTAATATTTCTTCCTCTTGTAGATGGTATACTTAATATATCTTATAAATTGCACAAGTCATCATGTCATGGTTAGTGGTTTTTTTCTTAGAAGTTGGTTGAAGGATGATATAAAATCACATCTTTATCATCTTCAACTTCTTCTTATTAAAAAAATATCTTCTAACTAATATTGTAATTCTTTTAATTTAATTGGAGAGTCATGGAAACTATGTTTAACTTGTAATAATATTGTATTGAACTATTCTCCTTGATCGGTTTGTTTTTTTTTTTTTTAATTAACCATTGAATTGATAAATTTTTTATTTTCTTACTAGGATCTTAACCAAAAATATATAACATATTTATTTTTTTGTTAATATGAAATTTTGAATTATCAAAGCATCATTTGGAAAATCAGTTTTATCAATTCCTCATTTTTAAATCTATTTTATTTTGGAGAATACTTTGATTTTTTCTTAACAACCATATTTGGTGAATATCACTAGAAGCAAAAACATAGCTCCTTACATGGATATTTTTAAATAGAAAATATTTCCTACTATCTCTTTTTTTAAGCTCCATATATGCTTTATTTTATCTAACCCAAGACTATTATTTACACCTTGTAAGACAATAAGATGCCCTTGGGATTATGTATTTCTTTTTGTCTTTTGACACATCAACGACCCTCCTAGCTAGAAGCTTGATATTCTAATATTTTATTAATTGATTTATTTGGAAGTAGAGATGTAATAGGTTGTTTACACGAATAAAATCCCTCTTGAGATTAATTTATTTTCTCTCATGAATGAACTTTTGCTACAAATTACTGGACTTTGAGAGCAAGAACAAACCAACAACATTGATATAAGATATTGGTGGGGAAATATAGATACATTAGCTAGATATTAGTGCTATGAGGCTGTAGTTTCAAAATATTCACACCTTCACCACTATGATTGTTGGTATTGTCTCTGATATGAAGGAAACAATTTATAGTCTACTAGATGTACTACCATAATGAGTCTCTTATAGTTGGTTTAAAATCTTATTGATATTATCAACATGCTTGAGGGACAATATCCACAAGATTTCTCTCTTCTATTTTATTTGCTTTCTTGGTATTATAAAGCCTAACTATGCCCAGTGTTGTAGTTTCTTATTTTAGATGCATCTAGCACCTTTTGATCATCTTCATAGTGCATAACTACATCTAATACGTAGTAGTGTTAGGAGTTTAAATATACTAACAACTAACACATACAACTAAGGGCACATCAAGGACCACCTAACACATGAATCAAACTTGATCTATACCAGGAGAGTCCAATTCCTTTGCCATTGTGATATCCTGACTAGGATATTAGTCGCTTACATCAACTTGCTATGTCTAGAGTGTAACTATATTAGGGATAACTATTTTGATTTTTCTATTATCTATCTAGAACTTGATGTTTTCGTAGATTCCATTCTTGCTCAATGGTGATAAGTATTACATTCACATTTTATTGTTTACTTGTTGGTAGAAAAGTACTTAGTTATTTTATTTATTTATTTATTTTTCTAAATCTAATTAAATCATATAATTTTATTCGTATATTAATTTAATTGCATATATTGATATGAGATAATGCTTTTCTTTATAATTATAGTGTTCCTTCATATACAATAACGATTTTAAACTTCAAATGTTCACTTCCATTTGAAAAAACTAAAAATAATAATTCTTAACCCACTTTTTTAAATATTCTTCTAATAATTCACTAAATCAATATAACTATATAAATTTATTGATAATATAAATATAAATAAATAACCAATTTAAAAAACTTGTATTAAAAAATATTTTTAATTAATTTTTATATATTTGATTTTTTTTGAATTGATGGTTAAGAAGGGCATTCAAAAAGCCCTATCCATTTTACAAAACACATCCAAAGTTTTTACATTTTAGTCTCACCATCCAAGATAATTGTTGGAACTAAATAATAGCTATAAATAAAAATAGCTACAAGATAAACGTCGAAGCAAAAGACCAACTAGATCATCCAAGAAATGATAAACATAGAAATGCCACCTACACTTAAAACCCAAAACATTGACAATTTGACAACAATAGCTCTAGGTCTTTCTATCACTAGGTGATTCAAAGTCAAATCCAAATAAATATATGATAAAATGAGTGGATTCAACCCTTGTAAAATGCTGATGAGAATATTGTTGAGCTAGGTAAAATCATATCTAGTTGATGATCCTATCTTAAAAAACCACCCAATGTTTTGAGGGGGCATTCAACCCCCTAATATTCCAAGACATTATTTTCATTACTTAGATTTCAATGGGTGTTTCTTCCCCCAAATTTAAGGATTTTCTTAGTGTCATTTGCTAACTCAATAGTTATTTCCTTCTCTCTAACTTTTGCCTTCAGTTGTCTTCTCTAGTCTAACATATGCTTTCCTTTTCTTCTAGCTTCTTATAATCTTATTTTGATTACTACTCTCCCCTCTTGATTTTATTATAATTTTTATTTCTTTCTCAAGAGATTGAGGGGTGATACATAAATTTGCTTTTTATCCTTCCATTCAAACTGGTTCCTTAAAGGGGGGTTTGGGATTTACCTCACTGTGTTCACCAAAATCAACCCCTCAAGGCTTACTTCACAAATTGTCTCCTTCACAAAATATTCATGGACTAGGAGACTTACTTCAATATTAACTCCTTCATCTTCAAGAGTAATCCCTCCTTTCACTAGAGCCTCACATTGAGTATTATCCAGAGCATCTCCATTTTTTGCCAAATTTATACCTATCTTTGGTTATCCCTTATTTTTAGAAGGATGAGGGTTTAGATTTTGTTTACATTACCACATATGTTTCCCTTGATTTCCTTTCTTTTTTATGGCACAATTAATGCTAGAGTGTCTAACCTTCTTACATAGGAAGCATTTGACTACAATATTCTCGTATTCTAAAGGTTGTATCCATATGCCATGCTTTGATTTAATCTCAATTGAATTTGGAAACTCCCTTTTCATATTGGCATTCACACACATTTTAGCAAACATCAACCTAGAATAAGTTAGGGTTATCGGATCTATCATAATCAAAAACCCAATTTGTTGAGCAATACTAGCAATAATATCTTCATACCATAAATGGAGGGGAAGGCCAGTGCTTCAACAATATTCTAAGTGTTCGGATCAAAATTTGGTGCCCATTTTCTCAATAAACCCCTTTGTGACCGTAAAATCAAGGTTCGCCTTTAAGAATCCTATCCCTATTCTCCTCACAATTGAGATTTACAAGAAATAATCTCTTAAGCATGGCCACAATATCCATGAACCTTTGTTGTTTTCATTGGGACCTTGCCCACTTTCTAATAGCATCTAATGTGAGCCAAACACCTAAAAATTTACCAACCAATACAAACTCTCCTTATGTACCAACCATGTCCACCAAAGAGTCCAATGTCAAGAGTCGTGTTATAAGTTAAAACAAAAATTATTCACCTTTGACATGCTCTTTAGAATATTTACCCAAGACTAGACCCCGAGATGAAAGGTCTTATGTTTGTCATCCTCGTCACCTACTTGCAAGTGTTATTTTGATCAATAAACAACATCCTTCATGCTAGCATTTTGTTGAGATTTAAAGCCAACACCATATTCCATCAAGCTATTTGCCATCACCATCCACATGCAATGGAAGTGACACTTTACACAAATCCTAGAAGATATCTTGATGATATTGTGTGCATACCCTAGTAGATATTCTAACAATACTATGCAC
Source organism: Wollemia nobilis (assembly GCA_028583015.1). NCBI lineage: Eukaryota > Viridiplantae > Streptophyta > Pinopsida > Araucariales > Araucariaceae > Wollemia > Wollemia nobilis. Next base: position 2,342,264 of record JAQPPZ010002297.1, read on the forward strand.
AAACCCTCGTAGATCTCCCCATGACACTTTGCATAAACCCTAACAGATCTCCCATGTCCTAATAGATTTCCTCGTGATACATTGTGCGCAAACCTTAACAGATCTCCCGACAATACTAAGTGCAAACCCTCACAGATCTCTCGATGACACTATGTATAAACCCTAGTAGATCTTTAGTGTCCTAGTAGATCTCTATATGGTATTGTATGCAAACCCTAGTAGATATCCAGACGGTACTAAGTGCAAACCCTTACAGATTTTCGAGTGGTACTAAGTGCAAACCCCAATAGATATCCTCATGACATTGTGTGCAAACCCTAGTAGATCTCCCAACAACACTATACGCAAACCTTAGCAAATCTCCTAGCCACGATCAGCTCAAACCCTCTCAAATATTGTGACAACACAATGCATAAACCCTAACAGATCTCTCATGTCCTAGCAAATCTCTTTCAAATCTTGTGACAACACTATGCATAAACCCTAACAAATCTCTCATGAGCAAATCCTCGACTCATTTCAAATCCATTATGTGTTGCTAATTATATATTTAATTTAAATGACTTGAAATTATTAAATTCTAGAAATTTAAATCATCGTAGATTAGGGAAATATATTTTATTTATTTTTTACGTATCCAACTTAAATAAATTCGAAGATATTACGTCAAACTATGTAATACATTAAAAGAAAGGTAAACAATTTTGCCTTAAAATATTGTTGTAATACAAACTTAGATCAAGCTTCGACATTTATCGGTCTCAAATCAATCTAACGACCACCAATGAATAAGAGGCGAATTAAAACTCAGATCGAATGACCTACCACTGCCAGCAGTGCAGTTGCTATTTAGAATCTTCGAAACAGAATTACCTTTAGTTCAAACTTTATCCGTCAAATCAGTTGTTTGCAAATTGAAAAAGGAATAATCAATTTTTTTTCTCATATGCTGTAAGAAATCATACCTCTATTCTTATCGTCGCCTTACTCAACAGTTTTTTAATTCACTTTCATGACCACAGACAAACGAGATCACAACACGGAATCGTGATAGACCCTTTTGCACCGCCGACATAGACCTGATCATTGCAAAATTGCATACTTTACCAATAGTCATTAATGGCAACCACTCTGCAGACAAACTATATTGTCAAGTTTAGATGAAATGCATACGTACGTCCTACAATTTCGCACTTAGTTACACTAAAAAAAACTCAACGTCACACCAACTGCCCGTACGTAGCTATCTTCATTGCTCTTCTGAACCGTCCCAACGAACAACCATCCTATTTATACGTAGTTTTCCTCTTAAGTTCAACGTAAGCCAGCTGGTGCAAATACTGTAATTATTTATCTTTTTCAACTTTCCACCGACGCAATGTTTGGGGAAGCCCTAATAATAACTGTGGCTTTCATCATCTAATTATGCCATTGTTCGTTCCTTCGTGCCGCCATAGTAGATAAAGATTGCATACCCCACTTGAGATTTAGTTTTGAGAGGTAGGTGTAACTACTTTATCGTTTGATAATTGATATTTTTGGAACCAAAAGAAAGTATTCTAATTACGTCCACTATTACAGACTGTTTATCGGAAATGATTCTAACTAAGCCCTTATTACAGACTGTTTGTGGGGGCAGGTGTATAGGGGAGACATATAACATGTATACATTTATCAAAAATGATAACATTTTTTTTGTAAGTCGGAAATTCTTCTGTGCTTTTCTGGCTTCTATCTTTCAAATGTAGGTAAATTGAATGTGAAGAATATTGAGTGCCTAAGAGCAGAAGAATATTGAAGAGTCTCATTTGAGTGCATAAGAGCAGAAGAATATTCAAGAGTCTCATTTGAGTGCCTAAGAGCAGAAGACTATTGAAGAGTATTAGAGAAAGAGCAAATGAGAGTGGAAGAACATCAAAGAGCATTGGAGGAAGAGCACCTAGAGCAACTGATATGGTGGATATGTATAATCAAATGGATATTGTAGTTGAGGGAGACTCTAGTGGAGTTCGAGGTGAAAACCAAGATCGAAATGATCAATTGTAGAGATGCAACAATAACACTCTCATGAAACACATTATTTGTAAGAGAAATATGTAATAACACTGACAAAAGGTGACACTTGTGTATGCAAAAAAGATGAAATTAAAGCATCATCAAAGGTATATCTTGATCTTAATGTTAATAAGTTGAGTACACATTTAAAATTGTATTAATTTATTTTTTAGAAGATATAAGAAGGCGAAAGGATATTAAGAATAAAGTGAAAAGAAGGAAAAGATAATTAATTAAATATTGAAGGAAATTGAAATTGAAAAATCAGGGATATATAAGAAGAAGACTAAGAAAGTTGAAATTGATTGATGAAAATATTTTTAGAGAAAAGAAAAATTGAAATTGAAGAATAAATTTGGATAAGGAAATTAAAAGGAGATATAAGAATATGAATATTATGAAAAATTGAGTAAAATTTGAAATTGGAAAAAAAATGAAGATAAATTAATGAGTGGATAATTCAAAGAAAATTGGTTTTTTTGGAAAAGAAGAAAACTAATTAATTTGTGAGTAATAAGGAATACCACATCAAAGGAATTTATATTGATTGAAAATTAGTACATCAAAATACCATACAGTTTTAAAGGACCAAGCTTCACGAATAAAATAGTTCATAAATAGAAATTTTGCCATAGACATGTGCTAAGATATACTAAGCCACAAGAAATTCAATCAAAAATAAAAATAGAATATGAGGATAATTCATGGTACATTGATTTATAAGGAAGCCACCATATGACAAGCAATCTTTGGTTTGATTCAATTCAAGTAAAAATAAATATACCAATGAAGATAGTAGATGATAAGATTTATTTTGTTCAATGATCAGGGAATGTCATTGTTAGCTTACCGTATTATGAATATACATTAGAAAATATACTTTAATAGCAAAAAATATCATTTCAGTATCTCAATTTCTAAATAAAGGAAGCATGATAGAGTTCAAAAATACTAATGGCAATAAAAAATAACTGATTAAGAGACTAAACAAAATTGAAGCCATGGATGCCACAAGAGTGGTATATTTATCTCGGCTATGATAGAAATATCACAAAATAACTTAGGTCAAATTTTTTCCATGAGAACCACATCAAAAGGAATAATATATTGAAAATAAAAAAATATCGCAAAAGAACATGAAAATATATATTTTGATGACATCTTCAAAATTATAGGAAATAACTCACAATAACATATCTAGTTCTCAAACATGAAGGAGTATTGGAGTTAATATCAAATTATCAAGATCATGGAAAAGATATATAAGGAAAAGAGGAATTTATACCAAATAATGTAATGTAGGTAAGGTGTTAGAGATATTACATTATTTGGTTCCTTTGTAAATATTTAGATTAGGGTATGTGTTTAATATTTATGTCTATAGTATGCGTCATGTAGTTATGAGTATAAAATGTTATGTGTGTGAGTATGGGTTATGTGTGTGAGTTGTCTTTTATGTAAGTGATATTTATGTGAGTGATATGGCAATATTATAAGTATGGAGTTATGTGCACTCATGAGAGATTTTATCGTTATGTAGTATGTGATATTTATTATGTGAAGAGGGAAATATGAAGAGTTGATTTTCCCATGATTTTGAGGAGTAAAGGTCAAGATTCAGGTGCATATAAACAGTATCATGTAAGTACATATTGAAGATAAATATTTGTATTATGTAATCAAAGAAGCATTGTATTTATGCATGCTTTTAGTAGATGTATTTTCAATGAAGATTTTATTTGTGCAATATTGTTATTGAATGGTTGAATGAGTTTATGTGAGAGATTATTAGATCTTTGGAATTATTAACCTATGATAATAGGGCTTATTTGTGAATATTATGCTTCCATTATCTTTTTACAATATTCAATATTAGAGGTGACTTATGTGCCTTGTATTTTCTTTATTTACAAGTTTCTTACCTCTTGCATAGTATTTGTTCTAGCTTGAACATTCATGTGGATGGCTTGGCTTCTGTAGACACACTTTTTAATTTTCTTGATATTCTACTTGTGAGATGTTGTTATGCTCTTAGACTAGAGATGATGGTATTTGTCTTTGTTGGTAGCATCCTTTTCTTTGTAATTTTTAAGGAGCTTTAATGTATTCCTTACTTCTAATTTATGTTCTTACAATTTTCTAATAAGCTATAGTGGCTTCTTTCTCTTCTTCTAATGACTTCCTTCCTTAACTTTTACAATGACAACTCTTTATGATTTCTTTTCTTGCTTGCTTAAAATTGCTTTGTTGTTTTTTGTTGGTTTACGATTTGTTGGTATTTAGATGGCGTTGAAACCCTTTTAAAGCTTTAAGGATTTTATCCTTGATTGGATTTTTCACTCAAACTTTTAAATCTACTATGGAATTTTTCTTCATGATGATAATTTTATATAGGGTAATTTTATATTTGAAAGTTCTCTTCTCAAACTTTAATTTTCTTTTCTCAAACAAAGTTCTCTTTGGATATCTCTATGTCAAATCTAAAGGAGGATTAGAAGGAGAAATATGTCTTCCTTCTATTAGCTATGATACCACATGTTAGAACTCAATGCTTCAATGATTGTATTATGGAAATGAAGGGTATTTAAGTACATAGGATGCCTATTTCAAGAATAACAAACCTTCAAATAAACTTTCAACTACCTTGTCCTATACTACATGCATATACCTTATAAAGGGTGGTTATACCACTTGATTTCTCATTTGGTGTATTTTTTAATAACTCGTAACACAATAATATATGCTTTAACTCATAACATTACCAAAACTTAATTAAATCATAAATTCACCTCCTTTAGTCATGGTCCATCAATATTTTTATATTACTTTGATGCTATAGAATGAATTAAGAAGGATGCAAGGGACTAGGAATTATAGTGACCATGTTTAAATTTAAAAAGAATTAAAGATGCAAAGTAAAATGTGAAGAAAGTTTGTAAAATGATGAAGGTGGAAGAGGTCAATTTTAATCTATGTAAATCATATTCATATTCCTCAACTAGCAATGAATAATCTCAAATGCCTTGTCATTTATTTCAAATATATTCTATTAAATGTTGGGCAAAATAAGGAGGATTATAATAAATGATTTCTAAATATTCCATTAATTATATACAATGACAAAGTTAATTCTATATGAGGAAGATCTCTATCGAGGATATATAAAGTAGTTTCCTCATTCAACCCTAATAAAACACTTGACCTTGATGGATTTTTGGAATATTTATATATAAATAAAAAATTTGGAAATATTGTATAGTATGTTAGATGTAGTTTTAGAGTCTAGGAAAATTGGTTCTATCTTTATTGCATTGGATTCTAAGAAAGTTGAAACTAAACATTTTGAAATTTTCATCTAGTAATCCTTTGTATTATGATTTATAATTAAATTTAAAAAATTATGGTATATAGATTGAAAAATATTTTAGGTTACGTTCTCTTGGAGGAACGAGGAGGTTTCTTTATATAAATAAATTATTGATGTATAATAATTATACATTAGGATAGACATTCTCTTTCTCTATAATAATTATAATAATTATACATTAGCATAGGCATTCTCTTTCTCTATAGGCATCATTGATGTATAATAATTATTGAACTACAATAGGATATTCATATTTTAGTTCAGTTGCTATTTAGAATCTTTGAAACAGAATTACCTTTAGTTCAAGCTTTATCCGTCAAATCAGTTGTTTGCAAATTGAAAAGGAATAATCAATTTTGTTTCTCATCTGCTGTAAGAAATCAAATCTCTATTCTTATCGTCCCCGTACTCAACAATATTTTAATTCACTTTCATACACAAGACAAACGAGATCACAAAATTAAATCAGTGAGAACACGGAATGGAGATTCCAACGCCTATTTGCACCGCCGGCATAGACCTGATCATTGCAAAATTGCATACTTTACCAATAGTCATTAATGGCAACCACTCTGCAGACAAACTACACTGTCAAATTTAGATGAAATGCATACGGACGTCTTACAATTTCGCACTCAGTTACACTAAAAAAACTCAACGTCACACCAACTGCCCGTACGTAGCTATCTTCATTGCTCTTCTGAACCGTCCCAACAAACAACCATCCTATTTATACGTAGTATTCTTCTTAAGTTCAACGTAAGCCAGCTGGTGCAGATACTGTAATTATTTATCTTTTTCAACTTTCCACCGACGCAATGTTTGCGGAAGCCCTAATAATAACTGTCGCTTTCATCATCTAATTATGCCATTGTTCGTTCCTTCGTGCCGCCATAGTAGATAAAGATTGCATACCCCACTTTAGATTTATTTTTGAGAGGTAGGTGTAACTACGTTATCGTTTGATAATTGATATTTTTGGAGCCAAAAGAAATTATTCTAATTACGTCCACTGTTACAGAATGTTTATCGGAAATGATTGTAACTAAGCCCTTATTACAGACTGTTTGTGGGGCCAGGTGTATAGGGGAGATATATCACATGTATACATTTATGAAAATTGATGACAATTTTTTCTGTACTTTTCTGGCGTCCATCTTTCAAATGTAGGTAAATTGAATGTGATTGTAAGCCAATTAGTTTAACATGAATTACATACTTATCAACTCTATCTTATGAACCTCTTATTTTCCATTTTATGGGTTTTACAAACAAGTGATTCAAACTTAAAAATTTAATACAAACTTTAGTTTTATTAGTTTAATTAACATACAAGTGATTAAGCATAGATACAAACGTTAGTTTTACAAATATTATATATCATTTTTTTTATCTATTTTAATATCAAAATTTTAAAATAATATTAATAATATTATTTATATAAATTTTTTAAAATAATAATAATATTATTATTTACAAACATTTTAAAGTTTAGGGTATTGATTTAGTTGAAAAAAATTAAGTAAAAAAACTTCTAAAATCTAATAAAAAAATTATACTAAAACTATCATACCAAAATATCAAAACAAATAAATAAAAGTTTCTAAAACATTAAAAAAAGAACCACTACCCAAACTCGTCTCTTAAATACAAACTTCTAATAAATTTGAATAAAATTAAGACTAAGGAAATAAGTAGTATCTTGCTATGTGATGCAACTTTCTATAGAAAATAATAGGGCTACCTAGAAAATATCATTTCAAATCTAGCTATAAAAGCTAATAAGGCTTACCTAGAAAATATCATGCTTGAAAACACTAAGATTTTAACCATGGTCCTTAATATGATTAATAAGTTCAATACACTTTCTTCATATATTATATGAATAATTAATTTAGTTTAGATTTAGATTTTGTATTTTTGTTTAATTTTTATTTACTCACGATCAAAATAATATTTTTATTTTTAGGAGGATTAAGGGTTTAGGTTTTGGTTCTTTTTTGAAGGTTCAAAGTTGTGTTTAAATATCGGCATGGACAAGTGTATGATGGGATGCATCTTTATGTTACTAATGGGAATGTATTGAATTTTATTTTATTTTATTTGGTTAGTGTGAGAATCCTAACCATGATCCCTCGTAAAGCCAGTTATGCTTATAAATAGAGAATTTAATACACAACTACCATACACTCATCCCCTCAAACACTCACTACCCACAATTTGAACCTTAGACCTCCGCAAAAATTCAAGGCACTGTCCTCATGAGACCAATTCTTTTTATTGTTTATTATTATTTTTTTGATTTGGTTATTGTGAGAAATGAGCAGTCTCCTTCCAAGTATGACCCCTCGTAAAGTTGAGAGCCCTACTTATCAATAAGGAATTTAACACAAAGCCACTACACACCCATCCCTTACATACTCCCCACACAACCTTGGATCTTTCGAAAAAAAACCAAAACCCTTACTGCACCCTAGGTGCACCAATTCTTTATATTAGCATGTTTTATAATTTTATAGGTGATAATTTTAATCTTAACTATCCAATTGTATAGATCCTTATTAAAACCATTATAGTCTACCTTGTCAATAGTTAAGAAGTTGTTCATTTGAAATTTTATTTAAATATGAGATTCTGTGATTGTTATTTTTCTTTTTAAACTTTCCACCCGCTCAATGTTTGCGAAAGCCCTAATAATAAATGTGGCTTTCGTCATATTTCCTATTCATTGTGCCTTTGTTCGTTCCTTCGTACCGCCATACTAGATAAAGATTTGCATACCACACTTTAGATTTAGTTTTGAGAGGTTGGTGTAACAACGCTATCGTTTGATAATAAATGTTTTGGAGCCAAAGGAAGTGATTTTAATTACGCCCACTATGACAGATTGTTTATGGGACCAGGTGTATCGGGGAGATATATAACAGGTGTACATTTATGAAAAATGAATGACAATTTTTTATTTTTTGTTAGGTAAAAGGATTAAATTGCAAAAAAAAAGTTTTAAGGATCCCTGAATCTTTTTACAAAAGCATCAGAAAGCAGTAACATGTTGTAAGGATGACTGAGGACCTCAGTAGAAGACCAAAGGGTAAAGGCCGCAAAGGAGGACGCAGCCTCAAATTTAGACAAAATAGAGACGACCCTGAAACCCAAAAATGAGGACGCAGCCTCACACCATAACCTGAGCTTAGACAGACGGGAAATTCTAAGAAGAGCAAAACCACATGACAAGAAAAACATAGAAACCATAAATACCAGCAGAATTAAAGCTCCACACAAGGAGTCGAAGACGACAAAAAAAAAACTTAAACAAAAGAGGACAAAGGGAACAAGGTGAGATAGAGGAAGTCATTCCTCAGCAGCAGATTTTTCTTCTTCCTTTTCATCCTCTTCAACTGTCTCCTTAGGTTCATTGTCCTTAGGTTCAATCTTGACAGTCGATGAGGTCGATTTGGCACCAGCAATGTCAGCTTAAGTCATCTTGTCAGAGTAGAATAGGTAGTGGAGCCACTCCCTAATGTCCATAGTATAATTCATCATGCATTTCATCATTGTCGTAGTAGAGGCAATAATGTAATCCTTAAGCTTCTTGTTCTCCTCATTGTCGTCGCTGATGTCAATCACCTTACTCTTGGCAGCCAGGATCTGAATCCTTGCCGACTTTTTCATCGGTTATTCACTGCTCTCAAAGGTTATGCTTTTCTTCGCCTTCAATTTGGAAAGGGCTTCAGATGCCTTTCTCATATTTTTTGCTTTGGACAAGCGTTAGGCAGGGGAATTATTTTGAGCAGGGCTGTTAGGGTCTGGGTTAGCCTTAGGACTACTGGCAATGATATAAGTGTAGATGACCTTAAACATACCTTGATGTCGAGGAATGGCATGGTTCTTCTTGTCTCTATAGGAGGAAATGGAGTGGTTCATGGAATTAAGGAAGAACATAGGGATGCTCATGGGGTTTAATTCTTTGAAATGATTGACGATCGCCAAATGGTAGGTTTTCATGGGTTTGTCAGGGTCGTCTACACAAATGAACTCCATAGTGGGTTTCATGACAATATTCTAGGGTATGGAAAAATCACTTTTGAAGAGGCCTGGCCCTTTGAATTTCTTGATGATTTTATCATTTCCTTTGAAGTGTTCCAAATCAACTTCCCAATTGTGCTTGTGGCGATGGATGGACAAACCACCTTCATGAAATTGGCCAGTAATGGAAACAATAAGGTTAAAATTGACAAAAAAATCCCTCCCTCGGATAGACACAATGCCATTGTCCCAGGTTTCAAGGAAAGCCATAGTTATCTCAATCTCATCACCAAAGAAGAGGTGGAGGAAAGGGAAAAAGTGTCTATCTTGAAGGACTGGGTCAGCCATCTAATCACACACATAGGTATTAGGCTCGATATAGTCACTCGACATAGTGGGGACAATTGGGTGATCGGTAATAGAGCGGGACAAAGATAGGTCGACCAAGGGGAGGGAGGCATAGGCAAAATAAGTGAAAGTGAAAGTGGATAAGGAAGGGGAGGGGTTGGAAATATGAAGAGAAAAGGAGAAGTGACCTTGTAGAAAGCAATGAAAGGGGGACGGGTGGAAGGAATAAGGCTCACATGTGGGGAAGGGCAGCCTAACCAAGGAGGGTCGATCACCAATGTCTAGATAAAAGTTTGAAACCATGCAAAAGGCTAGGAAATCACCACGCAAATGTATGGGAGTCCCATGGTAGAATCAAACTTTCCTCTTATTTCTTGGTTGAATGTACAAGTGTTTAAAGATTTTAATAGCTATTTTCACACCTAACGCCTTCCACATGTGGAGCTTGTTGACATGGAAGCTGATCTTAGCATAGGCCTTATACCAAATCTGAGCATTGGAATGAACACCCCCGCTTGCCAAGGAAGAATGCCTTCGAATCAGCTGCCAAGAGACGATGTGGTGGAAATAATGAAGAGACTTCACATTATCATCATTGAGATCTACACACCAAGACCTGCACAAGTGTGACAAATAAAAACATTGATTGCCATAATTGTTAGAAAGCATGCCATAAAAATTTACCCATTGGTATGGACATGGTGGAAGAGTTGTGGTGATGGCAGGGCATTGATGGATGTACAAAGAATCGTGAGACATGTGGTGAATTTGTCAGGTGTCAGTGTGAAAGAAAAATAGAGGGAAAACATGAAGCACTTGATGATTAGGCCAAGAGTGGCAATTGCTCATCACAAGACAAGGTGACAGATGAAAAAAATTATTGCTGGTTTTGATCATGAGGATTAGGAGGGGTGGCCTAGGGAAGGGCTTCCTAAAGAGGAAGGCTTCTATGATGCTTCTATTGATTCACCACTCTTTGGAATTCCTCTGGGAGATTAGTGTGCCAAACTTGGAGATTAACCATGCTGACTCTGATATTAGCTAAACTGTCAGCCGCCTTGTTGGATTCTCTGACTATGCATTGACATAATACTTCCTGCCTATTGAGGATGATGGACCTAGCTTCCTCAATGTAGTCTTTGACTTTACAAGAAGCGTTGGAATTAATGTTCTTGAGATAATTGATAATATTGAGAGAGTCTCCTTCCACTATCAGTTTGGTGGTGAATTCTTTAGCTAGACTTAAGCCTCTCCACATACTTTTGGCTTCTGCCACATGATTTGTCTATTCACCTAATCCTTCAACAAAGGCATGTAAAAAGTTTCCTTGATGATCCCTCACAATACCTCCAGCTCCAGCCTTCCCAAGGTTGCCTTTAGCATCTCCATCAACATTAAGTTTGAGCCAACCAGTTGGGGGAGGAGTCCAAATAGTCTCAAAATGAATAAAGGATGGAGGATGAACATACTCTAAAGACAATCCCAACTCCTTCCCTTGGTCTAATTCAACCTTGGGCGCGGGTTTGGGAGAGGTAGGGATGAGGAAAGTATTCTCTAAAGAGAAATCTATAATTTTAGCTAGAACTAGCTTAGGGGCTTTTGTCTTGAGGGAAAAAACTCTATTATTTATTTCGAGCCAGACTTGCCAAAGAAAATGGTGGAGGGATATATTCCAGAAAAATTGAAGATGGACATCGTGGAAAGGGGTAGGCAACTGAAGAAAGAGATCTCCTATAGAGCAAGGTTGAGCCCACTGTATATGGAAATTATGAAAAATAGAATCAAGAATGGACGTGGAAAAGGGGCAATGGAGAAAAAGGTGGATGGTGGACTACCAATCATTAAGGAAAAGGTAACATCTGTTAGGAATGGGTATGCCTTTTTTGATAATATTATCAATAGTTAGGATTTTCTCTTGAATAGCTAGCCAAGCAAAAAAGGATACCTTGGGGATAAGGTGCTTGACCCAAGCTTTGTCAACTGGATGCAAAATATCCTCAAAATCAAGGAGGAGAAGGTAAGCCAACTTGACATAGTAATTTTCACTTTTGGTATGTTCCCAGATGAAATAATCATGTGGCATGGAAGAAGGAATGATAGTGGAAAGCAGGAGGGAATTTAACAACTTGGATTCATCAGGAAGAACAAGGTGAGCAATGGGAATCCAGTTTGGAGGTATACTCAGAGCAAAGAAGTCGAAGACTTTGAAGCCTATTCTATCATCAGTAAAAGGTTTGAGTTTGGACAGGATGGGATCATTGAGGAGGGGTCCTCGGGAGATCCAAGTATCACTCCAAAAGTCAATGCTTCTACCATTTCCTAACATCCACCTTAGACATTTTATGATGAGGGACTTAGTACCACAGATAGCATTCTAGAAATTTGACCCTCTGTTTGGAATATCTTCATTGAAGAAATCACCATTTTGGAGATATTTTATTTTTATGATGGTGGTCCAAGCAATGTTATCTCCAGAAACCAGCCTCCATGCCTGTTTTCCAATCAGTGTAGTTTTAAGGGCGTGAATCCTCTTGAGTCCTAATCCCCTTTGAATTTTGGGTCTGCAGACCTTTTTCCAAGCCACCAAATGAATTCTTTGTTTATTGTTGGTGCCTGTCCACAAGACTTTTTTTGAATTTGCTCTATTTTTGTTCATATTAAGGAAGGAGCCTTGAAAATGGATAAGAAATATACAGGAATACTTTGAAGGACTGTAGCAGTTAACGTGCATTTTCCAGCTTGGGATAATAGATTTCCTTTCCATCATACAAGTATTTTTTGGATTCGCTCGAGAACATTGTGCCACATAGATGCTGCGGGTTGGCCATAAAATAGAGGGAGGCCAAGGTAGGAGGCAGGAATGTCAGCTATGGGGTATTCAAGGATTCTAGCAATATTGATTTGTCTTTGCAAGGAGTATTTAGGAATTACACTTTGCTTTTGTTGAAATTGACTTTTGGTCCAACAGCTTCCTCATAAAGGTGGAGAATAAATTTGATGACTTTTACCTCAAGGACAGAAGCCTTTGTATACAGAATGGTGTCATCCAAAAATTGTTGATGTGAAACTGGTATGGTTTGAGAGGCAACTTTAATCCGTGACAATAACCCTATTCTGCAAGTAGCCTGTATTGTTGTACCTAGAGCTTCAACTAGGATAATTAATAACATTGGAGATACGGGATCTCCTTGCCTGAGACTTCTGTTGCTTTGAAAATATCCTGTTGTAGACCCATTAATGAGGATAGAGAACCAAGCTAAAGAAATACAGTTTTTGATAAGATCAATCCAATCAGAATGGAACCTAAACTTGTGAATGATAGCTAAGAGAAAACTCTAGTTCACTCTATCATAGGCTTTATTCATATCAAGTTTGAGGATGCAAGTGGGGTTTTTTTATTTGGAGGCAGAATGAAGGGCTCCATGAATGGAGATGACCCCATCAAGGATTAACCTACTCTGAAAAAAACTCCCCTAATAGGGATCAATGATGGAAGGTAGGATAATTTTCATTCTATTAGCCATAATTTTGGTAAGGATTTTGTAAACTATGTTGTAAAGACTAATGTGCCTAAAATTAGCTAAGGACTTGGTTGATTGGTGTTTGGGAATGAGAGATATAAATGTCGAATTAAATCCATGGGGAATATTTTTGGAATATTAGAACTCTTTAATAGTTAAGCAAACATCAGTGCCGAAAATGTCCCAAATTTTTTTAAAGAAGTGGGGAGGAAACCCATCTAGACCTGGGGCTTTGTTCGGATTCGTGGAGAAGAGGGCATATTTAATATCATTATCTTGAAAATGGGAAATAAGGGAAGAATTGATGGAATCAGGAATGGAATTAGGATGGTTGTGGTGAAGGAGGGCCTCTTGGGCTAAAATTGAACAAGAATTATTATCCTCTAGATGCTTTGAAAAATAGGAGCAGGCTTCATTTCTGATTTCCTTAATTTTTGACGTGGTGTTGCCATCTTCTTTAGTTAGATTTTTGATACTATTTTTGCTTCTGTTGTGAAGGGTATTCACATGAAATAACTTTGTGTTCGAGTCTCCTTCTTTTAACCAGAGGGCTCTGGATTTTTAGCACCAAAAGATCTCTTTGCAAGTAAGGACATTATGATACTCGACAAGGATTTTTTTTTTTCATTTTTGGTTTGATAATCTAGCTCTCCGTATTCACTTTTGAGTTAAATATGGTTAATTCTTTCTTTTATGGATGACTTATTGGAAAAGAGATTGCCAAAGACTTCTTTATTCTATATTTTCAAGTCTGTTTTGAGATTTTTAAGATTTTGAGATATTCTGAAGGAAGGACACCTCTAAAAATCTTGCTACAAAATGTGAGAGACACGTTGTTTGATATCCGGGTGATGAAGCCACATATTTTCAAACCTGAAATATTTTTTAAAAGGTTTAGATATGTCCATGTCCACAATGAGTGGATTATGATTAGATCCCTCTTTAGGAAGAGAATGGAGAACAACATCACCAAAGACCTATACTGCTTCTTGGGAAAGAAACATTTTATCTAATTTGACTTGAATGTTTTGAGCCCCAAATATTCTATTACTCCATGTGTATCTAGAATTCTTGATATTAACATCCATAAGACTATTGGAATTGACAAATTCAATAAAATCCTCCATACTTTTGGTAGGAGTTTCAGACCCTCCTTTCTTATCTGAGGGATAAAGAGAAGTATTAAAATCATCAGCTACTATCCAAGGAATATTTTGAAGAGAATATCTCATTCTAGTTAATGTTTCCCACAACTAAAATCTCCCTACAATAGTGTTGGGGGCATAGACATTGGTGAGGACCCAGGATGAGTCACTATTGATGTCGTGGAAAAGGATACTTAAGAGTATTTCACTGGAGTGTAGGAGGTGCCATTCTAATCTCTGTTTATCCCACAAACACATGAGTCCTCCAAAAGTTCTAAGGAATATTTTGAAGGGAATCTCTCATTCTAGTTAATGTTTGCCACAGCTGAAATCTCCCTGCAATAGTTTTGGGGGCATAGACATTGGTGAGGACCCAGGATGATTCATTACTGGTGTCATGGAAAAGGATATTTAAGATTCTCTCACTAGAGTGGAGGAGACACCCTTCTAATCTCTGCTTATCCCACAATTTTTTAAGTTGTCACAAATTCTATACATCATTAGCTATGCATGGAGACCATTAACTATGCATTAATAAGGATTTTCACCTGAGAAACTATTTCATTTTATACATCATTAAAATATTTTTCATTTTTTAAGACCATTAAACTATGCTATTTTTTCCTCATTTTAATAATAAAATAAATAATAAAGGTGTAAATTTATAAAGGATTTTTAAAAATACACATTCAAAGTGATGTAAATTTGGTTACTAGTGATTCAATGGGGAATGTGTGCTAGGGGATAAAAGCCCATATATTGATTTTGGAAATAAACATCTAGCTTTGATGCTATAATTAATATTTTATACCTAAATGTTTATACTATTAATAACATGTTTTATAATTATATAATTGGCAAGGGCCTAGTTTAGAATTTCGTATTTAAAATGAGTCATATTATTCAATTATAAAGATACTTATTAAAACCATTAAATATACCTATTAAAACCATTATAGTATACTTAATTAATAATTTAGAATGTGTTAGTTGTAAGTTTATGGTAGTGATACAAGCTTTTAGGTTTTTATTTAAGAGACCCAATTTAATGATAAAAGTTTATAGGTTTTTCATTTAGGAGACCCAAGTTCAAATCCCACTTAATATGAGGGACTAAAACCCATCATAAAAAATCGATATCACCAATTAAAAATAGAAACACAAATAATTTAAAATGTATTTAATTAAAATTTTAATGAAATATGCTTACCTTGGATGCCACATTTCGATATCAAGAATAAAATAGGGTTTGCTACAACTTTATGCACATATATTAGTTTAACTTGAAGAATAGAAATGGATTGGAAGTCATCAAAGGAATATTACAATTGTTTGATTTTGAGGAAGATCATCAATGGTTTGATGGTCCCGGTTATAAGTTTTGGTGCCTTTCCCATGATCCTAAATATGATAGGAAAGGACAATTAATAGTAAAATAATGTTGTTATGGGATAAGTATAATATAAAATAGGAAATATTAGAAAATACTAGCTACAATACCATAAGTTATGTGGACAACATGCCTTAGTTGATCCTAAATAAAAAGGAAGGTATCAAAAATTGAACAAAATACCTCTTCACATCCACATGTACCTTTTAATGAGTTTAAGACTCTTATATATATATATATATATATATATATATATATATATATATATAAGTATAAACAAGAGGCATTGAATTCAAGGCAATAAAAAACATGAGAAGTCAACCACTAAATTATTTTTGGGAAACAAATTGAACCTATGATATTAAAAAACTATGCATGGATATCTTTGTCATTCTACCTAGATGTCAGGTTAAGGAGGAGGTAAAGAGGTTACCTTGATAAGCACCTCATATTCATGGAAAACCCATGAATGTGCATTGCCATGAGTACCAAGTGAAACAAATTATTCATCTAGATGAAATGAAATGAAATGGAATATATTAATGCACTTTTTCTAAATTTTGAAGCTTTAAAATTGAAAAAAAATCATCTAACATAGAAATCTCATGATTGACCCTCATACAATGTAACAAAAATTATAAGAATTCCTCAATGAATGTAGATGTTCTTGATTCTTATGTCACTTTAATTTATGAATTATGGAGTGTTAAATTGATTTGATTTTTAAAAGAATAATTTCAAACACCCAAATAACGAAATGTTGAGTGCCATAATAATTTTCCACAATAAACAAAAATAACCATTATTTAAATATTATAGTAGAAAAATAATAAAGAAAATAAATGAAGGCAAGAAATAAAAATGTTGGGACATGAAGAAATAAAGCCTTCCAAGGAATCACTCTTTTAGAAAAGAAATTAAAAGTAACACCTTTCATCAGTACTCCAATGTCTTGTTCTATTTGGTAATAAATTCTTGTATTAAAATTATAATTGTGATCAAAATCTATATTATTACTTTATTTTCAAGATTTTCCATTTCAAAATAGTTTAACTCCGATAGACTATTAAAAAACCTAATTATTATGCTATTATATTTAATTTTTACCTTTGATCCTAGTACTTTTGCTACATCTTCTTCTAACACACCAATAATAACTTTATCACTATTAATTTAAGAAGTATCACATACTATAATTGTTTTAATAAATTCTACTCCTACCACTTTATTTTCCTTCAAATATTTTGCTACACCCTTTATGCTTACATATACAATTATCTTAGAGGTCACAATTTTTTCTATTACTTCTTCCTCTTATTATGAATTATAACATCAAAACAATTTTATCTAGATAGGTGAATCAATCACCTAATCCTTTAATATATTGATTTTATTGAATATATAATATCCTTTTTTAACTACATTTAAAAAAATATCCATGAAAGTATGGTCAAAGTAATCTTACAAATGAGTACTCAACATCCTCATTTAAGAGAAGTATAGAAACTACCTAAGTAAAACAAAGGAGTTTATGATGATGATATCATTGTAAACCTATTTACATAACACATGTATCACTTTATTTAGTCTCTCTTTGGGGAGGACCAAGGTTGAAATCCTACTCAATACAGGGATACTAGGTCCACTCATAAAACTTGTATTTTTAGCTGAAATGTTTTAGACAATGAGTCCTCGGTTCAATGGTTGGGATAAATAGTTGATATAGTCAACATAAGGTTCAAATATCAGTGGCACCAAATAGCTCATTGTGACTAACTCCATGTAAAAATAAAAGGGAAACCCTTTCCAAATGCTACCTTTTAATTAAAAAAGTATATCAAATAAAATAAAGTATTAGATTCCCTCCAAGGATAATAAAATCAAGATTATGAATATCAATGTGTAGATAAGATGGAAAAAAGAATTCAAATTTCAAATAAAGTGGACAAAAGTATCCAAATTGAACCATATAGAAATGTGAAACAAATCAAAGAATTACATAGAATAGTAGAGAAGTAGAAGAAGGAAATCATATAATATAATACATAATCTAGAGATAAGGATAATATAATTCTTGCTATGAATATCATTATAGCATTATTTATAGCATGTTATGTCACCTAAGAAAATATCAATACAAAAAAAGAATCAATAGTTCATATAATGAGATAAACTAAAATTATAATGGATGGCTACTATTGAGGTACAATGTGTGAAATCTAAATTTTAAATGTAATATCTAATATACCATAAAAATTTAACAATAAGATTTGGAACAAAATATTAGAATAAGCATGGAAGATGAATGGTTATTAAAATTCATGTGAAATACTCAAGTTATAGTTGAACTTCAAAAGGTCAAAACATAATTTGCTTTTAATAATACTCATAGGTTGATGAAATTTTTGGTTAATCTCCCATATTAAAAAAATTACTAAAAATTAGATAAATGATCAATACAACACTTATAACCAAGTTAAATGAACCACAAAAATAGCTAATCAATCCAAGATAAGATTTGATCATTTATATGAATATTAAATGAGATAGGATATTTTATAATAAAATATAAATAATAAAACAAAAATAAAAATATTGTTAAAATTAAATGAGAAAATATAAATCATTTAAATCTAGTGACACAGTTATACTTCACTTTTTAGCGTTATAGGTAATATATTTCATATAGTAAATAAATAATAAAAGCATAGAGGAAATGCATACCCATTTAACATGATTTTAATGCATATTTATTCTACCTTCAATTACATAATCAATTTAGATGTTCATAGTGATAATACATGCATGAAATATGTTCATATCCTAGATTGATAGTTATTTAACTTAGATTCTCTTATATTATTCTTATACAACATCCTTTAAGAATGTAATTTGATTAAAGCACTAATAGAAATGAATCCATACAATCACCAATAATGTAGAATATCATTGAAAATGTAATATCATCACATTGATATGATACACATAAATTTTTAAATGGAAAAATATTTTAGACATAAGAAAATTCAACTAGTTCTCATAATCCAATATATTTAGATCATTAAGATCACCCTAATAAGAGATACTTTTTCCACCCATGTACATTACCTTATTCAATTTTATGTATTCTTTACCATTGATGAATCAATTGTTAGGACTCTAAATAGTAATAACAAAATAACAAATTGATTATTATTATCTTCGACTCTAATTTACATTATCGGAAATATAAATTTGATTAGATGTTCGCACAGTAACCCCAATATAATTATCCTCACTGAAATGAGTTCATGCAGTCATTACTTTAATTAAGAAAATGAGATTTCAATTGGAAGATCTTTATTTATTTTGAATTTTGGTAACTTTTAAATTGAATATATGCTTTCTTTTTCTTATAAAATATATGTGTGATTCATTATATTGCATTATATCATTAAGTAGATTAGGAGTAATTCTTGGCGATATCTTATTTATCTATTTTTATGACCTACATTTAATTCTTTTATATATTATAGAGAAAACATGAGTCATTGGATGACATATTTAGTTATTTTTTTATTAATATTTTCTTTTTAAACATCTTAAAAAATTTAAGATCAATATTTTCCTCTTACGATAATGATTCATTATAATATTGCATTATAAAATTAAGTAGATTAGAAGTAATTCTTGGCAATCTCTTATTTATCTATTTTTATGACCTGCATTTAATTCTTTTATGAATATATTATAGAGAAAGCATGAAGCCCATTGGATGAAATATTTAGTTATTTTTATTAATATTTTTCTCTTAAGACATTATAAAAAATTTAAGATCAATATTTTCCTCTTAAGATAATGTAGCGTTTTGAGCACGTGCTCAGAGAGGGTAATGCAATCACAGATTTTCATCCCACAGATTTTTTGTTTTGTTTTGCAGAAGGATTTATCCATGGATTTGGTATCATTTGTGTGTGACTAGCTCCGTTCTTATTTGTTGTACCTTCACCCTCTCATTGGGTATGTGGATATCCTTACAACATGTGCCTTTGGAGATGTTGGTAATAATTATTGTACATTCTCCCTTCCATTGGGTATGTGATTCTCCTCATGACATGTTTTTTTGGAGTCATTTGCAATTTTTAACTTTTGAATCCTTACCCTTGAAGTGACGTGATGGACATGGGATGGATCCGTGGTGCTTTGGAGTAAAACTTCCTCAATTCTCTCCGGCCCCTAGCCCTTGGCCCCTGGCCCCTAGCCCC
Source organism: Wollemia nobilis (assembly GCA_028583015.1). Taxonomy (NCBI): domain Eukaryota; kingdom Viridiplantae; phylum Streptophyta; class Pinopsida; order Araucariales; family Araucariaceae; genus Wollemia; species Wollemia nobilis. The sequence goes on from JAQPPZ010002297.1 coordinate 2,362,360, forward strand.
TGGCCCCTGGCCCCTGGCCCTTTTGTTCATTCTCCTTGTCTACTCTTGTCTCTTTAGTTATTTTGCTAGTTTAACCTTGAAGTATTTTTTTGTGTTCCTTGGCGGTGGCCCCTGGGACTTATCTCTTATAAAAGGTTGTGGGGTTCCTTTCAAAACCCTATTTTTATTAATACTATATAAAAAAATTTAAGATCATATTATTCTCTTGAAAGTGTGTCAATAATAAGCATTTCAAAGAATCTATGAATCTTCAATAATAAGCATTTCAAAGAATCTATGAATGATCTTATTGATCTTCAAATTCAAATTATCAACTTCAAATAGAAGTTAAAATCTCATATAAATATCTAGATAGTTAAGAGGTGGCTAAAAATAGTTAACACCACCCCTTGTATTTGTGTCATAATATTGTGCCACCCATCTAAAAGGGCACCATGGTTAATAGTTATCACCAAGATAGTTAAGAATTGATGCTTAGTTAGTTAGCAACCTATAGGTGTGACCCTTTATGAGTGCCTTATCAACCCCATATATAGAAAAAGTTATCACCATTGTAATATGGTAGTGCATCTAATTAAATGAATCTATTGAATAGTTTGGTATGTATTTATGTATTTGTGCATAGATGTGTGTTCTAAATGTTTATTTTCTTGTGTTAGATTTTGACTCTATGAAAAAGGTGGCAAGTGAAAGGTGTCGCACCACATGCTGGATATTTCCAAGGGATGGTCCTTAGAATAAAATTGGGATGCTAAATGAGATCAATCTATACGATTATAATCTTAATAAAGGATAATTGATAAGTCAAATCTAATTATGCACATTTCACCTTGTTTTATTTACTAGTTAAAATTGAATTATATATATTTTTTGTATTCATTATAATATTTTTTTTTTCAAAAGTGTTTACTTGCTTTCCTAAGTTATATCTAATGAAATAAATTTATATTGGGTCAACAATTATTTATGTAACTTTTTACTTTATTTACTAGCACGTGGATCATCATAGTATCATAATTGTTGATAACATTTCCCTGGTTAATAATGTGCATATAATTATAATTATTTAAACAAAGTATAATCTAATTCATAATATTAAAACTTCTATAAAACACTTAAAAGAAAAAAATTTGCTCAAGTGTTATTATGCACTAAGCATTATCTATTTTTTTTTGTTTTGACAACTTTCTATTTAATAGATTGATTTATTGGTTGAATAACCTTGTTTTATATATATATATATATATATATATATATATATATATATATATTATTTAACTTATTTTATAAATTTGAAATTTAGAGGGATGGAAATAGTTTCACTTTAAATATAAACTAGGGGTGAGGGTCTATGTAGTTTCTTGCAAGAATAGAGGGGGATCTATTGCAAGATAGTATATGGACTATAGTGGGTAGGAAATGGAAGAATAAAGTTGTGGACTCAACGTCCATTTACAAAATCAAGGTTTTTTCCATGGATATAGTGCAATATCCATGGAAAAAACCCATGTTATATGGAGAATATGTTGGATACTAAAATCCATCCTATGAATCCAAGAAAGCATGTGATAAGCATCTCAGATGCTCTCGTCAATCAAAACTATGGAAAATTATTAGACTATTTTATTTGTTAATTATCAAGGGTCTATCCAAGTTTGTTGGTTTGCTAATTATAGATTAAGACAAAGTGAGAGCTAAAAAGGCTAGTTTCTTTAAAAGTCCTAATAAAGATTTTTTCTTGTAGCTACCTTTAACTACGTAGAAGACTTTAAAAATACTCTACTATGTGCCCTATGGTCCATAGGAGTAGTGAGGTTTTTTTTTTTAAATTGTGAGATCTTAGTTTTATCTCTAAAATGGGATAGATGGATAAAGTGCTAGTATGGGTATGAATGTATAGTTTTTCTTTAGAGTTATAATCCCAAAAGATCATTGAAGTGATTGGAATTACCTTGGGGACTTCCTAGTCATTTTATTGTATGCGAGTAACTAATCATTAGCTTGTATATGCTAGGTTTTACATTAAGGTGAAATTCAAAAAATTGATCTTAAAATCCATTACCTTGTCTTCAAAGTTGGGAGTGCATGTCAAGAAATTCAATTATGAGAATCTATCATTTTGCTATAAGGTTTACCATGAGTATGGTTTTCTAGATTAGGACTACTCCTATGGAGACTATCCTAGTGAGAAGGTTGAGCAAGGAAATCAAAAGGAGGGTGGAAATTCGCAAATAGGAGAGAAAGGGAATCAATCTCTATGACTTCTTAGGATCAGGATCATAAAGTCCTTTTGAAAGCTCCACAAGAGTAGCCATGAGTTATGGAGTATTCTTAGCTATAAGTAAATAAGATAAAGGTAAAAGAGGACACATTATAGAATTAGGAGGAAGTGATGGATGACCAAGTAACATACTTGGCCTTGGTAGACTCTTTGACTAAAGAGATGAGGAGTAAGTTGTCACAACCCACCCTTGTGGGACCCTCAATGAAGGAACAATATAGTTGACCTTATTGTTGTAATGCCTAACATTCCTGATGCTTTGAATAAATTAAGGAGATGATGTCACATCGATTATATTCATTTTTATGATGTTGCTAAGATTTCATAGTTGCACAAGGTTAACTATGCTTGCTGGTGGACACTATCAAACTCACAATTTTATATTTGCCTTGATAATGCTTTTAAATTACTTAGAAAAATAAATTATCAATATTATTTTATGTAGGTAATGTTTTTAAGTAAAAATATTGAACATTAAGTTATTGAACTAATGATTTAATGTTGCTTTGTTGTTAAACCGATTTGCTAAGGGTTAGCTTGGTAGTGCTTAAATACACAAACTACCTGCAATTGATTATGACCAACCTTCATGATATTAAACTAGGAGTGTAATATTTAGTTTAGTATTGTTTTAAATTTGTTCAACAAGAAAAATAATGCATATTGTTTTATGTCCACGAATGTTTTAGTTATTAGCATGAATTATTTAAACACTTTTAGCTAGGAGAGAACCTCCCTCAACTTTCCATTGGAAGGAGGTATTTGAAAATGATTAAAAAATGAAAAAAAAAAAAAAAACATAAACCCTAGTGCTTAAAATGGGAATGTCTCCTAGGAAAAAAGAAGAGGATAACTTGGAAGGAAAGCCATCACCCAGGAAGAAGAATAAAACAACAAAAAATAAATAAATAAATGCAGCAGGGAGAATAAGGGCAATAGGGAGGAGGAGGTGAATGTGCAGGAAGCCACCTCAAAAAATGCTTCAATATACATACAGCTTTCCTCTTGTAGAAATATGACTATGTTGTTCATGAGTTTGAAGGGTAAATATACTTACTATGTAAACCGGTCGAATAGTTTTTAGGATTAACGATGTTTTATTTTTATAAAAATGTTTTTCTTCCTTCGTATTCATTTTTAAAGAAGAGTCCTGTAGATTTATTTTAATAAGAGATATGTTGTTTTATGTTTTTAATGAAGAGGCATGTTGATTTATTTTTGAATAAAGAGGTATATATATATATATATATATATATATATATATATATATATATATATATTTTTTTGAATTTACATGGTGGAATGCCGTCACGAATTCGGGCAGATTGTTCAGTTTTTTATGGCCGCCACAGTATTCTGCGCTGTCCGCCCCAGAAACCGCCACACAAATCTATACAAATCTTCACGCAGTCCGCCCTTGTAACCACCATGCCACAATCATTTTAAACCTTTTACGCCGCTGAAAGCACCAGGAAAGGGACAAGCGTTCAGTCCGGCGAGGCCTGAGATTTGAACCTTGGACCTCCGCCCCTTATGGGGTTTGGATGAACCAATTGGTCTACACCTCGGACCTATTTATATTAATAAGAGGCCTGGTGATTTATTTTTTAATGAAGAGGCTTATAGAATTATTTTAATAAGAGATTTATAGATTTATTTATTTATTTACTTATTTATTTTTTTGAGTATTACTTTTTATACACATCTACCATGGGGATTGTACCCGGGTCATGCAAGTGGCATCCTTGCCGATAGACCACACTCATTAATAAGAGGCCTACTCATTTTTTTTAATGAAGAGGCCCAGATTTATTTTAATAAGAAGCATGTTGATTTATTTTTAATGAAACAGCCTATAAATTTATTTTAATAATAGGTCTCATGACTTATTTTTAATGAAGAGACCTGACTTATTTTAATAAGAGGCATGATAATTTATTTTAATAAGAGGCCTGTAGATCTATTTGGCTGTTATAATTTTTACATTTTCAACTAAACTGGCACTCTATTTGACTGCTGCACATTTTACCTTTTCATGGCTACATTGTCACTTAATTTGATCACTGTAATTTTTACATTTTCATAGCTGAACTGGCACTGTGTTTGACTTCTGCACATTTTACCTCCATGGCTGAATTGTCGCTCTATTTGATTTCTGTAACTTTCATATATTTCAGCTGAAATGGCATTCTATTTGACTGCTGCACAAGTTACCTCCATGGCTGAATTATCACTCTATTTGACTGCTGTAATTTTTTATATTTTTCAGCTGAACTGGTACTTTGTTTGACTGCTGTACATTGTACCTTTTCATGGTTGAATTATCACTTTATTTGACCGTTGTAATTTTTACATTTTTATAGCTGAACTGGCACACTGTTTGACTGCTGCACATTTTACCTTTCCATTGCTGAATTATCATTTTATTTGACTTCTGCCAGTTTGACTGCTGCACATTTTACCTTTCCATTGCTGAATTATCATTTTATTTGACTACTGCAATTTTAACCTTCCTATGGCTGAACTATCACTCTATTTTTATTGTTGTACCTTCTATGTTTGGACCCTCATTGGTAAAATGAAAAGGCAACATTTGGTAAAATGAAAAGGCAACATTGAAAGGCATTGACTTATGTTAGAAGATGATATTGTGGGTAATTAATGGCTGAACTATCACTCTATTTTTATTGTTGTACCTTCTATGTTTGGACCCTCATTGGTAAAATGAAAAGGCAACATTTGGTAAAATGAAAAGGCAACATTGAAAGGCATTGACTTATGTTAGAAGATGATATTGTGGGTAATTAATTATACATGACCGCTAGCAAGTATACATATTATTGCATGATTGTAGATTTTTGTGGTCTTAAAGCATAGACGTTTAAGCAAAGAGTTATAGCACTCCCATCTCTAGAATCAAGCTGTGACTGTAGATTTTCTATTAGAAAATCTATAGTCACAGCTTGATTCTAGAGATGGGAGTGCTATAACTCTTTGCTTAAACGTCTATGCTTTAAGACCACAAAAATCTACAATCATGCAATAATATGTATATATTATATATATACATATATATATAAAACACACTAGTTCTTCATTTGCCAAATACATGGATGCAACTGAAGGACTTTAGCATTATTTGACAATTCATAAACATGTATTGTGGCTATAGAATTTTTTCTTCTTTTTTGGTAGGTAAAAGGTGAGGGTTTTGAAAGGATCTAACAACCATGTACATAGAGCTCCAAAAGGAGTAAACCAATAGCCAAAACTTACAATCTTCAATCTAGCACAAAGGCAGGCTCAACAGAAAATATGCCAAAAGAAAAAATAATAAACTTACATTCCCGTCCAATGGCTGCACAATAATTTGAACACCAAATCAAAATTAAATGTATCCTCATCCCACCTAGTGAGGGACCAACCATCCGATCAACAGTGCCATCAAACCCTGACAACCAAAACTTAGGGTATCAACATCTTCGAGGTATAAAAAACATAGGGTCCCTACACTTCCATAGAAATGAAAAATGTTCTTCCCTGAGAACACCACTGGGACCTAAGCGTAGAATAAGGATTTGAAATTTGGATCACCCACTCAACCAACTCAATAGAAACCAACCATCAAAAATGAATATATGCAACATATTGCCTCATAAACAGTAAAACCCTCCATCTCAAAAATTTGTGAAAACTAAAATCTCAAAGATCGTGTTGGATTCCAACCATCCTCTGAACTCTAGAGAACATCTCATAGCATTTTCTCCTCTTGATATATGGATAGTAGAAGTATTTTTCCATCCTAGGATAGATATATGGTCATAGTCTTCATGTTCTAAGGCTTGGTTGAATAATGAAAAGTTGTATTTTATCCCTTTATAATACAAGGGTGTGACATCTACTTGTAGAATTATTTTAATAAGAGACCTATTGATTTATTTTTAATGAAAGAGTATAGATTTATTTTTATTAAGACACTTTTGTAAGAATAACCTTGACCAAACCTGGATTTCCCTAGCATGCAGTATGATATGGTTATCTTATGTTTGAGACCTTGGGGTTGTTGCTACTTGAACGCCCCTAGGATGCTAGGTGTGGATTAACATGGGGGTATGTCCATTGCATTTTAATTGAGGAATTTCGGACCACTTTATTGCTCTAGAAATAATTAGGGAAGGCAGGACTTTTAAGTTAATCTTAAACCTTGATTTTAACTATGGGCCTTAATTAAAGGAGAGGCTATGCTTTGACTGAAGGAAAGGCTATTCCCTTAACATTTGACCTTAATTAAATAAATGGTAATATATTAATTGAACGAAGGCCATTTATCTCATTTTAGATTAAGGTTAGATGGCTTTGAATATATAAAATTGATAACAAGGATTAAAATATCATGTTGACTTAAGATTAATTGACTTTATAAATATATGAAAGGTTAACAAAGGAATAAATGAATGGTGTTTGTGTGATTTCTATCCCTATATAAAGGAAAGGTTAACTATGGAGTAAATGGTAGAATGCTTATAAAGTTTTACATACGAAAATAGTAGTGGATGGTATTTTTATTTGGATAAAGGATTAAACAAGAAAATGCTAGTGGATAATACTTTGATTTAGATAAAGGTTTAAATACAAAAATACTAGTGGATAGTAGTTTTTTAGGATAAAGGTTTAAATATGAATATACTAGTGGATAGTATTTCGAGAGAACATATTAGTGGATAGTATATTCCTTTTTTGGATGATTTGTATAGACTTGAAATATAATAGTGAATTTTATGTTTTATTTTAATTTATGGAACCAATTTGTATTATGGATTGAAGGATTAATTCGTAATGTAATTTTTATATGAGTTAAGAAATTTTTATGTTGGAAGAAAAGGCATTATGGGGTTCCTTTGAATCAATGTATGGGATCTATTTATATTATGGATTGAAGGACTAATTCATAATGTAATGGTATAACAATTAGAAATTTCTTATGCTGGAAGAAAGGGTATTATGAGGTGTCTTTTTCTCAATGTATAGAACCAATTTGTATTATAAATTGAAGGACCAATACATAATGTAATTTTCATAAGAATTAGGGGAGTCTTATATTGGAAGAAAAAGTATTATGTGGTGCCTTTGACTCAATATATGGGATCAATTTATATTATGGACTGAAGGACTAATTCATAATGTAATGTCATGAGAATTAGAGAATTCTTATGTGGGAAAAAAATATGTTATGGGTTGCCTTTGATTCAATGTATAGAATCAATTTATATTATGGATTGAATGACTAATTCATAATGTAATGTCATGAGAATTAAGGATTTCTTATGTTGGAAGAAAATCCATTATGAGGTGTCTTGACTCAATGTATGGAACCAATCATATTATGAAATAAAAAAAGAAAATGATTTAAGGTTGGTTATCACCCCTTTGGGGTTTCCCAAGATATATGTAGTGTTATGTGTCTCCTTATTTATGGGTTTTCATTCTTAGAATTGCTAATGAAACTTTGGTGCTCTTTAATCAAAGTAATATTTCATTTAAATTTCATAAATTATGCTATAGTTTATCTCATGAGGACTTGATGGGAAAATTACAAGTATTTATTGTTCCAATTTTGAATGATGTTTTAACAAAAGGGGAAGCATCCCTACAAATGAGGAAATATGGTAAATGAATCTCAAATTTGATAAAGCCTTGCATTACGAATCTTAATAATGCAAAACGGAAGGATTTAATAAACTACCCATGGGTTAAGGCTTGGAATGAGACTTATGATAGAAAGGCTAGCTCATCATGGAGATGAATAGCCTAGACCCAAATTTCTTAGTGCACTGACATATATGGACTCATTTAGGTGTAGATATTAGGGCTTTTTTTTATAGAAATAAAGGTATAAGCTAGTTCATCATCAAAATGAGATAGATAGCTTACATTGTGTTGAATCTAGTACCCTTACATAGACAAATTTATATAAGGCATATATATGGATGTACCCTTTGATTGTTCTAGAGGGATAAGTTGATTCATCATGAAGATGAGATAGATAACTTATCTAAGTTCCACTAAGGATATAAGTTGATTTCTATAAATGAGTCCTTATTGGTTAAGATTGAGACAATTCTCTAGCAAGACAAAAAAAATGGTGAGTTGGGATGTAATTTTGGATTGTGATATCTAGTATTAGAGCCCTAGGTTGCGAAGGACTAGATGCTTTCGTGAACAAGCTAGAGGATGCTTAAGAATTGACCTTAGTAAGGATAACTTACTTTGATAGGGAACCATGTGCATAGCAAGTGTAACTAAGATTATCATTAGTGTGACAATAAGCTCACCTATAAATGATATCTTGTGTAGAGCAAAAAATGATAATGACCATTATTAATAAAAAAGTGGTGAAAAAAGTTAGTTCAAAAGGATAGAAAACTAGGTTCGAGGTGTAGACCAATTGGTTCATCCAAACCCCATAAGGGGGGTGGAGGTCCAAGGTTCAAATCTCGGGCATCGTGGAACTGAACGCTTGTCCCTTTTTTGGTGCTTTCAGTAGTGTAAAAGGTTTAAAATTATTGTGGCATGGTGGTTATAGGGATGGACTGCGTGAAGATCTATGTGGCGGCTTTCGGGGTGGACAACGCAGAATACTGTGGTGACCATAAAAGTTGGACAACCTTCCTGGATTCATGGCGGCTATCGATTCCACCATGTAAATACAAAAAAAAAGGATAGAAAACTATCTATGAGTAGCTAAACCAAAATCCTTTGTAGATAAGGATAATGGCACCTTGCAATGAGGTAAGTTTGACCTAGGTTATTACCAAGAAGGTAATAAATTGTGTAACCAAAATGATACCTTGTGGGAATATAATAGTGAATGTGACCTATAATGATGTAAGTTAGCACTTAGGAAGATATAACTAACTTTTAGAAGCATGAAGAAGATGAGATAGATATCTTGACTTATCTCATCGTGGATATGAGATAGATAGCTTAAGTTAGCTTATCATTAAGATGAGATAGATGACCTAAGTTATCTCTTCATAGGGATGGGACAAATAACTTAATTTAACTCATCATGAAGAAGAGAGGTTCATACACCTAAATGCTAGCTCAAAGGACTGAGCCTAGTGAAGGAATTGGCATCCATTTTCTTGATTGACTAAGATAGGGTTAATCCTTACACTGTGGTCAAGTTGTCCTACATTCATGAAGTGTTATAAAATAAGGAGACCTCAATAAGGTATCCTTTAAGTTGTATGGGCAACGTACAAGGTTAACCCTAATAATTTTATGGGATATTGATCACTCCTATCCACTCGAGGAATGTTTGTAGCATCTAGAACTTAAAATATGTTTGAGAATCTATGATCCTATTTGATATATCTTAATGAACCTTAATTGTGCAAAAGAAATAAATTTTACCCTCTCTCCTAGGATGGTTAAATTTGGGTTCTTACATTTTTATCCAACTCCTTTGAGTGTGTGTTAAGAAGAACTGGCATCCAAGGTGAAAGTGAAGTAGATAATATTTTAAAAATAAACGACTAACTAAGTAGGATAGAAGTATGTCTGATCCCAAAAAATTGATTGTATTCTATTTTTAGGTTCAAGCTTGTTTGCAAGTAGGTCAAGTGTGAAGGGAAAACAATATGTGAAAACATTTCTAATTGAAGTAGGGAGGTGAAGAATCTAAGCTTGAGATTCAATGAATTTGACATTGATCATGTGCCTCAAGATAGCCAATTCTTAAGTAGTTTATCTAGTAGATAAGGGTATTTATCTCCTAGATGGTAAATGGTTGTTGAGCTAGATCCAGAGGAAAAAATTTGGGGAAATTCTATAAGAAGTAGAAGACCTCATTATTGTAGTATGGATAAATACAAGAACAAATTGAATGATAAGGGGAATAGATGAACCAAAATGAGCAATTTTTGGAAATGACTATCAATCAAGTTCGCTAGAGTGAAAATTATGAGCATAGACAAGAAGAGTATCCTATTGAAAATTATCAAGAAGGTATGGTTCTAATGTTGGTAGAGATAGTAATGACCTGATGAATATCAGGTCAACAAAATTGGGATTTTAACTAAGGCATGGTTGTATAGAATTAGAAACAAATATTTCCTTGAGAAATTATTTATTTGTAACCCAAATAGTAGGGATTACCCATCATGCACTTGATATAGCATTACATTGGTGGAATTTCTTTGAATCTTGCAAGAAGATTCAAGTTGCAAAACCTTGATAGATGGTTTTAATCAAACCATAGTTAAATCCAATATGAACTTCTCTATTGATATATAATTTTCCTATGTTACAGGTAGAATTCATTTTTTAAGTTTATAATGTGTGAAGATATTTTTAGTGTTTCAATACAACCAAAATGAAGGATATTTATTGAAAGTGGGTAGGCTTAAAGAAGGTGCCATGCATGGTAGCTTGGAATGAGATAAGTCCATTTAGTGGTGTTTTGAATGTTAAATTGTGCTCATTTCTTATTATGGACATCGATCATGGATCATTGTGAACCTAGACTATGAATGTGATAGTAGAGAGAATAGAGAAATGATTGGAAAGGAATAGGAAGGAAATCTATTCTCAAGAGGAGTATGGGATCCTATTAGAGCAATCTAAAATATGGGTAAGCTTAATGGGAAAGAATGTAAAGGGAATTTCATTCATAGGTGTGACAGATTCAGAGTGGAAAAAATAGACGGGGAAATATATTCTTGGTAAGAGTATGGGTTTCTCTCTTTCAGTTGAAAAAGTAAGTAGCAATTTATGAGATTAGTAGGCATTTGGAAAGGCATAAATTTATCTTAGGAGTGGATCCTAAGATTATATTAGGAAAACTGCTTAAGGTCAAGGTATTGAGAAGGGCTATTAGCTATTTAGAACCATAATTATAAGGACTTAATGGACTAAGTTAAGAAAATTACAACCTCATGAGTGATGCTGTAGTAAAAATAAATGTCAAAATAGAAGAAATTTTTATGAGAATAAGGATTTTAGCATTAGGAATGGGCTCTTATGCTTTGAAGATCGAATAACTTTACCCAAAATTGGTAAATTAGGGAGATTGTTCATGCAAAAAACACATGGTTCTCAAAATTTTGCTCATATTGGAGGGGCTAATATGAGGAAAAGCATGGAAAAGGACCTCCCTTTAGGTAGGAATGAAGAAGGACATTATTTATTTTATTGCCTAATACTTGGAGTTGAACCTTACGTGGAGTAAGCATGGCCATTTATATCATCAACGGATGATGATAATGCTTGGAATAACACCTTGCATTGTAAGTGTGGCTATCATTAATGGATGATAATATTTTTTTTATGGTCTATCACATAGAGTGAGTGAGTCTTTGGAATTATTAATAGATGATAATATTCTATGTGACTAATAGGATGATAGACATGTTCCTTATTTAATTTGAATATGTAATGATATATTTCTTATTACAGCTAAACACATGAAACTGTGTTTTGTCCTAGGAGGGTGGAATGTCATAACCCACACCTATGGGACCCTCAATGAGGGAAACACTATAATTGACCTTATTATTGTAATGCCTAACATTATTGGTGCATCGAATAATGCAAGGAGATGATGTAACATCGATTACGTTTATGTTTATGGCGTTGCTAAATTTTCATGGTTTCACAAGGCTAACAATGCTTCCTATGGATAACATTGATCTAACAATTTTATATTTGCCATAGTGCTTTTAATTGCTTAGCAAAAGAATTGATCAATATTACATTATGTAGGTAATGGTTTTTAAGTAAAATGATTAACCATTATATGATTGAGCTAGCGATTTAATGTTACTTTGTTGTTAAATCGACTTGCTAAGGAATAGCTCGATAGTGTTTATATACACAAACAAGCTGCAATTGAGGGTGATGAACCTTCATGATATTAAACTAGAAGTCTAATATTTGGTTTAATATTGTTTTAAAGTTGTTTAGCAAGAAAATTAATGCATATTATTTTATGCTCATCAAAGTTTCAATCATTAGCATGGATCATTTAAATACTTTTATATAGGGGATAACCTCCCTTAACTTTCCATTGGAAGGAGGCTTTTGAAAATGATTAAAAAATGACTATTTTGGAAAAAAAAAGGGATATCATGAACCCTAGTGCTGAAAAGGGGTAGGCATCTTGGTAAAAAGGGGGAGGATAGGTTGGAAGGGAAACCATCATGCGGGAAGGAGGAGAAAGCAACAAAAAGAAAAAAAATAATGACAAAGAAAAGAAGGGCAGCATGGAGGTGGTGAACGTGGAGGAATCCACCTCAAAAAATGCTTCAGGTTGGAGCTTACAATCTACAACCATGATTTATTTTGTAAAAATACAACTATGTTGTTCATGAGTTTGAAGGGTAAATATATTTACTATTTAAATTGACTTAATAGTTTTTAGGATTGAGTGAAGTTTTATTTTTATAGAAATATTTTTGTTCCTGTAGATTCTTTTTTTTTTAGCAATAAAACTTTGGTTAGTGGTCAAATATAGCACGGAAAAAACCCGTAAGATGGATTAGGAATTGTACCTGGGTTGACCACAACCAACACCCTTTGTTAAGTTTCCCGCAGTAATAAACCAACTCACCCACTCAAAGAGATCCTGTAGATTCATTTTTAAACAAGAGGACTATAGATTTATTTTAATAAGAGGCATGTTTATTTATTTTTTTAATGAAGAGGTGTGTATATTTATAGATTTATTTTAATAATATATATAATGATTTATTTTTATGAAGAGGACTGTAGAATTATTTTATTAAGCGACCTGTAGATTTATTTTAATAAAAGGGCTGCTGATTTATTTATTTTTAATGAAGAGGCATGTAGATTTATTTTAATAAGAGGCATGTTGATTTATTTTTTTAATGAAGAGGCCTATAGATTTATTTTAATAAGTGATATGTTGACGTATTTTTAATGAAGAGGCATGTAGACTTATTTTAATAAGAGGTATGTTGATTTATTTTAATAAGAGACTGTAGATCTATTGGACTGTTGTAATTTTTATATTTTTTAACTGAACTGGCATTTGACTGCTGCACGGTTTACCTTTCCATGGTTGCATTGTCACTTAATTTGACTGCTGCACATTTTACCTTTCCATGGCTGCATTGTCACTTAATTTGACCGCTGTAAATTTTACATTTTTATTGTTGAACTGGCACTTTGTTTGACTGCTGCAAATTTTACCTCCATGGCTGAATTGTCACTCTATTTGACTTGTAATTTTTATATTTTAAACTAAACTGGCACTTTGTTTGACTGTTGCACATGTTACCCCATGGCTAAATTGTCACTCTATTTGACTGCTGTAATTTTTTACATTTTTCAGCTGAATTTGCACTTTGTTTGATTGCTGCACATATTACCTTTCGATGGTTGAATTGTCACTTTATTTGACCTTTGTAATTTTTACATTTTTATAGCTGAACTGGCACTCTGCACACTTTACCTTTCCATGGTTGAATTGTCAGTTTATTTGACTAATGGAATTTCAGCCTTCCTATGGTTGAACTATCACTCTATTTTTACTGTTGTATCTTCCATGTTTGGACCCTTATTGGTAAAATAAAAGGCAACATTGAAAGGCATTGACTGGTGTTAGAAGACGATATTGTATGTACTTAATTAAGTACTTATTTATAAAAAAAACTCTTTGCTTAACATCTATGCTTTAAGACCAGAAATCTACAATCATGCATATTATGTTGAAAGGTATATTATTGCATGATTGTATATTTCTGGTCTTAAAGCATAGATGTTAAGCAAAAAGTTTTCTTACAATAAATCTACAACCATGTTTTCTTTGGTAGAAATATGACTATGTTGTTCTTGAAGGATAAATATATTTATTACATAAATTGGCTAAATAGTTTTTAGGATTGACTCGTTGAGTGAAGTTTTATTTTTCTTCCTTAGGATTCATTTTTAAATCAGAGGTTGGAATTTGTAGCCGCCACGAATCTGAGTAAGCTGTTCAGTTTTTATGGCCATCACAGAATTCTGCGTTGTCCGCCCCGAAAGCCACCTCTGCATGATTGTAGATTTCTGGTCTTAAAGCATAGATGTTAAGCAAAGAGTTTTCTTACAATAAATCTACAACCATGTTTTCTTTGGTAGAAATATGACTATGTTGTTCATGAGTTTGAAGGGTAAATATATTTATTACATAAATTGGCTAAATAGTTTTTAGAATTGACTCATTGAGTGAAGTTTTATTTTTCTTCTTTCGGATTCATTTTTAAATCAGAGGTTGGAATTGGTAGCCGCCACGAATCCGAGCAAGCTGTCCAGTTTTTATGACTGCCACAGAATATGGCCGCCACATTATTCTGCGTTGTCCGCCCCAAAAACCGCCTCACAGATCTCCATGCAGTCCGCCCCTATAACCGCCATTCTACAATCATTTTAAACCTTTTATACCGCTCAAAAAAGGACAACCATTCAGTCTGGCGAGGCCCGAAATTTGAACCTTGGACCTCTGCCCTATGGGGTTTGGATAAACCAATTGGTCTACACCTGGAACCTTACCGTAGATTTATTTTAATAAAAGGTATGTTGATTTATTTTTTTATTGAAGAGGCCTGTATATTTATTTTAATAAGAGGCTTGTTGATTTATTTTTGAATAAATAGGTCGGTTGATTTATTTTAATAAGAGTCCTGATGATTTATTTTTAATGAAGAGGTATGAAATTATTCTAATAAGAGGTATACTGATTTATTCTTTTAATGAAGAGGCCTACACATTTTTTTTAATAAAAGGCATGTTGATTTATTTTTTAATGAAGAGGTCTGTAAATTTATTTTAATAATAGGTATAATGACTTTTTTGTTTATAAATAATAGGTATAATGACTTTTTTGTAAATTTATTTTAATAATAGGTATAATGACTTTTAGTGTTTTGAAAGGTCCTTGAACCTTGAACAACAAAGAAATGAGATTAAAAGAGAGAAAACAAAAAGGTTTAGACATCCAGGAAGCTAACATAGCCATGAGAGCTAATCTAAAACACCAAAAATACAGTCGATGAGGGGAAAAGGGCCAAACTAGCATAGAAACATCAGGCAGGCACCAGCCAGAGGGGAAAGAGAGAATGGATTAGAGCCCATCCAAAACCAAACAGATCAAAAAGACTTAAATAAAGGACCAATCGACTTACTCCAGAGTAAGGTCATCAACGCTATCCTTCTCAATGGGGAATATGACCTTAAAGGTCTCATATTTATTGGCAATAAAGGCCTTAGAGACTCGAATTGCATGTTCAAGGCTAGCTAAGACCTTCGACTGAGTTTGGAAAATGTTCTCCAACATTTCAATGAGAATATTTGAAGGATCACGTCTGGCTGTGGACATCTCTTTCGTATCCATGAGGGATTGATCTAGCTTAGGGATAGTTCTTTCAGTGGTGAGCTGGTCAAGGCTCTTTATTTTTTGGTAGCATTTCGTGTGTTTCTATGGTTTTAGGAGTTGTAGTTGTTCATCACAATCTCAACCATTGATTTATCCTCCTCAATGCACATAATCAGGTTTGAATCCACCTTAGTAGTAATTTTCTATAGCATGTGGTCATAGATGACCAAGAACAGGCCTTGGTGCTTGATGTGTGAAGCCTCCCTTTTCTTATAGTTCTTGAATGGATGCCTCCACATAATAACATAGATATTTAGGGACGTTAACCTCTTTAACATCTCTTAGAACATTGAGGAAAGCAAGGTGAAAGATTCTCAATGGTTCATCCACCTTATCAATCATGATGTATTGCATCACTGGAATCAAAGTCTTACACCATGGATCTGGAAATTTCTTACGGATGATTCCTTTGTCATTTCTCACAAATATTTTCCCCTATCCGCAAAGCTTTTCAATTCATCTTGAATGGTGTGATTATATCTATGGAGCTTGAAACCCTCATTGGGAAGCTCGATGATCTCTGCTAAGAGGTCGATGGAGATGGTCAACTTCATTCCTATGACAAAAACTTGGCCATTAACCTAGGTGTTGGCAAAATATTTTGTGATCAGATCATCATACCTCCTAAATTTCCTAAGGAATGAAAGGAAGCCATGGTTGCAGAGAATAATTTTGATATCGACCTCAATATTTAGGGTGTTAGGTTCAATGATGGCCATTGCAGACAGAGGGAGTTAATTGCTGGTAGGGTAGGGCTCATTATACAAAGCTTCATGCAGAGGGACTCTGAAGCACCTAAGGGAAATGAAACCAATGAAATTAAAAGAGGGTTCTAATAAAGCACATGGGTGCTTAAACATTTTTTGATTCCAATGCATTCTCAAGATGAAATTAGGATGGACTTTGTCTAGGAGTAAGGTGGACTTGGTGAGAACCTGGAGAGAGGGGTGTATGTCCATGATTGGGTGTCCTAGAGGGGAAACAACGAGGCTAGCCCTATGCTTAGGAAAGATCAAAAAAATGGAAGGCGAGGGATACCAAGTCATATGAGCCCTATTGCTGATAGGTTGAAACACTATGAATGGTGCTAGACCAACCGAGAGAAGGACGTTGGGGTGCTTACTCTTGAAAATGGCACGAGTGCATAGGGTGATAATTACCTAGGATTTAACGACTTTCTGCATCAGATTGAAAAACTCTATGTTGATTCAATCAAGGATGTAAGCATGAATGGCCAAGTACCGAATGGGGGATATGCCACAATGGTGCTTGCTTGTCTTATTTTAGGTGTCGTGATCATGAAGAATGGAAAGGCGGGTCTACTGAGTCAACTGCTGAGTTCTACCATGGAATTATCATCCTCCTCATTTTCAATAATAGGACAGTGCCACCATTTTATAGAACTGAGGGTTTTGTGGAGAAATCCCATTCTTTGGTAATTGCCCCTGTACACTTGATGGGTCATCTTCGAGGATCGACCTTGGGATTTGGTTTTTCTAACTTGGTCTACGGATGGATGAGTCATCTCATTTATTCTGGCCAAGAGACTATACATTTTGTAGATTATGACATGTGGCAAGATCGTGGAAACCACTGTATTGAAAGCGTTGTGGTTGTCTGATGGCCCCACAACCTTGGAAAAACAACCCTGAGACTAAATATGAAGATTGGAGTTCATCATAGAGTAATTACAATGTACATACATCAATATTGGAGTTTTTTATTATGAGATTATGGAGGAAGGAATTCCTCCATACCTGGATGAAGGTTTCACTAACACCCTTATTCGCTAGCCAATCTGTCGCTTTGTTCCCCTATCAGTATTGGTGTTGAATAATAATGTATGTGTATCTGGTGGTGAGAGCTATGCATTCACTAACACCCTTATTTGCTATCTAATATTTTGCTCTATTCCCCTCTCGGTATTGGTGTTGAATAACAATGTATGTGTATCCGATGGTGAGAGCTATGCATTATTGAAGAATGTTTCTCAAAGACCAAGGCAAAGTAGTATTTCCTCTGAGACAATTGATAATGTGGAGTGAGTATCCTTCTATAATCATTTTATCAATTCTCATGTTATCAATGAGAAGGAGGCTTTGGAATAGACCTCTAGATTTGGCCATGTTACTTGTTTGCATCCCCAAGTTTTTTGCAAAAGCTAGAAAAATTTATCATTGACAGCATCTAAGGATGCCTCCCCCACCAGTGACACCTGGATTGCCTTTTGATATACCATCAAAGTTCATTTTGAGCCACCTATAAGGCATAGGAATCCATATGATTGAAGACCTATTGACAGAAATAATAGGCGCACTAGAAATGTTAGTGAGATTGAACTTGTTTTTTAGGGTAACCTCTAGACCAGGGGGGAGCTTCGGGGGAGGAGACTACAAAGGCATTTTCAATCGCTAAGGATAATATTTTCCGAGTTGTACTTTGGGAATGATTAGAATGTGCTTTGAAAATCCTTGAGTTGCATTCTAACCAAATTCTCCATAAGTAATGGTGGAGATAGGAGAGCCACAGGAAACTAAGCTATTAGTTTTTAAAGGTTTGTGCCACTATTGTAAAATTTGGTAGATAGTAGGTGGGTGGACTGAAGACACACTAAAGTTTTCGAAGACCAGGTTTAGCACAACCAAGGAGAAAGGGCATTGCAAGAAAATGTGAGTGATAGATTCCCAATTTGATTTGCAGAGCACACACCAATTGGGAATAAGGAGCCCTCTTGACATGATATTGTCAATTATGAGAATTTTGTTCTGGGAAGCCAACCATGAGAAGAAACCTACTTTATAAATGAATTTTTTCCCCCATACATTCTTTGTAACTTTCCACTTTGTAGTAGGAGGCTCTTGAATGTAGTAGGCAGACTTTACTAAGTAAGTTTCAGCTTCTAACAAACTCCATACAAGGGTATTAGGGGACTGGGTGTTAGGGATGATGTAAACATGGATAAGGTTCTGAAAGTATCTATTAGCCTCTACCAATTGGATATTCAGTGTATCGATGGAAAATATCGGTGTTAAGAGGTTTGTGTAAGAATAACCTTGATCCAGCCTAGATTTCCCTAGCATGCGGTCTGATATGGTTATCTTATGTTTGGGACCATGGGGTTGTTGCTACTTGAACACCCTTGGGATGCTAGGTGTGGATTAACATGGGGGTATATCCATTGCATTTTAATTGAGGAATTTAGGACCACTTTATTGTTGTAGAAAGAAATAGAGAAGCAAGGAATTTTAAGTTGATCTTAAACCTTGATTTTAACTATGGGCCTTAATTAAAGGAGAGGCTATGCTTTGACTGAAGGAAAGGCCATTTCCTTAACATTTGACCTTAATTAAAGAAATTAAAGGAATGGTTATATATTAATTGAATGAAGGCCTTTTATCTAATTTTAGATTTTGTTTAAAAGAAGATTTTTTTATTGAATTTTGACCCTTGTTTAAAGGAAATGTTAGTTGGCTTTGAATATATAAAATTGATAAAAGGTATTAAAATATATTTTTTAATTAAGATTAATTGTCCTTGAATGGTGTTTGTGTGATTTTTATCCCTATATAAACAAATAAATGAATGGTGTTTGTGTGATTTTTATCCCTATATAAAGGAATGGTTAACTATGGACTAAATGGTAGAATGCTTATAAAGGTTTAAATACAAAAATAGTAGTGGATGGTATTTTCAGATAAAGGATTAAACACAAAAATACTAGGGGATAGTACTTTCATTTAGATAAATGTTTAAATACAAATATACTAGTGGATAGCATTTTCATTTAGATAAAGGTTTAAATGTGAATATACTAGTGGATAGTATTTCGAGATAACATATTAGCAGATAGTATATTCCCTTTTTTGATGATTTCTATGGAATTGAAATATAATAGGGAATGTTGTATTTTATTTTAATGTATGTAACCAATTTGTATTATGGATTGAAGTATTAATTCATAATATAATTGTCATATGAATTAAAAAAATAATAATGTTGGAAGAATATGTATTATGGGGTGCCTTTGACTCAATGTATGAGACCAATTTATATTATGGATTGAAGGACTAATTCATAATGTAATATCATAATAATTAGGGAATTATTATGTTGGAAAAAAATGCATTATGAGGTGACTTTTTCTCAAAGTATGGAACCAATTGGTATAATAAATTGAAGGGCTAATTCATAATGTAATTATCATAAGAATTAGGGGATTCTTATGTTGGAATAAAATGTATTATGGTGTATCTTTAACTCAATGTATGAGACCGATTTATATTATGGATTGAAGGACTAATTCATAATGTAATATCATGATAATTAGGGAATTCTTATGTGGGAATAAAAGGTATTATGGGTTCCCTCTTCCTCAATGTATTGACAAATTTATATTATGGATTGAATGACTAATTCCTAATATAATGTCTTGAGAACTAGAGAATTCTTATGTTGGAAGGAAAGACATTATGGGGTGCTTTGACTCAATGTAAAAAACCAATCATATTATAAAATAAATAAAGAAAATGATTTAAGGTTGAGTTTTCACCCCTTTGGGATTTTCCAGGATATATGAAGTGTTATGTGTCTCCTTATTTATGGATTTTCCTTGTTATAATTTCTAATGAAGCTATTGTTCTATTTAATCAAAGGAATATTTAATTTTTATTTCATAAATTATGCTATACTTTATGTGATGAGGAATCCAAGGGATAATTTCATGTAATTATTGTTCCAGTTGTGAATGATGTATTAACAAAAGGAGAGGCATCCCTAGAGATGAGAAAATATGATAAATGAATCTCAAATATGATTATGACTTGCATAATTAATCTTAATAATGCAAAAGTGAGGGGCTTAACAAACTACCATGGGTTAAGGCTTGGAATGATACTTATGATGGAAATCCTAGCTCATTGTTGAGATGAGATGGATAGCCTATATCCAAAGTGCTTAGTGCATCTACATAGATGGAATTATGTAGGTAGAGATATTAGCACTCTCTTTTCGATAGAAATAAATGGATAAGCTAACTCATCATCAAAATGGGATAGATAACTTACATTGTGTTGCACCTGGCACCCTTACATAGATAAATTTATGTAAGGTGTAGATATGGGTGCACCTTTTGATGGTTCTGGAGGGATAAGTGCACTTATTATGAAGATGATATAGATATCTTGGCTAAGGGTCACTAAGGACATAAATCAATTTCTCGAAAAGAGTCCTTGTTGGGTGGGATTGAGATAATTATCTAGAAATACATAAGAAAGAAAATGGGTGAATCAAAATGTAATTTTGGATTGTGACATTTGGTATCAAATCCGTAGGTTACGAAGGACTAGATGCTTCCATGAATAAGCTATAGGAGGCTTAAGGATTGATCCTATCAAGGATAGATTACTTTGATAGGATATCATGTGCAGATCAAGTGTGACTAACATTATCAAGAAAGTAACAATGTTCAAACTTACATATGAATGATATCTTACGTGGAACAAAAATGACCATGACCAATATTAATAAAAGATGATGAAAAGAGTTATTTGAAAAGGATATGGAACTATCTATGAGTATATAACCTCAACTCATTTGTAGATAAGGCGAATGGCACCTTGTAACAAGGTAAGTGTGACCTAGGTTATTACTAGGAAAGTAATAAAGTTCATAACCAAATTGATATGTTGTTGGAATACAAGAATGAAGGTGGCCTATAATGATGTAAGTTAGCTCTTAGGAAGATATAGCTAACCTTTGGAAGCACAAAGAAGATGATATAAATGGCTTGAGTTAGCTCATCATGGAGATGAGACAAATAGCTTAAGCTAGCTCATCATTGAGATGATATAGATGACCAAATTTAGCTCATCAAAGGGTTGGGATGGATAACTTAAGTTAATTCATCATGAAGAAAAGAGGTTATTACACCTAAATGCTAGCTCGAAGGATTGAGCTTAGTGAAGGAATTGGGATCCATTTTATTGATTGACTAAGATAGGGTTAATCCTTACACTATGGTTGAGTTATCCTACATTCAAGGAGTGTTACAAAATGGGGAGACCATGAGAAGGTATCCTTTAAGTTGTGTGGGCAATGTACAAGGTTAATCGTAGTAAAACTATGGGATATTTATCATTCCTATCCACTAAAGGCATGTTTGCAATATCTATAACTTAAAGTGTGGTGAAACCTTTATGATCCTATATGATATATCTTCATAAACCTTAATTATGCAAAAGAAAACAATTTTATCAGCTCTCCTAGTATGGTTAAATTTGGGTTGTTGCATTTTCATCCAACTCATTTGAGTGTGTGTCAAGGAGAATTGGCACCCAAGGTGAAATTGAAGTAGGAAATATTCTCAAAATAAAGAACTAACTAAATAGGATAGAAGTACGTTTGAGACCATGAAATTGATTGTATTTTGTTCAAGGTAATTCAAGCTTATTTACAAGTAGGTCAAGTGTGAAGGAAAAATGAGTTCTAAAATATTGTTGATTGGAGTATGGAGAAAAAGGATCTAAGATTAAGATTCAAATAATTTGACATAGATCATGTGCATTGAGACATCTAATTATGAAGAAAATTCTCTAATATATAAGGGTATTTATCTCCTAGATGGTAAATGGGTGTCAAGCTAGACCCTGAGAAAACTTTGGAGAAATTATATAAGAAGTACAAGAACTCATTATTGTAGTATGGATAACTATAAGAACAAATTGAATGATAAATGGAACAAATGAACCATGAGAAATTGTTGGAAATTATTATCAATCAAATTACCTAGAGTGAAAATTATGAGCATAGACAAGAGGAGTATCCTTTTAAAAAATATTGATAAGGCATGGTTCTAATGTTGGTAGAGCTACTAAGGACCTAATGAATATTAGGGTAACCAAATTGGGATTTTAATTGAGGTATGGTTGTATGAATTTAGAAATAAATATTTCCTTGAGGAATTATTCATTTGTAACCCAAATAGTAGGGATTACCCATCATGTACTTTATATAGCCTTAAAATGGTGGAATTTCTTCAAACTTGGAAAGAAGATTCATGTTGTAAAACCTTGATAGATGGTTTTTTCAAACCATAGTTAAATCCAAGGTGAACTTCTCTATTGATATATAATTTTCCTTGGTTATAGGTAGAATTCAAGATTGAGGTTTAAAATATGTGAAGATATTTTTAATGTTTTAATACAACCACAATGAAGGATATTTTCCAAAAGTGGGTAGACTTAGAAAATGTGCCAAGCATGGTAGCTTGGAATGAGATAAGTCCATATTCTGGTGTTTTGAAATTTAAATTATGCTTTTTACTTATTATGGACATTGACTATGGATCCCCTATGAACCTAGACTATGAATGTGACAGTAGAGAGAATAGAGAAATGACTAGAAATGAAAATATGGGAAATCTATTCTCAAGAGGAGTATGGGATGCTTTCAGAGTAATCTAAATTGTGGGTAAGCTTAATGGGAAAGAGTGGAAAGGAAATTCCATTCATAGGTATGACCAATTTAGAGTGGAAAGAATAGATGGGAAAATATATTCTTGGGAGTATGAGATCCTCTCTCTAAGTTGAAAATGTGTGTATCAATATATGATATTAGTAGGCATTTTGAAGGGAAGAAATTTATCTTAGGAGCAGATCCTATGATTAAAATAGGATAAAACTGCTCAATCTCAATGCACTGAGAAGGGCTATTATTTTTTTGGACCCGTAATTACACGGAATTAATGGACTAAGTAAAGAAAATTATAATCTCATGAGTGATGTAGTGAAAATACAAGCTAAAATAGAAGAAAATTTTATGGGAATGAGAATTTCAGCATTTGGAATTGACTCTTGTACTTTGAATATCTAATAACTTTACCCAAAATTTAAAAATTAAGGAGATTTTTCATGTGGAAATTGCATTGTTCTCCAAATTTTGCTCATCATAAAAGGGCTAATATGAAGTAAAAATTGGAAAAGGACCTCCCTCTAGGTAGGAATGAAGAAGGACATTGTTTATTTTGTTGCCTAATACCTGGAATGGAACCTTTAAGTGTGGCAATTTATATCATCAATGAATGATGATAATGCTTGGAAGAACATCTTGCATGGTAAGCATGGCTATCATCAGTGGATGATAATAGTTTTTGTATGGTATATTTTGGAAAAAAAAAAGATCTCATGAACCCTAGTGCTGAAGAGGGGGAGGTCTATTGGGAAAAAGGGGGAGGATATCTTAGGAGGGGAGGCATCATGCACGAAGGAGGAGGAAGTGGTAGAAAAAAAAGAATGGTAGTAGGTATAATAAGGGGAGCACAGAGGAGGAGGCAAATGTGGAGTAAGCCACCTCAAGAAATGCTTCAGGTTGGAGCTTACAATATACAACCATGTTTTCTATGGTACAAATATGACTATGTTGTTCATGAGTTTGAAGGGTATATATATTTACTACGTAAACCGGCTGAATAGTTTTTAGGATTGAGTGAATTTTTCTTTTTTAGAAGTGTTTTTATTTTTGTAGATTCATTTGAAACAAGAGGCTTGTAGATTTATTTTAATAAGATGCATGTTGATTTATTTTTATATTGAAGAGGCTTATAAATTTATTTTAATAAAAGGCCTATTGATTTATTTTTTTAATGAAGAGGCTTGTTGATTTATTTTAATAAGAGGTATGTTTGATTTATTTTTAATGAAGAGTTCTATAGAATTATTATAATAATAGGCCTATAGACTTATTTTTATAAAAGGCCTATAGATTTATTTTAATAAGAGGGCTATTGAATTATTTTTAATAAAGAAGCATATAGACCTATTTTAATAAGAGGCATGTTGATTTATTTTAATAAGAGGCTTGTAGATCTATTTGATTACTTTAATTTTTATATTTTTCAACTGAACTGGTATTCTATTTGACTACTGCATGTTTTACCTTTTCATGTCTAAATCATCACTTTATTTGACCACTGTAATTTTTCCATTTTCATAGCTAAACTAGTACTATGTTTGACTTCTGCACATTTTGTCTCCATGGATGAATTGTCACTCTATTCGTATGTTACAATTTTTATATTTTTTGGGGAAGTCATGTTATGCTTCCTAGCTTCCCCATCCCCTAGATCTATCCCAGTTCCTAGGCACTTTCCTAGTCCTTCCTTCTTGGTTGGTTGGTGTTGCAGATGATCTCCTTGGAGTGGGAGAACACTTTTCCTTTTGTCTACCCCTTTCCATTCTTTTTTGAGGTTTTTTTTGTGTGCCTCTATTTTGGGATGTCCCTAGGACCTTCCCTAGGTTTTCTGTGGTGCTTCAAGGATCCTTTTTCCCTGGTGCTCTCAAATTTATCCTAGGTTTTTTGTAGGTTTCTACTTGGATCCAGGTTTCATAGGTTCTCTAGATGTGGTGCGTCACAAATTTGGAAGAGTTTATTCTTGAGAATATTTTCACATCTTTTTGGTTTGTGGGGAACCACGTGCTTCTTTTATGTGGATCTACTCTTTGGGTTCCTAGTTTTGGTCTTCTTGGTGGGCTCTCAACGTATCTTTCTTGGCTTGTGAGGGGCATCTGCTTTGCTTGCTATTAATATCCCACTAGTCTTCCTTTTTGTATCCTTGAATTTGTTCATTAGCAAATGTTGGCGATTTTATAAGGTTTCTTGCTGCACTTTTTGGTCATTATATCAAGTAATTATAAGAGTCCTGATGATTTATTTTTAATTCAGAGGTATGGAATTATTTTAATAAGAGACCTGTAGATTTATTTTAATAAGAGGTATACTGATTTATTCTTTTAATGAAGAGGCCTACAATTTTTTTTAATAAAAGGCATGTTGATTTATTTTTTAATGAAGAGGCCTATAAATTTATTTTAATAATAGGTATAATGACTTTTTTTTTTATTGGTAGAAAGTGTTTTGAAATTTCCTTGAACCTTGAACAACAAATAAATGAGATTAAAACAGAGAAAACAAAAAGGTTTAGACATCCAGGAAGCTAACACAGCCACGAGAGCTAATCTAAAACACCAAAAATATAGCCGATGAAGGGAAAAAACTAGCATAGAAACATCAGGCAGGCACCAGCCAGAGGGGAAAGAGAGAACGGATTAGAGCCCATCCAAAACCAAACAGATCAAAAAGACTTAAATAAAGGACCAATCAACTTACTCCAAAGTAAGGTCATCAACGTTATCCTTCTCAATGGGGAATATGACCTTAAAGGTCTCATATTTACTGGAAATAAAGGCATTAGAGACTCGAATTGCATGTTCAAGGCTAGCTAAGACCTTCGACTGAGTTTGGAAAATGTTCTCCAACATTTTAGTGAGAATATTTGAAGGATCACGTCTGGTTGTGGACATCGCTTTTACATCCATGAGGGATTGATCCAGCTCAGGGATAGTGCTTTCAGTGGTGAGCTGGTCAAGGCTCTTTCTTTTTTTGGTAGCATTTCGCGTGTTTCTATGGTTTTAGGAGTTGCAATTGTTCATCACAATATCAACCACTGATTTATCCTCCTCAATGCACATAATCGAGTTTGAATCCACCTTAGTAGTAATTTTCTATAGCATGTGGTCATAGATGACCAAGAACAGGCCTTGGTGCTTGATGTGTGAAGCCTCCCTTTTCTTATAGTTCTTGAATGGATACCTCCACATAATAACGTAGATATTCATGGACGTTAACCTCTTTAACATCTCTTCGAACGTTGAGGAAAGTAAGGTGAAATATTCTCAATGGTTCATCCACCTTATCACTAGAATCAAAGCCCTGCACCATGGCTCTGGCAATTTCTTACGGATGATGCCTTTGTCGTTTCTCACCAATTTTTTCCCCTATCTGTAAACTTTTCAATTCATATTGAATGGTGTGATTATCTCTATGCAGCTTGAAACCCTCATTGGGAAGCTCGGTGATCTCTGCTAAGAGGTCGATGGAGATGGTAAACTTCATTCCTATGACAAAAACTTGGCCATTAATCCAGGTTTTGGCAAAATATTTGGTGATCACATCATCATACCCCCTAAATTTCCTAAGGAATGAAAGGAAACCATGGTTGCAGAGGATAATTTTGATATCGACCTCAATATTTAGGGTGTTGGGTTCAATGATGGTCATTGTAGACAGAGGGAGTTAATTGCTAGTAGGGTAGGGCTCACTATACAAAGCTTCATGCAGAGGGACTCTGAAGCACCTGAGGGAAATGACACCAATGAAATTAAAATAAGGTTCTAATAAATCACATGGGTGCTTAAACATTTTTTGATTCCAATGCATTCTCAATATGAAATTAGGATGGACTTTGTCTAGGAGTAATGTGGACTTGGTGAGAACCTAGAGACAGGGGTGTATGTCCATGATTGGGTGTCCTAGAGGGGAAAAAACGAGGCTAGACCTATGCTTAGGAAAGATCCAAAAAATGGAAGGCAAGGGATGCCAAGTCATATGAGCCCTATTGCTGATAGGTTGAAACACTATGAATGGTACTAGACCATCCGAGAGGACATTGGGGTGCTTACTCTTGAAAATGGCACGAGTGCATAGGGTGATAATTACCTAGGATTTAACGACTTTCTACATCAGATTGAAAAATTCTATGTTGATTCAATCAAGGATGTAAGCATGAATGGCCAAGTACCGGATGGGGGATATGCCATGATGGTGCTTTCTTGTCTTATTTTAGGTGTCATGATCACGAACAATGGAAATGCTGGTCTGCTGAGTCAACTGCTGAGTTCTACCATGGAATTATCATCCTCCTCATTTTCACAAATAATGGAAAGGTGTAGACCAATTGGTTCATCCAAACCCCATAAGGGGGTGGAGGTCCAAGGTTCAAATCTCAAGCCTCACTGGACTGAATGCTTTTCCCTTTCCTATTTCTTTCAACGGCATAAAAGGTTTAAAATGATTGTGGCATGGTGGTTATAGGGGCGGACTGCACAAAAATCTATGTGGTGGCTTTTGGGGTGGACAACGCAGAATACAATAGTGGCCATAAAAGTTGGACAGCCTACTCAAATTCGTGGTGGCTATCGATTCCACCATGTAAATTCAAAAATAATAATAATAATAATAATAGCACAGTACCACCATTTTATAGAACTGAGGTATTTGTGGGGAAAGCCCATTCTTCGATAATTGCCCCTGTACACTTGATGGGTCATCTTCAAGGATCGACCTTGGGATTTGGTTTTTCTAACTTGGTCTATGGATGGATGAGTTATCTCATTTATTCTGGCCAAGAGACTATACATTTTGTAGATTATGACATGTGGCAAGATCATGGAAACCATTGTATTGGAAGCGTTGTGGTTGGCTGACGGCCCCACAATCTTGGAAAAACAACCCTGGGACTCAATACGAAGCTTGGAGTTCATCATAGATTAATTACAAAGTACATACATCAGGATTGGAGTTGTTGATTACGATATTATGGAGGAAGGAATTCCTCCATACCTGGATGAAGGTTTCACTAACACCCTTATTTGCTAGCCAATCTGTCGCTCTGTTCCCCTGTCGGTATTGGTGCTAAATAATAATGTATGCGTATCTGGTGGTGAGAGCTATGCATTCACTAACACCCTTATTTGCTATCCAATATTTTGCTCTATTCCCCTCTCGGTATTGGTGTTGAATAACAATGTGTATCTAGTGGTGAGAGCTATGCATTATTGAAGAATGTTTCTCAAAGACCAAGGCAAAGTAGTATTTCCTCTGAGACAATTGATAATGTGGAGTGAGTATCCTTCTATAATAATTTTATCAATGCTCATGTTATCAATGAGAAGGAGGCTTTGGAATAGAGCTCTATATTTGGCCATGTTACTTGTTTGCATCCCCAAGTTTTTTGCAAAAGCTAGCAAAATTTATCATTGACAGTATCTAAGGATGCCTCCCCAACATTGACACATGGATTGCCTTTTGTTGTCCCATCGAAGTTCATTTTGAGCCACCTGGAAGGCAGAGGAATCCACATGATTGAAGATATGTTGATAGAAATAATAGGCACAATAGAAACGTTAGTGAGATTGAACTTGTTGGTAAGGGTAACCTCTAGACCAGGGGGGAGCTTTGGGGGAGGAGACGACAAAGGCATTTTCAATTGCTAAGGATAATATTTTCATAATTGTACTATGGGAATGATTAGCATGTGCTTTGAAAATCCTTGAGTTGCGTTCTAACCATATTTTCCATAAGTAATGGTGGAGATAGGAGATCCATAGGAAACTAAGCTACTGGTTTTTAAAGGTTTTGTGCCACTGTTGGAAAATTTGGTGGATAGTAGGTGGGTGGACTGAAGACACACTAAATTTTTTGAAGACCAGATTTAGCACAACGAAGGAGAAAGGGCATTCCAAGAAAATGTGAGTGATAGATTCCCAATTTGATTTGCAGAGCACACACCAATTGGGAATAAGGAGCCCTCTTGACATGAGATTGTCAATTATGAGAATTTTTTTCTGGGAAGCCAACCATGAGAAGAAACCTACTTTAGAAATGAATTTTTTCCCCCATACATTCTTTGTAATTTTCCACTTTGTAGTAGGAGGCTCTTTACTGTAGTAGGCAAACTTTACTGAGTAAGTTTCAGCTTCTAACAAACTCCATACAAGGGTATCAAGGGACTGGGTGTTAGGGATGATGTAAACATGGATAAGGTTCTGAAACCATCTATTAGCCTCGACCAATTGGATAGTTAGTGTATCGATGGAAAATATCTTCCACTATTATCTGTTAGATACCTGGGTGATAAAGTCATCAACTCTATCTCCAAGAATGGCATCAGTAATAGTTTTGAGAAAATAAATATTTGGATCGTTGATGAGAGATTGGTCTCAGAGCTAGGGGTCTTCCCAGAACCTTATGCTTGTCCCAGATTCCAAAAAACATCAAAGGTCTTTTTTTATAATATCCCTAGTCTAGATAAGGGAGTTCCAAAAATAGGAACTAGAAGGGAGGTGGTGGTAACCCAAAAAGGTCAAGTGGTGTAGGTACTTTACCTTAATTATGTTTATCCAAGTCGAATTCTCATTGGTTACCACTCTCCCAGCCTGCTTGGCTATCAAAGCAAATTTCATTCTATTGATACTTCTAAAGTCAAGGCCTCCATGGTGTTTCCTAGAACACACTCTCTCCTAGGCTACAAGGGCTTAATGAAGAGGCTTGTAGACTTATTTTAATAAGAGGTACGATGATTTATTTTAATAAGAGACATGTAGATCTATTTTACTACTATAACTTTTATATTTTTCAACTGAAATATCACTCTATTTGAATTATTTTCTATTCTTAATGCATTGATAATTGCAGCACCATTATTTGTGGTACATACGTACATACATACATACATATCTATATCTATAGATATATGACTTCAATTCTTCATTTACAAAATACATGGATGCAACTGAAGGATAAACATGATTTGTAGCTATAGCATTTTCTCTTCTTGATATATGGATGGCAGAAGTAATTGTCCATCCCTGGGGTAAATATATGGTTATAGCCTTCATGTTCTAAGCCTTGGTTGAATATTTAAAGGTTATGTCTTATCCCTTCATAATACAAGGGTGTGAAATCTACTTGTAGAATTATTTTAATAAGAGACCTATTGATTTATTTTTAATGAAAGGGCCTATAGAATTATTTTTATTAAGAGGTTTGTGTAAGAATAACCTTGATCCAGCCTAGATTTCCCTAGCATGCGGTCTGATATGGTTATCTTATGTTTGGGACCATGGGCTTGTTGCTACTTGAACACCCTTGGGATGCTAGGTGTGGATTAACATGGGGGTATATCCATTGCATTTTAATTGAGGAATTTAGGACAACTTTATTGCTGTAGAAATAAATAGAGAAGCAAAGACTTTTAAGTTGATCTTAAACCTTGATTTTAACTATGGGCCTTAATTAAAGGAGAGGCTATGCTTTGACTGAAGGAAAGACCATGTCCTTAACCTTTGACCTCAATTAAAGAAAATAAAGCAATGGTTATATATTAATTGAATGAAGGCCTTTTATCTAACTTTAGATTTTGTTTAAATGAAGATTTTTTTATTAAATTTTGACCCTTGTTTAAAGGAAATGTTAGTTGGCTTTGAATATATAAAATTGATAAAAGGTATTAAAAGATATTTTTGACTTAAGATTAATTGTCCTTGAATGGTGTTTGTGTGATTTTTATCCCTATATAAAGTAATAAATAAATGGTGTTTGTGTGATTTTTATCCCTATATAAAGGAATGGTTAACTATGGACTAAATGGTAGAATGCTTATAAAGGTTTAAAAACAAAAAATAGTAGTGGAAGGTATTTTCATTTAGATAAAGGATTAAACACGAAAATACTAGGGGATAGTACTTTCATTTAGATAAATGTTTAAATACAAATATACTAGTGGATAGCATTTTCATTTAGATAAAGGTTTAAATGTGAATAGACTAGTGGATAGTATTTCGAGATAACATATTAGCAGATAGTATATTCTCTTTTTGGATGATTTGTATGGAATTGAAATATAATAGGGGATGTTGTATTTTATTTTAATGTATGGAACCAATTTGTATTATGGATTGAAGGATTAATTCATAATATAATTGTCATATGAATTTTACAAAAATTATGTTGGAAGAATATGTATTATGGGGTGCCTTTGACTCAATGTATGAGACCAATTTATATTATGGATTGAAGGACTAATTCATAATGTTTTTTTTTTATATAATTTACATGGTGGAATCGGTAGCCGCCACAAATCCAGGAAGGCTGTCCAGTTTTTATGGTCGCCAGAGTATTCTGCGTTGTCCGCCCCAGAAGCCGCAACACAGATCTTCATGCAGTCCACCCTATAACCACCATGCCACAATCATTTTAAACCTTTTACGCCGCTGAAAGCACCAGGAAAGGGACAAGCGTTCAGTCTGGAGAGGCCCGAGATTAACTAATTCATAATGTAATATCATAAGAATTAGGGAATTCTTATGTTGGAAGAAAATGCATTATGAGGAGACTTTTTCTCAAAGTATGGAACCAATTGGTATAATAAATTGAAGGGCTAATTCATAATATAATTATCGTAAGAATTAGGGGATTCTTATGTTGGACTAAAATGTATTATGGGGTATCTTTAAGTCAATGTATGAGACCAATTTATATTATGGATTTAAGGACTAATTCATAATGTAATATCATGATAATTAGGGAATTATTATGTGGGAAGAAAAGGTATTATGGGTTCCCTTTTACTCAATGTATTGACAAATTTATATTATGGATTGAATGACTAATTCCTAATATAATGTCTTGAGAACTAGAGAATTCTTATGTTGGAAGGAAAGACATTATGGGGTGCTTTGACTCAATGTATAAAACCAATCATATTATAAAATAAATAAATAAAATAATTTAAGGTTAAGTTTTCACCCCTTTGGGATTTTCCAAGATATATGAAGTGTTATGTGTCTCCTTATTTATGGGTTTTCCTTGTTATAATTGCTAATGAATCTATGGTTCTCTTTAATAAAAGGAATATTTCATTTTTATTTCATAAATTATGCTATACTTTATGTGATGAGGAATCCAAGGGATAATTTCATGTACTTATTGTTCCAATTGTGAATGATGTATTAACAAAAGGATAGGCATCCCTAGAGATGAAAATATATAATAAATGAATCTCAAATATGATTATGACTTGCATAATGAATCTTAATAATGCAAAAGGGAGGGGCTTAATAAACTACCCATGGGTTAAGGCTTGGAATGATACTTATGATGGAAATCCTAGCTCATTGTTGAGATGAGATGGATAGCCTATATCCAAAGTGCTTAGTGCATCTAAATAGATGGAATTATGTAGGTAGAGAGATTAGCACTCTCTTTTCGATAGAAATAAATGGATAAGCTAACTCATCATCAAAATGGGATAGATAACTTACATTGTGTTGCACCTGGTACCCTTACATAGATAAACTTATGTAATATGTAGATATAGGTGCACCCTTTGATGGTTCTAGAGGGATACGTTCACTCATTATGAAGATGATATAGATAACTTAGCTAAGGGTCACTAAGGACATAAATCAATTTCTATAAATGAGTCCTTGTTGGGTGGGATTGAGATAATTATCTAGAAAGACATAAGAAAGAAAATGGGTGAATCAAAATGTAATTTTGGATTGTGACATTTGGTATCAAATCCGTAGGTTGTGAAGGACTAGATGCTTCCATGAATAAGCTATATGAGGCTTAAGGATTGATCCTAGCAAGCATAGCTTACTTTGATAGGATATCATGTGCAGATCAAGTGTGAATAACATTATCAAGAAAGTAACAATGTTCAAACTTACATATGAATGATATCTTACGTGGAACAAAAATGACCATGACCAATATTAATAAAATATGATGAAAAGAGTTATTTGAAAAGGATATGGAACTATCTATGAGTAGATAACCTCAACTCATTTGTAGATAATGCGAATGGCACCTTGTAACAAGGTAAGTGTGACCTAGGTTATTACTAGGAAGGTAATAAAGTTCATAACCAAATTGATATGTTGTTGGAATACAAGAATGAAGGTGGCCTATAATGATGTAAGTTAACTCTTAGGAAGATATAGCTAATTTTTAGAAACACAAAGAACATGAGATAAATGGCTTGAGTTAGCTCATCATGGAGATAAGTCAAATAGCTTAAGATAGCTCATCATTGAGATGATATAGATGACCAAAGTTAGCTCATCAAAGGGTTGGGATGGATAACTTAAGTTAATTCATCATGAAGAAAAGAGGTTATTACACCTAAATGCTAGCTCGAAGGATTGAGCTTAGTGAAGGAATTGGGATTTATTTTATTGATTGACTAAGATAGGGTTAAGCCTTACACTATGGTCGAGTTATCCTACATTCAAGGAGTGTTACAAAATGGGGAGACCATGAGAAGGTATCCTTTAAGTTGTGTGGGCAATGTACAATGTTAACCGTAGCAAAGCTATGGGAGATTTATCATTCCTATCCACTCAAGGCATGTTTGCAATATCTATAACTTGGAGTGTGGTGTAACCTCTATGATCCTATATGATATATCTTCATAAACCTTAATCGTGCAAAATAAAGCAATTTTATCTGCTCTCCTAGTATGGTTAAATTTGGGTTGTTGCATTTTCATCCAACTCCTTTGAGTGTGTGTCAAGGAGAATTGGCACCCAAGGTGAAAGTGAAGTAGGGAATATTCTCAAAATAAAGAACTAACTAAATAGGATAGAAGTATGTTCGAGACCACAAAATTGATTGTATTTTGGTTCAAGGTAATTCAAGCTTATTTACAAGTAGGTCAAGTGTGAATGAAAAATGAGTTCTAAAATATTGTTGATTGGAGTATGGAGAAAAATGATCTAAGGTTAAGATTCAAATAATTTGACATTGATCATGTGCCTTGAGAAATCTAATTATGAAGAAAATTCTCTAATATATAAAGGTATTTATCTCCTAGATGGTAAATGGGTGTCAAGCTAGACCTTGAGAAAAACTTTGGAGAAATTATATAAGAAGTACAAGAACTCATTATTGTAGTATGGATAACTATAAGAACAGATTGAATGATAAAGGGAAAAAACGAACCATGAGCAATTGTTGGAAATGATTATCAATCAAATTACCTAGAGTGAAAATTATGAGCATAGACAAGAGGAGTATCCTTTTAAAAAATATCGATAATGCATGGTTCTAATGTTGGTAGAGCTAGTAAGGACCTAATGAATATTAGGGTAACCAAATTGGGATTTTAATTGAGGTATGGTTGTATGAATTTAGAAATACATATTTCATTGAGGAATTATTCATTTGTAACCCAAATATTAGGGATTACCCATCATGTGC
Organism: Wollemia nobilis; assembly: GCA_028583015.1. NCBI lineage: Eukaryota > Viridiplantae > Streptophyta > Pinopsida > Araucariales > Araucariaceae > Wollemia > Wollemia nobilis. The sequence goes on from JAQPPZ010002297.1 coordinate 2,396,958, forward strand.
TTGATATAGCCTTAAAATGGTGGAATTTCTTCAAAGTTGGAAAGAAGATTCATGTTGTAAAACCTTGATAGATGGTTTTTTCAAACCATAGTTAAATCCGAGGTGAACTTCTCTATTGATATATAATTTTCCTTGGTTATAGGTAGAATTCAAGATTGAGGTTTAAAATATGTGAAGATATTTTAATGTTTTAATACAACCACAATGAAGGATATTTTCCAAAAGTGGGTAGACTTAGAAAATGTGCCAAGCACGGTAGCTTTAAGTCCATATTCTGGTGTTTTGAAATTTAAATTGTGCTTTTTACTTACTATGGACATTGACTATGGATCCCCTGTGAACCTAGACTATGAATGTGACAGTAGAGAGAATAGAGAAATGACTAGAAAGAAAAATATTGGAAATCTATTCTCAAGAGGAGTATGGGATGCTCTCAGAGTAATCTAAATTGTGGGTAAGCTTAATGGGAAAGAGTGGAAAGGAAATTCCATTCATAGGTATGACCAATTTAGAGTGTAAATAATAGATGGGAACATATATTCTTGGGAGTATGAGATCATCTTTCTAAGTTGAAAAGGTGTGTATCAATATATGAGATTAGAAGGCATTTTGAAGGGCAAAAATTTATCTTAGGAGCATATCCTAAGATTAAAATAGGATAAAACTACTCAATATCAAGGCACTAATAAGGGCTATTATTTGTTTGGACCCGTAATTACACGAAATTAATGGATTAAGTCAAGAAAATTACAATCTCATGAGTGATTTTGCAGTGAAAATACAAGCTAAAATAGAAGAAAATTTTATGGGAATGAGAATTTCAGCATTCGAAATTGACTCTTGTACTTTGAATATCTAATAACTTTACCTAAAATTTAAAAATTAAGGAGATTTTCCATATGGAAAGTGCATCGTTCTCCAAATTTTTCTCATCTTAAAAGGGCTAATATGAAGTAAAACTTGGAAAAGGACCTCCCTCTAGCTAGGAATGAAGAAGGACATTGTTGATTTTGTTGCCTAATACCTGTAATGGAACATTTAAGTGTGGCCATTTATATCATCAATGAATGATGATAATTCTTGGAAGAACATCTTGCATGGTAAGCATGGCTATCATCAGTGGTTGATAATAGTTTTTGTATTGTATATTTTGGAAAAAAAATATATATATCATGAACCCTAGTGCTGAAGAGGGGGAGGTCTATTGGGAAAAACGGGGAGGATATCTTAGGATGGGAGGCATCATGCACAAAGGAGAAGGAAGTGATAGAAAAAAAAAGAATGGTAGTAGGTATAAGAAGGGGAGCACATAGGAGGAGGCGAATGTGGAGGAAGCCTCCTCAAGAAATACTTCAGGTTGGAGCTTACAATATACAACCATGTTTTCTTTGGTACAAATATGACTATGTTGTTCATGAGTTTGAAGGGTATATATATTTACTACGTAAACCGGCTGAATAGTTTTTAGGATTGAGTGAAGTTTTCTTTTTTAGAAGTGTTTTTATTTTTGTAGATTCATTTTTAAACAAGAGGCTTGTAGATTTATTTTAATAAGAGGCATGTTGATTTATTTTTATATTGAAGAGGCTTATAAATTTATTTTAATAAAAGGCTTATTGGTTTATTTTTTTAATGAAGAGGCTTGTTGATTTATTTTAATAAGAGGTATGTTTGATTTATTTTTAATGAAGAGGCCTATAGAATTATTATAATAATAGGCCTATAGACTTATTTTAATAATAGGCCTATAGATTTTTTTTAATTAGAGGGCTATTGACTTATTTTTAATAAAGAAGCCTATAGACTTATTTTAATAAGAGGCCTATTGATTTATTTTAATAAGAGGCTTGTAGATCTATTTGATTACTTTAATTTTTATATTTTTCAACTGAACTGGTATTCTATTTGACTACTACACATTTTACCTTTTCATGTCTAAATCATCACTTTATTTGACCACTGTAATTTTTCCATTTTCATAGCTAAACTAGTACTATGTTCGAATTCTGCACATTTTGTCTCCATGGATGAATTGTCACTCTATTCGTATGTTGTAATTTTTATATTTTTTGGGGAATTCATGTTATGATTCCTAGCTTCCCCCTCCCCTGGTTCTATCCCAATTCCTAGGCACTTTCCTGGCCCTTCCTTCTTGGTTGGTTGTGTAGACACCAAAACAGCACCAATCCGATTATGTGACTGCAAACGCTGATCGCTTTGACAAACACAGCCCCCAGGGCAGCCCTCAGAGGTCAAACAGTGGTCCTAACCACTTTCATAGCAATTTTGTAAGGTCGGGAAGCAATTTGGCACATTTAGACACTTTGCTCGGTATTCGTCTCACCCGGGGACGAATACTAGCTGGAATTCGTCTCACCCGGGGACGAATTCTGAAATCGTCTCACCCGGGGACGAATTCCAAGTTTAACGGGCAAAAAGAAGAATGGTGCCAAGTGGCAGCCCAGGACGATCGATTGATGACTCTTGCCTCGCACACGTGTGTGGGTGGATAGATAGGCCGTTAGAAGACTGTCACAAGGGCAGTTATGAGAGCCCAAGTCAATGGAGGACTCCCCTCCCTCATGGGAAGACATGACTGCCACATGGCACCTATGACCAACACATGGCATTTGTGCTTCCCTCTCAAAAGAGACCCCATGGGTCTATAAAAGGTGGGACTTTTCTCACCCAAAAGGACGGGTTGAAGGAGATTTCAAGCAACGAAGTGCTGCCGAGTTGAAGACCCACTTGCATCCCTTTTGGTTCACCTTCTCGCATCCACCAATCTCTCTTGCAAGGGAGGTTGTTGGGTGGCTTTTGGAAGCTTGAACCTGACCCAAATCCAACACATGGACACCTGAACCAACCAATTCGCCGACCCCTCAATCCTAAGAGGTTTTGGGCCCATCCCTAGTGGATTGGCGCCGGAATCAAGTGCCAACGGTGGGAGGCCCACTTGGGCACCCCCACACTTTCTAAGTTTTAGAGCATTCTAGATTACTTTTTCAGGTTGCATTTTGTGTTATCATGTTTGGTTAACTCATAGCTGCAAGTTCATAACTTTTGATCAGATTCTAGTATGTTTTGTGTCGCTTTGTTGTTTCACTAACTTGCAGGTGGCGAGATCAAATTCCCGAGGGTAGAGGCCAAATTGGGAGAATCCGACCATCTGGGTCGTCCCAAAATGGCCCCAATTACATAACCCCTTTGTTTGCAGGCATTTTGCGAGGTCTCGGGAATCGACATTGGAGCGGCGAGCGGGTCGGCTTCTTCAACACGGAAGAATTCGTCCCACCCGGGGACGAAGTGCGGTCGGAAGTCGTCCTGCCCAGGGACGAATTCCAGTTGAAGGCAGATTGGCCAGTTGTCTCAGTGGCAATGGCCTTATGGTAACTTTTTCTATCTTCTGTCAAGATTTCAAGCCATTTGGACTCACTGTATTTACCGTTTTAGGCAAATGTTTACATGCATATTTCGTTAATTTTAGAGAACGAACACTTTCCATTTGTGGCAGGTGCTACTGACATCTTGGTTGTTTCTTTGTTCGTGGGAGAAGCGGCGAGAGGTGAAGAACTCATCGACATCAGCGGCGGCATCATCTTGGCCCGTCCATTTCAATCGTGGGCACGCGGAAAGAGGAACATTAAGTGATTGTAATCAAATTCTTTTAGCGCTCCTAGCCCCTGAAAAGGGAGGAGGCGTATTTGTAACAGAGATCAAGAAATTTTAATGAAAGGGCTGTGTTTTCTCCATTCGCTTGTATCTCGTTTTAATGCGTCTCTTTCGTTTCATGCATTTTACATTTCTAGGACTTAAGCGCATTTGATTTTGGATGCATCGCAATTAGTGTTTCCTTTGCCCGAAATCTCGTGCTTTCAGTGGCGATCACGGTGGGACCCTGTTCCCTGGTGTTTAAAATCACGGAAACTGATTAAATTTTTGTGTTTTGTGCTTGACAGGTACATTTTTTGTTGCATACTGCTATTCGTCTCTAGCAGGGGACGAATTATGTTACGCAATTCGTTCGACCACGGGACGAATTCAAATTCGTCTCCGGGAGGGACGAATTACGTTATGTAATTCGTCTCACCAAGGGACGAATTTCTGTCTGCAACTTTTCAGAGCAGAAATTCAGAAGCAACCGGTCCAGACAGAGAAGAGGTAGGGATTTTTATAATCTCTGTTAAATTTTTTGTTTTTGTTTCTGTTTCTTTAATTGTTTTCATTTAATCCTGCATTGCATAGGAAAAGTCATTTATGCTTGTTTCATTTTCGTTAAATAAAATGAATCCCACACACTTCACGCAATAATTTTAAACCAAGGAGCTGGTCGTAAGACCCCAGCCCTTGAGCAAGACCAACGGTGGGTTCATCACCACCTTGGCTTAGCTTTGCATCCATTTCCCGATTGTCAACTGTTGTTAGGCGTAAATCTTGACGAAAGCTGACCGAGTGCGTCTGGGGTGATTCCCATGTGCACGAGGATAAGTTTTCTATGGTAGGTGCCATTAACGGGACAATCCCCCTTCCGTACCGCCTACGTACCACGTACCTTCTGCTCTCACGTACCTATAGTCTCCCTCTCGTAAGGGCGGGTATATAGAGAGGTTGGTATATCGGCCTGGTTGGTATATTGAAGGGGCTACCATTTTGGGAGTTATATGAGCCTTCATTATGCATTTAAACGTTCTTCAAAACCTACAAAAACAAAACAAAACATCAAAATGCACTAAACCAGTTTAGGGCACACCGATAATCCTTAAAAGAGATAATCACGGTTTGCGCATGTGTGTGTTTATTTCTGCTTAGTGTAGACAAAAAAAAAAAAATCATCATAAACAAGATAAAAATCTGTTTAGATAGCATAGAAGCACCGCAATGGTGTACACCCGTAGCCAAGCCCAATCAAGGGCAGAAGCTCCGGAAGGTACACAAGAAGCAGGCACGAATCGCCTTCGCTTCAGTCTCAAGGATTTGGTCATACCGCCTTATCGGTCTAACCTACAAAAGAATCCAATTCAGAATCCTCGGTGGGGTATGCCTATTCAAAGCAGCCCCTTTCGAGAGGACGCCTTACATGTAGACCTTGAGGTAAACAGAGAATCGCCCTCTCAGGTTAGACATGAGTGGCCACGGCGCGACGAAGCGCTAGACAGGCAAACCATCCATTTGGAGGGACAACGTGGATATGGTATCCCTTCTTTACCTCACATCAGAACAGAGAGACAAAATCTAGAGCGTAGGGTTCTTTACACAAAATGACCTAACTCCGCCTGTCCCCTTCACACCTATGAGAGGGAGCGCGAGGAAGATCATCGCATTCCTCAAAGACAGCAACATACAACGTGGGAACCTTGCGCTTCTGCACCAGCTGGACATCATGATCACCCCTTGAGGCCAGAACCTCGAGTACGGGCCGCCTACCTCGATAGAGGGAGCGACCCCTTGAAGTTGTAGATCATCAAAATCAAGGCAAACACATAGGAGGAACATTCGAACCTCCTGAGCAAAATAGGGTAGACCAAATTGACCCGATAGTCGCCCAACATGCCACCCGTCAAGCCCAAATCATGCGGCTTAAACAAAGTCATCAGGAGATAGAGTATCAACACCGCTTGGATAGAGAGCGCATGCAACGCGAAGCGGATGAGCTACGCTATAAACTACACGAGAGGGAGCCAACCCCTCGCATTCAAAGAGCCGAACAATATGTGAGACATAATCCGTTGGTGCGGGACGGGTCTCCACGACCTCGTCAAGCTTTGCCTCCAAGACCTCATGGATTCGAGAGGGAGGCAACTCCCCGAAACAATGATGGGTACCTTCGGCGAGGGCTTGATCGGGGTCATAGGTTTCGCCCAGAGACTCCTCAAGAATTTTACGAGGAGTATGAACCAGAAGAGGAATATGTTGAAAGTCCCCATCAAGGCAGGAGGGATGCCATTCGGCCACCCCTCCATAGGCCTCCAGGTTTATCATAACTTACAACGAGAGAGAACAAGAGAGGAAGAAATAAAATCTTTCCGATGCATACCAAGCGCTATTGGAGCGTTTGGAGTGCTGTGGAAACAAAAGGCTGCTTGGGCATCAAAAACCCACATTACGTCAACTCCATAGTAATCCGGTGCATCCCTCAGTGCCTACACCTCTTTACCCCGAGCACTTCAAGTTGCCTCAATTGGCAGTTTTTAAAGGTGAAGAGGACGCACAAGAACACGTTACAAGATTTTTAAGCCAATGCTTCGGCATCCAAGATAATGACGCATTGTTGCTTAGAACATTCATAACCACATTCGTAGGCCCTGCCTCGGATTGGTTCACACAACTACCCAAACACAAGCATAAGCAACTTAGATCAATTAGTAGATGCGTTTCTTGAACGCTTTGCCTTCAACACAAGGAAGAAGGCATCACTGAGTGATCTGGCGAGCCTCAAACAATTTGAGGAGGAAACAATGGCAGCATATGGGAATCGATGGAGAGCTTTGCTTTCTAAGTTACCCTACCGTCCTCCTATGTATGATCTCACGCAGATGTTCGCAAAAAGTTGCTTAAAATCAATCTCTGGTCTATTGTTGCTGCGGCAATACGATAGCTTAGAAGAAGCTTTGGCGCAAGCCAGAGTCATAGAAGAGATTAAAATAGGTGAAGGCGCAATCGCTAAGCCTAAAAAGAAAGAGTGGAATAAAACCACTAAAACCGGGACAACGCAACCACAACACGCTACAGTCAACCAAGTTGCGATAAATGTTCCCGCGCCTGTGCAAGAAACGTAGCCCCAAAAGGCTAATTACCAGGCAGTGCCTCCTGCTTATGAAAGAGATAATAGAAGACAGGAGCAAAATTACCCGCGTCGCCCTAGACGACATTTCACCCCATATGCGGAGTCTAGGGATTCCTTATTTGACCGCTTGTCAGCGGAAAATTTAGTCACTCTGCCAAAAATTCAAACTATAGACCCTAACATTCCCAAGCCTAGGGGGTACGAGAGAAGAATTGTATTGTAGATTCCATAGGCGCGGAGGACATGACTTGAATGGGTGCTTGAAATTCAAAGAACTAGTCCAGGATTTGATCGACAATAGAACATTGGTCGTGGACAACCCCATCGCGCCAAACAACCAACAAATGGGGGTATTCAAGGACCCCTTGCCTGCCCACGAGGCACAGACAAAACCACTCCAGATTAACGAGGTGCGACAGGATCTTCCCACGCGGGGATTTGTGGGAATGATTAGCATAGTAACAAGGAACGAGAAGGTACCCAGCGAGTTGCCCCCGAGGTAGCTACGAGGGAAGTTTCGACAACATCGCAGCCTCAACAACGCCCAACGCAGTTGCCTCCGCCTAGACCCGAGGTCACAATACGAACCAAACTCACGCAGAGTTTGCAGACCACATCGGCTAGGCTGTCCATTTACGAGCTTATTCAACAGTCAGCACCCCATAGGGAAGCTCTTATGGACATTTTAAAAGCCATTGAATTACAGCCCCATGAAGCAAATTCTTTCAACAACTTCGTAGGACATGTGAAACGATGTACGGAGCCGGTCATCACATTCAGAGAAGATGAGGTCAAAACGATATCGAATGACATGGCAGATCCACCCCTGCACGTTATCGCGCGGGTCAACGGGATTTCGTACAAGAGAGTGCTGATAGATACTGGCTCGTCCAGTAACATCATTACCACTGCAGCCTTAAAACATTTGAAGCTGCCAGCCTCTCACATCACAGCCTCCACGTACACACTGCGAGCTTTCAACGATGCAATATGCTCGACGGTCGGCACGGTTGTTACTGCCTATCCGGGTAGGACAAAAGACAATACCTACAACTGTGCCATGTCTTTGGAAGGCGAAATGGCTTATAATATCTTGCTAGGGCGGCCTTGGATCTGGGACATGAAGTGTGTCCCTTCGATCGCCCACCAATGCTTAAAGTATGCTTATGAGGGAGAAATACATGTAGTCCCAATGGACTTAGAGCCCTTCAAGTATTGCAATGCGGTACAATTCATGCCTCAATCGACCCTCCCTTCAACGCATTTGGATTTTCAATTAAATCCATCTAAACAGAGTCCGATACCGCAGGCACCACCGGTGGCCAACAAGGCAAAATCCCAGCCGGGTGAGACCTCATCACTGCTCCTTCATCATCAATGCCACCTATCATGGCCCAACGGAAGGACAAGGGAAAACGAGATCGTGGAAGAGGTTAAACCCTTGGAAGAAAGGTTGCCCACAATCTCAACGGTATCAACGGAGAAAACACCCAGCACAACAGAAACTAAGACTCCTGAAACACCAAACATGGAATGGAGTCAAGAAGGACTACCATTTCCTCCCACCCAATCATCAACAATCACTGTTGAAATGGCCAGTACGGGCTTGGGGGAATATTTGGTACAAAATGTTGTGGCGACGCCAGCATTGGAGTCAGTACAAGACATGGGAAGACCTCGCCTTCCCATAGGGACAATTGTTCCTCTAGGCTACCCTCCAAACCAGAAAAATTTCGTGTATGGGGGCCTTGATCATGGTCTTGAACCATGCCAACAAAAGGAAGCAGACGAAGAGCCTTTTGTTGAAAACATCAACTATCTGTCAAACCCAGATTTTGCCCTAAAATATCTCGGCCAATGCAATTGGCATGGATACGAGCTAGGCAGATATGAGCAAGGGATGCGGATCCTTTGCCAACCAAGATATCAGATGCCATATGACAAGTCGGGGGTAGGGTTCAACCATTCCCTGCCATTAGACATCTTGGTTGAAAATATGCAAGGCCTAGAAATAGGCAACAAGGGGGGATTGGCATTAGACCCTTATGCCAATCCAAATACAGAATACACATTGGGAGACTACCTCCCATGGTCAACAAACACCCCTGGAAACAGCAGTAATCCCTCTCCTTTGCTAGAGAGAGGCGAAAGTTCGGACAGTGGTCCTCAAAGAGAAAACCAACGGTTGTCGGACATCTTTTTGAAGCTGTTCCCCTTAGAGATTCCAGATGAAACAACACGACATCAAGAGAATCAGGTCCCTCCACCAAGAGTGGAACAACCACAATGGGACCGGATTAACTTGCTTGGAACAAGGAGGATCCTCAACGCCGCAAGCAACAGTTGCTGAAGAGGATGAACATTTTTGGGTCTTCGAAAGTGATTCAGAAGATGAGACTGAAATGGACTATCTCAGACATGCGCGATGACATCACCATGCTTTAACCCATGAAGATCTAATGGGACCAGATGGGCATACGGTTAGGGCATGAATGGTGGGTAGACCCTGCAAGGTGGGACCAAGTATTGGATCCATGGCTCCAAATTCAAGATGAGCATCGTCCACCTCGAGATCCCATCATGACACCAATGTCGAGAAAAGACCCTGCCATCCTTTTCGCAAATAGGGACGAATTCGCACCTAGGGAAGATCCATTCGTGCCCATTCCCGTAGAGCCAGATCCAGAGTATAGGGAGCATCTAAAAGAATCGAGCTATCACACCCGCGGTTCTGGAGACCAAATTCATTCCATCCACATGATCTCCATTGATTTGACCGCACCCATCCGCAATCTGGCCGATCCAACATGGTCATTGCATCTAGACATAGATGCCATCGGCTGGGATCGCGTCAATTCACCTTTATCACCATCAGAGTATGGGCCTTTCGGTGAAATGCCTCATTTGACCCCAAGGACAACTCAAGAAATTTTTAGGCTGAAGAGGGACCCGAGGTTCCAAACGCAGATTTAAACTCGGCCAATGATATCCATTTGATCTCGACTCCACATCAGTTGGAGGAAGGATCCCACATGTCGATCGAAGAAATGAGTGGCGTAGACATCGGCTTAGACCCAACGAATCCACAGATTATCAAGGCGGGGGTAATTCTTTCCCCCGAAGAGCAAGCCGATTACATTGCCCTTCTCAAAGCGAAGAAGGAGGTTTTTGCATGGTCATACGGAGACATGCCGGGACTAGACCCGCAGCTAGTCACGCATAATTTAACGCTTGATCCGACAATCAAGCCTGTAAAGCAAAAACTACGCAAGATGCACCCAACAGTGGCCTTGATGGTCAAAGACGAATTACAAAAGCTGTTGGATGCACAGTTTGTCATCTGCGTGGATTATCCGCCATGGCTGTCCAACATGGTTCCCGTCAAGAAGCCCGACGGGAGGATTCGCATATGCATCGATTTTTGAGACCTAAACAAAGCGAGTCCTAAGGATGATTTCCCCTTGCCAAGCATCGACGCGCTAGTAGACGCTACAACAGGTCATGAAATGCTCTCCCTAATGGATGGCTTCTCAGGATACAACCAAATTCGTATCAATCCTGAAGACCAACTTAAAACGGCGTTCACAACGCCTTGGGGGACATTTTGTTATAAGGTCATGCCTTTTGGCCTTAAAAATGCTGGCGCTACCTACCAACGTGCCATGACATACATCTTCCATGATTACATGCACAAAACTTTGGAAGATTACATGGATGATTTGTTAGCCAAGTCTATTTTGCGCTCAGATCATCTCGGTGACTTAAGCAAGATTCTCGATCGCCTCATAGAGCATAAGGTCAGACTGAATCCCAAGAAGTGCGTATTTGGCGTCACATCTGGAAAACTCTTGGGTTTTATAGTCTCAAAATGAGGCATCGAAGTGGACCCAAAGAAAGTCAAGGCAATCCTTGAAATGGCTCCCCCAACTACTATCAAGCAGCTCAGAAGTCTGCAAGGAAAGGTCGCGTCGATTAAACGCTTCATAGCGCAATTATCCGACAAATGCCGACCCATGAACAAATTATTGCACAAGGGGGTCACATTTCATTGGGATGACGAGTGCCGGTCGACCTTTGACGAAATCAAACAATACTTGGCTTCGCCGCCGGTATTGGCACCACCTAGACCAGGAGTGTCGTTCTACTTATACATCTCGAGCTACGAGGTGGCACTGGGAGCCATGCTAGCCCAAAAGAATGAACTTCACAAAGAACAGGCTACTTACTATCTTAGCCGCACTCTGGTAAGTTACGAACTTAACTATGCATACGTTGAGAAACTCTGCTTGGCAGTGGTGTTTGCTACCAAAAAGCTACGCCACTACATGCTGAGCAACACTACGTATGTTGTGTCTAAGGAGAATCCATTGCGATACATGATGAGTCGTACTTATCATAGTAGTCGCACGGCAAAATGGATCATGTTGTTGACGGAATTTGACATTGAGTTCATTGGGCAAAAATCTATCAAAGGACAAGTCATAGCCGATCAACTAGCAGAGGCTCCTCTTGAAGACGATCAGCCTCTGGTCATAGAACTACCCGATGATGGGGTCTTCCATGTCTCAGAATCGCCAGATTCTGATGAGCCTGAGTCACAGGCCGACATAACCCTGTTCTTCGATGGTTCTAAATGCGAGCAAGGTGGTGGCGCAGGAATTGTATTCTTCACACCGCAGGGCGCTCCAATGCCCCTGTCATTTAAATTAAACTTCCAGTGCACCAACAATAATGCAGAATATGAAGCCTTGCTCCTAGGTCTTCAAACAACAATCGCCATGAACATCAAACGATTGAATATCTTTGGTGATTCGCTGTTAATAGTCAATCAAGTCAAAGGGGTATATCAATGCAAATGCCCGGTTACGAAGGCCTATAAAGCCCTCGTGGACAAATTCCTGGCAAAACTTGAGTGGTATGACATCGAGGCACTCCCTCGATCATCGAATCATTTTGCGGACACAATGGCCTCTTTGGGGTCACTAATCCCGCAAGACCTTTCAGGTGATATGACAACTATTCAAGTCAAAACCTTATCGCAATCCGTGATAGAGCGTGCAAGCTCAGACTTGACGCCGGGAATCCACATGATCCAGATTGAACCATCCTCGGATAAGTTCTTTCGAATCCGAGATCGTCTGAAACGTGCCAACTAGGGGTCCTTGTTCTCCCCCACTCCCATTAATAGCAACACAACGCTATTCTTACAAGTTCTATCCCATTCAGCATTTGTTAGGGAAGAACTTCGAAAGGGATTGGTTGTTCATACTGTCGAGGTTTCTGATCAACAGGACTGGTATTTACCCATAAGAGACTACCTCAAGTTAGGTAATCTTCCCTTTGGATTGACGCATGCCGCAAAATGAACATTCAAGCAAAAAGCGGCTAAGTATGTCTTGATAGGAGACATTTTGTATCGTCGAAGTTATGACGGAATTCTTCTTCGTTGTTTGGACGAGCAAGAGTCCACTTGGGCGATCGCCCAAGCGCACGACGGTACATGTGGTGGTCACTTTAGTGGTATGGCCATCGCAAAGCGCATTCTTCGCATGGGCTATTATTGGCCATCTTTAGAGCGAGATTGTTGCGAATATGTCAAGAAGTGCGTGAAATGTCAACATCATGCCAATTTGATGCACGTACCTTCCCGGGCCCTACGAGACGGTCCGGTCTGCTTGGCCATTTTCGTGGTGGGGCCTCGATCTAATCGGAAAGATCTCCCCTGCATCGTCAGGCCGTCACACGTTTATCATAACGGCCACGAGTATTTTACCAAATGGGTGGAAGCAATTCCGTTAACCTCAACGAAAGGACCCCGCATTGTGGAGTTCATCTTGCATAACATCATATGTCATTTTGGTATTCCATCCAAAATAATATCGGATAATGGGCCATCATTCAAGAACAAAGACGTGCGTGCTTTGACCACAAAGTACAAAATTCAGCACAACTTTTCAACGCCCTATTATCCGCAAGCAAACGGGCAAGCAGAGGCATCAAACAAAACACTAGTCGCCATCCTTAAAAAGACAGATCATGGACAGTCATAAGGATTGGCACATACAAATCCCACTTGCCCTTTGGGCTTATCGCACTAGCATTCGGACGCCCACTGGGGCAACTCCGTTTTCGCTCGTGTATGGCTCAGAGGCAGTAATGCCTCTCGAGTTGGAAATTCCTTCCCTCCGCATATCAATGCAGGAGTTCATCGATGATAACACTGCGCGGCAGGCCCGGTTAGACCAACTTACGTTGCTTGACGAACGACGCGTTAATGCTCTCGAGCACTTACGTATCTATCAAGAGCGGCTTAAGAAAGCATACAACATGAAAGTTCACCTAAGAGACTTTCGGGTTGGTGATTTGGTTCTGAAGGAAAACCAACAAAACTCTAATTTGCCGTCCCACATGAGGGACAAATTCATGGCAAATTGGTTAGGTCCATATGTCATTGATAGCATAATAGGACCCGGGACATACCGGCTAGCTTCTCTTGATGGTATCAAGGAAACAGAACCCTTGAATATCAGTCATTTGCGACCATTCCACATCTAAGAAAGCCATATCCTCAAAAAGCTCCAAGGATTATCACAATCACTTGGTCAATCCAAAAGCTCCAAGGATTATCGCAATCACTTGGTCAATCCAAAAGCTCCAAGGATTATCGCAATCACTTGGTCAAATCAAAAAGCTCCAAGGATTATCGCAATCACTTGGTCAAAACAAAAAGCTCCAAGGATTATCGCAATCACTTGGTCACCACAAAAAGCTCCAAGGATTATCACAATCACTTGGTCAATCCAAAAGCTCCAAGGATTATCGCAATCACTTGGTCAAAACAAAAAGCTCCAAGGATTATCGCAATCACTTGGGCAAAACCCAAAAAGCTCCAAGGATTATCGCAATCACTTGGTCACACCAAAAAGCTCCAAGGATTATCGCAATCACTTGGTCAAACCTAAAAAGCTCCAACGATTATCGCAATCGCTTGGTCAAATTCATCAATAGAGAGTTCCTCTAGCACCGCATATTCACATTCACAAAATCAATCCATCAAAAGTACAAAAATATGTAGTTGCATTAAGCATTGCATCCATACATTGCATATTTGTGGTTGTATAGGTCAAAGGCACCATAGGCTGCAATTGCTCTGCTAGTCCATCTTGTTCCGCATAGTTCCATTTTACAAAAACAACAAAAACACCATGCATAACTTTTACCACACTACAGTCAGTGGTCTGTAAATGTACCAAGAGTTTCAGTGATTCGGTCATCATTTTCCTCTTTAACCATGTAATGTATCAAATCGAACAGATTTTACGAAGGTAGAGTCATACTTGAAATACACCTTGTTACGTAACATCCCAACACAAATTAAAACACTAAAAATTCCCAAGTTGTGTGAACGAAAGATGAAACCTGCAAAGTAATCTAGGTCACCACAAGCGAAACGGTTATCTTGATCATCCCCCTGTGCGAATGACCCCTAGAATGCTGAGAGTTGGCAAAAGGACAAGCATCCTCCCTACCCAATTCCCTAAGAATCCCTAAAGTTCTCAATAGTTGCAAAACACCAAAAATTTGCAAAATGTCAAAACTCCAAAATTTGACAACCTACAAGTGCACACATCAAAAGGCAAAAACAACGGTGATTTTCGTCACTCCATATCCCCAGTCCCTTGCTTGAAAGAAAAACAAATCAAAATAAACAGTGATCTCATCACTACAAATGAGCAAGTATCCCAATACAATTGAAGAAAAGAAGGGAGTTGACCTTGAATCCCTGGAACTCTCAGCATTCTATAGGTCATAAGGCAAGCTTCAGTACCAATTTGGTTGATAGCCTATCGGTAATGAAGTAAACCTCCCGCATGACGATATATCTGTCACATTAACTTGCGTACAGATCAATGTTTGCATGTGGATGAGCTAGCTTATGGCATCCTGGATTACATCGCAGATTAATCTTAGTACATACAACAAAGGAATTCATGGAGCTAATTAGGTGATCCTCAGTACAGGTTCGGTTGAAAGCCCATCTGGCACTGGCGGTATCCTAACAAATACCACTAAATGAACTCAATTGCACACACGGGGATGTAAAATAACTTGGTCAAAAACAAGTCCGATTCATACCTTGTCCAAAAGTCTTGTAAGATAAAGTACAGTCATGGATAGTGAGTTAAAACTATCTGAATCTCAAAAAACATAACATACATTCCTAAACCATCTGCGCTGCTTATCATCCTTATAATACCATCAGAAAATACAAAAATAGAAAACCACATATATCCATACAAGAGTCATACACCATAACAATAAAAAGCATCTTAAACAGCCTATGGTGCCATAACCAATCATCACAAAATTCCATTCATTCACTTTGCATATCACATAAAGAAATAAAAAACATTTGCATTCATCATAACATAAGCATTCATCAAAATAAATAAATATGCATAAATCCATAGTCATTAGCCATCATGCATAACAAAAATAAAATCATCACATGTAAGAAGCCACAATAAAACCGGTATATATATATATATATCGTCAAAAAAAAAAAAAATGCCCGTAGGCTACAAAATCGGTCCTCAGACCCCGCAATCATATCCAAAAAACCCAACCTAAAGCGTCGACCACCATAATCACGCAGGATCGGTGCGACGGGAACTACCCCCCGTGGTGTGGGTCCTATGGGACCCTGCAGGGCGGCTACTGCCAGCCCCGCATCATGCCTGCTACCGCCTCCCTCATCTAATCGTCGGTGACGAGATGATGTTGACTGCTCAGTCGCACTATCCCTCGTCCGGCGAGAAGATCCATTGACCGAGGGCTCAGGAAGTCGCCCACCAAGGCGGATGACCTCCCTCTCCAACTCTATCCGGTGACGACACCACTCTGCCTCTCATCGATGATAGTATGACACCGCATCGTCGCGCTGTGCCAAAACCCTATCCCGCTCTGCCAGCTCAGACCGTAGGATATCCCTCTCCCGCCTCGCATCCCCCAACTCCAGATCCCGTATCCATAGTAGTTCTGTCAGTCATGCATTTTTAGCACGTATCTCAGACTCCACCTCCTCTGTGTCTGCCTGACGAACAGGATCCTCTGGAATAGCAGCTCGCTCTGGCTCCCACTGCTCATCCACGTCCTGCATGTCCGGCTGATCCGGAGTGCCCAAGTCTACATCATCATCACCCAACATGTCCGCATCATCCAACGGACCTCCCCAATCATCCCCTGCTGCCTCAGCACCCTCCACTTCGCCTCCGTGCCTCCCAGTGGCCCCTCTCCTCTCCATCGCCGTAGTACCCACCACGAGTCATACTCAGTAGTAGTCCCGACGTCATCTACGTCCGGGACGTCAATAACCACATCTGACTCCTCGCCCAATGGCACGGTGACAGGTGGATCCAAATCCCTCTCATCTCCCCATCGTCGATAGACCACGGGTTCACCAGGAAACCCCTGGCGCACCCCAAACTATCGTGTAACCCGGATATATGAAAAGAACTCATGCTCCGTCCCGTGCCTCCCAGTCAACCACCGCTCCCTGCGTACCCGACGGAGCCACTCTCCAGCCTCCGGCCAGGCTGGACAGTCCCGATAAGGGCGCCAAAACACCTCCCCTGGAGTGAGCCGAGAAAAGGCATCAGTATAGTGCTCTACAGCACCTGCCCATCGTCGACTCTGCCCCTGTTTCGTAGACCGCCGCCACAAAACTGCATAGCCTATCTCCGTGTCAACCATCACCGCCCGAGTCATCCACGGTAACCCGGTCGGCCTCTCCATTGCTATGTGCTGCCAACCCCAGCACTGCAGTAGATAACTGCAACTGACACCCTTCCGCTGCCGACAGCGGACCACATACAGCTCCCCGTAGAGCTGTGCCAACAATGTTTGTCCCCATCTCAAAATTAGTGGTGCTTCTATCGGGCACTCTACCAACTGCCATACCAAATCCAGCAGGTTCCACGGGAACCTCGTGCCTGACGAATCAGGGAGAAGCATGTTAGAAATAAGGCCCATCAAGAATGCGTGCCTCACTCCTAACACCCCCCTCTCCTGCCACCAACCAACCAAAATCTCGCCAGTCTGGCAGTCCACCTCAGCGGTCTCCACTGGGTTCGTTACACCCAGCCGCTCCCCATGCCCAAAGCATCTCGTAAGTACAGCAGTCCGCTGATCACGCGGCGATGTCCTAATAGGCAGTCCATCTATCGGAATCCGAAGCAACCGATAGACATCCTCCAAAGTTACAGTCATCTCCCCTGTCGAAAGATGGAACGTGTTGGTCCGAGGATCCCAAAGTCTGATCAGGGCCGTCAGATAGGCCTGATCCGGGACCACAGGCTCCAGTCGAGACACCTGCTTGAGCCCAAGGGCATCAAGCCATTCCCAATCACCATCAGTCAGTGCACCCCGCGCCTCAGCAAAGGCGGTGGGTACACGGTACCGGCTCCGAACCTGCAAAAGAAAACAATTCAACAAAAAAAAAAAAAAATCATGGAAAATAACTGTACAGAATAAAAAGAAAATTCAAATCCAGATTCAAGATTTAAGTTTTAAAACACATTTTCAAAAACAACATCGCAAAAACAAGTAAATAAAACAAGTGCAATTTTAAACAAAAATAAGCTCTAGAAGACACTTACGAGTTTCGCTTCGGCTCCGCCACTCGAACCGGTTTGTGCACTCATGATGGCAGAGAGAATTCCAGCAGCGCTTCGCTTCACAGAATTACCTCCTCCTCCCAGAGCTCCAAAATCGAAAGAAAAAAAATGACACAAATGAGCCCAAATGCAAGTTTTGGCCCTTAAATAGGCCTTTTGAGCTGGAATTCGTCCTTGACTGGGATGAACGCTCAGGTTAGCGCTCGTCCCACCCAGGGACGAATTCTACAGCAGGAATTCGTCCCACCCAGGGACGAATTCAAACCAGCACTTCAAAAACATCAAAAAATGATCAAAAATGCACTAAAAACAGACAATAAATTTTCCCGATAAGAGTGCTGCTGCACTTGACATCCAAGCCATACAAAATAGACATTGGAGTCACAAATTGTCACTATCATACTCCCTAAGAAGGCTACCATAGCCGGACCGCTCCACGGAAGACGGATTTTCGACAATTGCATCTCCAAACGCGTCACAAAAAACAACAAAAAAATAGTACAAAATTCAACAAAAACAAACAACAATAAACATTGCCAGACACAAGTGCTCTTGCACTTAACCTCTGGGCAAACAAAATCGATGTCGGGGTTCAAATTATCGCTCTCCTACTTCCCCAAGAAGGCTATAATAGCCGGACCGCTCCACGGGAAGTTAGATTTTCGATGATTTCACCTCATTACGGCATCACCAAAAGGGTTAACACCCACCAAAAATAGGTCCAAATGTTGGAAAAATTGCACATGCTTAACGGTAAACCCTCTAAACGCACCCTTGCACAAGTCATCTTGGGTCAAGCGACTCGTCGCTTTGCTCACGAAGGTCATTCCCTCATCGATTCGTCGCTTGAGGGGGTAGTCACACTTAGTCACCAATCAACAATCACACACCCAATTAAGGAAAACGACATGCATTCAAAGAATCATTGACAAAGACAATCACGCTCCTGCTTGGGGCAGTAAACAAGCAACAATCA
The DNA here is from genome assembly GCA_028583015.1 of Wollemia nobilis. Lineage (NCBI taxonomy): Eukaryota > Viridiplantae > Streptophyta > Pinopsida > Araucariales > Araucariaceae > Wollemia > Wollemia nobilis. Next base: position 2,415,394 of record JAQPPZ010002297.1, read on the forward strand.
AATCAATCAAACACTTGGCATTTCGTGAATCATGAACACAAGGTTCCCCTGTGGATAAAACGCCCTTCGCCTATTCATGATGATCAATGTCTAAGTTCAAGTCACACCTCACCAAAATAGGTTAACACTTGAAATCAAACTCCTTAGCTCGTCGGAAGCAAGGATTCAAGAATGCATGCCCTTTCCATGCTTGGGGCATCAAAAGTTGGTTAGGTTACCAAGAAACCCTAATCATTAGTGCTTTGGTTATCTATTTTTGCTCGATGTTGTGCCATGCACAGCGCATCCCAAAAAGGGGCATCCGTAGACACCAAAACAGCACCAATCCGATTATGTGACTGCAAACACTGATCGCTTTGACAAACACAGCCCCCAGGGCAGCCCTCAGAGGTCAAACAGTGGTCCTAACCACTTTCATAGCAATTTTGTAAGGTCGGGAAGCAATTTGGCACATTTAGACACTTTGCTCAGTATTCGTCTCACCCAGGGACGAATACTAAGCTGGAATTCGTCTCACCCGGGGACGAATTCTGAAATCGTCTCACCCGGGGAAGAATTCCAAGTTTAACGGGCAAAAAGAAGAATGGTGCCAAGTGGCAGCCCGGGACGGTCGATTGATGACTCTGCCTCGCACACGTGTGTGGGTGGATAGATAGGCCGTTAGAAGACGCGTCACAAGGGCGATTATGAGAGCCCAAGTCAATGGAGGACTCCCCTCCCTCATGGGAAGACATGAGCGCCACATGGCACCTATGACCAACACATGGCATTTGTGCTTCCCTCTCAAAAGAGACCCCATGGGTCTATAAAAGGTGGGACTTTTCTCACCCAAAAGGATAGGTTGAAGGAGATTTCAAGCAACGAAGTGTTGCCGAGTTGAAGACCCACTTGCATCCCTTTTGGTTCACCTTCTCGCATCCACCAATCTCTCTTGCAAGGGAGGTTGTTGGGTGGCTTTTGGAAGCTTGAACCTGACCCAAATCCAACACATGGACACATGAACCAACCAATTCGCCGACCCCTCAATCCTAAGAGGTTTTGGGCCCATCCCTAGTGGATTGGCGCCGGAATCAAGTGCCAACGGTGGGAGGCCCACTTGGGCACCCCCGCACTTTCTAAGTTTTAGAGCATTCTAGATTACTTTTTCAGGTTGCATTTTGTGTTATCATGTTTGGTTAACTCATAGCTGCAAGTTCATAACTTTTGATCAGATTCTAGTATGTTTTGTGTCGCTTTGTTGTTTCACTAACTTGCAGGTGGCGAGATCAAATTCCCGAGGGTAGAGGCCAAATTGGGAGAATCCGACCATCTGGGTCGTCCCAAAATGGCCCCAATTACATAACCCCTTTGTTTGCGAGGCATTTTGCGGGTCTCGGGAATCGACATTGGAGCAGCGACGGGTCGGCTTCTTCAACACAGAAGAATTCGTCCCACCCGGGGACGAATTGCGGTCGAGATCGTCCCGCCCGGGGACGAATTCCGGTTGAAGGCAGATTGGCTAGTTGTCTCAGTGGCAATGGCCTTCTGGTAACTTTTTCTGTCTTCTGTCAAGATTTCAAGCCATTTGGACTCACTGTATTTACCGTTTCGGGCAAATGTTTACATGCATATTTCGTTAATTTTAGAGAACGAACACTTTCCATTTGCGGCGGGTGCTACGACATCTTGGTTGTTTCTTTGTTCGTAGGAGAAGCAGCGAGAGGTGAAGAACTCATCGACATCGGCGGCGGCATCATCTTGGCCCGTCCATTTCAATCGTGGGCACGCGGAAAGAGGAACATTAAGTGATTGTAATCAAATTCTTTTAGCGCTCCTAGCCCCTGAAAAGGGAGGAGGCGTATTTGTAACAGAGATCAAGAAATTTTAATGAAAGGGCTGTGTTTTCTCCATTTGCTTGTATCTCGTTTTAATGCGTCTCTTTCGTTTCATGCAATTTACATTTCTAGGACTTAAGCGCATTTGATTTTGGTTGCATCGCAATTAGTGTTTCCTTCACTCGGAATCTCGTGCTTTCAGGTTGGTGTTGCAAATGATCTCCTTGGAGTGGGAGATCAATTTTCCTTTTGTCTACCCCTTTCCATTCTTGTTTGATGGTTTTTTTGTGTTCCTCTATTTTTGGGTGTCCCTAGGACCTTCCCTAGGTTTTCTATGGTGCTCCAAGGATCCCTTTTCCCTGTGCTCTTAGATTTATCCTAGGTTTTTTGTAGGTTTATACTTGGATCCAGGATTCAGAGGTTCTCTAGATGTGGTGTGTCGCAACATTGGGAGAGTTTATTCTTGAGAATATTTTCACAACATATTTTTGGTCTATGGGGGACCACGTGCTTCTTTTATGTGGATCTACTCTTTGGGTTCCTAGTTTTGGTCTTCTTGGTGGGCTCTCAACATTTCTTTCTTGGCTTGTGAGGGGCCTCTGCTTTGCTTGCTACTGATATCACACTGGTATTCCTTTTTGTATCCTTGAAGTTGTTCATTAGCAAATGTTGGTGATTTTATAAGGTTTCTTACTGCACTTTTTGGTCTTGGGGGGACATTTACCTAATGCCTACAACTTGTTAACCCTATGGCTCCTTCATTTTAGGTTCCCTAGGACCTTCCCACCCCTTTTCCATGGCTTGCAACTCTACCTCTACTACTTACTCTGCTTCATCTGGTCTTTTCCTAGCTCAACCTCATTGCAAGGGGATTTCATGGATTCTGGAGATCCTTAGATTGTTGTTCCATTTTACAGGCCTATGTGGGATGTTTTGGTATTTTTTCTTGCATCCCTATGTGTATCCTAGCCCTCCCTATGTGGGATGATCCTTCTTTATGGTCCCTCTACTTCATCTAGTTGTTTGGGGTTGTTTTTTGTACGGTAGATTTGGTTTTCTGGTGTTTCCTTGATGGAACATTGATTTTTGGTTTTTCCCCTACGCAGGTTTTTTTCAAAATTATATTATTCCTTCTATGGTAGTAATTTTCAAATTACCCATTGGGCGATATTTTCAAATTTCATGTTGAGCATGATTTTTAAATTTTTCATGGTTCATTTTTCTTGCTTGGATGGGACTCTCTTTTTTCCTGCTTTGGGTGTGTTTTTAACATGCTTTTCCTTTAGGCTATCCTTTGGCCTATCCTTCGGCCTTTCCTATGGCTTTTATTTAGTCTGGTGACCTATTGTAAAAATGTTTTGGGACCCTTTCAAAACCTATTTTTAATAAAATTTTAACTTATCAAAAAAATATTTTTATATTTTTTAGTTGAACTGGCATACTGTTTGACTTCTACACATTTTACCTCCATGGCTGAATTATCACTATATTTGACTACTGTATTTTTTATATCTTTCAATCGAACTAGCACTCTATTTTATTGCTGCACATTTTACCTTTCCATGGCTGAATTATCACTTTATTTGACCTCTGTAATTTTTACATTTTCATAGATAAACTACCAATTTTTTTTATTTTTGCACATTTTACATTTACATGGTTGAATTATCACTTTGTTTGACAACTGCAATTTCAACCTTCCTATGGCTGAACTATCACTCTATTTTTACTTTTGTACCTTCTAAATTTGGACCCTCTTTGGCAAAAATAATAGATGTTTTTAAAACGCATTGAATAGTGTTAGAAGATGATATTGTATGTACTTAATTATGTGTGACCACTGAAGTAAAGACCATTTTCTTAACCTTCAACCTTAATTAAAGAAATTAAAGGAATGGTTATATATTAATTGAAGGAAATGTAATTTTATACTTTGTTTAAATGAAGGTTATTTTATTGAATTTTAACCCTTGTTTAAAGGAAAGGTTAGTTGGCTTTGAATATATGAAATTGACAACAGAGAAGATAATATCTTGTTGACTTATGATTAATTGACCTTATAAATATATGAAAGGTTAACCAAGGAATAAATGAATCGTATTTGTGTGATTTCTATCCCTATATAAAGGAAAGGTTAACTATGGACTAAATGAGAGAATTCTTCTAAAGGTTTAAATACAAAAATACTAGTGGATGGAATTTTCATTTGGATAAAGGATTAAAAACACAAATACTAGGGGATAGTATTTTCATTTAGATAAATGTTTAAATACGAAAATGCTAGTGGATAGTATTTTCATTTATATAAAGGTTTAAATGCGAATATAATATTGGATAGTATTTCAAGAGAACATATTAGTGAATAGTATATTCTCTTTTTGGATGATTTGTATGAACTTGAAATATAATAGTGGATGTTGTGTTTTATTTTAGTTTATGGAACCAATTTGTATTATGGATTGAAGGATTAATTCATAATGTAATTGTCATAAAAATTAAGGGCTTGTTATGTTGGAAGAAAAGACATTATGGGGTGTCTTTGACTGAATGTATGAGATAAATTTATATTATGGATTAAAGGACTAATTCATAATGTAATGTCATAAGAATTAGGGAATTCTTATGTTGGATGAAAATATATTATGTGGTACCTTTGTCTCAATGTGTGGAACCAATTTGTATTATAAATTGAAAGACTAATTCATAATGTAATTAGTATAAGAATTATGGGATTCTTATGTTGGATGAAAAAGAATTATGTCACATCCCACCTCGACCGAACTCTTGTGCTTGACAAAGAAAAAGGGAACTAATTTTTATTTTTATGAAGTCTTAAAAAGACATTGGAAATTTTTGAAGTATTAGAAATTGTGGTGATTTATTTAATGCTTTTGAAAAATACACCCTAGAAGGAAAATATATTTATATTAAAAAAAAGAGGGATTACTTATGAATTAAATTATTAGCATGTTTTGCATATTAATGTGGAGCTAAATTTTAGAGCAAGAAAATTATGACTCTAAGTGCCATGGAAAACGAATTTGACAATAGGATAGATTTAAAATTATATCCTTAGTTCTTCTAAGGCACTATTATTCCACCCTATATGCATCATCATGTCCTTAGGTATTCTAAAACATTATTTATGCACTTTACATGCATCACCACCTTAGTAGATTTATACTTCCGAATGACCCCTCCAGCAGGTCATTACCTAGCTTGCCCTTCATCATTTTAAGAGATATGATAGGGATTAATATTCAATATTATTCCTATTCACATGGGTCATTGTGAACAACATTTAATATACACACAAATTGGTGCATTAAATATCGCTTTATAAATGTAAACATGGCTATAAATATATTTTTGGTATGAAATGCAAATTAGTTTTCATTTGTGCTAATTCCTTGTATCAATTTTAGAGTGTTTTCCATATCAGTGGTATTATAGTAGACTGTTGTATTGGCAAGTATCCTCTTCCCCTAGTCAGGTTGGTTCATAGGGGGAACGAGAAAACCACCAGCAAATCTGGGCTTGGGAGGAACACTCTTCCAATTTTCACCACGTATTTTGAGCACTTTTCATTTGGAAACTCTACATAGGTCCCTATGGTCATCGACCTTCAGCTAGACAAGGTTCCACTAACCTCAACCCTTGACTCGTGATATAGTTTTTTGCACTTGAATTTGTTATTCATTTAACACAGTCCTCCAAACCCTAGTATAATTTTAGCTTTTTGTTTATTGCATAATAGTTGGATCAAGATATTTGGTGCTTATTTTGGATCTATACATTCGAAGATAGAGCATATCTACTCCATGTGAAGAAGTTTTTTGGTGTACATTTGGATGACCAGTTCTACAAGTAGATTTTTTACTACACTGTGTGGTGCATCCACCCTCGACAGTGCCTCTCACATTGTGTAGAATCCAAAGACATTAGGCTGATAGAGAGATATCACACCATAGACATCTACCAAAAATGATATTCACAATGTAGTTCACACACCCAGATATGTGATATTTGATGTCGTTTCTTGCCTAATCGACGCCGTCAAGATCATTTCCTCCCTAAATTCGATTGATAGATCTGTGACATTTGATATCATTGCTTGCCTAATCCATTATTCAGTGTTTACATATATCCATAGTCCTCCCTAAATTTGATCTACCTCACTACACTATCATCGAGTTCAAATGGAGAACCCTACATAGAACTAACACTATTTCTATTGGACGATTCTTGACGGTGATCTAGGATGCATGTCGAAGTAAGATCTGATCAAAAACACATCCAAATAAGTATTCAAACACATATAAGATGCTCTCTAATAGCCATCGCAGAGTCTCTATATTTTTCAATGATGTACAAGTTTCACAGTGGCCAAATTATTTGTTCCAATGATATTCGGTGGTTCAGGAAAAGTCTTGGAGATGTGAAGGCATATTTTGCCATCGAATGAATATTGAAAACAAAAATAGTGACTGTGTAGGTATTCCTACATTTTCAGTGAGTAAAATTATTATTTCTGACGAGCAAAACTCATTTCGATGAGCAAATAAATCCTATTCCTATGTTTTGCACTAAAATAATATTTTACGGCAACATTGTTTTGGCTTTGACAATAAGTTTTCTATGGGAGGAGATTTTTTGGGATGAGCTCAAAAATTTTAATTGTGGTTTTATCCCACATTGTTTACATGTGGGGTATTTACTTTATTTTTAATCCCCATGTTTCACCTTGAAGAGTAACTAGCTTACGCTGGCTACCCTCCCCTCCTATCCGTCTTTCACCAAAAACTTTTTGATAACTATATTTGCTGAGTTCTTGGTCACCGTATTTGTTGAGTAAACCTTCCCTTATATCCTCACTATTATGATAAACCTATATTTTCAGATGATGTGTCCCCATTCTATTGCCTCCTAATATCATTTTCTATCAGTCATGGATTTATCATCATCTACTATACCTCCATTGGTCACCGTCTCATGCACCATGCGCTGTTGTGTTGAACTATTATATTTGGTGATTATCATACCATTGGTCACCATCTCATGTGAATATTTGCATAAGCTATTTTTGGAGTGACAACTACGTGCTAACCATTGGAGTGATGTCAATGGGTTGGCCATGGGAAGTTTACTAGTTTAGCACTAGTTTTTGGAAGTGACGACCATGCATTAGCCGTTGGGACTTTGGTAGTTTGACTGGCTCTAGCAATTGACCACAATTGAAATAGTGCTCATTAATAACCCTTAACCTAAATTTTAGCCTCCAATATGAGGGGAGGGCCCATTTATAAGTTGACAAACAATTGTTTTTTTTTGTCGAGTACAAGGTCATTGGGTGTCCAAATATAGCCTTGCATATAGTCATTGGAAAGCTCTTTTTGAGCCCTATCCATGTAAGCATTTTTTATTCTTATTTTCTATAACTTGTTACTATTATTTATATCCTCAAAATTCTATTGTTCCATAATGGTTGCATCTTTGGTTTTTTCTCCTAGCTCCCACTACTAGTAGGCCAATGGCTGCAAGCATGGCAATAGCCAAGAAATTGGCTGAAACCACTATAGAACAAAATGAGAAGATTACTGAGCTCACTGCAAACCAATATAAGTTAGCAACCATAATGCACTGCCTCAAAAATTCTTTCTCAAATCCTCATGTTTGATGTGATGCCAAAATGTATGAAGGCTCTCGAGATTTTGATGTCTTAAATAGTTGGATACTTGACATGGAGAGTTGTTTTGAGTTTGAAAACACTCTTGAAGATCAAAAATTACCCTTCGCCAAACTCAAACTTTCCAATCTAGCCAGGGTCCTCATATCCAACCACCAAAAATACCAAAATCTAATTACAACATGGGACGAGTTAGTCACATTCTGGAAGGCTTCTTTTTATCCATCCAACTATGAAGACAATTTACTCAATCAATGACTAAGACTTCACCAAGGCAAACGATAAGTTGCCCAAGATTTTATTTACCACTTTAACCATATTTGAGTGTTACTTGCAATTCTTGATCTTGATGTGGTATTGATTGTAAAGTTTAAGAGTGGTCTACTAGAACATCTTTACAGAGAGATAAAATATTCATCTTGCCATACGTTGGATGAAGCATTCAATTTTGCACAGCTTGCAGAGGAGAAGTGTGTCGCACAACATAAGGAGCCTCATTTTTCTTCAAATAGCTCGACAGAGGAGGTGTCCACAGAGCAACAAGGATGAAGGAGATCTTCTAATATTTCTTTTGTTACTCCCTCTTCTTATCAATCCCATTCTTCTAAAGCTCCATTCTCTTCTTCTTATTCTTCTTCTTCTTCTTCGAGAAGTTTTGTAACTATTGTAAAAAGAAAGGGCATGACAAAACTCAATGTCCTACCTTACAAAGAAAGAAGAACTTGTTTGTACAGTCTGATGAGGGTACAAGTGATAACCCCATCAAGGCTACTGGAAATGAGGAATTCTATGAGGATTTGAGAGGGAAATTGAACAATGTAACACTCATGCATCAAAATTATTGAATTTTTGACTATGACCATTTTTTTGTCACTAGAGATCACCTCCTTCACAACTTTATTATTGACTATATAATATATAATGGCTCGCAAGAAAATATCATTGCGAAGTCCATTGTTGCTTAAGATTCCAATAGACAAACATCCTCACCCATAGTCTCCAGGGTGGAAGGATAACAACAACACCTCACAGATCATACATAATTGCATAATGTGATTTGTATTTGGGCCCAAGTTTATAGATAAGGTGACTTGTGATGTCACCCCAATGGATTTATGTGGATTTCTCTTAGGAAAACCATACCAATATGATATATGAGATACTTATGATGCATTTAACAACACATATACATTACAAAAAGATAAAAAGAATTATCTCATTGAAGACACAAAATAAAAAAAGCAAACATCTTATTTGTTGCTCAATTGCAGACAAGCTCGTAAAGCTACTAATAATTCTCAAGAACTTTAATTAATATTCATATGGGAACAAACAAAATTTCAGGAACAAACACATCAAATAAGCCATAAAATACAACATTCCTAGGTGAACAAAATCTTACATAAATATGAAGATGTATTTCAAGAGCCAACTTCATTACCACTAGAAAGAGCAATTAATCATACAATTGAGATAATGCCAGTAGCACCTCTTTCGAATGTTCCCATGTACAGGTAATCCATTTTATAGTATGATAATATAAATAAGCAGTTGCAAGAATTATTAGAGAAGGGTTTCATCAAACCAAGAACTTATCCTTGTGCCTCACCAATTTTACTTGTTCTAAAAAATATGGTACTTGGAGATTCTACATTGATTTCAAGGCACTCAATAAAATAACAATAAAAAATAGGTATCCACTTCCTCAAATTGATGACTTGTTAGATCAACTACAAGGGACTAAATTCTTCAAAAAACTTGATCTTTAGAGTGGCTACCGTCATGTTCAAATTCAAGCAGAGGATAAATGGAAAACAACTTTCAAAACAAATATGGGATTTTTTGAATGGTTAGTTATGCCATTTGGTCTCACCAATGCTCCAACTACATTTATGAGGCTCATGAATGAAGTATTCTGTGATTGTCTTGATCAATATGTAATCATTTATCTTGATGATATCTTGATATTTTCCAAGACTTAGCTTGAACATTTATAGCACTTGGAGAATATCATTGCCATCCTTCGAAAGAACCAATTATTTTCTATCTTTAACAAGTACCCATTTTCCCAAGCATCCATTTCATACCTTGGTTTCATCATCAATATTTATGGTATACGGGTTGATCCTATCAAATTAGAAGTCCTACTCAAGTGGCCTACTCCCACGAACATCATTGAACTCAAAAGTTTTCTTGGCCTTGCTAACTTCTACCATAAATTTATTCCAGGGTACTCAACCATTTTTGCTCCATTGCATTCATTGACTAAAGCTAAATCTGTGTTTCATTGGATAAATACTCACAATCAAGACTTTGCCAATCTCAAAGACAAGATTTTCTCCACTCGTGTCTTGGCCATTCCTGATCTTCGAAAACCATTTGAAATAGAAACTAATGCCTTTCAATTTGCTCTTGGTGTTGTTCTCAAATAAAATGACCACCCTATTTCTTATCATTCAATTTCCTTTTCCATAGTAAAAAAAAATTAATCCACTTATGATAAGAAACTCTATGCCTTAGTCCAAGCTATAAAATATTGGTGTCACTACATTCTTGGTAAAGAAACTATTGTCCACATAGATCATTTGACCTTGCAGTTTCTTCAATCATCAACAAAAATCCAAGAAGCATACCACATGAAATGGACCTCCTATTTACAATAGTTTCATTTAGTCATCAAATACAAGAAGGGTAGTCAAAATTTTGCCACCAATTGCCTCAGTCATCCTGCATCTGCCACAACCTTAAACATTGTTAAAACATATCATTTAGCTTTCCAATATTTGCTTGCTGAGTACCCTAATGATCCCAACTTTACCATAGTTTATCATAAATTACAACATCCATCCTCCTCCAATTTAAGTCCATTTTAGGATTTCCATATCAAGGAGGGGTTGCTTTACTGTATAGATAATCTTTGTGTCCCTACTAAGAGTAGACCATACCTTTTAAGAGAGGCTCATTCCACACTCTATGATAGTCATTTTTGGAAACATAAGACCTTCACCATCTGGAATGATTCTTCTATTGGCCACACATGCAACATGACGTTCTCAAATATTTAAAATAATGTGTCCCATATAGTTGGTCTAAGTCATCCAATCATAGGCTTGGTCTTAGTATGCCTTTACCCATCACCTCCTATCCATGGGAAAGCATATGTATGGATCTTATTACTAGTTTTTCGATGACTATCCATCAACATGATTGTATCTTTATCATAGTTGATTATTTCAGTAATATGGATATGTTCATTCCTTTTTGAAAAACAAGTTCTGTTGTAGACTTAACCAAACTATTCTTTGATGTCATCTGGTGATCTTTTGGTCTTCCCACAAGTATTGTGTTCGATCATGATTCCTATTTTGTCGGTCATTTCTGGAGGTTCTTATGGAAACTATTAGGTGTATCCTTTAATTTTTCCATAGTATTTCATCCTCAATATGATGGTCAAACTGAAGTCATCAATCATACACTTGTCCAGAGTCTTCGAGTATACCACCATGTTGAAGAGTTCTACCCAAAATTATTCTAGAATAATTAATACAAAAATAAATAACTCAGAAGAAAACAACTCACAATAAATCATGCACATAGAACACACGCGATTTATCCTAGTTCATCTAATATGGGTTACTCTAGAAAATAAGAGTCACACCTCCTTTGATATTATTATTCACTCCTTGCCCGTAATGGGACATTACAATCAATATAAAGGAAACTCTTACAACCCTAAACCATAATGTGGTATTAGAATACTGTGGGTACAATATCATGGGATAAAACCACCCATACCCAAAAATCATGGGGATCCCACCAACACCTCCAAAAATAGCTTCGATAATATATCCAAAAAATAGGGCCCAAAAAGTAGGGCCACCAAAGTAGGGTCCTACCATACAGTACTTCCTCTACAAAGGATGAGACACATCCAAAATTCTCCCACTTGTTGAATACTTTGCATAAAGGTTGTAATCAATGTTAGTCCCAACATCTAGTCTTTCCAGACCCATTTCAAGTCTTTCCAGACCCATTTCAACTGTATAAAACATGAAATTTCTATGCTAACTACCATGGTTAAAGCATCTGCAACATTTACCTTGGTATCCACTTTTTACAGCTCCACTTTCTTCTATTCAATCATGTCCCTACTTAAGTGGTACTTTGTATTAGTGTGCTTTGTTTTTTAATGGCAAGAATTATTCTTTGCCAAAAATATAGCACTTTGGCTATCATAATTTATCTTCACAGCTCCTTGAAAGAACCTAATCTTAGCACATAGTCTTTGTATCCATACTACTTATTTACTTGCATCAGTGGCTACCATGTATTCAGCTTTAGTGGTTGAAAGAGCAACAACAATTTACCTTTTTCTTATCCAACTAATAGGCCCTCCAAACAAGTTGAATACATAAGAACTAGTAGATCTTCTATTGTCAAGATCTCCAGCCCAATATGCATCAACAAAACCTTCTATATCCAAGGATCTATTTTTTTTACCTGCACCTTCATAACAGATTGAAAAATTAGATGTACCACACATATATTTGAAAACCCTTTTTATAGCAGTCCAATGCTCTTTACCAGGTTTAGAAATGTATCTGCTCAAAAATCCCATTGCATGGGCAATATCTGATCCAGTACATACCATGGCATACATTAAACTCCCTACAACATTTATGTAAGGAACATGGGACATTTATTCTACATCTTCTTTTTTTGGACATTGTTCAACAGATAATTTTTCCCCTAAAGGAATAGGTACCTTCACTGGTTTACAATCCTGCATACTGAATCTCTTCAATACTATCTCAACATACTTATTATGATTTAGCCACAATTTTCTATTTGAATTATCACTATTTATTTGCATACCCAAAATAAAATTTGTAGGGCCAAGATCTTTCATTTCAAATTGTGATGCTAATTGAGACTTCACTTCCCTGATCATTTCCTTACTATTTCCAATTATTAACATATCATCAACATACATAACTATAATGACAAGTTCATTACAAATTTACTTTGAGTATACACAATAATAAGCATTGCGACGAACAAAATCAAGTTCTAAAACATAAATATCAATTTTTTGATACCACATTCTAGGTGATTGTTTCAGTCCATACAGATATTTATTTAATTTAGATACAAAATCCTCCTTTCCTTCAGCAATGAATCCTTCAGGCTATCTCATATAGATTTATTCGTCCAAATCTCCATGAAGGAATGCAGTTTTTACATCCATTTGCTCTATTTCAGGATCAAATGTAGTAGCCATAGATAAAATAAATTTTATTCATGTTAGCTTAGCAATAAGAGAAAATACTTCACCATAATCAATTCCCTCTACCTAAGAATATCCTTTAGCAACCAGACGAGCTTTATATTTCTCTAATTTACCTTCAACATTCTGCTTCTTCTTGAATATCCATTTGCTACCTATTATTTTTCTCCCACCAAGTAGTTTTACTAGATCCCATTTCTTGTTCTTTTTCAAGGCCATCATTTCCTCATTCATGGCTTCTTCCCAAAGGTTTACCTCTTCAGAATTAACATCTTCTCTAATTGTTCTAGGATCTTCATCAGTAATAGATAAAACAAAGGAAGAAGGAAAAGCAGATGGACTATACCTATCAGGTTGCCTTCTTTCTCATGTTGATCTCCTTACCATAGGTGTATGAACCTCTGGTTCATCCTCTTCTTCTTCTTTTGAGTAGGATCCTTCTTCCATGAGATCAAATTGCACATTTTCAATTTCTTCTTCTATTACTTCATTCCTGTGATCACTTTTCATTTCTCTAAACACCACATATCTATTGTAAATTATCCTTTTAGTTTCTAGATTCAAAATTTTATAGGCTTTAACACCATATTTGTAACCAATAAAGATACATTTAACACCCTTACTATCAAGCTTACTTATTTTCTCCTTTGTAATATGCATGTATGCATCATAGCAAAAAAATCTAAGATGTGAAAGAGAGGTTTTCTTACCAAACCATGCTTCAAATGAAGTTTGACCTAATAATGTTGATGTAGGAGATTAATTTCGCAAGTAACATGCCACACTCACTACTTCTACCCAAAATTTCTAAGCCATACCAACACCACTAAGCATACTTCTTACCTTTTGCATCAGTGATTTGTTCAATCTCTCAGTAACTCCATTTTGTTGTGGTGTATATGGAGTTGTATTTTGTCTTGCAATGCCACATTGGTTACAAAAATCTTCAAATTTATTTGAACAATACTCTCCTCCATTATCAGACCTCAACACCTTAATATTTTTCTCAGTTTGATTTTCAAAAAGTGCTTTAAATTCTCTAAACTTATCAAACACTTCATATTTACTTTTAAGAAAATAAATCCATGCATATATTGAAAAATCATCAACAAAAGAAGCATAGTACAATGATTTTCCAAGATATGGAACAGGAATAGGACCAAAAATATCATTGTGAATCAGAACTAATACCCCTTTTGATATTGCAGCACCATATGGGAAACTAACAAAAATCATTGAGCAATTGGGGATACCTTGGACCATACCTTTCGTGTGCATGGTACGTAATACCTTTTCTCTAATATGTCCCATTATGTGATGTTATAGCATTGAACTTTTTTCTAATTCAACCTCAGAAATAGTTGAGCTATTACACTCATTTGCCATAGTGCTTCCCAATAGCTTATACAATGTTCCAATATGAAATCCTATTACTAATAGCATATATCCACAAACCATTTTGCATGAATCTTTAATGAAACTGATGTTTACTACTGCATCAACCATTTTGCTTACAAAAAGTAAATTTCCATCAAGGTCAGGAATATGCAACACACCTGGGAGGGTTTTAACCCTACCATCCTGCAACAATATTTTCACCCTTCCATAACCAATGATTCTAAGTTTTGAATCATCTCCCAATAATACCTGACATCCATCATATCTTTCATATTCACTGAACCACCCCCTATGAGGAGTCATATAAAAAGAGGCACCAATATCGATCAACCAATCATTTATATCTGAATGCATGGAGCAAGATGTTAGATATACATCCCCTCATTCATCAGTGGATTTATTTATCTTTGTGGAAGTGGATTCATCAAATCTTTTTCCAGAATCAACATTCTTTGATCTACAATCCTTCTTCATGTGTCCAGGCTTGCCATATTTCCAATATTTTATCTCAAACTTTCCTTGAGACTTCGATCTATCTCTAGACTTAGATCTATCACCAAATATCATTTTATCTTTTTTCTTGGCATGCCCTCTTACTGTTTGGGCATCCTTTGATATGCCTTACATGGATTTTCTCCTCATATCCTCTGATAATAGAGGTTCCACAACATCTTCAAACTTCAATGTGGATGAATTTGTACTACAAATTGCTACAACTGGGTTATCTCACAAATATGGTAAGGAGCAGAGAAAATTAATACATTTTTCTTCCTCACTCAACTTAATTTCAATAGATGTAAGTTGACTTACTACCATATTGAATGCATTAAGATGATCTGCTATTGAATCTCCTTCATTCATCCTCAGATTATACAGTTTCTTTTAGAGGAATAATTTTTTCACTAGGGACTTATATTGATATAGAGCCCCTAACTTATTCCAAAGATACTTTGCAGTAGCTTCTCCAAAAATATTGATTAGGAAATAATTTTCAATACATAGTCGAATTAGACTCCTCGATTTTTTATTCAACTTTTCCCAATCTTCATTAGTTGTATTGGCAGGTTTTGTTTCAGAGATAACAGACCATTGATCTCTGTCCACGAGCATATCCTCCATATTTAAATTCCATAGCTCAAAATGTTTTCCATAAAATTTCTCAATCTCTATCCTTGAATGATTTGATGCTACTTTTATTCAAGCTCTTTCTGCGTAAAACTCCCACTCCGGAATAGGTTTTCTACAACTCCTACAAACCCTATATCATCTTAAAATAAATTGAAACCCTAGCAATAAAGTCATCCCTCTATGGCTAACAATATGGCTCTGATACCATATGAATAGTTCTACCCAAAATTATTCTAGAATAATTAATACATAAATAAATAAATCATAAGAAAAAACTCACAATAAATCATGTACATAGAACATATGAGATTTACCCTGGTTCACCCAATATGGGCTACTCCAAAAAATAAGAGCCACACCTACTTTGATATTATTATTCACTCCATGTCATACAGTACTTCCTCTGCAAAGGATGAGACACATCCAACACGTGTCACCAACCAAGTGGGATCTTAGTCTAACTCATATTCAGCATGCATATAATAGGGTAGCCTATACGTCCACTGGTCATAGTCCTTTTGAGGTCTATCTAGGATTTCAGCCTATCTCTCCATATGAGTTACACTTGGCTCTTCCCTCTCCAATCATCGTCTACATGCATAAATAACAATAGAAATCCCAGTCCTTCATCCAACATCTATATCAGCTACAATCCAAGGTTGTACACATCTTGCAATAGACACAAGCAATAGAAGTAGGCTATGGATCATCACAATGTTCCACACTCATTTTATATGGGTGATAAATTTTGGCTGTACATTAATCATAAGATATTTCTAGAGAAGGCACACAAAAAGATCAAACCTCTACTCTATGGGCATTTCACATTAATTTAACAAATGAACAAGAATGCATTTAGGTTAGACCTTCCAGTAGACTTGGGTATTCGTGATGTTGTCAATGTTGATCTACTCCATCCATATCATGAGTCCACACTAGAGAGTCCACTAGCCATAAGTCATCCTTCCTATGTTGTTCCATATTTCTAGATTCCATTGGAGGAGGACCGTCTGTTCGACACCAAGAATTACCACACTCACTAGGGTTTCTACACTTCGTATTTGGTTGCACATCATGAAGAGTTTCCTCACCAAGATAAGTGGATCACTTTAGTACAATTGGCTCAATATTTTCCCTCTATTTTAGATGCATTGGAGGCCAATGCTTCTAGGGTGGGGAGGAATGATAGGGATTAATATTCAATATTATGCCTATTCACATGAATCATTGTGAATATAATTTAATATGTACATGGATTGGTGCATTAAATATCACTTTGTAAAGGTAGACATGCCTATAAATATATTTTTGGTGTGAAATGCAAATCAGTTTTCATTTGTGCTAATTCCTTGTGTCGATTTTAGAGTGTTTTCCACATTAAGACACCTTCAAAATACCATAAAAATCCACCATTTGATATTATGGGAGGGTTATAAGGGAGTTTGGGAGGACTTAGAAGATAAGGAAGAGAAGTTTGGAATTCTATGAATATTACAGGTTGAAGGGATCTTTCTTCATAATTCTATTTTCAATGGAATTCAATCTGTATTTTGTTTACAAGTTTTAAATCAATTTAGGATTGGTTGTAGTTTGTGATTTATATGATTAACTAGCCTAACTTATGAATGGTAATATTATACTACATACCCATGCTCCTATAATAGACATCTAGTAAATCAACTAGGTGTAGGTCCAATAGGAAGGTCATGTATCCAATATTAGGTGATGTATCCAATATTAGGTGAAAGTCTCATTTGAATGTACTAAAAGTCTAATTAAATCCTCTTAGACCAAGCTATGGTGTTTTTTGTTTTAAAAATAATTAATCGACCATGATGGCAATACTTAGGTAAAAAAAAATCTGATTGGAGGAACCTGGCAATACTTAGGTCAAATCAAATCTGATTGGAGGAACCCCTACCTATCGAGAGCTCATGGTCCAACACAAAAAAATATTTATTACCCATTTCCAAAGGTTATTAACCTTAGAGTGCAAAGGTACTCTTATGTCTTAGCCTTTTCGTTATACTATCGATATGGGATATATTTATTTCCTACCACTATGCTTCACATTTACTAGGTACTAGCCTAACTCGAATGAACCTTACCAATATGCTCTCATTCGGTCTTAATTTTATATGCATTCGAAGAATACTCCTATTATATTTTTCAACCATACCCTTAGCTATATGGGTTAAGTATATATAAGGTTTATCTTGCTTCAAGCACTATTCTAGATACACCCTTGTTAGATTCTCTTGTTATGTGTTCAATATATGAGCTTGATATACTTCTCTGAATGTGGTCGATTTAAATTTAAATAGAGTTAAACACCAAAAATTGTGTATTATACTGCTCTCTTGAATTACTGAGCTTGGATATTAGATTTTTTATGTTTAAACTATCATGTATCCTCCTTCTAAAATCACTTTTTTTGAGTAATACTTCTTATACGCATCTACCGTGGGGATTGAACCCAGGTCACATCATCGATAATGAAAGTAGCATCCTTTTCAATAAACCACACTCATGTGGATAACCAATAACACAATAACCAAACCAATTCAATGCTCCTCACCTGTGTAACCAATGCAAGCACATGGTGTCTTTAATGTGATAATCATTAGTATTTCTCTAGGAGGTTTTAGGATAATTTAGATTATCTGGGTACTTATGCCTACATTGTAACATATCTATGGTACTAAACAGATGCCTATAATATTTCCATTTGTAGGATGATGTGACTTGAAAGATATTCACAAATGATTGCATGCTTAAAAATATTTTCTCAATACCTTAGAGGATGTAGTGCTATATTGAAATATTGATTTCCTATAATGTTATAACTCACCTTTGTGGATGTATCTATGAATATGCATATCTGTTCAAAAATACTGCATATATTTTCATTCTAGGTCTTGTTTGAGAGTAATTTAACTTTAGTATGCATAATATTAATGTATAATTCTTTATAAGGACTATCACAAAGCACGACATTGCAAGCATGATGTCTGTGCTCTGGAAGGATCAAAAGGAATGGGCTTCCTCTCTCTTTATCCCACAATCAATGTGCAGGAGGTATAGAGCATTTTAGGAGGAAACCTCCCCTTTGTACTCGATCACCCCTCGGTGGTCTAATGTGCCACCAAGTGGGGGTCATATATCCACAAAATGGAAGAGATATCTTAATCAGTGAACATGTGGTATATTAAGTCTTTATATCTAACCTAACATATGCTTATTTTAGATTAGTTTTTTTGACAGTATGAATGTGAAGGATTATTTTAGATTAGTTTTGTCGACGGTGTGAATGTGAATGATTATATCGATGTTAAATATATTAGAGTTTTGTACTATGTGTGAGAATATATTGATGTTAAAGATATTTGAACATATATGTGTGGGAATATATTGATGTTAAATATATATGAACATATTGATGTTAAACACATTTGAATATATCAATGTTAAATATATTTGAATGTATTCGATGTTAAAACATATTTGAGTCTCTGATTGTGTTAAAAATATTTGAGTTTCTCTTGATAGGACTTGAGTGATGGTGAGACATAAATTTGTGATAAAAATTGTTTAAATCCTGATGAATTCTCTTTTAAATACTTTTATACAAATTGGGAAATATTTTTATAAACTAAGTAATAGTCTTGTTGATAGAGTATGTAATACTTCATTAAGATCTATAGTTTAATCTGATGTAATATTGGTTAACAAAACCTATTTGCTAATATTGTGTACCTATAGTGTGTTCCTAAAATAAATTAAGGGCCAATTTTACAAATCTATAGTGTAATATTATGAGTAGATTATGAGACAAATTATAGCTAAACTTGAGTAATATTAGTGTTAGATTACAAGATAGATTATAGCTAAATTTGAGCAACTATAGTATGATCTTGTTGATATATCATGAGATAACTTGGTAGCTAAATTTGTGGAAAACTATAGATTACAAGACAAATTAGTAGATACAATTGTGGAGAAACTATAGTAAAACCATAATGGTAGATTATAGAATAAATATGGTATGTAATCTCGTCGTAAATTATGAACAAACTTATGGAAATATTTGTGAATCTATAATTGAAACTATTTGTTTAAATGTTATTTCTGGTTGAAAGAAATATGAGCTACTTATGAAAGTATTGTATGTGTTATCCATGAAAGGAATTCCATTTGTGAAATGAATTTTTGGTATTCTCTTTGAAAGTGACTAGCAATGGATGATTGTAATAATATTTTTTTTAAAGACATCTTTGTGGAGTAATGATATGGGATAAAGATGTGGATTTCATTCGTAATAAAGTATGTGATTTAATTCCTTTGAATATTGGGAATGCTTTAGAAAATAATATTATGAGTAATGTATTGTGTTTAGTTGCATTCAATTGGAAATTATCACATTCTATTGCTTGCTTAGGATGCATTTTCATATACATGTAATGGGTTGTCCTGATCCTGAAATACCTACAACATAGTACTGGTGGTTTAACTAGAGTCAAGTGAATATTGGATCAATTTGAATTCTATTAAATATGTGTATATTTTGTAACCATACCTATTTAATGTAAAGCCTCATTTTCTGTAAATTATATCTATTGAGAATTATTTATAAATTGATTGTATCACTCTTCAAGAGGATTTGTAAATAATGTAATTCTCAATTACAAGTAATTATGGAAGAAGATATAAAGTTATGTCATGGCATGAAGTTATCATAATGTAATTCTCAATTACACTTAAATATATATCTCTAGTTGTTAAATATGAGGTTGATCATAAAGGAGGATTTGAACGTTATCTCATTTCATGGAGATTATAGTTGAATAAAGAAAGTAAGGTAAAATACTAGATATAAACAAGTCTATGAGGGTTTATGTGATAACCACCTTAACTACCCATTGTTGATATGGGGAGAGTTAAGCATTGCAATGATTGATGTTATGTCCTTAAGGAAGAACAAGCTAATCTTCAAGGTATACATCAAATGTACGGGTTGAAATAGACCTAACATAATTCTAGCTTAGTGTTGATCTAAGCTAGTAGGGAAAATAGGCATTCTTATTTTAAATAGGATAATTCCCAATTGTGAGGTAAAGAAACTTACCTATAGGTCATTATAGGGGTTGGCCACTCCTATCCATGGGATAACACTAACCATGTTGATTCTTATGAAGTGTAGCCTTGGACTTACTTGGATAATAATATATAAGATAACCACATGGAGATTCTTCTTAATCACTTACTGATCAATGACTTATTAAAATATATATAAAAAAATCTCTTTAAGATTGGTTGGTTTTATTAGAAATATTACACATTATGGGGAGCCTTTGATTCAATGTATACGATCAATTTAAATTATATATTGAAGGACTAATTCATAATGTAATATCATGAGAATTAGAGAATTTTTATGTAGGAAGAAAAGACATTATGGGATGTATTTGACTCAATCTATGGGACCAATTTATATTATGGATTGAAGGACTAATTCTATTAGAAATAGAGTATATTACATCATTTGGATCATGTAAATGTGTCTTTCAAGATACATACTTAGGACATTAGATCACTTTAGGAGGAATTTATCTAGTTACTACATCCCTTACACACCTATATAGAGTTTTGGTCGAGTAACCTATTTTACCTATATAAGGAAGGCCTCATTTTTAGGTATATATAGAGTTGAGGAACATAGTCAGATAGTGTAGCTTAGTGCATAGTATAGTTCTGTTTACTTCACCATCCATTATTTATGGGTGTAATGTAGTTCATTAGATTTATTAAAGGAGTGTTCATTTCCTCTATAGCTACATTGTATTCTTTTATATAATTTATATTTATTGCATATTTCAGTCATCTACAAAATTTACTTTCTTTCATATTATTATGCATCTTGTGATTTCTATATCCTAGTGCTTGTTACATCAAAAAGCTAATAGTGGTATCAGAGCCACGATAGATATAGTCTATGTAGATCAATAGGGAAACCACCATTATCATTGAGCCTGAGTTTTTTGTCAAATTCATGCACCACTGGACCACCCACTATCAAAATATCTTAGAAGAATCTAGGTGGTAGAATTAGGAAGAGTCACAAAGTTAGAACTAAAATAAATCCCAGTTCTAGATATACTAAGATTGCATTTGACTAGAGTATTTTCCATAGAGTTGCAAGGAAAACTTGTGAATACTAGGACTCAATATTCAATCCACTAGATTAACAAATCATCTAGTGAATATCATCTAGCATATCTAGATTTTTCTAACTTTTGTCTAAATTTTATTTTATTACAAAAAATTAATTCTCGAAGGATTGGGACT
The DNA here is from genome assembly GCA_028583015.1 of Wollemia nobilis. NCBI lineage: Eukaryota > Viridiplantae > Streptophyta > Pinopsida > Araucariales > Araucariaceae > Wollemia > Wollemia nobilis. Next base: position 2,437,052 of record JAQPPZ010002297.1, read on the forward strand.
CCTACAACAAAAATCTAGGAAACTCCAAATTTGTTACCCAAATTTCGGTGTGCATTCATAGTGCAAAGATTAGTTCCTTGTGCAAGAGAAGAATATTGTGGAAGAGAAATTCTAGTTAAGAGTTATGGTGAAGCCATGATATTGAGGATATCCATTGCTAAATCAAAGAAATTCACAAGTTGAAGAAGAGGCCATAAAAGCCTTGAAGAAAAGGCCATAGGAGCCTTGAAGGAGAAGCCACAAAAGTCTTGATACAAAATATGCCATAGAAGCCTTGGTACTAAAAAAGGCCACATTAGCCTAATACTAAAAAAAAGGCCACATAAGACTTGGTATTGAAAATATCCACAAAAGCCTTAATACTGAAAAAAACCATAGAAGCCTTGATACTAAAAAATGCCACAAAAGCCTTGATACTGAAAATGTCCATAGAAGCCTTGATCCTAAAGAACAATTTGAAAAGAATATTTGATTCATAAGTAGACTAAATATTTCAGTACTAATACTTTGTTGTAAGGAAAAATATTTAGTGAGTTGGGAAACATTTTACAAGAAAAATAGGAAGGGTATCTTCATTAGAATCAATTTAGCACCCGAAGTAAAATTGAAGATATCAAAAAAATATCTTATTGAATAACTTTCAATAAATGAAGTCAAAGAAGAAGAAAGACTAGGTAAGTCTAGCTTGAATCCAGAAGAAACATAATCAAATATCTAGAAGTAGATCTCACCACCAACACATCTAGGAGCAGAAGGTTGAAGAGGAGGTCTCAAGGAAGACCATCATAAGCTGTGAGAATAGAGACCTTAGGAAGGTATTATCGATCATCTAGAAAAGGCTATGAGAGCCTTACTAAATAAATTCCTAAATGCAAACTCATTGGATAAATCAACTACAAAGGAGAAGCCCCTGATAGTGAAGGACTCAGGACAATTGTCGCCATCCAAAAACAAGCCCAAGATAAGAATAATTTTGCAAGGAGTGTCAAACTAGTGAAGAAGAATCTGGTAAGGAGTGCCAAATCCATGAAGAAGAATTTGGCAAGGAGTGCCAAATCCATGAAGAAGAATTTGACAAGGAGTGCAAAATATAAAAATATCCTGCTTGAAGTCAGAATTTGATAAGAACACTTGAAGATAGAAGAATCTCACCAGATATTAGATATTTGAAGATTACATCTCATAGAAATAATGCACCACTTCAGAGGTAAAGACTTCTACAAATCTGTAGTATAAGGAGGAGAATACAAGAGGATAACAATCCACCAAATCCTAGGCTCATGAAAAAATTTCAATACCATCATTTGTTGAAGGAGCTGCTCAGGAAAGTCTATAAAGATCTGCAATGTCATACTCATAGCAGCAACTTGGTGATCCTAGAAACCAAGATCTACATGCTCTATAGAATTGATAAAAGAGCTACAAAAAATGTATGCAACTTTTTGGCGCAAGTAGGTTCATTAATTGGTTTACCTTTCAAATTTGTTATTAGCACCTAAATTTAGATTAAAGTTGCAAATAGAAAATTGGATTACAGTCTTCAAAAGTGCAAAAATAAAAGTTCTTTTTAAGGTTCATTTGAACATTAATTAGGATTTTATTAGATTTCAAACTTTCTTCTATCAACTACCTATCATCTACTTTAGAAAAAGAAAAAAAAAGTCTTAGTCCTACAATACTAATTGTACTGAAATTGTAGAATAACTCTTAAAGACTCATTTTAGGTTATTCTTTATTAGTTTTAGTAAATTCTTAGTGCATTAATTTGAGATTTTATTGGAGTGATAAGGTGTAATATTAGTGCATTAAAAGTTAAAGACTTGCACTATTATACTACTCTCAAAAAGAAATTAGTTTTGTATTTTTTGAAGGACACAAAATCTGATTTGTATCAAGTGTCTAAAGACACTATTAAAGCACAAAAATCTGCAACACATTGTGGCCAAGAGAAGCCACCAAAACAGGTTAGAATCCTCCAAAAACTTGGAGAAGAATATGACTAACCAAAAATAGAAGTAGAAGCTTCAAATCTTGAGACTTGGTGAGTCTCAAATCCAAAGCATTACATAATTAATTGCAAGGATAAAAATGTGTAACATTGCATAATATATTTACTTCTATCTAAGCTTGGATTTGTCATAATAATATCCAAGAAAAAATGGGAAGGAGTCTAAGCAAAAATATAGTCTCGAAACCCTACACTGCATTTAAAATTATGCCATACAAACCAGAATATTAGACCTACAAAAAAGGAGTGCAATAAAATGTGTAAAAGACATCTTATTTATAGATATTGATACATTTAGTTGTACTACTCTAACTCATTCTATGAAGGAAAAAAAGGTAGATTGGAAAGTATCTCAAAAGCACACAACAAGCAGGTTGAATCAGCCAAAGGTGGTCAAATACTATCATTCTTCCAAGCATATCAAAGAGCCTCTCTTTTGGATCATTGGCTACATATATTGGATGACTGAACCTGTAGAAGAAAAGACATAGGGGAAAATCAAGTAATGTACAAAGAAAAATAGAATATATATCAAAGTAAGCATACATTAGAGCAAAGGAGAATTTCTATCAAAACAAGCTACATCCAATCAAGGAGTATTTATACCATAAGTGGAGCATCAAGGAGTCTTCATTCAAGTTCTACCATTCAGAATCAATTCAAGGGCCACCAAAGCTCCTCCATATCCCCATCATATCTCCACCATAAGCATTTCTTGGCTAGAGATATTTTAGCATCTATGTAGAATAGTAAATAACAAGGTGGAAAACACATTGGAGATCCTTCAAGAAAGCATTGATAAAGACAAGGGCATGTAGATACCACTTGTCATTCTTCAAAAGAAACTCTAAATAATGATCACAAAGAAGACATTACAATTCTATCTTGGCATCCATTTTCCATGTAGAATGGGAGCTACGTATAGCTAGAATCTTGATAGATGTTCATTACAATAATAAAGTCTCATAAAAATTTAAGAAGTGTTTATTGGACAATGCTCAAAGAGGAATAGACATGTCTCAACTAAAGGTGACATTTATCACAAGCAATGGAGTAAGTTCAGCATCTCCACCAAATAGTCGAAGCATCCATGGAACGTTAAAAATTCTACATGACACTTGTCACTCAACTGAACACCTATTAAAGGTGCCTTGGACCTTGGAAAAGAAAGACAATAATGATTTGAAAGCTACTCGACAACAACTTGATGGTAGTTTGGCAGATCTACAAGAGTTCGATAGAAGCTTGGTGGCATTTTGATAGTGATTTGAGAGTGATCCAAAGCAAGTTGAGAGTATTCAAAAACACTCTCGATCAACCAACATTAAAGGATAGCATTAAAGCCAAAGTACACCTTGGGAAATTTGTTCTCAAGAAGGAGAGATTACTATCATATCAATCCATATTCATAAAGGTAGAAAGCCTTAATCAAAATTTTCTCATCTGATTTGCTTTCATTTAAAAAGCGAGTTATAAGGTTTTATGTTAACATTGAAATATTAAATGAAATCAATCTATATTTGAAAGAAAAAATTAGGGAAATTAATATAATATTTGTAAAATACAACTTTGGAGAAATAAGGAATACTAATTGGAATTAATCCATTTAATGTTTGTAAATATTAATGTGTATTAATTTTTCAAATTTGGGAGTGATAAGGGTTACAACATCAAACTAGGTTATTTGAAATTAGAAACACTTTAATAAAATCATAAAGGTTACAAAAAGGGGTTATTAAGATCTTTTACTAAAGTTGGAAATTTAAATTCTTGTCTCAAAAATTTCTCAAAAAGTGACAAAAGAAATCCAACATTAAAACCTCTTCAAATTTGAAAAGTTCTTAGTTCAATTTATGTAATAAGGAATTAAGAAGTTGTTTTTTGATCTTTACAAAACTTATACCAAATTAACCAAAATTGAACTATATTTTACAAAAGTACTATATCATACTCCATAAACATTAGGGAGTCATAAGGTATTCTACAAAACTTGCTAATAATAATATTTGTCAAAACTTATCAAGTTGGGAATATATAAGCTTTATTCAAAACCTAAAATTAGGTATTCATATCTAGGGAGACATAAGGAAGCCTACAAACCTAAGGATTAATAAAGGTTTTATAAAAAACAAGCTTATATATTTCAATCAAGAATCATATGATTTGGGAGCTATAATAATGTCTACTTCCCAAAATTCCTACAAGAATAATTATAAGAAAAATCCAATGCCATAAAACTTGGGATCATGAATCTACTCAAGAAATTGGAAGGAAAGTTAGATCTAACTTCAAACATAATTCATAGTGAAGCCTTAGAATATAATTATGATACTATGGAATGTTATATACAAACCTATCTCAATGAAGCAATTGGAAATAAAAATAGTGACATTTCACTTTCCTTAGACTTTGTGAACATATTATACATGGCACTACTCACTTATAAACAGTACAAGACAGAAAATGAAGAACAAAAAGGATTGATAGAATTACTCAAAAAGAAGATAGAACTTGATGAATCATATCTAGAATTTTTTTCAATCCTCATGTAGCATCAACACTTCTGTTCTACTAACTCAAAATATTATCATGATGCCTTAAGTGGTTGTTCAAAAACTTATGTACAGATTAATGATAGGAAAGGATAATCTTCCTCACAAGAACCAAGTAGCAGCTCAACCTCCTATGAGAACATAGAAACCAAAATCAAAGGTAAAGACAGAGATGAAGAAGAATACATAGCAGATAAAGGAGGAATACAATGCAAATTCAATTGAAATAAGCTTCAACTCAAGCTTACTGTTCATAATATGAAGAAAAAAATTACCTGTCGAACTTGAACACAAAGAATGCAGAGGAAAATTACAAATTTTAGGAAGAAGAAGAATAAAATTCATATTGAAGACTAAAGTTTTCAATACACAAATAATGTCATACAAGGGGGTGTTAGAAATAGAGTATATTACATTATTTGGGTCATGTAAATGTATGTTCCAAGATACATACTTAGGACATTAGATTACTTTAGGGGGGAGTTATCTAGATACTTCATGCAATGTAATAAATGTACAAGTATCAATGTGCAAGTTGTATATGTGCATGTTATTCCTTGCATATCTAGATAGAGTGTTGGCCAAGTAACCTGTTTTTCCTATATAAGGAAGACCTCATTGTTAGGTAGATATAGATTCAGAGGACATAATTAGATAGTGTAGCTTAGTGCATAGTACAATTTTGTGTACTTCACAATCCATTGGTGTGGGTGCAATGTAGTTGATAGATTTATTAATGGAGCTTTCATTTCCTCCATAGCTATATTGCATTCTTTTATATTTTAGTCATCTAGCATATTTAATTTCTTTCATATTATTCTACATCTTGTGATTGCTATCTCCGAGTGCTCGTTACATAAAAAGCTAACAAATTTATAATGTAATATCATGAGAATTAGGGAATTGTTATGTTGGAAGATAAGGCATTACATGATGCCTTAACTAAATGTATGGAACCAATAATATTATGAAATAAATAAAGAAAACTATTCAAGGCTAGTTTTTCATCCCTTTGGGGTTTTCTAGCATATATATAATGTTATGTGTCTCCTTATTTATGGGTTTGCCTTGTTAGAATTTATAATAAAACTATGGTGCTCTTTAATCAAAGGAATATTTCATTTTGATTTCATAAATTGTACTATAGCTTATCTAATAAGGATTCCATGGGATAATTACAAGTACTTCTTGCTCCAATTGTGAATGATGTATTTACAAAAGGGGAGGCATACCTAGTGATGAGGAAATATGATAAATGAATATCAAATTTTATTAAGCCTTGCATAATGAATCTTAATAATGTAAAAGGGAGGGGCTTAATAAAATACCCATGGGTTAATTCATGGAATGAGACTTATTATGGAAAGGCTAGCTCATCATGGAGATGATATGGATAGCCTAGACCCAAAGTGCTTAGTGCTCCTACATATATAGACTTATGTAGGTGTAGATATTAGTTCTCCCCTTTCGATAGAAAGAAAGGGATTAGCTATCTCATCATTAGAATGATATAGATAGCTTACATTGTGTTGTACCTAGTACCCTTACATAGATAGACTTATGTAAGGTATAGATATGAGTGCACCCTTTGATGGTTATAGAGAGATAAATTAAAGCATCATAGATATGAGACAAAAAACGTAGCTATGGGCCACTAAGGACATAAGTCAATTTCTAGAAATGAGTCCTTGTTGGGTAGGATTGAGACAATTCCCTAGCAATACAAAAAAAATTGGTGAGTTGGGATGTAATTTTGGGTTGTGAAAAAAGTGATCGATCACCAAGTAGAAGACTTGTCCTTGGTAGAATATCTGACTAAAGAGATAAGTTATGTAGATTTTGAGTTTCTTCCTTCTTGCTTACCCTTGAATGTTAAATGGAAGGACTAAAGAATACATGTATTTTGTTACGTCTTTGTAGTAATAAAAATAGACTAAAGGAGTGTGCCCATACTTTGGAGTAGATACTAAACAAAAGGGTATACCATTAGGTTTAGAAACAAGAGTTATAAAGATAGGAAAAGAGATAATAGATAGTAAACACCAAATACTATTAGATCTATATTCAAAAGGGGTTAAGCCCTTTGGAAAGGTATGCAAATGAAGATACTTTGTTGGAATATTAGAGGATTGAATGATCCTAATAAGATAAGGGTTCATTGTAGTGTGATTATAATTCATCAACCAATTTTTTTTCTCATATAGAAATTAAATTTTTTTATCAAGGTACTTGGAGAAAATTAGGGATTTTTTTTGGAACAATGGTAGAATGTTTTTAGTTCCAGTAGTAGGCACTACATGAGGTTTAGTATTTTTAGAATATGGATGATTTTAATGGAAATATATTAGATCAAGATGATAGGTTCATCTAGTGTAAATAATACACTTATCTTATAATACAATATAAATTGTTACTAATGTCTATGCTTCCATGGTGACCTCTAAAACCCCATGTTTGTGTTTTATTACTCTATTTTACTTGATATTTTGTAGCACATATATTATTTCTTCACACGACACACAATATTTGCTTCAATTTATGAAGATATATGCACCTTGTGGGGATAATTTATAGAATAAAAAAATCCAATGCAAAATTATAGGTTAAATGTAAGGTATTTTGACAGTCTTGTGACAACCATGTTTATTGATGATAGGTTACTAGTATGACTTTTATGGCCTCAAAATGAGGGGAAATCATATAATTTTGGAATAAAATTTTAGGGAGTGGTAGTTTTATTATAATTACATATTAATATAATTTTATTAATATCCATTTTTATGTTGCTAAAGTCAATAATATAATTTTGGAAGCTTCATATGAGTTAAATAATATCACTTTAAAGTGAAATTGTTAAAAAATAGGTATTGAAATGTACATTCACGCATACAAATATCATTTTATTTTATTATAGTTACATGTTTTTCATTTATTGACTATTAAATATATGTTTGAAATATACATAAACTCTTATATTTAGAAAAGTATAAACTTTTAAAAGCACAAAAAAATATACATAGTATCCTTGCCTAGATCAATTTGTTTACTTTCATTATATATAACAATTATAATATCTATTGATGTTTGGTTCCTCAACATATAGTTTCATAACCATTTATCAAAAAATATTATACTTCTTGAGATGAAAATGTATAATAGTTAAAATATTGATAATAAGATTATGAGAATGATATCTTGCCCTAGATATATTTATGTAGAATACATATTAAGAAAATGTTTTCTTAGATTAACCATATTATATGGAATTATACATGAATCACACTTATTTTAATAATTTTTTAAAAAATAACGACAACCTCTACTAAAATATATAATCTAATATATTTGTATATATTTTGAAAACAAAATTTGTATTTTTTGATATTAGGTGAAAAAATAAGGTTTTGAAAGGGACCTTGACCCTTTTACATGAGAGGCCTAATCATATTGGAAAATAAAAACCATAGGCCAAGAAAATATATCCTAGTGAAAAGTACACACCTTTCCTCCTATAAAGATAATGCTAAAGTAACACTATAAGAATAATAGTATTACAAAGATAATACCAAAAAAAATTGCTCTTAAATTAAGCATTGTCCTTTAGTTTAAGAACTTTAGTTTCTTGCAATAGAAAACTATTAGCTACAAACTTCTTCCTAAAGTCCTTAATTACCTTTTGTTTTTATGGGACTTTGAATCCCCAAATATTCCATGATGTTCTCTTATTTTTTTGAATATTGTAGTACTTTCCACGCTTTCAACCATAATGTATGTCGTGTGCTAGTAGCTACTTCCCAAGTTTCTTTCTAGATTCTCACCTCTACACTTTTGGATCATCCTGGATTTTTACCACTTCCTAGATCTGCTGACTTTTTTTGTGCTTCTATTTATTCATATAGAACTTATACCCTCATTTGTTTGGTTCTTTGAAAAAAATAGGATTTGCTATTTCATAATGCCTCTTTTACTCTTCTTCATTTTCCTTTTATTCACCACCTATTAGAAACCATATTCTCTTCTGAAGAGGACCAAATATCCTCTATTTCTCCTTCTTGTTCATTGGGTAATACATCATCCTCTTCACCGCCCCATTGAGTCTCTATTACCACTTCCTCCTCTTACCCTTGTTGGGATAACTTAGCTTCCTCTCCCTCTAAAATCTGGCCTACTTGATTGGGAGTGTTTTATTCTTGAGCTCTCTCTTGGACAACCAATTGGTTATAATCTAGTTGTTGATGGGCCATATTTCCTTCATCATCTCCTTCTTTTCCTATTTCCTATTCATTTAGCTCACCTAGAACTTCAAACTTATTTTCATTATCTTCTCTTATTTTGGAAGATTCTCCTTTCTCCAATAGAGATGATTTTTCTTCTAATTGAACATTTTTTCTCTCCCATATTTGAGCATTTCCCTTCTTATTTGACTCTTTTCCCTCTAGAAATTTTGCTTGTAAGTGCCCCGCCTTCTTGCAACCATAAAAAATTTGCATTTAGGATTCATATTGTATTTTTTATGTCCAAAATTCTCCATCTAAGATCAATTTGATTATAATAGGTAAGGGTTTTGTGATATCCACATTCATGTAGAAGCGAGAAAAAACCATCCTTGTTTTTTGGATCAAAAGCTATCACTTTTCCCATTGATTTGGCTATTCCTCTAAACATATCTTCATCCTAGAAAATCATTGAAATTCTAGGTATTTGAACCTGAAGAGAGTCCATATTAGTATTTTTTGTATCTAGGTTAAATCATGGAGTCCATATTCTCATATATACATATTTCTACCCAAAAAACCATGGTCCTTTCAATAGGATTAAACTCATTTCTTCTTGAATTTTAAAGTTGAATAATAAAAAAACCTTGTTCAATTCCATAATTTCTAGTCCACCTTTCGGTTACCATTTTTTATCCACGGTTACCATTTTTTATCCACCCATATCCTGATTGTATCCAAGTCTGGACATATACCCATAAATTTAACCAAATATTTTTCTCTTTTTTAGTAATTCTTTGAATAATAGGTTGTGATATCCCTAGCATTGGGAACCCCTCCTCTATTACTAGATCCATGTCAAATATTTCCCTTTTTGGGCTAACTACTGCCATCAATAATTTTTTCCATGATTGATATGCTCCCAAATTTGGAGGAATTATTTCTCCCTGATATTCTTCCTTCTTGTCTATATTTATCTCGTGTAGTTCACATATCATCAATTTTTAGACAAAAAATCTATCATTGTTGCTTACTCTAGAAAATCCACCATCATTTCTTGATCTAAAACTTTTATCATCATCGCTTGATCCAAAAAATCTATCATCATTCCTTGATCCATAAAATATGCCACTATCACTTTATCCAAAAAAATTTCTATTGTTGCCTGATCCAAAATTTTTGTTACCTAGGGTTTCTTAGGCTACATATAATTATATTTTAATTCTATACTTCATTTTTAGTTTTTGTCAAATTATGACTTCCTCTAATTCTCAATTGAAGCAAAACTTAATCCTTATTGAAGTTGAGCATACTATATTTTTTAATAATCTGGTGTCATAAAAAAGGCTAAAACTATGTTCAAATATTATGCTTTTACCCAAAGATGTGTATATTCTCTTTATAATGCCCCAAAAACACACAAATAGAAAAATACAAAAATAGAATTTTTTTTTTGTTTTTACTAATGAAAGAGATACATGAACCCTTCATGAACCCCTATCCCAACTAATATTTACCTAAAGTTCCAATCCCCTAAGTTTTTTTGAAAGCTACATCTCATGAAGTACCCTAACACAAGTTCGTCTATGTAGGTGTATCATGTGTTACTACAAAATATCCCATCTATCCCATTACTCTTTATGATCTAGAGTTATCACCCTTAGTCCATTGAAGGTATACACACATCTCCATACCATACACAAGTCATTATGTGTAGGTATACTATGTGTATTGCGATTTAATCTATTCATCTCATCTACACGATGAGCTATCTTAACTCAGATGTAGTATCTCCACAACTTAGTCCTTTATCTCCCTAAGGGGTCTCAATTCCATTAGGTCTCCTATGTTCACCATAAGGGGTTATTAATTCCCTTAGATCACCTCCGAGTTCACCCTAGAACTCTAGTCTTGGATTTATATTATTAAGCAACCAAAAAGAATACATATAGATACTAAAACAATAAAGAGTAATCATTAAGAATCCAAAAAATAAATAAGGATTAACACTAAAAGAGAATGTCATCCACGAAAAGAGAATCAGTTACCTATTATAACCAAATATGGAAATAAAGTAAAACTACCTTCTCTAAACCAATAAGAAGTTATTACATTAAATCTTGCATGGTAAATTATCCTTACTTTATAGAATATTACATTAACTGCATCAGGGATATCTCCCCACAATTCTAATCTATTTGATCATAAGTAAATCAACATAAAATATAAATTACCTATACTTTGTTTCCATTGAACTCCTTGCTTATCCTTGCTTCCCATTGGTTCTTTGAGGGTAGTATGGGATAATGGTACTCATGGTTCTAGATAGGCATGCCTCTAAATGCATCTATTCATTTACTTTTTCAAATTGCAACTATACAAAATTCAATTAAGTTTCCAATCATCTAATGCATAGTGGATATTATAAAAGATCCTTTACTTTTATCTTCACCTCTCAAGTTCCCTTAGAGAGCCATCCAACATGTACTACTTAAATCAAGGTCTAACTTTAATAAAATCCATTAATGTCTTAAAGCATTAAAGTCTCATACCTTTAACCTCTAAAACAATCCTTCATTCATTCACTAAATCAAAGCCCCATAAATCCAATTCAAAGAATAAATTTAACATCCTTTTCGTAAAGTCTACATCATAGAATTACAAATCAAAGATTTTACACCTTAACCTTAGATTCATAACCTCAATTAAAAATTCACAACCTTATCTAAAGATTCACCACTTTAGTTAAAAATAAGTTCAAAACAACCCCTTCATGATCTTATTACACAAAAGGTCTTACTTTAATTAAAACCACATAATGTAAATCTCATTAATTAAAGGTCACTTTAATTATGATCTCATAGAGTAATTCATAATAATAAAAGACCTTTTTTTCTTTTTCTTTTTTAAGCGAAAAACCCCTTGGGGGCCGCCTTGGTCTAAGAGACCACGAACAGGGGGTTTAATAATAAAATATCTTACTTTAATTAAAATATCTTAATATAATTCATATTAATCAAAGGTCTCTCTTTAATTAAAATATCCTAAGATAATTCATATTAATCAAAGGTCTCATTTCAATTAAAATCTCCTAAGATAATTCATATTAATCAAAGGTTTCTCTTTAATTAAAATCTCTTAAGATAATTCATATTTATCAAAGGTTTCTCTTTAATTAAAACCTCTTAAGATAATTCATATTAATCAAAGGTTTCTCTTAAATTAAAATCTCTTAAAATAATTCATATTAATCAAAGGTCTCGTTTCAATTAAAATCTCCTAATATAATTCATATTAATCAAAGGTTTCCCTTTAATTAAAATATCTTAAGATAATTCATATTTAGAAAAGGTTTCTATTTAATTAAAATCTCTTAAGATAATTCATATTAATCAAAGGTTTCTCTTTAATTATAATCTCTTAAGATAATTAATATTAATCCAAGGTTGATTGGAAGATAGGTTTTTCAGCGATCGATAGAATCCCTCCCTATGATGAAAGTTTAGGGCACGTGTAATTTTTGTGATGGTGATCTCCCTTGATCATTTCCCTATGTCGTTGCCAGACTCCCCTGCACTGATGGTCTTCTGGCTATTAGGGACTAGCACGATGCACGAATGTGGAATGCAAAGGTTCCCCATGATGTCGCCAAGCATTCCTGATTTTGAGGACTATGCTGCCCTGAACCATAGTAGGACTGAGTCCATGGCCTGTGATCGAATCAGTTTGCTCTTAGGAGGATATGAGAATCTCCATGTGACCCTCCAACTCTCTAAGGGCAGAATCCTTAGAGGGAAATCATCCTTTGTCAATGTTTTGTAGAAAAAGCGGTTCCCTCCCTCATCCATGGCAAATGAATTAATCACCCATGGAAGCGATGTTTTGTGCCCTAAAAGCCTTATGGAGGACTATGAGTCCCGATACACCCACTCCCTGGTGGGAAAATTTATCGAAGGCCACCCCAATATGGACGTCATCCATAGATGAGCTGCATCCAAGTGGAAAACCCTAGTGAATATGAAGATCTCAGCAATTTCCCTTAGGTTTTTCATGATCTAGCTCAACACCTAGGAAGACGTCGAGCGCATATTATCTGGAGGCCCATGGTTCTTTGGAAGGTGAATTTTATTTATGAAAAAGTGGCAAGAAAACTTTGATCCCAATTCCTAGAATATCAACTTCACCCGCATGTGGGTCAGGCTCCCGAATCTTCCAGCCCACTTCTTCTATGAAGATGCCCTCTAGGGTCTTTCCAAGGCCATTTATGAACTCATGGCCATTGACCCGATCACTCATGCAAGCACCCATCTAACCCAGGTGTGTGTGTGTAAATGTGAATCTAGAGAGCCAAGTTCCAGATCACCTAAACCTAATTTACGGGGACTTCAAGTGAAAACATATGCTCATCTACAAAAAAAATTGACTTTTTACCCATAATGTCAATCCCAGGGTCATCTCCAGTCACAGTGTCCCAAGCTTTGATTCCTACCCTAAACGGCCCGCTCTGAGGATCAGCTAATAATGATGCACCATCTCTAGTCTTCCATTCCTCTAGTGCATAACATAACCATCGCCAGATCCCCGTCGAGACAACTCTCTCATAAGGCAAGTACCTTTGTTCCCATGGCCAATAAATTTAGTGCTTTGCAAAATTCTATTTCTATCAAGGACATTGAGGAAGGGGAGATATCGGGGAGCTTTGAGTCGATGCCCATCCCCTCGATCCTCCAAACCCCTTTTATCATCCCTCCTCACCCTTCCTATACCATTCACTTGGCCATGCAAACTCCCATCCCCGCTCCCTCCTCAAGCCCTAGCTCCCTTAGGAACACTTTGAAGCCTCCCTCCAACCCACCCCATATTTCTCCCCACCCGATCCATGAAACCCCAACCTCACCAGTCCCCTCTGACCCTGTCACCTATGACTGTGAGGATGAGGATTTGTCATCCCCTGAGCAAAGGAGCCCTAGACAGACTCGAAGCTACAAAAAATCCTAGATGGATATGGGAAAAGAAAAAAAGAAGGGCAGATCGATAGATTCAGATAGAAGGAATAGAGACACAGCAGAAGACATAGTCAATGGGACCCAAAGAACACTCTTTCAGGAAGGGGGAAGAAGCTCAGAGGATGAAGGTCAAAGAACAAAACCCCCTACTTAGCAAGGAAAATGGGTCAGTAAAACCTCCAAGAGTTATAAATTAAAGTTCTCTCTTGGAATGCGAGAGGACTAAATGGGGAAACCAAACAAAGACTGGCTACAACCATGAGAAGAGAGCATAACCCAACTATCTTTCTAATTTAAGAAATAAAACTAGGCAATCAGTGGTCCCCCAGAATTACTAGAAATATCTGGTGAAATTGTGACTTCGTGCACTCCCCGACGTAGGAGGGATCCTTTGTATGTGTAACCCTGCCAAAGTCTAGGAAAACCTCATTTCAAGACATGACAGGATAAGCAATATTTTGTTCCATGATCCTGAGTCCCAACTTTCTTTGGTAATATCAAATGTTTATGCCCCTAATTCCCCCTATAGGAAAGGAATCTCTATGAAACGCATTCACATCCATCAGGTAAGCCTTTGAAGGAACCCTATGGATCCTGGTTTGGGATTTCAATTCCCCCCTGCACTTTAGTGACAAGAAGGGCAGAGCCAGAATCACTCACAGGGATACTGAAGCTTTCAGGCACTTCATTGATTTTAATGCCCTCATGGATATCTACCTCCAGGGATCCCTCTTCACTTGGAGAAATATAAGGAAAGATGACAGTCTCATCCAAGAGTGCCTATACATATTCCTCCTTTCCTAGGAAGCCCTCCCCTGGTTTGGAGATGCTAGTCTACGAGCCCTCTCTAAGATCGATTCTAAAATTTTGGTAAGAATTATCAAATAAGCCTATTATATCAATAAACTCTTCGACATCAAAGCAGTTTTAGGGCTCCCCCCTCAACCCACCAACAGTTCATGGATGACACCCTTCTCACAACCAAAGCCTCTATTGCAGATGCCATCATGATCAAGGATATCCTTAGTCTCTTTGAAGAGGTTGTTGGGCAGAAGATCAACTACACCAAAAGAAAGCTATTTTTCATCCACATCCCAATCAGAATATAGTGCAATATTGCCAAAATTTTAGGATGATCGATATCAAACTTCCTGACCACCTACGTTGGCCTTCCCATGTGATGCATAGTCGTTATACACATCATTAATTCTCAATGAATTTGTCAATCCAAGGCAGTGTACAAGGTTATAACTTAGGTCAATCTGAAGCAACAGGTCTTATTGGTGAAATCAATTGTGTGGGGGATTTAGGACATTCCTATCTCTAAATTGCATAAATTAAACCTTAATCTAGTTACAGAAATGGAAACTAATCATTAACTACAAAAATGAAATCCTAATTACAATTGCAGAATGAGACCTAATTATGTTGCAAAAATAATAGTTGTAGAATTAGAAGTTTGATTATAATTGTAGAAAGGAAATCTATTTACTTTTACAGTAATGGAAACCTACTTATAGCATGGAAATGAAACCCTGTCAAGGATCTGTAATAGAAGGTTGTCAATCTTCTGTGTAGGGGTTGATAGCAAAACATAAAATGCAAGAAATTACAAAAAATAGTAAATTTTGGAAATGACAGTCTGCAATAAATTGAAAGCTTTGTTGAAAGTGGAGATTACAACCAAACCATTAATCACAAGATTAAACTAAACATAAAATAAGCTAATATTGCAAATACCATTAGTTGTTTACAAAGAAATGAAATGACAAGTTCTATAACTCATTCTGCTGCAGCAAAATCAGAATAAAAACCTGCTATTAGTCCTCCTCCTAGGTCTGGAAGTGGCCAGTCGCCTTGTCCAGAAGAAGGTATGAGTCTCTCTCTCTCTAGATCTTACTCACACTGATTTAAAAGCAATATGAAATAAAAATAGTATACTTTATTGATTCAAGAACATGATTACAATAATTCTGCTGAAAACCTGTTACAGGACTGTAACAGTCACTTTTCTGATTATTGCCTATTTTCTACTTTCTGCTTTCTCTATTTCCTACTACTCTTCCTAGATCAACCAGAATGGAAGCCATATTTATAGATGTCCTAAGATCTACTAACAACTAATAATATCTTAAAATATCTAATCCTATTATGCTGCAACAATTCTTGGTTTTATCCTAGAAGAAGATCAAACTTGATCTTTCCATAAATGGTGGCTTTGGTCGGCAAGGACGACAAATTTAGATGGGAGATATTTTCCCTTACCATTTTCAATATTTATTTCCCTTTTTCCAATGTCAAAAATTGGTCAAAAAGTCAAAAAGCACATTCTATTTTCATTCCAAAGATAAGTGGCTCATTCCAAAGAGACTGCAATTCTCATTCCGAAGATCCGCTCATTTCGAAGACACTGTGTTTTCTCATTCCAAATATATCTATTCATTCTGAAGAGACTTCAGAATGAACAAATATGTGCTCTTTAAATGATTTCCTTTGCATTTATCAGGTGGGTTATCTCTTAGGATCATATTCAAATGATCTTCATCTCTTTCCATATGTGAATTTCATGCTTTGCCATTCATTGGCAGCTGGCTAGAATTTACATGGGAAAAACTAGTTTTTGCTGCACAGTAATAGTTTGCTTGCACTGTTGCCAAATTTAGGTAAAATAAATGCTTGGGACATATCAAAACATGATTAGTGAAATGCTGCTATCAACCTAAGCATATCTCATTTAGCAAGTCATAACAAAATAACGTAAAACTTATGCAAAAAGATGTAAAAATCAGAATATAGTATTTAAGATACATTTATCATACAAATAGTTAATACACAACATATTGAATTAACTTAACTAGCATATCAGATTAAAAATAAGAGTTTGTAGGAAATTTTAGTGTTCAAAACATGTTATGATTGAGGCATTTCCAGGCCTCATCACCATGTTCTAGGGAAGGGCTCACCCTAGCATGTGGGATAACATGGTGGACAAGATCCACAATAGGCTAGCATGGTGGAAGGACGTTCTCCTCTCCAGCGCAAGGAGGGAAACCATGGTAAAATCAGTATTACAGAGTATTCCCACATATTTTTTGTCCATTTTTAAAATTTAGGTGACCGTGGGTGAAGCCATTCAAAAAAATTAGAAACTGTTCTTGTGGTTAGGGTTCGAAACCCAGAAGAAGTTCCACCTTATGGTCTGGGATAAATTTTACACTCCCAAATATTATGGAGGCTTGGGTCTGTGCCACATCAATATCACCAACCTAGCACTCCTGGCCAAGTAAGCTTGGAGAGTCGTTACCAACGTTAGAAATGAGTGGGTGAACATTGTGAAAAGAAAGTACCTTCAACATCAGCCCTTTCTCCAAGCCACCATACCCCGTAATTGCTCCCATTTCTAGAAATCCATTTTGCTCTCCCAAAGCATCATCCATGAAGGTTCTAGGTGGATTTTGGGTGATGTCTCTAACATCAACTTCTAGGAGGACTTTTGGGCTGGTAAAGAAGCCCTCAGTAGCAACCCCAAGCTAGTTGTAGTTAGGCATCTGACCGACAACAAGTTCGAGCCTAGATTTGTTGACTTAATTTCCTTTAACCAAGGGATCCAAGATTGGAAGCCGATCAAGTTTAGGATTACTAATGATACCATTGCCATGATAGTAGAAGGGATCCAAGAGGTCCTAAGTTTGGTTTTTCTCCACCAATCTAGGAAGGAGAACAAAAAAAATTGGAATGGCACCATCGATGCGAATTTCTTAATCAAGACTGCATGTCACCTCTATCAAAGGAAGGCCATTGGGGAGGGCTCTAGCAATGGGAAACTGGTTGCCCAAAGGATATGCCTCAGGTCCCTCATCCCCAAAATAGCCCACTTTTTCCAGATCATTGTTAATAATAAAATCCTCACCATGGACAACCTAATTCATAGAGGGTTCATGGTCCCTAACATGTGCTAACTTTACATGCAAAATTGGGAATCAGCCCAACATTTCTTAATGGATTGTTCCTTTGCCAGGAAAGTGTTTTTTGTAGCCACTGATAGATTCCAGGTCTGTTGGGCATAGCCCAACTCAGTCAAAGGGTTGATAAGTCAATGGACAAGACCCTTTAGGCATCCCAAACTCAATTTCCTATGGAGTTCCATCATCCACTACATTTTTTGGCAAATCTAGCTAGAACATAATACACAAGTTTTCAGCAAAGAACCTAGAACCTAGGATGTAGTGGCTATTAAATCCTTGGCCTTCACCATGAAAATAGCAGTCTCATCCCCTACCAGTTCTTGCCTCCACCTGGGATTGAAGATAAGCTATGTTATTCCCTTAATATCCCTCAAGAATGCTATAAAACCAAGAACCCCCTGAAGGATAGAGCTCTGGTCAAGTGGAATACCCCCCTCAAGGTTGGCTAAAGGCCAAATTCAGTGGAGCATCCAAAGGGAACCCAAGAAAATTTGGGGTAGGTGGAGTCATCAAAGATCATAAAGGCAACATTATATAGGCCTTTGCTGAAAACCTGGGCACCTAAACCAACAACTTTGTCAAGGCTAGAGCGATTTGGAGGTGCATGGATTTATACAAAAACCTAGCGAGCCAGTTATATTTGAAGGTGACTCTAAAATCATAGTGAACCTCATTAAGAGCAGCAGCAGGGGAGTGAAAAATATCCAAATTATCATCCTCGATTGCCAATGATGGATCCACGATAGGGAGAGAAACTAGATCAAGCACATCTATAGAGAATCCAACCAAGTGGCTGACATCCTCACCAATAGAGCTATCAGAGGAAGCTCCCTCATCATTTTGGAAAGCAATTTTCCCACCTAAGTTATCAAAAAGTTTAACCATGATATGGTAAAAATACCCACCACTTAGCCAGATCTTAGAACATGAGCAGAAGCCCAGAATGGGCAAACGAGTTTGGCCCAAGAAAAAATTAGTTAGACCCAATAGAAGGGTATCCAAGAGGTTGGTGACACCTAATATTGAGGACACTTGAACCATCCAAGACCTGCCTAGTGGTGATGAAGGATCTATCGAAGGTGATCAGGAAGAGCGTAAGGAGAAAAGTCTAGATGAGACCAAGCTAGTTGAGCAAAAGGTCCAAAGCCTAGACCCTAGTCCACACAGTATGCTCTACATGGTTGCAATCATACGAATCATGGAGGTAGTGGAAAACTATCTAACGACATCCAAATTTATTTGCAAAGGGATGAACCTCATGATGAGGGTCACTGAGGAGTTCAAGAGGCTCCCAACAATCCTAGAGGCTCTCCTTCCCAGCGATGACAAGTCCTAGGAGACTAGAAAATGACGATAGAAGTTCCAATGGTTTGATATGGGGTTTCCTTTATTTTTCTATGTTGCTCGGTTACATATGTTTCTGGTTTTGGTATGCCCAGGTTAGAGGGCTTATTTATTTTTGGATTGTTGCCAGCCTCATGGCCTAGCCTATTCGTGTTTGTATTATCTGCAACTTTTGTGCAACTATTCCATATGTAAATAGGGTCGGGCCCCTTCAACCCGTAAAGTAAATATAAATTTCCTTTTACCTACCAAAAAAAATATTAATCAAAGGTTTATCTTTAATTAAAATCTCTTAAGATAATTCATATTAATCAAAGGTTTCTATTTAATTAAAAAATCTGAAGATAATTCATATTAATCAAAGGTATCATTTTAATAAAAATATCCTAAGATAATTCATATTAATAAAAGGTCTCTTTTCAAATAAAATTACATAGGTAAACCGTATTAATCAAATATTCACAACCTTAGACTAATACACCATCAATTACGGATGCGAAACAACCTCTGCATAAAGGTCAAAGGACTACCAAAATTAGAGTCCAAACAAGGTAAAACCAGGTGCTAGGATTTATTTTCTGCTGCCACTACCTATCCCAAAGGGACTGAGTTTACATAGCAATTGGCGGGTGGTTTCCCGTTACAAGTAGTTCTTCCCAAACATAGCACTCCTACTTAACACATGTTGTTTTCCCACTACAATCGGTTCTTCTCAAACACAACACTCTTACTTAACATAGGTGGTTTTTACACTACAAGAGGTGCTTCTCAAATACAACACTCCTACTTAACACAGGTGGTTTTTCCACTGCAAGTGGTGCTTCTCAAACACAGCACTCCTACTTAACATAGGTGGTTTTTTTGCTACAAGTGGCACTTTTCAAACATAGCACTCCTACTTTACATGGGTGGTTTTTTAACTACAAGCGAAACTTCAAATACACAATGTTTTCTAATTAAAATAGGTGGTTTTCCCACTACAAGAAGTGCTTCAAACACACGATGCTTTCCATTTAAAAAATGTGGTTTTCCACTACAAGTAGCACCTCCAATACACGGTGCTTTCCAATACAAGCATCTAAACACATAGTGCTTCACACTACAAGCATCTAAACACACAATGCTTCACATACTTAGATGCAAGTGGTTTCCAAACCTTTCAAAGGGATTATCACGCTATAGGGGAGTATAACCAAGTTTCAATATAAATTATTCAACATACATATACATGTATAAACGGATAAAGTTTTAAAACCCTCCAACCTTAATCCTCCTATAGAATGGAATCCGGTGGTGTCTTGGCTACCTCTCCCTTTGCTTGTTGTGTGCTCCTATATTTCCCAGATCGCCTGGTCTGTGTCCTCCTCTATCTTATGCCTTCTCCCTTGGTTTCTTTCCTCCCCTACACCTTACATGCTCCTTTGCTCTAGGGAGCCCATATGTTGTCCTTCCTCTTATCCCAAGCCAACCTCGATCCCCCCATTTCTTCAATGCTTCCATCCCTCATCCTTTTTTCTTTTACGAAAACCAATTCTTTTACCCATAATTTCTATCTTTGGAAATTAATACCCCCCTAGATTATTTACATAGATTGCACTATATAGGGGAAAGGGATATCTACATTATTAAAATGAATAATAGTACCCTTTTTAATAAAATATCCTTTACATGATATTTTATCACCATTTAAAATATATTTCTTTTATTTAAAATAATTTCATAATTGCTCTTTATTTAAAATAAAAGATTTCTATTTATCTTAAATGAATTTTTCATTTATTTCACTTAATTAAAGTCTATTAATGAATTTACATTATCATTAAAATGAACTTCTTTAATTATTTTAAATGAAATGAAGTTTACTAATGAGTTTAAATGAATCATATCATTATTTAATCAAAACCTCATTAATTAATTTAAATGAATCTTCATTTAGCATTTAAATTTAATTTACTTTCCTTCATAAAAATGATGCTCTATTATCACTTCAACATAACAGTTTACTTTATGCATCCACATACATTTTACAGTTTTTATCCTATTGAAATTCGAACGTTATGCCACCCAAGCCATGATGCAGTAGAGAGCAATCAAATTTAAAAAAAAAATAAAAAATAAATATTTCCATCAACCCAATCACCCATCTCAACCAAATATTTTACGATAGCTACTAGGCTATCAACTAAGGCTCAAGGTGATCAGTCATCGATGATTATACCTTTCTATAATGCATACCTATATGAAGGTATCTATCCATGTTACCTCCGAGTACCTTAATCATCATTTTCCCTGATCTTAAGTACCCTTGTTTCTAGTGGATGCTTCTACCTTGTCCACCTATGAGTGTACCTCATCCTACACACTTGGTAATATGTTATCAATAACATGCCCTTCTAAATCAACTAAACTTCATATAGTTGGTTCAATTGTTCAAACTAGGTATCACCACATCATAGGTTAATACATTGTTTCTTTGTGCCATATAGTCTACTAGGGAGGGTCATGACATCCTCCCCCACTAGAATTAAACATCATCCTCGATGTTTCTAGTTTCCTTTATTTTTAACATAAAGTAAAAATTATTACATCATATAGATTCAAAAAAAAATGGAAAATATTTTTGCATAACATCCACTTCTCCCAAGTGGCATTTTTCTCAAAGAATTGGTCCCATTGGACCTTACATTGTTTGAGAGTCTTATTCCTTAGAGATTTAGAACAAAACTCAAGAATATTCATCGGTAGTACTTCAATGGCCTCTGGATTTACCATCTGTAAATTAGAAACATCTCACACATGTTTAGGGTCAGCAACATATTTACTAAGCAAGGATATGTAGAAGGTGTCATGGATTTTGGACATATTAGGTGGTAATGCAAGTTGGTATCCAACCAGACTAACATTTTCCATTATCTCAAAGGGCCCCAAAAAATGGGATCAAACTTCATGGATTTGATAGCACTCTTCTTTGGCTTAATCCTTAAGAACACCTTATCTCCAACATAATACTCTCTTAGAGTCCTTTTTAGATTTGCATAACTCTTCTACCTATCTACAACTTCTTTAAGCCTTTGCCTAATTTCCTTGAGCTTATCTTCCACCACCCTGACCAATTATGGCACAATCACAGCTCTGTATTCTAGGTTATCCCAAGACAATGGTGTTTTACACTTTTTCCCATACAATGTATTGAAAGGTGCCATTCTTAGCGAGGAGTGATGTCCATTATTGTAGGCAAACTCTACCAAAGGTATACAATCTTCCCAATGAGACTTGTGATCCATGTAGTACATGTGGAGCATGTCTTCTAATGCTTGGTTTACCTCCTCTATTTGGCCATCTATTTTAGGGTGGTATGCTGAACTCATATTCACTTTTGTACCAACTACTATGAAGGGATTTCTAGAATTTAGAAGTGAATTTAGAGTATCTATATGAGATAATTACCTCAAGAAATCCATGCAATCAAAATACCTCTTTGATGAACCAACTAGCCACCACCTGAGCATCGTCCTTGGTATTCCCCGATATGAAATGGGCAACCCTAGTCAATTTTTCAACCACTAAAAATATGTCATCATGTTGGTACCGAGTCTTGGGTAAGCCTACTATAAAATCCATGGATATAACCTGCCATTTTTGCATAGGTATATCATGTAGATACAGTTGTAGGATGCTGATGTTCTACCTTAAATTTCTTATATTCGAGGTATCGAGCACCAAAATCCATGATGTCCTTCTTCATTCCTACCCAAAAGAAGGTTATTTTCATGTTTTCAGGTATTTTGGCTTCTCCTGAATGAGTATAATAAGGATATCTATGGGCTTCTTGCATTATCAAGTTCCTTAAATCACCTATCTTTGGTATGATGACCCTTCTCGTATAACATAGAAAGTCATATTTCACACTAAATTCCTTATTTCCTTCAGGATCTCTGTTCATCTTAACTCAAATTTCTTGGCAATACTCATCCTAATATTGCTCCTGTCTCACACGATCCATCAGGTCCATGTGAATTTTAGTTATGGTTGCTATATATTTTCTTCTACTTAAAGCATCAACTACTTTATTCTCTTTTCCTTTCATGTACTCAATATCAAAATCATACTCAGCAAGAAATTCCACCCATATTATTTGTCTTGCATTGAGTATTGGTTGGGTGAATATGTATCACAAACTTTGATGGTAGGTCTTTAATTCAAAGGGTCTTCCCACCAAGTAGTGGTGCCAAACCTTTAAAGCATGCACCACTGTAGCTAGCTCTAAATCATGCGTAGCATAATTATATTCATGATTTTTGAGATTCATTAAAGTATATGCCTCTACTAACTCCTCTTGTGAGAGTACCCCTCCCAACCCATCTATTGAGGCATCAATGCACACTAAAAAGTCCCCTTGTGTATCGGGAACCTTTAGTATTGGTGCAGTAGTAAGCTTATGCTTTATTAGTGAAAAGGTAGCTTCACACTTTTCTAACCACTTGAATTCCTTTCCCTTCTTATGAAGGTTAGTTATGTGTCCAACAATCTTGGAGTAATCCTTTATATAACATCTATAGTGTCTTGTTAACCCCATGAAGCATCACACTTCAGTCACATTAGTAGGGGGTGGCCAATTAAGGATAGCCTCTATCTTCTATAGATCCACAAAAATTCACTTTGCTGATATGAAATGTCCAAGATATCATACCTATGGAACATAGAATTCACTCTTAGTTATATTTCCATAAAGTTGATTTTTCCTTAGCAATTCTAACACAATCCTAAGATGTTTATCATTCTCTTCTCTATCTTGAGATTATATAAGGATATCATCTAGGAATACCAAGACAAAATAGTCCAAATACCTATAGAACACACTATTCATTAAGTTCATGAAAGCCACTGGGGCATTAGTCAATCCCAAGGGTAGAACTGTAAACTCATAATTCCCATACCTAGTCTTAAATTACGTCTTGTGAGTGCCTTCCTCACGAATTCTTAACTGGTGATACCCTGATCTTAGATTGATCTTGGTAAACACCTTGGAATCCTTTATTTGATCAAATAAATCTTCAATCCTAGGTAAAGGATATCGATTTTTGATTGTAGCCTTATTTAGCATCATGTAATCTATACACAATATTAATGAACCGTCCTTTTTCACGAACAAAATCGATGCATCCCATGGTGACACACTTGGTTTTTTGAACCCTTCTCTAATAATCCCTACAATTTAACCTTCAGTTCCTGCATTTCAATAGGATTCATCCTATACGAGGATCTATGAATAGACTTGAATTTTTCTCATAAGTTCAATTGTGAAGTCAAATTACCATACAGGAGGTAGCCCAGGTAGGTCCTCTGGAAATACATCCTAAAAATCCTATAAAATAAGATTTTGTCTTAGTATTTATCCTTTCTCATAGTCTTCCACTTCATTAAGTTTTACTACATACACTATTCATCCTCTCTTTAGGGTCTTTTTCAATTGCATAGCAGGCAAAATCTAAGGTTCAAATACCCCTTGTTTACTATGAATTCTTAGTCTCCTCCTACCTTCTTCTAAATACTCAATCCATCTGTATTGAAAATTGACTAAGGCTTTATGATCCTGTAGCCAATCCATCCCTAGGACCACATCAAAGGCAAGTAGGGGAGCTACATATAAACAAAATTATGTATTCCCCTTACATAGAGTGATTTTTCCATAGGATAACACTGGTTCTTTGAGTAGGTCTGCCCAAAAATGTACTCAAACTTCCACCCTTGAGCCAAATATATAGGCTTTTCCAACACAGTCCTTGCTAAACTAGATGAAATAAAACTATCAGTTGCCTCACTATCAGGGTTATGCATAAGAGGTCAGCCCCAAAATGTGTTTATAAAAATTTGGCTAAATAGTTTCAAAATCTAGGTGAATAGTATCGAAATACATGTAGAAGGTTAACTATTATTAGGGGTAATGTTGGAAATTTAAACTTAAAATGGTCAAATTATTATAAAATTGGGGCAAATCGACCCCCCCAAAAATATTGCACCCAAATATTTTTGGCTAATGGGCCTTGGTCAAGGGTCCCAAATATTAGCCAATTCCAAATTTCAAAAATCCTAATTTTAGCAAATTGGCTATAAATAGCCGCTATACATAACCCTGCTCACTATCTATTAAAATGTTTACTAGCTTATTAAAAACCTTACCTTTCACAAGTAATTGGGTTGTTTGTCCCTCTAGCTTCTACTTCACAGTTGCGGCATAGATTCGATTTTCCGGTTCCTTCCATTTTACATTAGTTGTGCTAGTCCTTGCTCGATATGGACATTGATTATAGTAATGAGGTCCTCAACAATTATAGCACCCTTCCTTGGGTCCTTGTTATTTTTTAGGTTTCCAATTCCCGATTTTAACTGCTAGAGTTGGAGCTTGCAACTTCTGTGGTTGAGGTTTCATATTATTGGGTTTGTTATCCTTCCTATGAAAGTTCTTGAAATTCTTCTGATTTCCATTAGGTTTATTCTTAGGATTTTGGGGGTTCTTAGCCTTTCGATCTTGATCAGCCTCCCATTTTACAAACCCAACACTATTCCTCTTCTTTAGCTCCTGTCGAGCTTTCTCAAGTAGGGTGTCATATTTATAAAAGAAGTGTGACTTTGATTTATTTTCTAGGTCATAAACCTTTTATAATTATTTAGGCTCTTGCATGTCTACATCATGCTTTAACCTAGACTCCAATCCAAGAGTGCACTTGTGAACTGCATTTTCTCATTATAAACAGGTACATATTTAAACAATCTTACTAGCTTCTTATAGTGCACCTCTACTATGTTGGTTCCTTGTTTCAGACTAGCAAATTCCTTAAAATTTAAGGTATATAAATGCTTTGTTAAGAATCTCTTCTTAAATATGTTTATAAATTCTTCCCATGGAGTGTTAATAGGTTCAATAGTAGTTTTCTCATAGTGGATTTCCCACCATTCCAAATCATCCCCTTCTAGTTTAATCATAGCCTAAAGTGTTCAAGTTCCTGATGAGTAGTCTTTTACCGTAAAGTGAACCTCTGCTTCTCTAAGCCATGCTTCCTCTTCATCCCCATTGCCCTCACCATAAAGCTTGGAGATACTAATGCTTTTCATGTCCCTAGTTGTTTCCATTTTTGCTAAGGCTCTGGATTGCACTTGTTTTGTAGTTAGTCCACTATCTAGACCAATCTTTGAGCCTTGAACTTGTGAATTCTGGTTTACATCTATTTCCAACAATTGTCTTGTCTGATCCTACATAGCAGTGACCATAGCAATGAGGTCTTCAGGGTACTCATGGTTCTAGATAGGCATACATCTAAATGCATCTATTCATTTACTTTGCCAAATTGCAACTATATAAAATTCAATTAAGTTTCCAACCATCTAATGCATAGTGGAAATTATAAAAGATCCTTTACTTTTATCTTCACCTCTCAAGTTCCCTTAGAGAGCCATCCAACATGTACTACTTAGATCAAGGTCTAACTTTAATCAAATCCACTCATGTATTAAAGCATTAAAGTCCCATACCTTTTACCTCTAAAACAATCTTTCATTCATTCCCTAAAGCAAAGCCCCATAACTTCAATTCAAAGATTAAATATAACATTCTTTTAATTCACAATTCCAATCAAATCTAATACTATTTTAAAGCATTAAAGTACCATACATTTAACCACTAAAACAATCCTTCATTCATTCCCTAAATCAAAGCCCCATAACTTCAATTCAAAGAACAAATATAACATCCTTTTAATTCACAATTCCAATCAAATCTAATACGATTTTAAAGTATTAAAGTCCCATACCTTTAACCTCTAAAAAAATCCTTCATTAATTCCCTAAATCAAAGCCCCATAATGTCAATTCAAAGAAAAAATTTAATATCCTTTTAATTCACAATTCCAATAAAATCTAATGTTGTTTTAAAGCATTAAAGTCCCATAGCTTTAACCTCTAAAACAATACTTAATTCATTCCCTAAATCAAATCCCCATAACTTCAATTCAAATAATAAATCTAACATCCTTTTAATTCACAATTCAAATCAAATCTAATACTATTTTAAAGCATTAAAGTCCCATACCTTTAACCTCTAAAACAATCCTTCATTCATTCCCTAAATCAAAATCCCATAACTTCAATTCAAAGAATAAATCTAACATCCTTTTAATTCAAAATTCCAATCAAATCTAATATTATTTTAAAGCATTAAAGTCACATACCTTTAACCTCTAAAACAATCCTTCATTCATTCCCTAAATCAAAGCCCCATAAATTCAATTCAAATACTAAATCTAACATCCTTTTAATTCACAATTCTAATAAAATCTAATACTGTTTTAAAGCATTAAAGTACCATAACTTTAATATCTAAAACAATCCTTCATTCATTCCCTAAATCAAAGCCCCATAACTTCAATTCAAAGAATAAATCTAACATCCTTTTAATTCACAATTCCAACTAAATCTAATACTATTTTAAAGCATTAAAGTCCCATACCTTTAACCTCTAAAACAATCATTCATTAATTCCCTAAATCAAAGCCCCATAACTTCAATTCAAAGAATAAATATAACATCATTTTAGTAAATTCTACATCATAGACTTACTAATAAAATATTTTCAACCTTAATCTTAGATTCATAACCTCAATTAAAGATTCACAACCATTTTTAAAATATTCTCCACTTTAGTTAAAAATAACCCCTTCATGATATTATTACAAACAAGATATTACTTTAATTAGAACCACATAAGCTAAATCTCATTAATAAATGTAACTTTAGTTAAGATATCATAGAATAATTCATAATAATAAAAGATCTTACATTAATTAAAATCTCTTAAGATAATTCATATTAATCAAAGGTATCTTTTTAATTAAAATCACCTAAGATAATTCATATTAATAAAAGGTCACATTTCAATTAAAATCTCCTAAGATAATTCATATTAATCAAAGGTTTCTCTTTAATTAAAATCTCTTAAGATAATTCATATTAATCAAAGGTTTCTCTTTAATTAAAATATCTTAAGATAATTCATATTAATCAAAGCTTTATCTTAAATTAAAATATCTTAACATAATTCATATTAATCAAAGGTCTCATTTCAATTAAAATCTGATAAGATAATTCTTATTAATCAAAGGTTTCTCTTTAATTAAATTATCTTAAGATAATTCATATTAATCAAAGGTTTCTATTTAATTAAAATCTCCTAAGATAATTCATATTAATCAATGGTCTCATTAAAATTAAAATTTCCTAAGATAATTCATATTAATAAAAAGTCTCTTTTCAATTAAAATTACATAGGTAAACCTTACTAATCAAAGATTCATAATATTAGACTAATACGCCTTCATGGCGGATGCAAAATAACCTCTACAGAATGGTCAAAGGACTACCAAAATTAGAGTCCAAATAAGGTAAAAATAGCTGCTAGGATTTTTTTTTTACTGCCACTACCTATGCCAAAGGGACTGAGCTCACGTAGCAAAGAAACTCCTACACAGATGCGGGTGGTTTCCCTTTACAAGCAGTGCTTCCAAAACACAACACTCCTACTTAACACAAGTGATTTTCTCACTACAAGTGACGCTTTTCAAACACAACACTCCTACTTAACATAGGTGGTTTTTCCACTACAAGCGGTGCTTCTCAAACACAACACTCCTACTTAACACAAGTGGTTTTTCCACTACAAGCGACACTTCTCAAACACAACACTCCTACTTAACATAGGTGGTTTTTCCACTACAAGTGACACTTTTCAAACACAACACTCCTACTTAACACAGGTGGTTTTTCCACTACAAGTGGTGCTTCAAATGCATGATGCTTTCCATTTAAAATAGGTGGTTTTACCACTACAAGCAACACTTCAAATGCACGATGCTTTCCATTTAAAACATGTGGTTTTTCCACTATAAGAAGAACCTCAAATACACGATGCTTTCCAATAAAAGCATCTAAACACATAGTGCTTCACACTACAAGCATCTAAAAACACAAAGATTTGCATACTTAGACACAAGTGGTTTCCAAACCTTTCAAAGGTATTATCACGCTACAGAGGAGTATAACTAGGTTTCAATATAAATCATTCATCATACAAACGCATGTATAAACGAATATAATTTTAAAACCCACAAACCTTAAATAATTAAAGCCCTATAACTTCAATTCAAAGAATAAATCAAACATCCTTTTTATTCACAATTCCATTCAAATATAATACTATTTTAAAGCATTAAAGTCCCATACCTTTAACCTATAAAACAATCCTTCATTCATTCCCTAAATCAAAGCCCCATAACTTCAATTCAAAGAATAAATCTAACATCCTTTTAATTCACAATTCTAATCAAATCTAATACTTTTTTAAAGACTTAAAGTCCCATACCTTTAACCTCTAAAATAATCCTTCATTCATTCTCTAAATCAAAGCCCCATAACTTCAATTCAAAGAATAAATCTAACATCCTTTTAATTCATAATTCCAATCAAATGTAATATTGTTTTAAAGCATTAAAGTACCATACATTTAACCTCTAAAATAATCTTTCATTCATTTACTAAATTAAATCCCCATAACTTCAATTCAAATAATAAATCTAACATCCTTTTAATACATAATTCCAATCAAATATAATACTATTTTAAAGCATTAAACTCTCATACCTTTAACCTCTAAAAAAATCCTTCATTCATTCCCTAAATAAAAGCCCCATAACTTCAATGTTAGGATCCTACTATAAAATATACTAAACAACACACTCTCAACTCAAATAATCACACTCTCACACATTTGCTTGGGAATAAACTCACAGAAACATTATAACAGTATTCAAAATTAAATGCATATGATAACAGAAGTTACTTAAAAGGAATAATCTCACAATAGATAGAATCCCAGGCCTCTTCGAGGGGTCAACCTCCTTCAACACTTCATTAATTTGCAGAAAGATGATTACATTGGTGCATTTTCGAGTATTTAAAGAGTTTCCTTCCAAGGTTGGCTTACATGCAAAATACCACCTGGATTACATGCATAATGCCACCCGAATTACATGCATAGTGCCACTTTGAATTACATGCACAATGCCACTCAAATTACATGCATAATGCCACACGAATTACATGCACAATGCCACTCGAATTACATGCACAAGGCCACCTTACCTAACCTATCTACCATGTGTTACATAGAAAAGGGTGCCATTTTTCATAGGCACTATCTAAGCTAAAACTTAGAACATTACAAAATATTAATCATGGGTACTACCCATGTTCACTAGGAATTATTACATCAAGGAAGTTATTACATTAAGGGTTAGGATGAGATCCTAACATGCCCTTCTCCTTGAAGAAGATTTGTCCTCAAAGCTGAAAATGAGGAAACTGTTGCTGGAGTTGATGGAGAGACTCCCATGTAGCATCCTCAGGTTGAAGCCCATGCCACTGAACAAGGACCTTTGTAATGGTACGATTGTGCAGAGTGTGATTTCAATGATCCAGCAGCCGCTCAGGTGCAAGTAAGATGGAGCCTTCTTCATCCAATTCGATGAGTGTTGATTGAACCTGTACCTTTGTGCCCACAAATTTCTTGAGAAGGGAAACATGAAAAATAGGGTGGAGCTTGGAAGTGGGGGGAAGAGCCAATTTGTAAGCTATAGGGCCAATCCGTTGTAGAACCTGATAAGGACCATAGAATTTTGGAGCGAGCTTCTAACACCTGTGAAGTTGTAGGGAAGATTGTTTGTATGGATGCAAGCGAAGGAAGACCATATCACCCACATCAAAACTGCGCTCAGAATGATGCTGATCAGCTTGTTGGTGCATCCGATTCTAGGCCATGTTCAAATTTTGCTTGAGTTGATGGAGGACCTTAGTGTGTTGACTCAGAGCATTATCAACGACCTAGACCTTGGAGTTACCCAGAATGTAGGAGGAAGACGTGAGTGGAGGGCACCCGTAAATTTCCTCAAACGGTGTGAGTTTGGTGGCGGTATGATACGAAGTGTTGTACCAAAATTCGGCAAAGGAAAGCCATTTTGCCCAATGAGTAGGATGATCAGAGGCAAAGAAGCAAAGGTAGGTTTCCAAGAATTTATTAACAACCTTTTTTTGACCATCTGTTTACGGATGGTAGGCTGAACTCATTTTGAGCTGAGTCCCCTAAAACTTAAACAACTCTTGCCAAAAATTGCTAGTAAATGTGGCATCACGATCAGATACAATGGAGGCTGGCATGCCATGAAGGCGAAAGATGGATTCAAGAAAAATTTGGGCAATAGTGGATGCTGTGTAAGGATGGTTTAGGGCACAAAAGTGAGCATACTTTCAAAGGCGGTCCATTACCACAAAAATAATTGACTTGCCTCTAGATTTAGGTAGCCCTTCTATGAAGTCCATGGAGATGTCAGTCCACACCTTATTTGGGATCGACAATGGTTGAAGAGTTCCTGGAGAGCACATTGTTTCCCATTTCATACTTTGACATGTGTCGTAGTTAGATACAAAAATGTCTTGTTTCATGCCTTTCCAAAATAAGGTGCGCTTGAGTCGCTCATAAATTTTTAGGAACCTTGAATGTCCAACAGATGGAGTAGCATGTGATTCCTTCATGAGGAGCTCTCGAAGTGGGGACTATGAACTCAAGCAGGACATGTTTACCCTCCAGTTGGGTGGATGTGATATTTTTTTGGGGTCTCAATGGTTGAGTACGTTGGGCACTATCAATTGGAACTTTTCTAAACTTTGGATGTAGTTCTCCCAAAACGGACAAACACACATCATCAAGGGCTCCCTAGCAAGAACACCTCAAATTATTAGTTCAAATGGCATGGAGAAATTGCTAAATAAATCATCACATGGGGTCATTGCACAACTATTCTCCATCCAACCATCCACCTCTCAAATGGGTGAAACCCCATTAAACCTGCAACAGATTCTCCACAAACATGAGGCCATCTTTGCGGAACCAACTACACTACCACCGCATCGCTCTCATGACCATGCCATTCCATTATTTTTGAATAGTGCACCTCCCAATATTAGACCATACAGGTACCCTCATGCCATGAAGTCAGAGATTGAGACAATGATACAAGAATTACTCAAGGTGGGTATCATTCGACCTAGTACTAGTCGCTATTCTACACCAGTCTTACTAGTCCTCAAGAAGGATGGCTCCTGGCGATTGTGTATTGACTACCGAGAACTCAACAAGATAACTGTCAAGGATAAATTTCCTATCCCTGTGGTTTATGAATTACTAGATGAATTACATGGGACCATGTACTTCACCAAAGCTAGACCTTCGCTCTAGGTACCATCAGATCTGGCTCAGGGATGAAGATATTCCTAAAATTGCTTTTCACACTCATGAAGGTCATTATGAATTCTTGGTAATGCCATTTGGTCTCACAAATGCTCCTTCCACATTTCAAATCTTGATGAACAACATCTTTCACCCTTTTTTGTGGAAGTTCATCCTTGTGTTCTTCGATGACATCTTGATTTACAATCACACATGGGAAGAGCATCTCAAGCATGTAGATCAAACCCTACAACTATTGGTCGAACATCAACTATTTGAAAAAAGGTCCAAGTGTTCCTTTGGTTTGACTAAAGTGGAGTATCTGGGACACATTGTATCAAAGGATGGTGTCAAGGTTGACCCTAAGAAAATCCAAGTAGTCCAAGAATGACTGAAACCTCGCACTCTCAAGGGACTTCAAGGATTTTTAGGGCTTAAAGGCTATTATCATAAATTTGTCTATAATTATGGAAAGATAGCCGCCCCCCTCACCTCCATGTTGAAGAAGGATTCTTTTACTTGGACAGGGCCAACTGAGCAAGCATTCTTGGAACTCAAGCATGCCATGACCACCACTCCAGTTTTAGCCATGCCAGACTTCTCTAAAAAAAAATTCATTGAAAGTGATGCTTTTGGTCATGGTATTGGGGTGGTATTGATGCAAGAAGGATGCCCTTTGGCTTTCACCAAAAAAGCCCTATCTGATCACAATTTAGGGAAATCCACATATGCCAAGGAAACATTGGCAATATTGCATGCAGTCCTACATTGGTGACCTTACCTCATTGGGTGTCATTTCTCCATCAAAACTAACCACCAGAGTCTAAAATACTTTCTAGAACAATGGGTTGCCACCCTTGAGCAACAAAAGTGGGTATCAAAACTCATGGGCTACGATTATGACATCACGTACAAAAAAGGAAAGGAGAATCTTGTGGCGAATGCTCTCTCTCACCAATTTGAGACCCTTAGTATGTTGTGTGCCATTTTTGCACCATTTCTCTAGTGGATTGAGCCCCTACATCAAGAAATACTTTAGGATGCAGATTTGAAAGACTTGGTTTCTTCACTTATGGATGATCCAGAGTCTACACCAGGATATAGTTGGGATGGCTAGGATATGCGTTACCATCAACGCCTGGTTCAAAGAATAAATCTAACGTCCTTTTAATTCATAATTCCAATCAAATCTAATATTGTTTTAAGTCATTAAAGTCCCATACCTTTAACCTCTAAAACAATCCTTCATTCATTCCCAAAATCAAAGTCCCATAACTTCAATTCAAAGAATAAATCTAACATCCTTTTAATTCAAAATTCCAATCAAATATAATACTATTTTAAAGCATTAAAGTCTCATACATTTAACCTCTAAAACAATCCTTCATTCATTCCCTAAATCAAAGCCCCATAACTTCAATTCAAATAATAAATCTAACATCCTTTTAATTCACAATTCCATTCAAATCTAATATTATTTTAAAGCATTAAAGTCCCATACCTTTAACCTCTAAAACAATCTTTCATTCATGCCCTAAATCAAATCCCCATAACTTCAATTCAAATAATAAATCTAATATCCTTTTAATTCACAATTCCAATAAAATATAATATTATTTTAAAGCATTAAAGTCTCATACCTTTAACCTCTAAAAAAATCCATCAGTCATTATCTTAATCAAAGCCCCATAACTTCAATTCAAATAATAAATCTAACATCTATTTAATTCACAATTCCAATCAAATATAATACTATTTTAAAGAATTAAACTCCCATACCTTTAACCTCTAAAAAAATCCTTCATTCATTCCCTAAATCAAAGCCCCATAACTTCAATTCAAAGAATAGATCTAACATCCTTTTAATAAAGTGTACATCATAGAATTACTAATCAAATATTGTCAACCATAATCTTAGATTCATAACCTCAATTAAATATTCACAACCTTATCTAAATATTAACCACTTTAGTTAAAAATAACCCCTTCATGATCTTATTACTTTAATTAAAACCACATAAGGTAAATATCATTAATTAAAGATCTCTTTAATTAAGATCTTATAATATAATTTATAATAATCAAAGATCTTACTTTAATTAAAATATCTAAAGATAATTCATATCAATCAAAGGTCTCTATTTAATTAAAATATCTTAAGATAATTCATATTAATCAAAGGTCTCATTTCAATTAAAATCTCCTAAGATAATTCATATTAATCAAAGGTCTCATTTCAATTAAAATCTCCTAAGATAATTCATATTAATCAAAGGTTTCTCTTTAATTAAAATATCTTGAGATAATTCATATTAGTCAAAGGTTTGTCTTTAATTAAAATATCCTAAGATAATTCATATTAATCAAAGGTCTCATTTCAATTAAAATCTCCTAAGATAATTCATATTAATCAAAGGTTTCTCTTTAATTAAAATCTCCTAAGATAATTCATATTAATCAAAGGTCTCATTTCAATTAAAATCTCCTAAGATAATTCATATTAATCAAAGGTTTCTCTTTAATTAAATTCTCTTAAGATAATTAATATTAATCAAAGGTATTACTTTAATTAAAATCTCTTAAGATAATTCATATTAATCAAATTTCTCTCTTTAATTAAAATATCTTAAGATAATTCATAGTAATCAAAGGTCTTATTTCAATTAAAATCTCCTAAGATAATTCATATTAATCAAAGGTTTCTCTTTAATTAAAATCTCCTAAGATAATTCATATTAAACAAAGGTCTCATTTCAATTAAAATCTGCTAATATAATGCATATTAATCAAAGGTTTCTCTTTAATTAAAATCTCCTAAGATAATTCATATTAATCAAAGGTATTACTTTAATTAAAATCTCTTAAGATAATTCATATTAATCAAAGGTTTCTCTTTAATTAAAATCTCTTAGGTAAACCTTACTAATCAAATATTCACAACCTTAGACTAATACACCTTCATGGTGGATGTGAAACAACCTTTGTAGAAAGGTCAAAGGACTACCAAACTTAGAGTCCAAACAAGGTAAAACCAGGTGCTAGGCTTTATTTTTTCCTGCCACTACCTGTCCCAAAGGGACTGAGCTTACGTAGCAATGGAACTCCCACACAAATGTGGGTGGTTTCCCGTTACAAGCAGCGCTTCCCAAACACAACACTCCTACTTAACATAAGTGGTTTTCCCACTATATGCGGAGATTTTCAAACACAGTGCTTGCTATTTAAAATAGGTGGTTTTCCCACTACAAGCAACACTTTTTGAACACAACACTCCTACTTAACATAGGTGGTTTTCCCACTACAAGCGTTGCTTTTCAAACACAGTGCTTGCTATTTAAAATAGGCAGTTTTCCCACTCCAAGCAGTGCTTTTCGAACACAACACTCCTACTTAACAGATGTGTTTTTACCACTACAAGTGGTACTTTTCAAACATACTTAGATGCAGGTGGTTTCCAAACCTTCCAAAGAGATCTTCACGCTACAGGGTAGTATAACCAGGTTTCAATATAAATCATTCATCATATAAACGCATGTATAAATGGACAAAGTTGTAAAACCCTAAAACATTAATACTCTTACGAAATGGAATCCGATGGTGTCTTGGCTACCTCTCCCTTTGCTTGATGCACACTCCTATATTTCACCAATCGTCTGGTTTGTGTCCTCCTCTCCCTTATTCCTTGGTTTATTTTCCTCCCTTGCACCTTACATGCTCCTTTTCTCTAAGTGGCCTGTCCACCGTCCCTCCTCAAATCTTGAGCCAACCTCTAGCCCCCCTTTCTTCAATGCTTTCGTTCCTCATCCTATTTTTCTCTGGTGGCAACCAGTTCTTTTACCCATAGTTTCCATCTTTGTAAATTAATAGCCCCCTAGATTATTTACATAGATTGCACTATATAGGGAAAAGGGATATTTACATTATCAAAATTAATAATGGTACCCTTTTTAATAAAATATCCTTTACATGATATTTTATCACCATTTAAAATATATATCTTTTATTTAAAACAATTTCATAATTGCTCTTTCTTTAAAATAAAATATTTCTATTTATCCTAAATGGATTTTTCATTTATTTCACTTAATTAAAGTTTATTAATGAATTTACATTATCATTAAAATAAACTTATTTAATTAGTTTAAATGAACTCTTATTTATTAATTGAAATGAGGTTTACTAATGAGTTTAAATGAATTGTATCATTATTTAATAAAAACCTCATTAATTAATTTAAATGAATATTTATTTAGCATTTAAAATTAATTTACTTTCCTTCATATAAATGATGCTCTATTATCACTTCAACATAACAGTTTACTTTATGCATCCACATACATTTTGGAGTTATTTTCCTATTGAAATTCTAAAATTATGCTACCCAAGCCATGAATGCAGTAGAGAGTAATCAAATTTACAAAATAACAAAGAGGGAATATATCCATAAACCCAATCACCTATCTTAGCCAAATATTTTATGATAGCTATTAGGCTATCAACTAAGGCTCAAGGTGATCATTCATCGATGATTATCCCTTCCGATAATGCATTCCTATATGAAGGTATCTATCCATGACCTCTGAGTACCTTAATCATCATTTCCCTTGATCTTAACTACCCTCATTTTTGGTGGATGCTTCTACCTTCTCCACCTATGAGTGTACCTGATTCTATACACTTGGCAATATGTTAGCGATAACATGCCCTTCTAAATCAACTAAACATCATATAGTTGGTTCAATTGTTCAAAATAAGTATCACCACATCATAGGTTAATACATTATATCTTTGTGCCATATAGTCTGCCAGGGAGGGTCATGACACTCTTTCCATTCTTAGTTGATGGATCATGGGAGAGAGCACATAATTTGAGGTTTATAAGCATTATATGACTCTTTAGGTCATCTCCTTCTTACCATTTCATCTCCTAGTATATTATCATTACTATATTGTCATCTAAAGACTCATAGGCCCCATTATATTTCCTTTGGGCTTCATCCACTATATTAGCTTGAGAACCACTATTTAGAAAGAGTGTTTCTTTGTCATGCTGGCAATGCCATCCTAATGCATCAAATTTTAGTAAGAGTACTAACAATGGATGCTATAACTCATAACATATCCAAAGCTTAATATTATCATAAATTCACCTCCTTTCATCCTGGTTAATCCATTTTTATATTACTTTTACATTATTAAATAAAATAAGAAGGTCATTAAGGATTAGGATTTATAATACCCAAGTTCAAACTTAAAATAATTTTATCATACAATGTAATATGTGGAGGTCAATTTTAACATAACAAAGGTGGAAGAGATCAAGTTTAATCGATGTAAATAATATTCTTCTTCCTTAGCATAAATAATCTCTTTGAAATACAATTAAAAGTAGTATAGAGTTTATCCCTTACACTTAAGGGTTTTAAGAGAAGTGTAATACATCAAGGAGTATGAAGGATATCCATTGTAGTTTAGATATTATAGTGTACGATATAACAATATGTACTATGTAGGATGCTCCTTGTACTCTAGGTTTTCATTACGAGAGAACATGTTTTTGAGGTTTTGCCTTGCACTTTAGGTTTTATAGGGAAGTATATAGATGATAAGTAAAATTATGAATAATATAGAAATAATAAAAAATATTAATGAGGAAAAAGTGATGGTAGAAAGGAGAAAGAAGATAAATAATACTGAAGTAAGAACAAAGATAAAAATAATTAGGATGATATGAATTTAGGAATGTATATAAAAATATTACATGTATTAATAACAAGTATAGCTAAGACCACAAATAAGAAAAAAAAGCAATTATGAATATGGTCTATTGGAATATTATGGATATGAATAAGACCCATAAAATTTATTCCTAAGTTTATTTTAATACAAGAAATAAAAATAAATAGTTAGAAATTGTATGGATAGCTTAAAATGATTTGGAAGATGGGGGATTTCTACCAATTCTTTTATAGGATATTTAGGAGGTATTAAAATAATATGAGATAAATACAAATGGTATGAACAATTTCCAAAAGCAAGAAATAATTATGATTTTAGTCCTTTTTCAAGATTGGAGTCATAAAATATACATATTCCAAATATAGTTAATATTCATGATATATGTTACAAGGACCATAGTTAAAATATTTCAAATTAAAATATGGTCCATAATTGTGATCAATGGGACTTAAACATAGTTTTATCTCCTTTGAAACATGTTGGGATGGTATAAATCAATGGATAATTTCACTTTATTTGACAATTCAAATACCTTTGGAATGCTATTCCCTTAAGATTTTAATATACATAGGATAATATATGTTAGGGAAACTCATATATGGAAAATATTGAATAAATTTTTGTTATATAATACATACCTGTTGTGGTTCATCCACAACACACCCCAGAAGTGGGGACCCACCTTTGTTTTTGCAGGTTTTAGGAAATATCTCAAAGACCCGGATGCTAAAAATGAAGAAAAGAAGAAAAATGCCTAAGTGTTGAAAGGGTCGCGAAATCGCGACCTGTCTCTCCATCACTGCAAAAAAAAAAAATTGAAATCTGTCATGAAATCGTGACGTGTCGGCAGCATGACAGAACTAGAGTAACGTTTCATAACAACAGTTACTGGCCGCAGAGATCGAGCGTTACGATTGCACGCAAAGGTTAGAATACCAAAAGGCGGGAATTGAAGCGAAGGGTCCCGGAGTCGAAACGAAGCCTCATGGAGCAGCCGAGAACGCGCGACAGAAAGGTTAAATAGCAGAAATGTAGATGGATACGGGGCTGGAGACTATAACAAAAAGCATTATTCATTGAAATTAAGGATTTTTCTTTGGTAACACGACTTTTGTGTGTAAAATCAAAAGGAGATCGAAGCCAAAACTATTGTTTTACTGTCAATCTTTCCGTTGCATCATTTTGTCTTGTATCTATTTCGTTTACGCCATGGGATGGGTTACGATAGGTGAATGGTAGAATGATGCAGCTATATTCTTTTCCTTAGAGTCTTGCATCTGATCTGATTAGATTGTGTGTTAGTACAGATCTGATCGGTTGGGTTGTTTTGGGGATTTCATCTCTTAACTTGGGATTTTGTAGGGAGGAGATCGTGAACCATTTTAATATCCTTCATTATTTTCCAGCTGATTCAAAAATAACAGTTTCTGTTTTATTCCTTGATATGCTTAATTTCATGTCAGAGACTAACATTGAAATAACAGAACTATTGAATAGAGATAAAACGAACAAGTTAACCTTAGAATAAATTGTGAATATTAGAACATCAAAAGGATTTTTGTTTATTTTTGATTAATCAAACAAGTCAAGATTATAAAGTTCATTGAGAATCAACAAAGGCCCCTTGTTAACAGACTATCTGCAGGATTTGAGTTATTCTGGGATATATCAGCTTGTATGTATTAAATTGAAATTCATTTTTATATACGTAAAAGTCGTTTCACAAAGAATCTTGGAGAAATAATAAAAGGAAGGAAAATAAAATAAATTATTTCTTTGCAAGAAAGAGTCTTTTGTTCGAGACTCTAAGTTGCGTGTTATTATTTGTAATATGACAAATTAACACTCAACATTTTGGCGCTAGAAGGAGGGCCTTCTGTATTGCTTTGCAATTTTGATTTGTTCTAACAATTAACGTGGGTAGTTTTGTTTCCACCTATTGTGCTTGCAGGTGTAACACCTAGACATTTTATCTGGCAGGAGAGTTGAGAAATCTTTTAGAGTCCTAGAGTTTCCAAGCTGGCCCAACCTGAGTACATTGCTACTAGGTCTAAAACCACAGGGGAAACTATCTTCCAAAGCCTTTCTCCCACTGCTAGGAGGCCGAAAAACAAAACATTAGAAGTCGAAATACCACCCAAAATACTTGAGTTAGGGATTTCTTTGGACTCAAGTACCTCTAGTGGGCTCCGAACCCTTAAGTTCAAGTGGGATAGTAACACCAGCTTGTATCTGTCTCCACAGCTCCAGGAGTTCCAATTGTTCCCATAGGGTTGACACCTTTGAATAACATGGCCCAACAACAACAACAACAATGACCCACCGCCCTTTGGTATGGTGCTCGTAGTTCCCCTTTAGATATTCCCTGGGCAGTCCACGACTTGCCTAGAAACATTGAAAGGGGATTACCCAAATTCATTCATGATGGTCCAACAACAGCTAGAAGATCATGTCCAAATCTATAAAGATTACATGTTTAGGCAGGGGGTTACTCACGAGGATGTTGCCCGTCAAGTTTTCCTTGCTAGTCTAGACCACATTGCTAACGAATGGTATCGAAATTTGCCGACAGGGTCCATAACTTCATGGGCCCACTAGAAACCGCGTTCATAGGTCAATTCGGACAGCTTAGTAGATCCCTCCATGACATACAATTTCTTCGTATCTTGCAAAAGACAAACCAATGAACCCATTCGAGCGTTCAATCATAGATTTCAAAAGCTATATACGAATGTGACTCGTCACTTTGCGGTAGACCCTGCAATTGCCTTGCAGCTATACTTCGGAGCCTTAGATCCTTTAACATCTTTGTTGACTAGAAGGAACCCTCGGGTTACAACCCTTCCTTTGGCTTATGCGGAAACAATGACTCTCGAACAGCAGATGAACCCGCCGAGCGCAGGATTGTCTCAATTGACTCGGGATGGGACAATATGGCCCATACAGCCAATTTGCCATGATGAACTAGGTAGTAGCACCACAGGCTCCGATGTTGAACAACTTCCAAACACCCACCCAAGTTACGCCATTGTCAGGTTATCCGAATGCCGCTGTTCAAACACAGAGTTTGATTCAAAATAACTCGATGGGTTTGCATGGGTTCGGTATGGGCAATAATCTGTTGACCATGTCGGGGTTTGCTCCAATTAACACGCCAAGCTCAACGACTTATCCAACAATCACTCCCATTCAAAGTGGGAATCCAGGATGGAATCCACCTACCCAAACTCAAGCCATTCAAAATGGGAATCCAGGATGGAATCCACCGCCCAAACTCAAGCCATTCAAAATGGGAATCCAGGATGGAATCCACCCGCCCAAACTCAAGCCATTCAAAATGGGAATCCAGGATGGAATCCACCTGCCCAAACCCAAGCCATTGTACCCAGTCCAGAGGTGGCTAATGCAGCCAACACAACTGGACCTCGCAATTGAAGTGCCTCAACCACAAGGGTCCGAAGCGGCCATAGAAAATATGAAAGAAACGTTGGCCAAGGTGTTGGTAACAGTGGGGAATGTCAATAAAAAAGTTGATCAGGCCATGGGCCATAACCGACCTCACAATCATAGAGGAAAAGGAATGTATAACACGCAGCCTAACAACGGGCGGGTACCCAATCCCGCTGCCAACCTGTAGACATTTCGGAAGACCGTGGAGATGCAGGATCTTGTGATAATGATTGCCCGCACTGTGGCCACGTGAAACCGGAGTCTATGCTAACGGAGGTCATACATTCCCATGAAAGTGAAGAAGAGGAGGATGTAGAATTTTTTGGAAGCGAAGATGAAGAAGCTTTGGAAGTTCATGCAAACAAACGTTTTGGGAAAGCAAATCACAAATATTACACTAGGAGTTCTAAAGAGCCCAAAACTTCCTCTCGCTCCTCCTAATAATCAATTACTCCCTCCTGACCCTAAAGGAGATGTCAATCCCCCTCCTCCATCGAAGGTCGAAAAGTCTAAGATGATGCAAAACTTGCCAAATCCATAAAAGCTCACTTACGATTTGGTGGAAGATATGAAGAAGAATAGGGCCAATGTATCGATGTATGACATGGCCCGATTATTAGGCCAAGAAGTGAGTTCACCAAAAGGATTAAATCCATCCGCACAAGTTCATGAAGCTAAAAGTGCTGAGTCCCGAGTGGTTGTACAAAAAGAAAAACGAGATATACCTCCATTTTTGGTAACCATTAGAATTGCATGTAAAAACTTGCACAATTGTTTAATAGACTCAGTGGGCCTTGGCTACTATCATGCCCTTAGAAATCAGTAAAATATTGGGACTTACACCAAAGCCTTATAGGAGCAGGGTGGTGCAGTTGGACAGGTCAACCATGGAGGCAATAGGAGAGCTGGGTGATGTGCATATTCAAGTCAATTCAGAACCCAGAGTCCAACAACGCATAGACATATTGGTGCTCGATATTCCTATCAAATATGGCATGGTATTGGGAAGAGATTGGAGTAAGAACCTAAACGGTTACATTGTGACAGACTCTTCACACATGTGGCTGCCTTGGAGGGGAGTGGCCAATCAAATTCGAATTGACAATGAACCCCGACTCAAAGAGATGATCACAGATTACAACAAGCCGAACGAGATCCAGTACATTGAAGCTGAGTTGGGAGCATACTGTTTGGACATAGAAGCACTCAAAAATACCCATGATGAAAGGATTGGGCACAACTTTACTGAAGGACATCAAGACATTTGGACCTTAAGATTTGATGGATCCAGGTCCAGACAAGGAGCAGGAGCCGGTGTTGAATTGTCATGTTCGGACCAGGAGCCTATATTCGCTGCATACAGACTACAGTTCCCTGCCACCAACAATATGGCAGAATATGAGGCTTTGATTCTTGGACTACAGCTGGCCATTCGAAAGAAAATTAAATATATCAAAGTCCTTGGTGATTCGGAACTCGGTGGTGAAACAAGTGAGGGGACAATACATATGCAAGGACAAAGGGCTCAGGCTTTACCGAACTAGGGTCGGAGATTTAATAGATGAGTTTGACGCCTTTAACATTTCTCCGATCTCGAGAAAGGGCAATCGTCCGGCAGACTCCCTAGCTGTAGCAAAGAGTATGTTGAAGCCAGTGGACCATAAGAAATGCAAGAAGTTCTCTATAGAGTTGGTCCCGTGTCCCTCGATACCAAATAATGTTACGAACTTCCAAGTATTTGATAGTGACAGCACATATTTCATTTTGTCACTAATTCTGGTATATTTGAAAAGCAAGACATAGATGAAGAAGAAAGGGACGTAGAGGAGGTAGTTTCGAAAGATAAAAATCCTGTAAAAAACAACAGGATGCCTGATGAGATAGCTTCATTAGAAAAAATCTTTGATATCGGATGCAAACCAAGAAAAGGTAAAAGGGTTCCATCTCCGGGAGAGGCCTGTGATTTGGTTAACATTGGAAGTGCAGAAAATCCCCGGGAGGTATTCATAGCAAAAGCATGTACCAAGCAGGAGAAGGATTCCATAGCAAATGCATTAAAAGAATACATAGATTGCATTGCTTGGAGTTATAAGGAGTTGAAAACCTATGATCAAAATGTCATAATGCACACGATTCCACTGAAGCCATAGTCCAAGCCCTTCAGGCAAAGACAAAGGTGAGTTAATCCATTATTAGAACCCTTGATAGAGAAAGAGGTGAAGCGACCGTTAGAAGCTAAGATCATCTTTCCCGTTAGGCATTCCACGTGGGTTGCTAACCTAGTCCCCGTGAGGAAAAAGAGTGGAGAAATAAGGTTGTGCATTGATTTCAGAAATCTCAATAAGGCATCCCAAAAGGACAACTACCCGCTACCCACCATCGATGAAATACTCCAAAAGGTAAACGGGTCGGAGATGATGTCATTCCCGGATGGTTATTCGGGATATAATCAGGTCCTTATCCATCCTAGTGATAGGATGAAGACCGCTTTTACGACAAAATGGGGCACCTTTGCATACAGGAGAATGCCCTTCGGACTATTGAACGCAGGTGCCACTTTCCAAACGAGCTATGGATTTTGCTTTTAAAGGGCTTATTGGTAAGTGCATCATTGTTTACGTCGATGACATTCCCGTATTTTCTAAGAACAGTGGAAAACCATGTCGTGGATCTTAAGAAAGTCTTTCAAAGATGCAGGGAACATGGTATATCTCTCAACCCAAAGAAGTGCATCTTCGGGGTAACAGAAGGAAAACTGTTGGGGCATATAATATCTAAGGATGGAATTTCCATTGACCCTGAGAGAATAGAAGCCATACAACAAATTCCTCGTCCCAATAGCAAGAAGGGGTTGAGATCATTTTTCGGAAAGATCAATTTTGTCAAAAAATTTATCGCAGATTTTTGCAGAGATAGCAAGACCTTTGAACGACATGCTAAAGAAAGAGGTCCAGATCATTTGGACAGATGAAAGGATAGAGGCTTTTGATAATATCAAGGATGCGATTTCTAAAGCCCCGGTTTTGGTGAGTCCCGATTATACGAAGCCTTTCTATATCTACACATTTGCTTCATATCACTCCTTTGCGAGTGTTTTAACTCGTAAGAGTGAAGGCAAGCATTGAAAATCCCATTGCTTTCCT
This sequence comes from Wollemia nobilis, assembly GCA_028583015.1. Lineage (NCBI taxonomy): Eukaryota > Viridiplantae > Streptophyta > Pinopsida > Araucariales > Araucariaceae > Wollemia > Wollemia nobilis. The sequence continues at coordinate 2,481,803 of JAQPPZ010002297.1, forward strand.
GAGTAGTCCTCTCAAAGATGCGAAACTGAGATATTCTACCCTAGACAAGCAAATGTATGCGCTGGTTAAGACTGTAAAAAAGTTCAGGCACTACATAGTCCACAATAGGGTCTTTGCTATCGTCCCAGATCCCGCTGTCAAAGCCATGTTCGTTCGTAATGAATTAGGTGAGAAGCGTGGTAAGTGGGTTTCAACTTTGCAGGAATTTTATCTGGAGATTCAATCGATGAAGATAGTGCGGGGGCAAGGGTTAGCTAAGGCAATCGCAGAACAGGATCTCGCAATTCCTTGTCAACATTATGAAGTCGCTGATGTAACCAAGGAGGAGTGGTATGCAGATGTGGTGTACTATCTACTAAATGGTAGGTGTCCATCATTTTTGAATGCTACTCAACGCAGAGCCTTGCGTTTGAAGTCTGCTAATTTTCTAGTTAGATCTGGCACATTATACAGAAAGAACCATGAAGGTATTTACCTTCGTTGCGTTGATCAAGAGGAGGCAATGCGAATACTCGAAGAGTTTCATGGTAAACATGGGACAGGGCATGGGTCTGCTAATGCCACAGCCCATCAAATCCTCAGAGCCGGTTATTATTGGCCTCAACTATTCAAGGATGCCCATTCTCATGTGAGGTCATGTCACATATGTCAAACTGCAGCCAATAGAGATAGAAACGCTTCCATGCCTTTACAGTCCGTAATCGAGTCCAGACCTTTCACGCAATGGGGCCTGGATTTTATTGGGATTATCAGCCCCAATTCCTCCGATGCTCACAAATATATTCTGACGGCTACGGATTATTGCACGAGATGGACCGAAGCTATCCCCACAAAGAATGCTACTGCAGAGGTGGTCATTAAATTTTTAGAAGATAACATTGTCACTAGATTCGGGATGCCTAACTCCATCGTAAGTGATAATGGTTCGGCCTTTTCCTCTCTAGAGTTTGCTAATTGGGCATTTGATAACAGCGTGAGTTTAAAGTTCTCCTCCAATTATTACCCGCAAGGTAACGGATTGGCCGAGTCATCCAATAAGAATCGTTGACTCGTCATAAAAAAATTGTTGGAAAGGAATCCGTGGACCGGCACAATAAGCTTAAGTTGGCCCTTTGGGCTGATAGAATCGGAGTCAAAGAAGCAATAGGGACATCTCCTTACCATCCGGTTTATGGACAAGATCCCATTTTTCCCGCAAATCTCAGATTACAAACGCCGCACTTCATGAAAGATTATTTTGGAACTAATGATAAACTTGAGTCTAGACTAACGCAATTAATGCGCTTGGATGAAAAAAGGGATGAAGCTATGCTTCATTTTAGTAAACACCAAGACATTGTAAAAATATGGTTTGACAAAAGGTCTAAGGCCAAGGCGTTTAAAATTTCAGATTTAGTGCTGTTATGGGACAAAAGACATGAGAAGAAGGGGGAACATGATAAATTTGATTACCTTTGGTTAGGTCCCTACCAGATTTCATAGATCCTAGGGGAAAATAGTTTTAGACTAAAAACCTTGGATGGAAAGGATTTGGCACTACCTATCAATGGGTTGCACTTGAAGCATTACTTTCAAGCATGAGGTAGTTGGGCTTTGTATTATATGTAATAACGCTGTAATTTCTTGCTTTCATTTTTCATGTTTAGGTGTGTATTATTCTTTTTTTTGACATGTCTAAGCTTTGTATTAATGTTGTGATCTGTTTCTTTGTGTGCAGATTTGATACTTAAGTGTGTGTTTCAGGAGATATCTAGTTTTGTGTCAATGCTGTAATTTAGTTTCTTGATGTGCAGATTTGATATGTTAGTATGTATTCATTTTTTATTTCAGGTTTTTCTTGTATTAATGTTGGGTTTTTGCGTTTGTGTGCAGGTTGGACATTTAGGCGGTGGTGTTCCTTTGATTTCCTTTTCATTGCCTTTAAAAAAAAAAAAAAAAAGGGGAATAAAAGCTTGATGTTGAACGCATGCCTAAGATTGGGAGAATATGAAACATTGGAATCATGTTGTAAAAGCTCCACATGTAATACAAACAGTTAATTTAGATCATTTGAAGCTTGTGATGCATGAAAAAGTCAGATTTGCATGACAAATCATCTCATTTGCAATTCAAGAAATAATGCATTCATGTTCCATCTCACTTTTCATACATTTCACCGTAGTGGCATATGCATCTTAGGTGCAATTCATTTGAGTATGTTGAATCCTCTTAGGGTTATGTTATAACATAAATCTAAGTAAATCCTAAGGTTGGAAACTGAGTCTTGAAGTATCTAGGACCAAGCACGTTTCATACATTAAAAGGGATCTTGAGCAAAATGATCAAAACCTAACTTGGAGGAAAAGGTTGGGCAAAAATGGTTTTCATGTCTATCCTATTATGCAACATGATCCTAAAAACAATGGTTTTGACCACTTCCATAGAGCTTAAAGCCTAAAATCATAGTAGTAAGGATAGGGTTAAATTCTCATCTCGGTTGGTTGAGAATCTAATTCCCCAAAGCTTTGATTGGACCCACATGGAGTAGTAAGGATAGGGCATAAATTCTCATCTCGGGTGGTTGAGAATCTGATTCCCCAAAGCTCTTATGTTTCATTTCGTATTAAGTCTTAGATTGTAAGGATCGTACTATTTTTCCTCTCGCAAAGGATGGGTAGTCATCCCCAAGGTCTAAGTAACAAGATTAATATTTTCCATTTACATTTAAAATCTTGGGTTGTAAGGATCGTACTATTTGTCCCTAACCAGGATGGGTAGTCATCCCCAAGGTCCAAGAAGTAAAATAAATAAATTTTTCCCATCTCATCCTTATATTGGATTGTAAGGATCGTACTACTTGTCCTCTCGCAAGGGATGGGTAGTCATCCCCAAGGTCCAAAGAAATGAAGATAAGTTTTGGATTATGGGGTTAGATAGGCCCATGCATGGCATCATGTCTTGCCTAAAAAAATAAGACCACTGATTGTCTAGAGGGTTAGACTAGCATGACCATTTCTTCCATAATTGGTTTAGTTATTTTGCTCAAAGTGAGGTAAAGAATTCTAAATCAGAATAGTAAGGATAGGGTTAAACTCTCATCTCGGTTGGTTGGGAGTCTGATTCCCCAAAGTTCTGATTTCACATCCACTTGCACATGGGTTCAAGATAGTAGGGACTCATAACCAACTTTGGGATATAATGAACCGTTCACTAGTGGATCCTAAGAGGGTTTGGCAGCCTTGAATGTTTGCACATAATACTACAAGAGTGACTATGCATTTTCTCATGGCATATTCAATAGGATACACAAATCATTCACAATTTCGCATATGCATTCATGCAAAACCGATGATGGAATGTGGATCAAATTCAAATGATAAGGAAAGGAATTCATTGCACACACCGAGCTAGTACTTGATGATTCTCGATAATTCATGTACTTCTGATTTTGGGCATTAGTTATATTGATTATGGGCTAACCCATGTTTTCAAATTTGTGATTTGTGTTAGGTTGGGTTCTTACTAAAATGCTCAAGAGCATTTGACAAATAGAGTCACCATTTGTTGTGGTTCATCCACAACACACCCAGAAGTGGGGACCCACCTTTGTTTTTGCAGGTTTTAGGGAAGATCTCAAAGACCCGGATGCTAAAAATGAAGAAAAGAAGAAAAATGCCTAAGTGTTGAAAGGGTCGCGAAATCGCGACATGTCGCGATATCGCGACATGTCGCAATCGCGACCTGTCTCTCCATCACCGCAAAAATTGAAATCGTCAAATCGCGACGTGTCCAGAGACAAAGGATGTCGCAATCGACGTGTCCCAAAGAAAGAGGTGTTGCAAATCGCGACGCGTTTTTTGGAAGCGTACGAAAGTTGAGAATGGTAGCGATTTCGCTACAAGTTGCCGGGAAAGAAGGGAAGGGATACTATTTGAAGGAGGTAAAGAAAAGTGGTAGCGAATCGCTACCACTTCTGAAGGAGGCTCAAAGAAAAGTGGTAGCGAATCGCTACCACTTCTGAAGCGGAGGCTCGAAAGAAAAGTGGTAGCGAATCGCTACCACTTCGTGAAGCGGAGGCTCGAAAGAAAAGTGGTAGCGAATCGCTACCACTTCGTGAAGCGGAGGCTCGAAAGAAAAGTGGTAGCGAATCGCTACCACTTCGTGAAGCAAAGGCTCGAGACCAAAGTGGTAGCGATATCGCTACCACTTCATCGAAGGAAGGCTCAGAACCAAAGTGGTAGCGATATCGCTACCACTTCATCGAAGGAAGGCTCGGAACCAAAGTGGTAGCGATATCGCTACCACTTTTTGAAAGGAAGGCTCGGAACCAAAGTGGTAGCGATATCGCTACCACTTTTTGAAAAGAAGGCAAAGCAAAGTCGGTAGCGATATCGCTACAACGAGCTACCGCGGGCGTACGGACCAAGAACATGTCGCGATATCGCGACATGTCACGATTTCGTGACATGTCGCGTTATCGCGGCTAGGAAACGGAAGAGGCCAAATGCAAATTCTGTCGGGATTTCCATGGGAAAGCGTTACGAAAGGTGCAGGAGACGCAGGACACGTGGCAGAAATGATAGAACCAGAGTAACGTTTCATAACAACAGTTACTGGCCGCAGAGATCGAGCGTTACGATTGCACGCAAAGGTTAGAATACCAAAAGGCAGGAATTGAAGCGAAGGGTCCCAGGAGTCGAAACGAAGCGCCATGGAGCAGCCGAGAACGCGTGACGTAAAGGTTAAATAGCAGAAATGTAGATGGATACGTGGGCTGGAGACTCGTAACAAAAAGCATTACTTATTGAAATAAAGGATTTTTCTTTGGTAACACGACTTTTGTGTGTAAAATCAAAAGGAGATCGAAGCCAAAACTATTGTTTTACTGTCAATCTTTCCGTTGCATAATTTTGTCTTGTATCTATTTCGTTTACGCCATGGGATGGGTTACGATAGGTGAATGGTAGAATGATGCAGCTATATTCTTTTCCTTAGAGTCTTGCATCTGATCTGATTAGATTGTGTGTTAGTACAGATCTGATCGGTTGGGTTGTTTTGGGGATTTCATCTCTTAACTTGGGATTTTGCAGGGAGGAGATCGTGAACCATTTTAATATCCTTCATTATTTTCCAACTCGATTCAAAATGACAGTTTCTATTTTATTCCTTGATATGCTTAATTTATGTCAGAGACTAACAGTGAAATAATAGAACTATTGAATAGAGATAAAACGAACAGATTAACCTTAGAATAAATTGTGAATATTAGAACATCAAAAGGATTTTTGTTTATTTTTGATTAATCAAACAAGTCAAGATTATAAAGTTCATTGAGAATCAACAAAGGCCCCTTGTTAACAACTATCTGCAGGATTTGAGTTATTCTGGGATATATCACTTGTATGTATTAAATTGAAATTCATTTTTATATACGTAAAAGTCGTTTCACAAAGAATCTTGGAGAAATAATAAAAGGAAGGAAAATAAAATAAATTATTTCTTTGCAAGAAAGAGTCTTTTGTTCGAGACTCTAAGTTGCGTGTTATTATTTGTAATATGACAAATTAACACTCAACAA